>CM053593.1:120727554-120814738 GCA_028646575.1 Pseudocheirus occidentalis
CTGCTTTCTGCAGGCCAAGGGCTCTGAAGCAGCCCAGTGGAAGCCGCTGGCTCTCAGCTGTTCCTGCTGCTACAGCCGCCTCCCACTGCCTCCTTGCCCTGGGAGCAGTTTGGCCGATCTGCTCTTCTCCCCAGTTAGCAAAATCCACTGACCTTTCTCTTAGCCTTTTTTTCTTCTGGCCTGATAGATGTGGTAACTGTGCCTCCAGTGCAGCAGATCAGCTTTCCTATAAATGCAGCTCCCTGCCCGATGCCTCAGGGCTTGACCTGCCTGGGGTTTTGGCAGCAGGTCCCAGACTGCTATGAAGTGCCCCGCCTGCTGCGCTGCCTGTAGCAACAGATGTGCTTTCTGTCTTGTGGAGAGTTTTGGAGCTTGAAAATCTGTTTAGCGTCCCATTTTATGAGTTTTTTTAGCATGTTTGTGTGGTAGCTGTGGTGCTTTGCTGCTTCTACGCTGCCATCTTGGTTCTGCCCCTTGAGGAGTAAATTTATGGGAGATTTACCAATCTGAGCAGGAAGTAACTGAGCTAATGAACTGTGTGGGGGGATGTGGAGAGAGAGCTCTAATACAGGAGCTCAGGACTTGGAAAAAGTTGGAAGAACCCCCTCAGAGTCTATAGATGAAGATAATAAGGATGAGGAAAAAGTGATATAGACTGCATGGTCCTTAAAAATATTCCCCAGAAAAGGAAATGTCATTGAGCGATGATCATAGATGAATAATTCTGGAGGTAGCAATAAGTAGTATAGGATATGCTTGGCCAGCTAATGTGGCATAAGAGGGACATCTTTAAATGCATTACCCATCATGAATCTATAGCCTAAGATTTTGCCTCAGCCCCTTTTAAAAAAACAAACTTATTTCCATCCTTTACCTCCCATATTGGCAAAGTCTGTGGTTTAGCCCCTCTTTGTATAAAGTTGCACATTCTTTCATTTTCTGTCCTGGTGCCCTTTCATTTGCATATTCCAGAATTTGATAATTGTCCATATTCTTCTCGTCCTCATAGCCACTCAGCATTCTCTTTGCAGTCTGTCTACAATATCTCTGCCTTTGCTCATGCTTTTGTTTACTTAAGATGCTCTTTTCTAAACTTCCTTTACCTTTTGTTTCTCCTGAGGTGTGGTGACTCTACCACAAGTATTTCAGGTATGGAAAACCCCCAAGTTTTCCCAGTACCCTTCCTGTCTTATCTATCTCTTCCTCCTTCCCTCCATATCACATTAGGCCTTTTTTTATTTTTTATTTATTTTTTTTATTATTATTATTATTTCTGGAGAGGGGAAGGCAAGGGCTTAAGTAACTTGCCCAACATCACACAGCCAGTAAATGTTAAGTGTCTGAGGCCGGATTTGAACTTAGGTCCTCCTGCCTCCAGGGCCAGTACCCTATTTACTGCACCACCTAGTTGCTCCCTAGGCCAATATTTTTAGGGAATAATCTGTCCTTTTCTGAAGTCATAGTGAATAATTCTGAGCTCACCATTTTATTAAAGGCAGTTTGGATTTTTTTTCCTTCACATATGCCTAGATTGATTCTTATCTATCATGTTTTTTCCTGCATTTTCTAGAATTGACATCACCTTCTAGCTACTGTTTCATTGACCCAAAAATGCTAGGATTGTATGCAAAAAGAGATTTGACAGTGCATTCCTTCTTACATATGAATTTTTTAAGATGTTGAATGAGGTTGCATCCTCTTAATAATCTTTGCGGAACCCTATTATTTTTACTTCATTTAGAGAAGATTTTGTTCCTTTTTTCATTTTCTAGTTACTCCTTTACCTTATTCAAATAAATTGGTGAGCTCTAAGTAAAAAAAAGTTTCTTTTCCTGGTGTCATCTAGGAAAATAAGGAAACTTAGGCTTTTCTACTTTCTGTGTATAAATAATAAATGGCTCTAGAATGCAAAAATGAAAATGTTTTTTGTTTTTTAATTTATATTTAGGATCATAATGAACTATTTTTCTTCTTATTTTGCCAATTTAGGAAATCTATTTTGAATACCATTCTGAACAGTCAGACAAAGGAATACCAGTGGAGATATGGATTCAGTATGTAGAAAAGCTCAACAGAGGTCAGATGATTGCTGTGGAAGATGCCGTTATGTTTGCCTTTTCATTGAAAAGCTTTATTCAAGTCTTGAAGCCTCCTAAATATTTTCTTAAAGGTAAATCATTGTGAATATTTTCAGATATGCTTGTTTTAGAAACCAGTTAAGAAAAATTAGATGTGCTAAATGTTTTGTATTATACTTAGAAAATTATGCTTTTTCTTGGGTGAAAAATTTCTTATTTTGTTTAGCCACTGCAGGCTCATGTTCTTAGACTTGTGGATTATTTCATACCTCGCCTGTTTTCATGCCCATTAGATGATAAGTGGTGGAATCCTGAACATATGAAAGAAGATAGCCGAGACTATCTGCACTTGTTGATCCAGATATTTGAAGTTATTATTGCTGGTACTGATGCCTGTCATTTCAGAGATCTGATGAGAATCTTCTTAAAGGTACTTCATTATTACTCTGAAACGTGTTTCAGCTAAAGTAATTTTATATCCTATGAGAAACAAAAAGTAGTGGAAGTAAATTCCCTTCTACAATTTTTGACATTTCTCATTTCAATATCTGTTTTCCAGGAAAAGAATTTTAGCCAAACCTGTTTTTATATTTTGAATTGTTAATTCAGAAATTGCAGCTCTGCTCAAATATAGGAATTTTAAAATATATATATATATATATTTATAATTTTTTTTACTAACATTTCAAGGTATATACAGTGTTGCAGTAAAATGATATTTGGGAATATGTTAGCTAGTAATTTGAAGAAAAATAATTTTAACTTCCTTTTTTTAAAAATTAGGTACATTTAGAAGATGTTTTCGAGTTATTTAAGTTCTTCTCACTTTTATGGACGTATAACAATAGCCTTTCAAATCCACTTAACTATACAGTAAAAACAATACTACAGACTCAAGCTCTGTACGTAGGACATGCAATGCTGTCACATCAGGCTGTGCAGAAGAAAAAATACCTGGCATCAGCATCTTCTCCAGGTATTAAAATTGTCATTTTTTTCTAATCATGTTTACATATTTTCTCTTCCCTAGTTTGTATAAGTTGTAGTTACTATTGGAGTTCATAAAGTTTCGGTCTTATACAGGTATACTTATAATACCCTTGTGTATTTGATGCTGCTGTAATACAGTCTTATGTTTTCAGTAATCCCCTCCCACCCCTGGCCCCTTTCTTGGACAAAAGAGAAAGTATTTTGGTTCCACTAGAGTGGAGGAGACAGGGAACCACTTCAAAACTCTGAAAAATAATCTTTATGTATAATTCTATAATATTACAGAAACAAGATAATGCATATTCACAACACCTATGATCATTATAAACATACTGGCATGGTGCTCAATCACAAAATATAACAGACTCTCCACACATAGGACAGAAGTAAAACATTTATTGAGACAGCAGAAAACCAGATCCCAAAACCAGTAAACCGATTGCATCATAGTAGCAAAGAAGTTAATAAGCCACAGTAGCACAGAGAGCCAAACCATTCTTTAGCTTTCTCACAAACCAGTATTTACTCACAAGCCTGACTGACTCCCTGGGAGACTTCCTCTCACTTCTCAATCTAGCTAGTTCTGACTCCCAGCTTCCTGTGGGTTCTGCTCCACCCTTCAGGAGACTCCTCCCACTACGTTCACTACATGTGATTACATTCAGCCTTTTAGGGAGCAAAGTTTATTTTCAAAGCAGGGAAGGTCTTCGAATTCCCTTAGGCTTATTAAGGTACAAGGAAGATTTTCAAATTTCCATTACCATTACAATATGGTATTGTACCAATATTGGTACAGTACAATATCAGCAGCTTCCTTTAAGAAGGATAACAATTTTATAAATGGAAAGAAGTCATCTAAGGATAAATTGTCAGTTCAGTGTGGTCTTGTTTGTGTTAGAAACTAACTTATTTGAAGAGAGCTAATAACCTAACTTAGAAGTTTCTGTTCAGAGTAAGTGGAGTTCCTTTTTTTGCTTTTTTGAGTTAGTCTGATGTAGAAAAGCTTGGGTGTTGGCTTCTTATACAAGGTATAGAGACATCTGACTAGAGTCTTAGCTGTGGCTACATACATTCATTGGGCTTTGAAGCCTCAGCTTCCTGATTGGATGCATTACTTTAGCCTCATTCATGAAGCCTTTCTTAATCTTTCCCTTCCTGAATTTGTTATTCTACTCTATTTAACCTGTTCTGTACATATTGTGTACATGTCTCATGTCTTCTCCCCTCACTCCTTGATTTGATAAATCTTCTTCGGACAAGGACTCTGAATACTCTGTGTGTGACTGAAATTTTTTATTTCTCTATTTCCTGGTACATTGCCATGCATATAGTAGATGATAGTCAGTCAGTGAATGTTTATTGAATTGAACATGTTGAATTAAGGAAAATAAAAACCTCTGAAAATGCCCCAGTTGACACAGATTTAGCTTCTCTTAAGTTTTTTACTTTAAAAAGTGTTTCTAGTTTTCCTATCCTGTGTTTGTTGTATAAATATATGAGTTTTGTTCTTATACATGCCTAATATTATTTTTTTTCCTCAGTGGTGACATGTTTACTCATAAATTTGGGAAGCCCTGTAAGAGAAGTACGAAGGGCTGCCATTCTCTGCCTCCAGGCCTTCCGTGAAGTAGAGTCTCCATTTCATCCAATAATACAACATCTGGTCCTAAAAGAAGAAGAGATTATTTCAGATGCTACCTATGTAGCACAGGTAAATCTTCCTATTAATAATGTATAAGTAGATAGATAGCAAAGTGGAGAGAGATTTCATATACATATATGACGTGAAATCTATTCCTCTGACCTGCTAGTTAAGTATATATATATATAATTTATATCTTATATAAATAAGACTTCCATTTTATTTCATGAGATATTTGATCAATTGCTTCACAGAAATTTATATAATAGAGAATGCAGTTTTAAAAAAAATTATATTCTTAACGTGAATGGGGAGATATAATTGGAAATTCAAAGAAGTATCAAAAGACATTATTAAGAAGCCATTTAAAAATATTTAAGAGGTAGGCTATCAAATCTGGAAAAATTGAATTTTTGCAGTATTTATTTTTGAGATTATTGAATATTATTGAAACACTTTTATAATAAATGAGATGCATTTCCCCATGAATGAAATAAGTAGGAATAATTGACCTTTGGTCTTAGATAAAACATACTTTTAGTGTCCTGTTAGTCGGTAGTATCAGCTATGAACAAACCACACAAAAAATGTCAACTTATTAGTGAAATAATGTTACGTTGTCATTTGATTGATTGTTTTTAGAAAGTAACACTTCTAACATTTGAAGACCCTCTGTAAACTATTTTTGTCTTATACCTTTTAATGTTCTAGGATTTAAATACTTTATTTAAGGATCTGCAAACAGGAAAAAATCCAAAATCTAATCAGAAGTTGACTGAAGCTCTAAAACATCTGCTTTATTGTGTACATAGTCATCCATCCTATATTGCAAAAGAGTTGATGAAAATTCTTCAGGAAGTCAATAGTGAGGTGTGTATATTTTAATGAGAAATATATTTTGATTCTTGTGTTACCAAAATGATGTGATGACTGATGTGGATAGGGGAAATTTTATTTTAATTAGCTTGAGAGGTAACAGGAAGGGGATCGTGAATGCAGAGAGGAAAAAGCTTGAATGTTGTTTTGGAGGAGGTTAAGAGGGATTGTTTTAAACAAGCATATTATTCTTGTATATTAGAGATGTGTATATATATGTATATAAATCTTTATGTCTATATTTGCACGTGTGTGTGTATTCATGTTTTAAAATCACAATGAGCTGTGACTCTTGGTAGAACTTTAAACTTTTTACTATAAAAATCTTGATCTGTATGTCTTCTGACTGTAAGTTATAAATGGCAAATTTGCCTAAAAGTGATGATGATAATTATGGATAATGAAAGATTTGGAGTCTTGACAGTTTGATTTGAATCCTACCTCATATATTTACTAGCTCTGTGACACTAGGCAATTAACTTTAATTCTAGTCTCAGTTTGGTGATTATACTTGGACTGTCAACTTCATGAAGTTATAAGGAAAATGCTTTGTAAACCTTTAAATATTTCTAAATGTACATTATTATTGCTGTCGTTGCTACTATTACAGGAAATATGGAGACAATAAAGAGTATGACATACTGGTATATTAGGTTAAAACCCTGTTTTACTCCCTCTTATTTTAATCTTACAAATTTGAGCAGACACATGAAGTATAAATCCAATTAAATATGTTCCATCCAGATAGAGTAATCTAATTACAGTGATTTAATATGTTCTGTATGTCTTTTTTCATATTTGCACACTTCAGGGAAAGGTGACAAAGTTTTATTTAAAAGAGAACAACATTCTGTACTTTCAGTTTATAAGTAAAATAGAAGTTTTTGAATTATAGTTAAATCCTGAAAGAGAGAATAATGGATAACAAGAGGCCTTTAAAAATTTAGTGTCACTTGTTCAGCTAATTGAAAAAGTACTTAATGGAATATTTAGCTAGTAAGAGCAGTGCTTCCAAAGGCAAAAGTTTGACTCGGTGCTTAATGTTTATGACTTTATTTAAAGTCATTTATTAGCATTAAAATTTGGGTATTTATTAGCATTTTTTAAAGTATTTATTAGCATCTTTAAACCAAAAGCATTCAGTATTTCTCTTTAAACCAAAAGCATTCAATATGATTTGAACAGATGCTCTAACATCCTTTTCTTAACCCTAACCTGAGAATAAAATGGTCACATTCTTCAGGATTATTAGAATCATTATGACTTTGGAGATTGATCTATTTACATGAAGAACCTAAACACATTTCAGAAGATAGGTGGCCTTTTAAGACCTTAGTGCTTCCTAGTGGAATTTATTCTCAAATTCTCTCAAAACATTCCTGATTCTCTTTAGCTCTTTCTATTTTTTGAAGATCTTGTCATTTCTCTGAGATCTTTTCTTGGGCTATTTCCCATATCATTTTTTTCTGATGACTGATAATGTTCTTATGTAACAAGTCGAGGTGTATGTCAGTTGAAGTTCATCTTTTCCCAAATTTTAGATGGTGCTTTCTCAGCTGTTGCCCACAATTGATCAGTTGCTGGAGAAAATCCTAAAGGAACCCCCTACAATACTGAAGGATGAAGCTATCATTTTGCACCTTGCTCTTGGGAAGTACAATGAACATTCAGCTTCTCTCTTACACAAGGACCAACAGAGTTTAGAAGTATTCATAAAAGCTATGCACACAACAAAAGAAGTCTTCAAAGGGATGCCAACATTCCAGATCCTTGCACTTGGAAAGGTTGGTGTTTTCTAATCTAGATCTAGATCTAGATTTATAAATTTACTTTTCCCTTTATCACTTCTAGTACTGGAGCACAATGCATTTGCACATTTTGGGAACTGGATAATATATGGTGTATGTTGAATGAGTAAATGGAGTTCTTGAATGGTATTAAGTATTTTAAAACACAATGCATTTTATTTAGCGATCACTTGATGGACAGGTTCTAAAGAAATATACAGAGTGTAAGATTTCACTTAATTTGAAAAACTTTATAATCATCCATTAAAAGCCTTCTCTAATGCCTCATCCTAACATGGAGATGACTTAATTCTTAAAGTGTAATAAAAAAGAGAAGCAGAAACTCTGGCAGCATGCTCGACTAAGCTGAAAAAGCTTCATGTATAGTGCCAGTGATGGATAATGCGCTTGTTGTTCTAGTATCAGCCTCATTCAGTTTGGTGAAGCTTCTCATCAGATTGATTCTCAACTTGCTGTTAAGTTGTATAGAAGTTACATGACATGGAGTGGCCATACATTATTTTTTTAAATATGACAAAGCTATATAAGAAGACTTACTGGGAATTTACTTTCATGTGATTCTTTTTGTTATTTTTAGATTACAAAACCATTCTTTGCTGCTATATCAGATGAAAAAGTTCAACAGAAGCTTTTGGGAATGCTGTTTGATTTACTTTTGAATTGCAGAAATACACTCTGTGCACAGACTATTAGCAGTGTTTTTAAAACAGTAAGTTATGACCTTTTTTAGGGTTGTGTCACTCAGTATTAATTGTTACGGTTTAGAATATTTTTGAGCATTCTTCATTTTCACTTCTTTGATTGGACCTCTTTTCCTTATCTCATTCTTCCTTATATTGTGTTTATGAATTAATTAATTGATTAATTGAATGATTATGAGAGCAACAAAATGACTTAATGAAGTCTTATAGAAGATAGAGAAATATATTGCTGTCTATGGAAACATAAAATGTAGGCCTTTCTAATAAGCTTCTGATACTCATTTTTTCATTTATAATTTAGCCATTTGTTAGTATTTAAAAGTCTGGATCAGACTTCTCTTAAGTAAAGTAGTACATAATGCATTGTAGAGTCATATGCCAAAAATAGTGATTAGTAGTTTGCAATTGACCTGCGGGCACATTATGATACTAGAAGGCACAGAATTGTGACATACATACATACATACATACATACATACATACATACATACATACATATATATGATGGAGTGAATAATGGAATTGAGAGCATGTTCATTGGTACCATAGATGAACACTGAATGGCACTGTTAATCAGCCATGGATGTGAAAATAGAATTTAGTAACACTGGAGAGATAGTGAGTATGCTAGAACACCAGGGAAAAACTTTGATTTGTTGATTGAATCA
This sequence comes from Pseudocheirus occidentalis, assembly GCA_028646575.1. NCBI lineage: Eukaryota > Metazoa > Chordata > Mammalia > Diprotodontia > Pseudocheiridae > Pseudocheirus > Pseudocheirus occidentalis. The sequence continues at coordinate 120,736,318 of CM053593.1, forward strand.
AACTCAAACCTATCAGTGTGGTAATTCTCTCTACTTATGTAATTTTGCAAACTTTTTTTCTTACCTATATTTCATAAGTCCCCCATAGATAAGTTAATCAGCACACAATTTGAAACTCTTGTGATAAAGAACTCAGTACTAACCATTCTGCTTTTTTGACATCTTTAATCCCTTTAAATAAGAGAATAATTTCTCTTTAAGCATGACAAGTCATTTAGTCTGATTTAAATTCAAAATAACTTGATAGAATTCATTTTCTTTATTTTGAAATTAATGAGTATATGAAGGTGATTAAAAAAAACTAGTTATTTATGACTTTTAAAACATGTACGTTCATTGTGCTTGTTTATCCTAAAAATGGAAATTATTGGTAATTCTTACTTTAACATAATTTCAGATTTCTGTTGACGCTGAACAAATCCGATTAGAACTAGAGCCACCAGAGAAAACCAAATCCCTGGGTACAGTTCAGCAAACAAGAAGGCAAAAAATGCAACAGAAGTAAGGATTATGAACTCATTAAGAAAAATCCTTTTGTTATTCTGGTTTTCTCTCCATTACCTAACTTTCCGTCTATTTATGTAATTAGAATATTGATGCCTTTGGGATTTTTTTTTTTTTTTTTGCCTTTTTGGGAGGGCAGTTGGGGCTAAGTGACTTGCCCACAAGAACACACGACTAGTTTTTTTGTGTGTGTTAAGTGTTTGAGGACGGATTTGAACTCAGGTCCTCCTGACTCCAGGGCCGGTGCTCTATTCGCTGCACCACCTAGCTGCCCCCGATGCCTTTGGTTTTTATGCTAATTTTTTTTTCCAATATACCTTCTCTCCTTTATCAAACCTACTCTGGTAACAAAGAAAAACACTTAAAACAAGTCAGCCAGCAAGACACAATGGCCGTGTCTGGCAGCATATAATCACATTCAATGCCAGTGGTCTCCCCTCTCACCCCTCTTCTTTTTTATTGAGGAAAAAGTTAGCTGAGCCATTATAATTAAAGTTTAGTTGGCTTTTGTATTATTTCCCTTTACTTTATTGTAGTTATTGTATATATTCTAATTCTGTTTATTTCTCTTTGCATGAGGTTTTTTTTGTTTGTTTTTTGTTTTGGCTTTTTAGGAGTGGGGAAGGCAGGGCAATTGGAGTTAAGTGACTTGCCCAAGGTCACATGGCTAGTAAGTGTTAAATGTCTGAGGCCAGATTTGAAGTCAGATTCTCCTGACTCCAGGGCCACTGCTCTATTCTCTGCATTGCCTAGCTGCCCCCTCTGCATGAACTCTTAAAAATCTGATGCATCTATAAATTCCTCATATAGTTGATATTGTACAATAATACTCCATTCCATTATATGCCACAATTAGTTTAGCCATTCCCCAGTCTATGGTGCCAATATTTACTTTACATTTCCCCCCCCCAAAAGGTTATTGCTGTTAACATTTTTGTAAGTATGTAGCCTTCCTGACTGGTCTCTTTGGGCTTTATCGTGGGTTAAAATGCCTGAAATTTAAGTTCATAGTCACATATACCTCCAAATTTCTTACCAGAATGGTTGGTGTTTCTAACAGCATTCTATCAATGTGTTCATCTTCACTCCACTCCTCTAGCATATACTGGAACTGCCTTTTATCTACTGTCAGTTTCTCAGAAGTATTTTAATTTCTTTTTCTCTTGTCATTTGGAACAGTTTTTCATATAAGTGGTTGTTTTTTTTGATTCTTATTGTCAGTTTAACATATAAGCATATATGTAATTAGTCAGATATTTAATGCAACCATTTTCCCTTACTAAAATGTTTCTTTTATCCTAGCTACGTGGGGGGTTTTCTGATCGGTTTTTGCTTAATGTTTCATGTTTCTTATCTTTTTTTTCCCCCCCAAGAATAATTTTTTTGTTCCTATTGTAGAAAACTACAAGATACAGAACCTGTACAAGATGTTGGCAATACTTACTGGCAGAGAGTAACCCTCATCTTAGAATTACTGCAGCATAAAAAGAAACTCAAAAGTCCTCAGTTATTAGTGCCATGTCTTTTTAATTTGCTCTCCAGGTAAATCACTTTTTAAATGGCTTTTAATTAATTATAGTCCATAAGAAAGTAGATTTCCAATACCTGCCTGAGAATTGTCATTATTCTCTTGTTCTTTCTTACCTCTAAACATAACATGAGGCTTCAATTCTAATTGCTTAAAGAAATGGCTACCATCTGTACAAATAAAATAATTGGAAAACAATAAGAAGAATGTAGTCAAATAGATGGTGTTGGGAAGTCCTTGGTCACGAACCTCTAGAAAGTTCAAATATACCCCAGTTTTGGATTAAATGGATGGTCATTGAACATAATCCATTCTGCTTTCCATTGAGCATTCTATTAGATGAACCTAGAGCATGTGCTTGTCATTTCTTTAGGCTTTGTTGCCTGAATATACAAGTTTGGGTCAGGGTTAGATATGAGAGAAAGACATAGTTTGGTATTACTGTTTATATTCTCCCAGATATAGCATCTTGAGTGGATAGGGTTGTTGTTTTTTTAATAAATTAATTAGTTATTTTTTAGTTTACAACATTCATTTTCAAAAGCTTTTGAGTTTTAAATTTTCTCCTCCCTTCTCTCTCTCCTCCCTTCTTTCCCCCCTCCCCAAGACAGCATGCATTCTGATATAGGCTCTACATATACATGCACATTAAACATATTTTCATATTAGTCATGTTGTAAAGAACAATTATAACCAATGGAATGAACCATGAGAAAGAGGAAACAAAACAAAAAAAGAGAACAAATAGTGTGCTTCTATCTGTCTTCAGATTCCATAATTCTTTCTCTGGATGTGGATAGCATTTTCCATCATGAGCCTTTTGGAGTTGTCTTAGAACTTTGCATTGCTGAGACAGAGCCAAGTCTATCAAAGTTAGTCATCACATAATGGGACTAACCATGTACAGTGTTCTCTTGGTTCTGCTCCCCTCACTAAGCATCAATTCATATAAATCTCTTTAGGGTTTTCTGAAGTCTGCCTGCTCATCATTTCTTATACCATAATAGTATTCCATTACATTCATATATCACAACTTGTTCAGCCATTCCCCAATCAATGAGCATCCCCTCATTTTCCAATTCTTTGCCACCACACAAAGAGCTGCTATAAGTATTTTTGTACATGTGGGTCCTTTTCCCATTGTATGATTTCTTTGGGATACAGCCCTACAAGAGATATTGCTGGGTCAAAGGGTATGCACACTTGTATATCCCTTTGGGCATAGGTCCAAATTGCTCTCCAGAATGGTTGGATCAGTTCAAAACTGAGTAGATAGTTTTTGAAACTTAAATGAATCATGAATATCAACATAATATACCTCCCACATTTCCCTCTGCAGAACTAGATAGATATTCTTTCTGCTCTTATTTTCTTTTAAGTGTGATAAGAGTAGCAATTTGCCATTAAACTCCTTGGCAGAGTTTAGAGAAGACTGCAGTAAACTTAGCAAGTGCCAATTTTTTTATTTTAGTCATTTCCATTTGATTTTTATGGAATGTTTGGCTTTTAATGGACACTGACAACAAAAATTGTACAACTTTTTTATTCCTCATCATCATTTGGACTAAAATCTGAAGGTGTCTTGAAACTTTGCCACCGAAGCAGGGAAATTTGGAATATACCAAACAACTGATTCTTAGCTGTCTACTCAACATCTGCCAGAAACTATCCCCAGATGGTTCTAAGATCCCTAAAGGTATGTGCAACATTGTAAGAATGGGGGTGTTTCAAGGACTCATCTACCTTTCGATCCATTTCAAGCTTTTATCTCCTCCCTTTATAGGTATTCTTGATGAAGAAAAATTCAATGTGGAATTGTTAGTTCAGTGTGTGCGTGTTTCAGAGATGCCTCAAACACATCATCATGCATTCTTGCTTTTGGGTGCTGTTGCTGGAATATTTCCTGTAAGTGTTTTTTTTTTTCCACAATAATAATTCGTACATATAATACTTTACAACTTTTTACAACTTCTACTCCCTCATATTCTCTACTGTGAAAATTTTCCATGAAAATTCAAGGACATTTGAAATACAGAAATATTTGATCTTATAGCTAGCTTAACATTTTAAGACTGGAATAATTTTAAATAGCTCAAGGGAAGTTATGATTTAACGATAATTTGATCGTTCTTAAATAATAAGGCATTTAGGTAGCTTATATCCCAGACAACCACAGTTTTGGGTACTGAGAGTACAAATAGAAAAGTAATATATATTGCTTCTGCTCTTGAGGAGTTTACATTCAGATAATGTAAATTATCCTTAGGTAGCTACTTAATTTGGTTAGGTCAATGTCTTGTTTTTTATTACATTTTAGGGACAGTTTAAGCTTTCTTATAGCTCTGAAACAGAATCATTACTTTCCTAGTTATTAAAATATTTTTACAACAGCCTAAATTCTAGAATGAGTCATCTGTCCTAAAAGAGGAAAGTTTTTGTAGAATTCTAGTCTAATACATATATCATGTGATACACTTCTTTACAGAGGCCCTGAATAACAAGCTACCATACTATGACCAGTTTTATAACTGACAGAGACAAAACCCATTTGCTTTGATGAGTTAGGTCCATGTATAGATTTGTAATACGCTTTCTAAAATATACATCTAGCCAATTGCCTTTGCAACAAGTAATTGAAAAATGAAGCTTTCTACTAATGCATTCATTTAAGCAGTGTGTATTTTGGAGTGTGATTTGGTTGACAAATATATTATACATTTAACTTAAATTAATAGGCCTTTATCAAAAAGTAAAATATACTTTTCTTACATAGTCTTTCTTTTAGGGATGTCTGCTGGATCCACAGTGTTTGGCATAATATGCATAAGTGGTCTGAAAAATTTTCAGGCTAGGGAAGTTTTGCAGTAACATGCTCCAGACTTTTTTCACCATGTATTCCTATCAGTAAAAACTTTTTGAGCATACTCTTTATATATGTTTAATTATTTATAAACTTTGTACATAAGAGACTAGTATAAGATAAAAATATAAAACTTATACAAACTTATAAAACTTATGCAAAAATAGAAATTAAAAAGATGATAAATTGAAATAGTTTATAATTTTTTTATCTGATTCTAAGTTTATTTTATTTTAATATTTCATTTTAGTGACTATCATAATTGAAAAAAATAACCTCCAAAGGTACATAAGTTTGGATGGAAGAAGTGTTTTACTGGCTTCGTATACTAAATCATAATAACTCATTTTTCAAAACTTACAATAGTTATGTAAAAGTTCTTGTTGAAATTTGGCTAGTAAAAAAAAAAAATCTTCCCTGATACCAATTAGTCATTCTTGCTAACTAATTAGACCCCCAGAGAGGGGTCTGTAACTCTTCAGTAAGAGTCGTTAACTGTCAGGTGCAGCAGAGGTCAGGAAGGCTAAGAAAAGGCCATCAATTTGTCACTTAAAGATCATTAGTGATTTTGAAGGTGCTGTTTCAGTTGAGTTGAAGAGTCAAGGATAATGACTCTTAAGAGTCACGCCTGAGAGACTAGAAAGACAGTGTTACCCTCAACAGAAATAGGAAGTTCTGAAGAAGTTTGGATGGGGGGGGTCAAGGAGGAGGGGACTGACTATGGTAGCATTGCAAATCCCATCCTTCTTCTTCTGCAGCTGTGATTTGATGGGGGAAGGAGGTAAAATTGTGTGATGGTCCCTATACTGTTGGCTTTTGTGTGGAGAGTGGGATATAACCAATTGGAGACTTCTCTTGTAGAGCTTCAGTGCTCTAAAATGTTCAGTATGAAATTACACATTAAATATGAGAATGTATTACATAATTGCACATGTATAACCTATATCTGATTGCTTACCAACTCAGGAAGTGGAAGGGGATGGAGGGAAGGATAGAATTTGGAACTCAAAGCTTTATAAATAACAATGTTGAAAAATAATTTTAAATGACAAATTTTACCTCCTATATGAGGTCTTGATCCTCAAAAAAAGAAAAGAAATTACTCATTAAAGTGCTTATTATATAATTTCTCAGAATAAAAACAGGCTTGTTTTCTTGCTTTCCTCTAAACTTCCTTCCCTCTGTGTCCCTGGGGTGTTGTAGACCCATTCTTTTTTGCCCCTACTCCTGTTTTTGTCTCTCCACTCTGCAGTTATGGTTTCAGAATTTCAACCTTAAAAATGTTCCATTTGGAGAATGTTTGGCTAAACTAATGTTTCATATGCTATTTTGTAGTTCTAGAAATGAATCAAAGTTTAATTAACTGAGGAACTTGTAGAGTTGCAATTGGTAGAACAGTGAGCCTAAAGTTAAGGCTTGAGTTCAAAATAAGCCTCAGACCAGAGGTGGAAAACCTGCAGCCTTGAGGCTAAACGTGGTCCTCTGGTCCTCAAAGTGAGGCCCTTATTAAGACCTCAAGGCCACAGGTTCCCCACCCCTGCCTTAGACATTTATGAGTTTTGTGACCTGGGGCAACACTTAGCACAGTGCTTGGCACATACTAGGTAGTTTCTAAATACTTATTTCCTTCCCCTACCAGAAGGAAGGAAAAATGTAGTAGTTATACTTATATATTATTTGTGGTTAGAAAATTCAGCAGCAGGGGAAATGTAGACATTTTGCACATTATCATACCAGATAGATAATTGTGCTGTTAGCTTTGTAATTTAAGATTACAAACCAGTCATTTGAAAAGGGCTATTATGTCTCCAAAAAAATGGTCCCCAATTGCATTTTAGGTATTTCTATGCTAGGAGACAGCAGGTTTTTGGTCTTGTGTCTTAATGTGAGGTATAGATTGTGTGCTTTGTCTGAGATTTAGGTGGTGGGTCTCATTTGTATACACCCCCACCTTTATAATTATACATTTTCTTTATAGCTCTACATTTCTGCATAGATTTTTCAAAAATCTTACTTTTTATTCAAAGTATTGACCAGCTATTAATTGTAAATATGTTTTGGAACAACCTTAAAAAGAATAACTGCCCAAGGTACAACTGGTTGCTTTTGCTGATCCTTAACTTTTCTTTTATCAGCTCATATTGAATTTGACTTGAAACCAAACATCTCTCATAGTATCATTTGGCATCACAACAGAGTGTTCTAGGCTGTTTTTCACTTAATTACAACTTATCTTCTTTCTGTGAAAGCAGCAAGTAAACTATATATGTCAAATCTCATGAATACATTGGTTTAAATTATTTTATGTTGAATAGTAAAATTATAAATTACTTTGGATAGCTGATCCCTCGTAGTAACCCATAAGTGATGATTTAAGTTAGTGAGTGTTAATTACAAATGTCATTAAAGATTCCTGAATAGAACATTTTAAAATATATATCTGAAATGAATTTTTAAATAGAGATAATGTTTCATGGCAGTGATTTGTCTTGAAGTATTTAAATGTATTTCATAGTTTAAGAAGCCATGTTTGCCTCTATAAGATGTTTTTAAAGATGACAATTGTAATGATCTGTTTCCTTTCAGGATAAAGTTTTGCACAACATTATGCCCATTTTTACATTCATGGGAGCCAATGTTATGCGCCTTGATGACACTTACAGTTTTCAAGTTATCAAGAAGACAGTGAAAATGGTCATTCCTGCCCTTATCCAGGTATGTTATCTGAATAGTACAAAAACTGGGGTTAGGAGAATACACAAGAAAACCTTTAGGCCAGTAGTTCTCAACCTTCCTAATGCCGCGATCCTTTAATACTCATATCTGGACGTATCTGCATGTGGGTAGACCTGCCTAGAGACCAATAGAAGAGTGGTGTCTCAGTTCCTAAGACCACTGGAAATATGTGTTTTCTGATGGTCTTAGGTCACCCCTGTGAAAGGGTCATTTGACACCCCCTTTCCCCACTCAAAAAAAGGGGATGTGACCCACAGGTTGAGAGCCACTGCTTTAGGCTAATGAGACTATTCTTGTCATTGAATGTCTAAGGAAAGCTATGGGTAGATGCAGTCGGCATGGGTGGAGGAAATACCCACACCAGAGAAGCCTTAAAGAAAGGGTTAGTATATGTCTAGAAAAACAAGTAGTAAGTTACAGAGTGCCAGCATGGCTTCATCAAGAGTAAATCGTGCTCATGGAAATAATTGTCTTTTTTGGCAGGATTTTTAAACTGTTAGGTCAACAGAATGCCGAGGATATGCAGAACATTGAAAAATATTTTATACTCTTCTTGTAGAAAAGGTAGAAATATGTGTGCTAGGCAGCAATTCAGGAGTATTTATTAGGTACCTACAGGGTGCCAGATGTTCTGTTAAGCTCTGGAGTACCAGAAGGACAACAAACAGCCTGTAACATGTAACATGCTATCCAAGAGAAGCCAAAATGTGTGTAGAAAATTAAAGGCAAAATATGTACAAAGTAATTTCTGACTGGACAACACTAGCCAGTAAGTGCATTAAGACAGGTTTCTCTAGAATAGGCTTGAACCCATCTCAGGAGGAGACTGTGGATTCTGTTGGGCAGAGATAAGTGTGGGTGCTCATTCGAGGAATGGATGTGACATCCTGAATAGAAACAGAGATGGGGAACAGTCAATAGTTCAGTTTGGTGGAGCATAGGATGGTGATGGGGAAGGGGACAGGAGAGGGGCGGTTTAATCCTTAGTCACGTAGGGGATAGAACGCAGGATTTCTGGGAAGATCTGACTTGAGATCCTTACTGGCTCCATGTCTTGGATGAGTCACCTACCTGTACTTGGCCTCACTTTCTTCATATGCAAGATGGTAATAATAGTAGCACCTACCTCACAGGGTTGTTGTTAGAATCCAGTGAAAGTATGTATGTAAAGTGCCTTACACACCTTTAAAATGCTATAATTAAGGATAACTGATGTTAGTAACTGTGAAGTAAGATATATCCCTCCAAAGGGCTTTAAAAGCCAAATAGGTGTTTGTACTTTTCCTAGAGGCAAAAGAGATCCATTTGACTTTACTTTTTTTCTTATTATTTTTCTTTTCTCATTTTTTTTAAGGCAGTCAGAGTTAAGTGACTTGTCTAAGGTCACAGAGCTAGTGAGTGTCTGTGGCCATATTTGAACTCAGGTCCTCCTGACTCTGGGGCCATTGTGCTTTATCCATTGCATCACCTAGCTGCTGCTTTTTTTTTTTTCACTTTTCTTGAGTAGGGGAGTAACATGTACATACCTTTATTTTCTGTATATCAATATCATTAGCTGTGTGAAGGGTATTTTAGAGAGCGGAGAGACTAGAGGCAAGGCAGCCAATAAGAGGAGTCTGTTGCAATAGTTTTGTTAAGAAATGAGGAGGTCCTGCTCTTGGATGGTTCTAGTTCATGGGAATAAGGGAATGTATACAGGTTATATTGTGGAGGTAGAATCAGCTGGGCTTAGCAACTCATTGGATGTGAGCACTAAGGGAAGGGGAAGAGACTAAGATTGTGAACCTAGGTGACTGATGATAGTGCCTTCACCAGAAATCAGAGAGAAAGAAAGGGAGAAAATACAACTGGTTCTCTTTTGGACACATTAAAGATATTATAAAGTAGGTGATTCAGTTATTGTCCCTGTTTTATAGATGAAAAACTCAGAGCTTTAATGAGCTGCCTGTCCGTGGTCCTGCATCTAGTTACTATTCAAGTGAGATTTGAACTCATCCTTTTCCTAACTGCAAGTTCAGGGCTCATTCCATTTCCCTGTGAAGGTACCACTCATTTGGTTCCTACAGCCTATTTTAAATATTCATTATCTTTCTTTTTTGTGTATTTCTAATATAGATTGTAGACCTCTTGATAGAGTGGCTATAGCTTAACATACTTCCTTGTGCCCTCATGCAGTTAGCACAGTGCCTTACTACATAGTAGGCAGTTACTATGTATGGTTTGGTAGGACCTGAGTCATTAGATTTCTTTATATATTTATTTTTAGGAAGTCTTAGGACTTTGTTTTCTTTTGACTCAAGACTCAAAGAAGCAATTTGATTCATAAGGCAGAAACTTGCTTTTTTTTGTGTGTGTGTGTGTGTGTGTTTCTTTTTTGGAAGGGTAAAGGCAGGGCAGTTGGGGTTAAGTGACTTGCCCAAGGTCACATGGCCAGTAAATGTTAAGTGTCTGAGGCCGGATTTGAACTCAGGTCTTCCTGACTCCAGGACCAGCACTCTATCCATTGCACCGCCTAGCCGCCCCTATTTCATTTATTTATTTTTAGTTTTCAACATTCATTTCCACAAGATTTTGAGTTACAATTTTTTTACTCCCTGTCTTTCCCCTATCCCCCACCCCAAAATAGCAAGCCTACTGAATACTCCTTCCCCCAATCTGTTCTCTCTTATATCTTCCCCCATTACCCCTCCTAACTTTCTAGTAGGGCAAGATGGGTTTCTGTCCCCTAGTACCTGAATATCTTATTTCCTGGTTGCATATAAAAAAACAACAAATTTTTAAACATTTTTTAAAACTTTTTTTTCCCTTCTTCCCTCCTCACCCATCCCCACTGGGAAAATAAGCAATTCATTATAGACTATACGTGTGTAGTTACCCAAATCATTTCTATAGTAGTTATATTGTGAAAGACTAACTATATTTCTCTCCATCCTATCCCACCCCCCACTTAATCTATTTTCTCCTTTGACCCTATCCCTTTTCAAAAATATTTGCTTCTAACTACCCTCTCGCCCAATCTGCCCTCCCTTCTATCCTCCCCCTCTCTTATCCCCTACCTGCTATTTTCCTGTATGGTAAGATACCCTATTGAATGTATATGTTATTCCCTCCTTAGGCTAAATTCAATGAGAATCAGGTTGTCCCATTCCCTTTCACCTTCCTGCTCTTTCCCTCCATTGTAACAGTTTTCTCTTGCCTCTTTTATGTAAGATAATTTACCCTAATCAATTGTTCCCTTTCTTCTTCTCCCAATGAATTCCTCTCTCGCCTCTTAATTTTATTTTGTAGATAATGTCCCTTCATATTCAACTTATCCTGTGCCCTCTGTCTATGTATACATGAACATACAAATGCCTGCACTCACATATATTTGTATATACATACATCCTCCTGTACATACATATATGTATACATATATATGTATACGTACATATACATATATATTCCCTTCAACTATTCTCATACTGAGAAAAGTCTTATGAGTTACCATTATCATTTTTCCATGTAGGAATGTAAAGAGTTCTATGTTAATAAGTTCCTTATGATTTCTTTTTCCTGTTTACCTTCTCATGCTTCTCTTGCTTTTTTTATTTAAAAGTCAAATTTTCTGTTCAGCTCAGGTTTTTTCATCAAGAATTCTTCTCGTTGGCTTTTTGGGACTCTTGCCATTTGAGTTAGTTTATTTTTTCAGGTGTGATTTTCTTCAGTGCATTTTTGGGTCTCCTTTAGCAGGCTGTTAACTCTCCTTTCATGATTTTCTTACATCATTCTCATTTCTCTTCCCAATTTTTCCTCCACTTCTCTTACCTGATTTTCAAAATCCTTCTTGAGCTGTAACCAGTTCATATTTTTCTTGGGGCCTTTTGATGCAGGGGTTGTGACTTCGATGTCTTCTTCTCACTCTGTGTCTTGATCCTTTTTGTCCCCAAAAAAGGATTCTGTCGTCTGTTTATGCTTCCGTTGCTTGCTCATATTGGCAGCCACTTACTAGACTTTTGAGCTCTTTGGTATGGTAGAATTCTGCTTCCAGAATGGAGAGAGCTATGTCCCAAATTGTTGGGGGTTTTGCAGCTGCTGGAGCTATTAGATGGGCACCCTCTCTATAGGCACCACCACTCTGGCTCACTGATCATACACCCCAGACCACAACCCAAGACCACTATCTGGATCCAAGCAGGTCAAAGCAAGAATGCTTAGCCTCTGAATGGTCACTTGGTCCCCCTACTATCTGCATGTCAGGAGCTCCTGAAGTAGCCATGTGGCAGCGGCTACAGCCACCATACCTCCTCTGTTTCTTGCTCCAGGGATAGCAGCTGGACTGCTGAACCAAGTTCCACACTAACCTTTTACTTTGTCTTTTGCATTTATGGATTAAGAAGTCTGGAAACCACTACAGCTGCTGGTGATTTACTCTGGGGAAATGTGCTGTAGCCAGCTTATTGGGGCCCCTGGGGCTAAAACTGTGGCTCAGGAGGACTGCCCTTGACTCCCAGTGCGCTGAGATGGACCCTTCCTGCTGGGTTTCCTTCAGTGGGAGATTTGTTTCTCTCTTTCACTTTGTGGGTTCTATAGCTCTAAAGCAGTGGTTTTCAACCTGTGGGTGGCGACCCCTTTCGGGTTCAAACGACCCTTTCACAGGGGTCGCCTAAGACCATTGGAAAACACATATTCCCGATGGTCTTAGGAACCAAGACATTGCTCCTCTGTCCATCTCCAGGTGGGTCTGCCCATATGCAGATATGCCCACATATGAGTATTAAAAGGTCGTGGCATTAGGAAGAGTCTAAAGTTTGTTTAGAGTCATTTTTTTACATGTATTAGAGGGGAGTAGAAGCTGAAGCTGCATGGTAGTTCTCTTTCTACTCCCAAAATGGATGTCTTTAATGGGCCAGAGAAAGTGCAGCTCATAGTACCACACAGCTAGTGCCAGGGTACCCCCAGAAACTTGCTTTGTCTGACTCTTGACTTGTTTGTTGGTTTACAGGCAGACAGTGGTGACTCTGTGGATCTCACAAGGAACATAGAAGAAGTTGGGGTTAAAATTATAAATGTTTTTGTAGATGCTCTGCCTCATGTCCCTGAGCACAGGCGCCTGCCCATTCTTGTTGAACTTGTGGATACTCTTGGTGCAGAGAAATTCCTCTGGATTCTCCTGCTGTTGCTTTTTGAACAGTATGTCACTAAAACAGTGCTGGTTGCTGCCCATGGAGAAAAGGTCAGAATACTGGGTAGGGAGATGAAAGAAGGTAATACTTCACAGAGAATTTATGGTATTTTCCTAACATGTAAGTGTTGAATTTTAACAGTATTGTTCTTGGATGAGATTATATCAACTTTAATTGTGTCTGTGGTTATTTCTGTAGCTTACTTAAAACTGAAAATAGCTTAAAATGTTCATATTTCATTGCTTTAAGGTGTTAGTATCAACAGAATTTACCTCTCCTAATCTTATTTCCCTTCCCTAGACTGAAAGCATCATTGCTGTAATACAGTACTGAGATGGAAACAAATTGAAATGTCAAAACCCGTTCTGTAGTTATTTGTGTCAGGATGGAGGATAGAGAATAACACAACAGAATGTATATAACTATAAAGTAATGAGACTGGTTTTTTTTGTTTTTTTTTTAATGGATGTGCCAGAACTTACATGTTCAAATATGTGTTGTCCATTTCAAAGTATCTCCTAAGAGGGCCATCCATCTGAGACCAGATTTAATCTCAGGTTCTCCTGATCCGCTGCCTCTTATACTTTACTTTTTGCACATTAGTGGTACATCTTCATCCTTTGAGCATCGTTTTGTTTAGCAAGCAATGAAAAGTCATCTAGAGAATATGGGGTTAACGCAATTTTGTTTATTTCATTATCCATACCTCAATACGTGGTGTAGTTATATAGGAAAGTTAATGAATGATTTCACTTTCTGAAATTGTTGTCTTTTAAGAAAACAAAGTTCAAGGATGTAAGTTCCAGTACTAGGGCAGGATAAAAGCCAAACAGGAATATGAATGGCCATCTCCAATGAGATTGGGTGGTCCTAGTGTTTTGATCAGATTATGGGAATTTTAGGCTCTGGTTGGACAAAGGAATTTTCAAACAAGGTTGTACATAGCTAAGATATTGTTTGGTTTTTTAATAGTATCTTGTCTTTTTCAAGTTACATGTAAAGACAATTCATTTTTTTAAATTTTGAGTTCCAAATTTTCTCCTTCCTCCCTCAACTCCATAACAGGTAAGCAATTTGCTATATAGGTTATATATGTGCTGTCATAGTCATGTTGTGAAAGGAGAAACAAGCCAAAAGGGAAAAATAAACATTAAAAAAGTAAAGTGAGAATGTTTAATGCTTAAAGTGAAAATAGTATGATCTGCATTCAGGCTCCATCAGTTCTTTCTTGATGTGAGTAGCATTTTTCATCATGAGTTCTTTAGAATTGTCTTAGATCGTTGTATTGATAAAAATAGCGAAGTTATTCACAATTGATCTTTCTTACAATGTTGCTGTTACTTTGTACAATATTCTCACTTATCAGTCTTGTAAGTAAGTTTTTCTGGGTTTTTCTGACATCATCCTGTTGGTCATTTCTTATAGCACAGCAGTATTCCATTACAGTCATATAACACAATGTGGTCCTTTTACACAGATAGGTCTTTTATCTTCTTTTTTTTTTTTTAATCTTTTGGGAATACAGAACTAGAAGTGGTATTGCTGGATCATGAGGCATGCACAGTTTGATGGCCCTTTGCACATAGTTCCACTTTGTTCCCCAGAACAATTGGTTCGTTTCACAACTCCACCAACAGTGTATTAGCATCACAATGTTTTCACATCCTCTTTAACATTTATCATTTTATTTTCTGTCATATTAGATATAGGTATGACTTGGTACCTCGATTTGCATTTCTCTTATCAGTCAAAACTTATAACATTTTTTCATATAACTATAGCTTTTGATTTCTTCATCTGAAAACTGCCTTTTCATATCCTTTGACCATTTATCAGGTGGGGAATGACTTCTTATATTCTTATAAATTTGACTCAGTTCTCTATGTATTTGAGAACTGGGTCCTTTATCAGAGACATATTTGTTTTGTTTGTGAAAAAACTTTTAAATTTTATATAATCAAAATTACCCATTTTAACATTTTGTGATACTTTCTATATCTTTTTTGTTCCCAAATTCTTCCCTTATCTAGAAAAATCTGACAGGTAAACTACCTTGCTCTCCTAATTTGCTTATGGTATAACCCTTTATGTGTAACTCATATACCCATTTCCACCTTACCTTGGTATACCAAGTATACTGTATACAGTGTGAGATGTTGGTCTATGCTTAGTTTCTGCTATACTATTTTCCAATTTTCCCAGCAGTTTTTGTCAAATAGTGACTTCTTTTCCCCCAAACTGGCATTTTTAGATTTATCAAACAGTAAATTGCCAAAGTCGTTGACTGCTGTGTCTTGTAGTATACCTAATCTATTCCACAGATCCATCACTCTGTTTCTTAACCAGCTTCAGATAGTTTTAATGATTACTGCTTTGTAATATAGTTTGAAATTTGGTATAGCTAGGCAACCTTCCTTCACATTTTTTCCCATTAATTCCTTTGATATTCTTGACAGTTTGGGTACTCTTAATTGTCTTTGCCTGTTTACCAGGAAAACTTAATCTTAGTAACTGTCTTTGCAAATGAACAGGACCTGGGGTTCCAGAAGGAAAAAGAGAAGATGACTTCTTTTTCCCTGGGGTGGAATTCAGTATCTTGTATAGGTAGATAGGTAGATCCATCCATCCTTCAATCAATCATTATCCTCTTCACTCTTGTTCTAATCCACCCATTTTTCTTGATTTTAGAATACAGCACTGCTAGTGTCACTGTCAGAGGGTACCTTTGATTGTAGTGAACAATTAACACTGTTCTGATCTCCATTGCTAAAGAAAAATTGGAAACTATTTCCACACTCATTTAAATTTCTTTAACTTTTATTGACTTTATTGAAAGATGTAATTCTTTCAGCTTTTTCTCTCTTCTTTAAATAGGATGCTATCTTAGAGACTGACACTGAATTTTGGATTTCAGTCTGTTGTGAATTTAGTGTCCAGCAACAGCTCCAAAGTTTGATGGATATACTCAGATACTTAACAAAACTACCAGAGAAAAAAGAGACAGGTGAGTAGAGATCACCCTTATGCAGCCTTTTCTATGTGTTTGTGAATGTCGTGGAAGTTTTTTAGTAAATATCTACTATTCCTTCTTTCCTGTAATAGTCCTATGCAAGTACTGAAGCACATCATGTCCATTTCTGTACTGAATAGTTCAGCTTGAAATTTAGTGAAATCATTGTGTTGGCTTTTATTTCTCCAGAAGAACCTCCCAAAACAGTATCTCATAAGACCAAGAAACAAGAACAGATGGTACAGGTTTTCAATGTGGACACTCATACCAGCAAGCAGCTGCGGCATTTTACATTTTTGTCAGTGTCCTTCATGTCTCAACTCTTGGCTTCTCATGATTTTATCAAAAAGGTTAATGCTTTCATTTCACTCATCTGTATAAAGTGTTTTATTTTTCCTGTGAGAACTATTCCTTGAATTAGTAATAGTCAAATAGTGACTAATTTAGAAAATTTTCCAAAGCAAATGTCTTGAATTTGAGCCTTTGAAATTTCCAAGGAAAAGCAGAATACTTGGGGATGGGGGATGGGGTGAAGAGTGGTTTGGTTTGAATCAGTGATTTCAATATGAATGAAGTCTTTAATCTCTGAAAATGATTGCCATGAAAAGTAGAGAGCTTAAGTTTTAGGGACCCCTTTTAAGCAGTTTCAATTTCAGCTTAAATCTTTTGTAATTGTCTTCTTTTTAAATACTTAGGTCATGGAAGGTGGTGGTGCTGTAGCTTTACAAGGTCTTGAACAGAGGTGTGTTCATTGTTTTTTTAAAATCTTAATAATACTTTTTTCCTCTTTCTTAATAGTTCAACATTAAGAGAATATACTTCTCCCTATATTCTCCCTCAACCTTTGCCCATGTAAGAAGGACGTTTAGTAGACCCCATTAGTTATAGAAATACATAATTCTAAGTTTTGTAAGTTTCAAAAAATGTGTAAGCAGAAGTCATTTATTTCATTGCATTCTATCTCAGAGAAGCTTTTTTTGTTTCTTTGCTTTAAATATTTTCATAATCACTGCTAACAACAATTGTTTCTTTGCTTCTAGATTACTTGAAACTGTTCTTGGTTACATAAATTCTGTGGCACAGTCAGAGAAGGAAAATGCAGACAAATTAACTGCAAAGTTTTGGCGTGCTCTCCTGAGTAAAGCTTATGATATGCTGGATAAGGTGAGTTTTGATTGTCCTTTCCTTTCCTTACAGTGTCTTATTGTTGGTTTTGTTATTTAGCTTAGTATACCTTTTTTACAGCTTGAAGGATGGATATCTTTTGGTTAGATAAAATCAGTGCCATGCTTTCTCTTAGTAAAGAACCTCAGTTATTGGAAACAGCCTTCTTTAATGACTAAGGAGTACAGTGGAACATTCCTATATCACATCCCTGTACTTGTGTCTCTAGAAATATATTTATTTGTGGTAGACTATGGTTTAATGATTGTAATAGAAATCTCTCCCTTTTGTACTTCACAGGTCAATTCCTTATTGCCTACAGAAACCTTTATTCCTGTGATTAGAGGACTGCTGACTAACCAACTCCCTTCCGTCCGTCGTAAAGCAATGGACCTCTTAAACAATAAATTACACCAGTACGCAAAGTGGAAAAAGGGACAGGTAAAGGAAAGGTCTAACTTTAGTCCACCTAAGTACAGATGCCTTTGGTGTCTGATGTGCATTGCAGCTTAACAGTTCTTTTGGTAGTGAAAAATGAAACAAAGATCTGTTTTGTTTGCTTAAAAATTTATTTGTACTTCAATTAGGTTGAAATGGTTTGGTTTTTGTCCTTAGGTGACCCTTTTCTTGAAACTAGTTCCAGATCTCTTGGCCATTGCAGAGCATAAAATAAAGGAGAAAAAAGAAGAGCAAGCCATCAACAGACAGACTGCCTTGTACAGTTTGAAGTTACTGTGCAAAAATTTTGGCACAGAAAATTCTGAGGCTTTTATCCCTATATTGAGTGCGGCCATTAATCTGATCAATCCAGAAATAAAGGATGAGAAGAATGTATTGGGAAGTGCTTTGTTGTGTATAGCTGAGGTCACTTATGTCCTGGGAGCACGGGCAATACCTCATCTTCCCAGGTATTCTTATAGGGCAAAATTGTGTACAGAAGTTGGTAAAAGTTTTTTTGCTTCAAGGTTAATGCAAATACAGTTATTAAAGATTATTTGCCATTTCAAGTTTATAAATACAGAATACTTCATAATTCATAATCCCCTTTTATTAGCAAAGGCTAAGGATGTAGAGATGGGAAGACATTTGTTTCTGCCATGAATTAATCCCATCCCATTGGTGGGTAAGCCAGACTCCCTCTAGGATGATACTGCTTATTCTTCTCATGATGGGTGATTGTAGTAATAGTGCCAATGTTGCTGGCCCTTGTCTACGGTGGCACATTAGACACGTGCATGACTTAAAGTGTGAGGCTATATTATGTATAAAACTATAATGGGTAGAATTTTGGGTTGGGGTTTCTTGATGATTCTTTCTGTTCTGCGTTCTCCCCTTTTCTGTTGGACTGGTTCATCCTAGTGGGTATTCTAATGTTTTGTCTACTATTTTTAGGCTTATGCCTGCATTATTGACTACACTGGAGAATACTAATGAGCTGGTCTCAAGTGAAGTTTATTTGCTTAGTGCGCTGGCAGCCCTTCAGAAAGTTGTTGAAACTCTTCCACATTTTCTCAGCCCATATCTACATGGTATTTTGATGCAGGTAGGCCACAGAATTTGTCGTGGGGTAGGGAATCTTTATCTGTAGTATTAAAATCCAAGCACAGCAAAACTTGTGAGTTAATCATATTATCCTGATTGTGTAACACTGGGCAAGTACCTGAACCTCACTGTGCCCTGGGATACTCACCAAGTTGAAGAGCAGGTGCAGCTCTGCATTAGCAGAGAAAGTTCCTGGGGACACCTAGGTAGCACAGTGAATAAAACACCGGCCCTGGAGTCAGGAGGACCTGAGTTCAAATCTGGCCTCCAACACTTAACACTTACTAACTGTGTGACCTTGGGCAAGTCACTTAACCCCAATTGCCCTGCCTTCCCCCCTACAAAAAACAGTTCCTCACCAGGTACTTCCTGCACTGATAGGCAGGTAACACAACCTTCATTTCCACTTGTTCTGTTCTCCCTCTCACAAGGGCCACCCCACCCCCAACCTCACCCCAGTTCCTCTACTACTAGATCCATCTATAGGAGATTACCTCTCATTTACACTGTACATATCTTCATTATTTAGTTATTGATATGCTATCTTCCCCATTAGAAAATTATATCCTCGAGGCCAGGGACTGTGTTTTTGCCTGTGTATCTCAGCACAAAGCACAGTACTTAATAAATGCTTGTTTTGATTGATAAAATGCCAGTCTAGTTTTTAAAATCTAGATCTTTAAACTTTGTTTCTGTTAGGAGAAATTATTGTGATTTCAGTTTTCACCTTCTATCCTTTGTTGATTGGTTTCTTGATCAAATGTGTATGTATTTCTTCTTTTCTCCTATTCTTGATTTAATAACAGAATTAACATGGAACCACTAAAAGTCCTGATCTGGCCATTCCTTTTTTCTTTCTACATGTAGGGCCACTTTAAGGGAAATTTAGTGTACTTCATTTATTTCTGCTGTGGAAGGTTGTATGTCCTATATTGTCTTTAAAAGCAGAATGCCCTACATTAGTGTTACATCTGCCTGCCAACAGTAATAGGGAGTTGAAATCCCCATTTTTAAAATGCAAGATACTTTTTCTTTGGAAGTTCTTCCTCTGGTTGATACTGTTCCATTATGTTTGATCATTTGCTATTTGACTTACAAAGTCAAGATTTTTACTTACTACAATAACAGAGTGGTTCAAAGTCTCAAAGACAGCTGAATCATGTCCTCTGAGGTTAGAGAGTTAAATTAGATTTTTTGCAAAGAAACATTTATTCTGGGCATGTACCTAAATGTGCCAAGATGAAGTAGTTTATTTTGTGTACTTCACACTTCGTTCATTTCAAATCTAAGTATCCCCTGTGTTCTGCCTGTTTGACACTTCTGTCACTTCATAGTACCATTACCCCTCAGCTGCCAGCATGAAGGAGACAAGTTGTTATCCTGCTTAGGTTTATCTGTAAAGGCGTAGTAAGTTTCTGTTTAAGAGAGAATTTTCATTTATGCAAAACTTAAAACTATTCAATCCGAGCAGTACTCTAATTGTTGCAAACACTGACATTACTATCATAGGATTTGATTTCTTGATAATCATCAAGAATTTCCTATACAGGTGCTTTATGCAGTCCAAAATGGCTCTAATAATTCACCTTTATTTTTACAGGCAATTCGTTGGGAGACAATTGTGAGGGAAATGGGTCCTACTTCCCAGGCAGTTGTCCAGGTAACATCCCTGAAAGCAAAGTTGGCTACTACACTTTCTCCGAGAGTCTTATTGTCAGCACTCAACACAGTTTACAAGCAAATTGGGAAGAACTGGAAGGTGAGAATAATTTTTAGAATTGAATTTTACAAAAGAGAAGGTGGTTAGAATTTTTTGTTTTCTTGATTTTTTTTTTCAGAAAAACAATATTCAAAATCTTTTTAATCTTTGAATATTATGAACCTAGCTATAATGTACATCTCTGAATTCTTTCTTAATTATTTTAAAATAGTATAGTTCAATGGGAAACTGGTACTAAAACTATTCACTGTATTTTTGGTAGATTCGAATAGGTCCATTTATGAGCATCCTTCAAGAGCACATTGCAGTAATGGAGAAGGAGGACCTCAACTCTCATCAATCCCAATTAACAGCATTTTTCTTGGAAGCCCTTAACTTCAGAGCACAACACTCAGAGGTGAGATAGTTGTAGTTGTTTTATTCTGGTTTCTATCCCAAGGTTTTCTTTCTTAATTTCTATAGGTTTGGGGGAGGTAATTTTTGGTTGCCTTCTCCATAAAATTTTTTGATTTGTAGGTCATACAGTGATTGAAAGAGAGAAAAGGAGGTGAAATCTCAAGATGACATTTGTCTTTTCACTATTATCAAAGACTATCGTACTCTCTAAGTTATTTGGGGCAATAGTAAAGAACTAGATGTCAGGTTCTCTTTCAAGAAAGGCAGTGTTGACAGAGTAGATCATGTTCTGCAGTGGTGGAAAACTCAAACAGGCCATATATTGGCTTAGAAAACCACTAATTAACATTATCCATGTTGTATTTTCATTTATTTTGTTAAATATTTCCCAGATACAGTTTTATCTGATTTGGGCTGCACTTAGGAGTTTTGTAGGCCACAAGTTTGATGCCTTTTTTGCCCTGATCTTGGAGAACAACTCTTGGATGCAAATCCTTTCTCTTACATTTAAGACTTGTGTAACTCTGAGCAAGGCACTAAGTCTTTTGAGCCTTAATTGTCTCACCTATAGAATGAGGATGATGATACCTATAGAACTTAAGCCATAGGGATACAGGGAGGTTGACATGACATAATATGTGCAAAATACTTAAACTACCCATTAGCACTATATAAATGTTATGACTAATGAACTAAAAACTTTTCTTTCACATTCAGGATAACCTAGAGGAAGTTGGTCAAACTGAAAGTTGTATAATTCACTGTGTAGTGAGCATGGTTATGAAACTTTCTGAAGTTACTTTCAGACCCCTCTTCTTTAAGGTAAGACTCTTCTTCATCCAGGCATGGATTGTCCCAGACAGCTGTTGTAGCAAAGTATGAAATGGAAATGTATCTTTTTTTTTTCTCCTTCAGCTGTTTGATTGGGCCAGAACAGAAGATGCTCCAAAGGACAGGCTGCTGACATTCTGCAACTTGGCAGATTGCATTGCTGAAAAACTGAAAGGCCTTTTTACCTTATTTGCTGGCCATTTAGTAAAACCTTTTGCTGATACTTTGAACCAAATCAACATCTCAAAAACAGGTATAATTTTTATCTCACTTAGACATTTTTACTCTTGCTATGTACCATACTTTTGTGAGCACTTTTGTGAGGTGTAATGGAGGATAATTTATTTGAGCATTTCTGAAGCTCCTCTGAGGCACAGGGAATTGATGCACTTAGGAAATAGAAGAATAAGAAGATTCCTGCCTTTAAAGAGCTTACTTACAGGCTCAAGGGAGACAAAAAGTGGTAATGAAAACTAGAAACTGAAGCGAAGCACAAATACCTTTGAGGAATCTGAAGAAGAAGGAAAGCTCTGGCTCTGGGTGCTGGGGGTTGTCAGGAAAGGGGCGTCTTGCAGCAAGTGATCCATGACCTGGACATTGGGGAGGGCTTTCTGGGTAGGGTTGGTGCATTGCATAAAGCTAAGATGGGGAGTGGGACAGGGAAGGGCAGGACAGTGTTGGGGAATGATGAGTATTCTTTTGTTGGAGCTTAGATCACAGGAAGAGGAGTTGTGTGCAGTGAGATTGAACGGGACCACTAATGGCAGCCTGCAGGGATTGAACCTTTTGGCAGCAGTAGGAATGAAAAAAGGTTGCAGATCAAGGAACGATCATCCTGAGCATTAGGAAGATTCCTTTGGCAGTGGTTTATAGGTTGGGTTGAAGCTGAAATCGGCAGAAGGCAGTTCCTTTGGGAAGCTTTTGAAAATCCAAACATATAATTAGAGTAGCATCTAGGGTAGTGGCAGTGAGTAGAAAGGAGGCAGACTAGAAAATGAAGAGCCATTTACTTTTCATTTCCAGATGTTGAACATAGAAGATGTTAGCAAGGTCATAGAAGGATGTTAAGACAGAGATGTATTGGAAAGTGAATAAACTAAAAGCAGGACCACCAATTAAGGGGATCTGTTGTATAATACCTTATTAAAAAAGAGATGAAGGCTGAATTAGAAGGGTTCTAAGGAACCAGAAAAGCAGGGTTAAAACTTAAAGGATATTGCTGAAAGAGAAATGACAGTATTTGGGAACTGATTAGACATGTGAGAGAAAGAGTTTAACATGATTACAGAAACTGGGATGGTACTAGTTCCATTAATAGAAATAGGGAAATTAGGAGAAAAGTTTAATGATGGATCCTATAGGTATGGTTTGAGATTTGAGTCTGAGGTACTTGCTTAATATCCAAATGTAATTGGAATTAAAAGACCTGATTTTGGGAGGAGTTTGAGAAAATCAATTTAGGAATTCAATGCTTAAAGAACATTACTAAAGCCAAGAGCAGTGAATGGTAGCATAAAGAAAGGGAAGAAGAGGGCCTATGATAGAACATCGGGGGCTCACACCTACATTTAAGAGGAACAAAGAAGATGAAAAGTCCTGATTAAGGTGGTAAAGTTTAGAGAAAAGAGAACCACAAGGGCACAAACAAGGAGAGTACATACTTCTTTGCATTTTTTTTCGAGTGACCTTTTTAAATTATATATGCAAATTAGTATAGCATGCAAAACAGGATAGAGAATAGGTGGGCAGATTGTCCAGAGTTCTGTCAAATGGTGGTCACTGATGGTCAGAGTAATCACTGAAGCAAGGTCCATAAATGTAATTTAGTCCAGTTTGATGAAGCCAATGTCTTTGACATACTTCTGAAAGCATTGACAGCTCATGTTCAGGCTGTACTTGCAGATCAGGCGATGCCGGTTCAAACATCTTTTTGTTTTTGTTTGATTTATTAAGTAGACTAAATATGTGGATTTTATATAAAATTAAATGTTCTTAGACTGAGTGGAAGTCTACTTCCAGTTAGTACATGCACTAAAACTTTTCTCTTTCCAAATTTTTACTCCTTTGTAGATGAAGCCTTTTTTGACTCCGAAAATGAACCTGCAAAGAGCTGTTTGTTACTGCAATTTATATTGGATTGTCTGCACAAAATCTTTCTATTTGACACTCAGCATTTTGTAAGCAAAGAGAGAGCCGAAGCCTTGATGATGCCTCTGGTGGATCAGGTATTAGAATAGAATTTTCTCTTTTATAAAGAAGATAAACTTCAATTTCTTACAGATAAATTTTAACTTATTTCATAGTTATTAAAATTATAGATAATATTCTCTTTGTAGCTGTGTGGTGTTAATCATAGGGGTTTGTGGCTAAGGAATATTACTTTCCTTGATGAATATAAGGAATTTCCCTCCTTGGAAACAAGCATTTCTTTATTTTTCAAAGCTTATTTTTATAAAGACAGTTCCTTTGTGTATCCCTACATGCCACTTTGAATCATAGCATTCTTGAATTTGATTTGAACTTTTGAGGCTAGGTGTGGTGGCACATGCCTGTAATCCCTGCTGCCAGGGGGGAATAATGAGCTTGGTGGAGAGCTTGAGCTGAGGAGTGATGACATGGGACTAAGCTGATCAAGTGACTACACTAAGTCCAGTGCCAGTGCAGGAGTGCAACCTAGGGAGGGGGCAAGCCAAACATGTCTGAAGCAGGTTAGAGCTCCCATGTCAATCACTGGTGGAATCAGGCATGTGAATGGCCACTGCCCCTCCAGCCAATGCAAGATAGAGAAACCTAATCCCCAAACCATCTTTATTCATTCTCTTTGTAATTTTAGTGTTTGTATATAACACATGAGGCCAAGCAGGAAATCTTAATGAGCTTTTATCTCTGCACTGGGTTTTTATTCTCTCACAGTAGTTTACTTCTGTTCTGAAAAGGCAGTACATAATGCCTTTATGTAATGCCCAAGTACATAATGCCTTTATGTAAGGTTTTTATCCATTGGGATCCTTAATGAGATGGGAGAATGGTAGACAATGACCATGTCACCTGTTTCTTCCATAGATTTCATTTGATGGAGTTTCTTGAAAGGTTGATAAATTTGCTAAGAAAATATTTAATCTCCCTGCACATTTCATCTCTATAAATATTCATTTTATGCTATTTCTGAATGTAACAGTTCATGGGGTGTTAGAATATTAAAGTGATTTTATTCTGCTAATCTTTGAAAGTTACTGAAACTTGTACAAATAAGGATTTTTGTTCAAATTGAACATCCAAACAGTTTAAAAAGTACTTATTTTTGCTCCTAATAGCTTGAAAACATGCTTGGAGGAGAAGAGACATTCCAGGAAAGAGTGACAAAGCACCTCATACCATGTATTACTCAGTTTTCTGTAGCCATGGCAGACGACTCTCTTTGGAAACCATTGAACTACCAAATTCTCCTTAAGATGCGGCACACATCACCTAAGGTGGGTGCTATAAGAACATTTGGTGATACTGCTGCACGTGTGTAGTGTCCCATAACTTTAAGTGGTGATAAACTATGGCATGCCCTAGCAAAGAGTTGCTTGAGGTATTTACCAAGTGGTAAAGGCTGTTATAAGGGCATAAGTTTAGTGGCCTGGAAAATTTTTAGCATTTAGCTATATGGTTTTTAGAAATTTTTATAGCCTGGTTATAACAAAAGATAAGATGTACAAGCAGTAAAATATAAGATGTGGTGGTTAATTTCTTGTATTTTTGTAGTGTACTAGAGCTTTCTGATTTCTGCATATCACTTTATCTTCAGCAACTGTATGAGGCAAGTAGGGTGGTAGTAGTAATACCTCTTTCATATAGTTATTTTTAATTTCTTCCACTTTTTGTAACGATTGAAGATGAACCCCAAACCCAACGTGGTATATAATGGGGCACTTGACTTGGATTAGGGACACCCAGGTTCAGATACCAGCCTCAGATACCAGCTGTGTCACTCAATTCTCTGTGCCTCAGTTTCCTTATTTGCAAAATAAGGAGTTTGAACTCAGAAGCCACTAAGGTTTTTTTCAACTTTATATCTGTGGTCCAATTAACTGGCATTAAATGGATATCCATGTGTTATTCTGAGTAAAACAAACAAATAGTTAATTTTTTGCCTAATTATTGTCCATACTATCCAAAATTAACATTATGGGTCCTTTGTGGTACAGAGTTGGAGATGCATAGCAGTAGCACGCCCTACGACTAAAGAAATACTTAGATTCTAAAGTTGGAAGCCTCCTCGTTTTCAGGGCTATTATAGAGATGTATGTGTCAAACTGTAGCTTTTGCTTCTTTTTAGGTTCGATTTGCTGCCTTGATTACTGTCTTAGAGCTGGCTGAAAAGCTAAGGGAGAACTACATTGTCCTGCTCCCTGAATCCATTCCCTTCTTAGCAGAGCTGATGGAAGGTAATCCTCTTCTACTGTTGGAGGGCATTCACCAGACACGTGTAGGCCACAGACACAGGACTGGATGTAGGAACTGTGATGCCTTTGCATGTCATTCATACTTCCTGAGCCTGGTTTCTTACTTGTAAAATGGGATAATCAGAGCACCTACCTTACTATGGCTGTTGTGATGAGCAAATGAAGTCATGTATGTAAAGTGCTTTCCAAACATACCTGAAGAAGAACCAGTGCTTTCTGCCCTCTTTCTCTGGATTTGAGAAAGCTTTGTAGGCTATGAAAAGAACAACAATGCTGATGAGTTTTTATTAGATGCCTTTGCCCCATGACATCAAGGGTTCCCCTCACATTGGGGGTCTATCTGGAATCTCATCATGCAATACTTCCTACACTGTTGCTATGCAGTAGTCAGGTCCTTTTGAGGGGGTGCTGGGGCAAATGAGTAATGTGGGGGAATGAAATACGGGCAGGAAGACTGACTTCAAGGTTTCTTTTCTGTCAGATGAATGTGAAGAAGTGGAAAATCAGTGCCAGAAGACTATTCAACAACTGGAAGTCATCTTGGGGGAACCACTCCAGAGCTATTTCTAAGAAACTCTTTTTGTGGTTCTGTCTTCTTTGTTTAGAGTTTGGGACTCCTCTTTTATAGTTGTGTCTGTGAATATCTCAATTCCATGTTGTTGGTGCCTTAACCAGCTAATTGAAATTAGAAAGTTTCATGAGCTGATTTTTTAAAAATGTCAGTATTTCTTCCTGTTCTTCTGATTTGTATTAATATGTAATAATGCCATCTTCTAACTGTATATATTTGCATAAAGAGTAAATGAAACATATCAAATGGCCCAGTTTTTTTCTTTTGTAAAAATATTATTTTTAATTTGGACTGTAGCTTTTTATGGCACAATTAGCTACAGTAATAATAAAGACAATTTAATTTTACTACTGAAGGCTGGAAGCCACTGTAATCCATATTAGATCCTTGCATTGTAACCTAATTTTTAAAAGAATTATTACATTTGGTTCTGTAATGCATAGCCTGCTAGGGCTGGAGTACAGAATACCTGGTTTCAGATTCTGTCCTTACCCTTACTAAATAGGTTAACTCTGGACAAGTCATTTAGCTGCTGGCTTTAGGCAACTCCCAAAGACCAAATCTCTGAAGTAATAAATCATTTGCCATCCACGTTGGTAGAGGGAGTTTCCATGTGCAGTTAACTACCCCTGATAATATCATAGATCCTTCATTTGTGAATGTATACACATTTTAATATTCTCTGGAAGTTTTATACAAGAAAAGGATAAAGTTTTTGCACATACAGAAAGGTTATTATCCATTTAAATGGAAA
The DNA here is from genome assembly GCA_028646575.1 of Pseudocheirus occidentalis. NCBI lineage: Eukaryota > Metazoa > Chordata > Mammalia > Diprotodontia > Pseudocheiridae > Pseudocheirus > Pseudocheirus occidentalis. Next base: position 120,763,550 of record CM053593.1, read on the forward strand.
TGCCTATTTATAATTTTTTAAACCATATGGTCATCTTTCATTTGTCTATCCTAGTGGGAGGCCAGTGTGGTAGAAGTAATGAAAAACAATGATGGGAGAAAGGCAGGGATTAGCAATAAGGTTGCAAAAAAAAAGAAGAAAGAAAAGAGCATCAGCGTCATTGAATCATTTTTTGTAAATGCAGAGAACAGAAGGAAGACTAGAAGGAATCAGACAAGCAGATTGGAAAGTTATATGTTGAATTCATTATATACTTAGAAGGAAAAGCAAACTGTATGTACCAAGAAATTCTGTTTCATACAATCCTTCTTTCCTACTTTGTATATTGAAATGCTCATTTTATTTGATATTAAGGTCAAAATAAAAAAAAAAACGAAAGAGCCAACAGTTTTTTCTATGTAGCTTGAGGATGGGACACTGTTCTTTCTCCCCTTCCCCATCTCATATCATTCACATGCCTCTTGCCAGTATCTCTTCCTTTTTATTCCTGTCTCACGTGATGAAATAACTTTCTGAGGCTAATTCTACTTTTCTGCGCAAGCAATCACATTCTGTCCCACCTCCTGCAGCAATCACATGTGAGGGGGCAGAGATGTGCTCTACTGTTGAGTGTTTTGGTGAAAGCGTGCATGTTCCCTGCCAACGCCCTCATCAAGGATGCACTCAAATGGCATATAGTCATACTCAAAAAAAATTTATATAAGTGGGAGAATGAACATATAGGTCTGTAGTTGATATTTTCTGGGTCAGCTTTTTTTTGCAATCAGTAAGGCCTGAGATTTTTCCTTCGTGTCTGGTTTCTTCCACTCCTGAATTGGTTCCTCTCTTCCCTCACAGTTGTATCAACTGAGCTGCCTGCAGCATGGATTTCTGCTACAATGAGAGCTAACATTTGTGTAGCGCTTAATATCTTCCAGGCATTATGCTAAATGCTTTACAATTACTGCCTCATTTGATCCTCACAACAACTCTGGGAAGTAGGGAGGAGCTATTTTTATCCCCATTTTACAGAGGAGACTGACACTAATAGGTTTTTAGTGACCTGCCCAGGGTTCCAACTAGTAAGTGTCAGTGGCTGAATTTGAATTCATATCTTCCAGACTCCAGGCCCAGTATTATATGTACTGTGCCACCCTGCTGCTCCCATAGTTATCTAGTCTCTCTGCTTTTTCCATGTTTATTCTCTTTAGTACCATTTCTTTCTCTAGTCTATATATACTTCAGGGACTGTGATATTAGAGTCCAGGTGTTATGGTTTCATTTTCCTTGATGGAGAAAACAGCTTATTGTAATATTTTTTGCAAATCTTTTCCATTTACTATTTATAGTTCTCTTTCTATTTTTACTGCTAAATGACCTTAAAATGGCCTTTCTTTAGATGGATACCTTGCCAAACTTTCATTAGAATAGTTTTAGCCTCCTGCTTTTCTTTTGGAGGTAGCACTGCTCATCTATCATCCTTTATAAGATTTTATGAAGAACTCGTCTTAATAAAAATGAGTTTGTATTCTAACCCAGTGTTGCCTTTGGCAGCCATCTCTATATCCATTTGGCAAGTAAATTAAATGTTTGCTAAGGTGTTTTCTGGGAAATTTAGTTTCCTTGCTGTGGCAATTGATTTACATTTGGTTTCACTTCAAAATCTCCTCATATCAAACCTCACCATAATGAAAATGTTTCCACAGCCCAGCAGATGGCCCATTTCAGCAATATTCAAGATAACAAAAATGATCTGGACACCTTGAAATAAATTCACTACATGATTTAACTTGTAATTTACTTACATTGAATTTCTGCCAACTTGCTTTGAGGGATAGTACTGAAGTTAGAGAAATGTAAAGGTTTTGGGGCTTGCTTATACAAGCTTTATTTTAATCACATTAGGTAGAGTAGTGTTTTGATCTCAGTTACTAATGATACTAGGCTAAAATTTTGAATAGTGAGAGATAACTGCTGCTTTGAAAGTAGACAAGCCAGCCATTTAGGTAGTGCCATCTTAAAATTCAGAACTGCATTTTCTGATATTTGCTCTATCAACAATCAAAATTGTATCTGTGCTCAAGACACAGGAAATTTGCTCTTGATTGTGCATCCCAATTTTTTAATCCTTTGCCACTACAAAAAGAGCTGCTATTTTTGTATAAATGGAATTTTTTTCCTTTTTTAAAAACTCCCTTTGGGATATAGACGTAGTAGTGATATTGCTGGATCAAAGGGTATGCAGATTTGTAGCTCTTTGAACATCGTTCCAAATTGTTCTCCAGAATGGTTGGATCAGTTCACAACTCCACCAGCAGTGAATTGGTGTCCCAATTTTTACATATCCCCTCCAGCATTTGTCATTTTCCTTTTCTGTCATGTTAACCAGTCTTGAGAGGTGTGAGGTGGTGCCTCAGAGTTATTTTAATTTTCATTTCTCTAGTAAGCAGTGATTTAGAGATTTTTTTCATGTGACTATTGATAGTTCTGGTTTCTTCTTTTGAAAACTGCCTATTTATATCCTCTCCTCTGACCATTTATCAGTTGAGACAACATGTAAATAACCAGATATATACATATATATGCATATATATATGTTTATACTGTGGAGAGATGGTGGTGGTGATGACGATGATGATGATGATGATGATGATGATGATGTAATCTAAAGGTGAAAACAATAGAAGCTGAGTAGACCAAGAAAATTACTTCAGAAGGTAGGACTTAGACTGAGTCTTGAAGAAAACCAGGGAAACTAAGCAGCAAAATGAGAGATCAGAGCATTTCTCAAGGTTTACTTAGTCCAAAGCCTTGTGCTAAGTTCTGGGTACTTAAATAGAAAAATAAGACAATCCCTGCTCTCAAGGAGCTCATATTTTAGTATAGAAAGTTTAAGCTGTAAGTCAGCTGGTCCTCAGGATGCTATAACAAAGCAGATAATTTGTACAGCACCTACTATGTGCTAAGTACTTTATAAATATTACCTCATTTGATCTTCACAACAACCCTGAGCAGTAGGTACTATTATCCTTATGTGATAGATGAGGAAACTGAGGCAGGGGTTAAGTGATTTGCCCAGGGTCACACTGTTAGAATCAGAGGTCAGATTTGAACTCAAGTCTTCTGGTCTCCAGGCCCTGCATTCTATTCCATTGCACCACCTAACTGCCTCTTTGTAAACATAATCTCTGTTTAATGCACTGATAAAATTATATCAATTTTTGAGGTTGAACCATTTGACAATGTCAAGAGCTTTGGTGACAGTGACTTTGCTTGCTGGGGCTACAGTAGATGTGGATGTGGCATCTGCTGGAGTAGTTGCCAGGCTGCATCTCCACAAGGTGGATCTTCTCAGGATGATGGATGACTTTGGACCCTTGGCTGAAAGCATTGCTATTTCAAAGGCTCTGGGGTTCAGGATCCTAGAACATCTCCATCAGGGTCTGAAGGAAGATGGCAGTTAAAATGGTGGTAGTGGTGGTTTGACTTGCCTGGTAAAGGCAAATACTGCCTCCCATTTCACCCTCAAAATGCCCTGTTGCTTCAGCAAAGCTAACTTACTTGCCCTGTGGATAGTAGTTGTTTGGCAGTGGGTGGGGATGATTGACTTCTTCTCCACAGGAGCTACCTCTCCAGAGAATCACTTTTGAGAGCTGAATTAGAAGAATATTGATCTAAGAACCACTTCCAGGGCTCCTCTATCCAATCTGCCTGTTAATGGCAGTTATATTGTGAGCAATGGTTGCTAGTGGTGAGGATGGTGGGCTCCACTCCACAGTGATTTTTCTGCTCAATAATGACTTCAGGAGTTGAGCTCGAAATCAGTCTGGTGGTTTGGGACACACTATTCCCAAGGACACACACTGTTCTGAGGCTCTTTGGTCAGTCTTGGACTGTCTCCAGGGATCTGAGGGGAAATGGTGGTCAAGATGGTGGTATGATTGGATATATGGAGTAAAAGAGTAAGGAGTTGGGGTTGATGCCAAGGTTGCAAGCCTAGATGACAGGGAGGATGGTGGTGTCCTTGATGGTGATATGGAAACACATATTGGGCGGAGGATTTAGGGGAAAAAATGAATTCTTCTTTAGGCATATTTAGCTTGTGATGCCAATGGGACATCTGTGAGATGTGTAATAACCAATTGGAGGTGCATGACTATACCTTAGCAGAGAGACAAGGGCTCTATCTATACATCTAGGAATCATTTGCATAGAGATGATAATTGAATCATGGGAACTGAGGAGATCACCTAGTGAGATAATATAGATTGAAAAGAGAAGGGGTCCAAGGCAGAGCCTTGGAGTATAGCCATGGTTAGAGGGCATGGAGTTAGAAGAGAACCAGGACAGAGCAGTGTCATGAAAACCTAGAGAGAAGATTATCCAGAAGAAAAAGCGAATTGTGTCAAATGCTGCAGAAGGGTCAAGGAGGATCATGGTTTAGAAAAGGCCATTAGTTTTGGCAATTACAAGTTCATTGTGAACTTCAGAGAGAGATGTTTGAATTATGGGGTCAGAAGCCAGATTGCAGAGGGTTCAGAACCAAGTGAGAGGAGGGAGAAATGGAGACACCAGTAGTAGTACATGGCTTTCTCAGAGAGTTTATCTATGAAGTGGAGGAGAGACAAGAATGATAGCTAATGGAATGGTAGAATTATATGAGGGTTTTTAAGGATAGCATAGACACGGACAATGTTTATAGGCAGGAAGGAAGAGAGGGAAAGATTTAAAACAGGAGAGAAAGCATGAGGTTGATAGTGGTGGAAATCTGCTGAAGAAGATGGGAAGGGATGGGATCAAGATGGATGGATCCCTCTTTTAGAGGGATCATGCATGTAGAAAGATTGGCAAAGAGAATTACCTCTTCATTTGAGCACGGGGTGGAAAAAGAGACAATGGGAGAAGACATCTAGTTAAGGATGAGAGGAGAAGAAGGAGCTCTCAGTGAATGGCCCCAATTTTTTCCGTGAAGTAAGAGGCCAACATAAAAACCCCCTTTACCTATGTTGAGACTTCCTCAGGTCTATTCATCCTTACCCCATCCCTCAGAGGCCTATTCTAGATCTTCCCATCCCTTCTACTGTGTCCTCTGAAATGCCCGCTCCAAAATTTTTAAGCTTCCATTCATCTTAAACCTTTCTCAGTCCTTCCACCTTTACATTGAGGCATGGCTCCCTCCTAACAACATCACTTTTTATTATTCCTTTTTTTGTACTGGTTCACTGGTCATGGTGGGGAAGTTGAAATACTCTTTGATCTCCAGTACCACTTCCTTAGACTCTTCCTTAACAACTTTTGCTAAGCAATTTCTCCTTTGAGGTTCATGCTAACCAACTTTATGACCTGAACCAAAACCTTGTGGTTTTCTCTCTATATCCTCAGGGCATTCTGTCCTTCTTCAATGAGTTCAGTGCCTAGCCCATAATCTTTCTCTTTCTCACACTAGGGGTTTCAACACAAAAACAGATACTTAAAAACCCCAATTTCCTTGTTTTTCAGTCTACTCAATTTCCATGACCTACTCCACTCCACCTTAGCTATACAAAGAGTTGGTCATACCTTTGACTTTCCATCACCCACATATTCTACCTTCCATGATCATGAACTCTGAAATTCCTTCATCAGTCTTCTATCATTCCATCTTCCTTTTGTTGTACATCCCCTAACATCTTTTTCATGAATTCTATTTTCTCTATTTTAGGTTCTTTCCTGGGCCATCACCCCTGCAATGACTTATTCTCTTTCTCTCCCTATATCATCCGCTTGGTAAATGGAGATCACAACACCATAGATGACTAGATCTACTACAAATTTATATTATCTAAATTCAAGTGGGCTCTCATTGCATCAAGGCAAATATCCCTACCCAGTTGATTTGCCATAGCTCTCTCTGACAGCAACTGTTTCACACCCTTTGGTATCTCTTCATGCCTCTCACTGTACACCTACCTTCATCTTTGCTGGTGAAAGTAATTTTTTTTCCCCAGAGATGAAGTATATTTTTCCCATGTAGTTTATCTTTCAATAATGTCTGGTAAATGAGTACTTCCCAAATCAGGGTCTCATAAGATCCTGATGTTCAGCATAATGTAAGTATGAGAAAATTTTAATGCTAGTGATATTTTCCCTCTAAAATATAAAAATGAAACTATTGAAATGATATATAAAATGCTTTTTTTAAACTAATGGTCATCTTTCAATGTAAAAATAGGCTTACTTCCTTGTTTTATTTCAAAATCTCCTCCCCTTTCATATCCTAGGATTACCCAAGATACATTTTACTCCTTTCTACCCCTGCAACCAGCATCTGCTTTCTTCCCATTAGATTTCAAGCACCAAAATATTCCATTTGGGAAATACTGAACTAAATTAATGCTTCCCATCCAAAGACATTTTGTAGTGGGCTCCCTAGGTAAGTGAATGGATTTTCATTATCCCTGGGGAGCTGCCAGTACAATCAAAAGAAAAAATGTACATGTAGAATATAAACATATTATTGATGGTGAAAAGAGAAACAACAGTGGAAATACTGGCACATTTTACACATAAAAATTTCTGTATATTACCAACCCATAAGTGTGATTGTGCCATTTGCTGTAACTCCATAATTTAAGATTGCAAAGGGCTATTTATATCTCAAAAAGACCCAAATTACATTTTACGTATGCGGCTGCTGGTAGGCAGTGGGGTTCCTTGATCATGGTCCTTTGAGCTGAATTACCAATTGTGTTCTTTGCCTAATATTCAGGTGGCAGCTTGCTTGCACAGATACCCTTGGATTTATAATGATACATTTTCTACTTTTTTTTTTCAAGAATATAACTCTTATTTGTTGACCAACTATTAATTATAAGGATTATATTTTGGAACAACCTTAAAAATTAAGTGCCTAAGGTATAACTAGTTGCCTTTTTTCCCCCTCCGATGTTTAATTTTTCCTTTATCAACTTACTTAGAATTTTGGCTTGAAATCAGACAAGCACCCTGGTATCCTCAACCTTTGGGTTGGCATGACATCAGAGTATTCGAGGCTATTTTTTCTTAGTGGCAGCTTATCTTCTCTCCCCTTCGGCCACAGATGAGCTATACACACCAAATTTGGTAAATACATTGGTTTAAGAATTTTCTATGGTATGGAATAATAAAAATATAAGCTATTCTAAGAAGTTAATCCCTTTAGCAATGCACGTGAAGTGACTTGAGATAGTGAGTATTAATTACAAACCAAGAACACTTTATCTTTTCCTTATACAGAATAGATCTTTCTAAGGATAAAATTTTGACGTGAAGCGTTTGAACCTTTAAGGCCTTATTTGTTTCATGACAGTGATTTGACATGAAGCATAAATGTATGACAATGACCTAAGTAGAACATGTTGCCTCTAAATGCTATGCTTAATGGTGAGAATTCTGGTGAACTATTTCTTTTTCAAAGAGGCAGCTAATTATAGTAGTGTCAATACTATTCTGAGACAGCTAGGTGGCCCAGTGGCCACCTATAGAGTGATGAATTTGGAGGCAAGAACACCCCAGTTCAAATCTAGCCTTGGATACTTACTAGCTGTGTGACTCTGGGCAAGTTATTTAACCTCCTTCTGCCTTGGTTTCCTTATCTGTAAAATGAGGATAATAACAGAAGCTACCTCCCAGGATCAGATGACATGATATTTATAATATACTTTGAAACTTTAAAATACTACATAAATGCTAGCTCTTATTATTATTTTAGGATAAAATTCAGAATAAAATTATGCCCATTTTTACATTCCTATAAGGCATCTTGCTGATATTTAAGCTTTCAGGTTAGTAACAAGACAGCAAAATTGGTCATTTAAACTCTTATTTAGATATGATATTCGAATAACACTGTGTTTTCCTTTATAGATCTAAATTTGAGTGGATAAAACACAAAAATCTTGAAGGAATTATTGTCATATTACTGAACGTGTCTTGTTCGTGATTCCTAAATGTCGGTATTTTATACAAATGTTGTGACTTTGTTAATGTGTATGAATATTATTGTGGCTCTGTTAAGCTTTGTCTTCCCAGAAACAGGAACTGTGAAGGACTTGAGGTGGACTGGACACTGTGAACTTCAATATAGAATGGGAACTGGACAAAGAACTGGATAAGGAGCTGGACAGGGAACTGGATACTGCCTGCCTTTGAACCCAGGTGACAGTTGGAGCTGGGACCATGGAAGAGGAACCATGGAAGCTGAGAGCCAGCCTTGAGTTAAGCTGAAAGAAGACTTTACTTGCATATTGTGTACTGAGAAAATTTTGATTTACTGTGACCTAGGGGTTGGAGAATTTTGACTTTTGTACTTTGTGATTGAATTAAGGATTTTGTGATTGACTAAATGAATGTACTTTGTTTAAAACTATGTGACCACTTTGGTGAAAACTAAGGCCATTTTAGTGATAAGTTGTTGAGTTGTGACATGGTGAATGCTGTATTTTGATTTTCTATTAATGTTTTGCTCTGATTTGTTACTGAATAGAGAGCTCACTATACTATGTAATCAGAACCTTGAAAGCTGCTCATGCTTGGCTTTACATTACAGTGTAGTTGGCAGGATTACAAAGTATAGTGCCTCTATTTGTTCCAGGATATATGGCCATTTGGATTGAGATTGTAAGGTCAAGGATCCTGGAAGGGTGGAATGTAATAGTAATGAAATTTGAAGATCTTTTATATTGCTAAGCTAAGAGGTACTTAGCACCTAGTTTCAAATTAAGCCTCTAATATGAACCCCTGTTGCTGACATAATAGGAAGGGGCTGAACAGGAAAGAGCTAATACCTATATAAGGAAGAGCACAAGCTGGACAGTCAGAACTTCTTGGGACAAGCATCTGGAGGCACAGCAGCTGCTGCCTGAGAGAGAGAGAGAGAATTTCTCTCAGCAAGCATCTGAAGGCTGGGCTGCTGCTGCTAGACTGGAACTTCATGGAGAAAGTGATTTTGATTTTGCTAATGGAGCTGCTGAAGGCTTCTGAGGGCCACCTGGGAATGCCAGAGAAAGCATGACTGTGGTGCTGGTACTCTGTAACTGTGTTTTCTCTTTCCAGGAACAGAAACTGTGAAGGACTTGAGGTGGACTGGACACTGTGATCTTCAATATGAAGTGGGAACTGCACAGAGAGCTGGACAAGGAACTGGTATCTGTCTGCCTTTGAACTCAGGTGGCAGTTGGTTAGATTAGGGCGGGAGCTGGGACCATGGAATAGGAGCCATGGAAGCTGAAAGCCTACTCCGAATCAAGATGAAAAGACCTCTCCATGGGTACTGAGTAGTGACTGATGAAATTAAAATTTACTAGTGACCTAGGGATGGATGGCTTCTGTACTTTCCACTATCCCTTAAGAGGGTACTAAGTAGTGACTGTTGAAGTTGTAACTTGATTGCACTATAAGTAGAGGACTTTGACTTTTGTAACTTTGTGTCCCTTATAAGAATGATTGAGTTAAAGATTAAGGAGGCTTGCCTCCTTAAGACTGATTAAGGACTTAACTAAATTAGATGATTGATTGACCAAATGAATGCATCTTGTTTAAAAGAGAACCACTGATTGAGTTACTAAGTGATTGACTAAATGATTGTACTTTGTTTAAACTATGTGATCATTTTAGTAAAACTAAGTGGCCATTTTAGTGATAAGTTGCTGAGTTATTATGTCATTGTGAATGCTGTATTTTGATTTCCTGTGATAAGTTGTACCATTCTGAATGCTTTACCTTGATTTTCTGTGAATGTTTTGCTCGGATTTTTTATTGAATAAGTAGAGTTTGCTGTGCTATGTAATCAGAACCTTGAAAGCTGTTCAAAGCATCAGTCCTCTGGAAAGCTGCTCATGTGTGGCTTTACAGCAAGGGAGAAGAGTATCAGGGTCCTATAATTCTCCTTTCTGAACATTTGAATTTAGTAAAACTGAACTCTTTTTTGAACAACTAAAGTTAGCAAAAATCTGAATAGGAAGGAATCTGCTTGGGAAATTCAGTAAACAAGTGCTACACATTTACTATGTTTCAGCCACTGTGGCTGAGTGCCTGGGACACAAAAATGAAAAACCACAGTTTCTCCACCATCAGAGATTACAACTAATGTGGAATTGGTAAGGCATGTAAAAAAGTACAAATGATACACTTTGTAAAGGACTCAGTAATAATCAGTTTTGTTTTTCATAACACTTCTATTGGGTATATTATTATTATCACCTTTTCCACATAACATAACTGTAGCTCAGAGATTAAGTGACTTGGTCAGGTCATTTGACACAGCTATTAGATTGTGCCACATTTGAACTCTGGTCTTCCTGACTTTAAGTCTAGCATTCCATCCACTGCATCACCTACCTGCATTTAAATGCCTTGTAATGGTCAAAATACTACGGTCTAGGAAATTTTTTAGTATTTAGCCTTCTCTTCTTTCAGGATGGTGCATAGGGATACGTGTGTGTGTGTGTGTGTGTGTGTGAGTGAGTGAGAAAGAGAGAAACTGTAGCTTTTTCTTTATTTTAGTTCAATTTGCTGCCTTGATTACTGTGTTAGTGCTGGCTGAAAAGCTAAGGGAGAACTAGATCTTACTCTTTCCTGAATCCATTCCTTCTTAGCAGAACTGTTGGAAAGTAATCTTACATAATTAGAAGGCAAACCCAGATTCCTCAGATACACATGGACCTGTCATGGACACAGAATACTGGATTTGAAAGGAAAAAAAAATCACCAGGCATTTATTAAGCACCTACTGTGCCAGACATTATGCTAAGAACTTTACAAATTCTATTTCATTTGATCCACAACAAAGCTATATTATCACCTTTTTACAGTTGAGCAAACTAAGGCAGAAGCTAAGTGTCAGTTTCAGACAGCTAGTAAGTGTCTGTGGTCAAATTTGAACTCATATCATTCTGACTCCAGACTCAGCTCTCTATCCACTGTACTACCTACTTCCTTCTATCTGAGTCAGGAAGACCTGAGTTTCAAGCACCATTATTTACTTGCAGACTCTTTTACTTCAGACAAAGATCTGGCACTAAGTCACAGAAGTGTTCCCACATACCCAGCACCTACCCTGATGAAATCACACGTCTTTTACATATAGGAGGCAATTTTAATTTTTCAAATTAGCCTTATATAATAAAAAAAGGTTTAAAAAGCATCCCCCTAAAAGGCATTTTATTATAAAATCTATTTAAGTATCATACATTACACCAGAATCAGATAATACCTATTTGTTATTTTAGAATTTTACAGTCAACTTTCAGTTATCTGTGCTAGCAGGAGGAAAACTGTGGCATACGTAACAACAACAATAACAAATAAACAATGGAAAGGTCAACAATTTCTTCCATTTGGCTGTGGAATTTTTTTTTCAGCATTCTGGCCCTGCAATCTTATTTTATTGAGGTGAATGAATGTGTGTTGAGCACACAATTAGAGAAGTAACTAAGAAACATGACAAGGTCCATGAGGAAGCCATGTTGGGACTACAAATTTGCCAGGTTTCCATAGACAGATGATCAAGAATTGCCTGTACAAGAGAGAAAATCAATTTCAGTGGTTTTCTAGGGCTCTGATATTCTAATATGACCTGGAAGTGATAGACTTTATACAAATTAATGGCAATATTTTCTTTCAAGAAGTGACCTGAAGAATTCTATGGACTACAGAAATTTTATACAAAATCTAACAAACCCATAGCATTAAAGGACTTAAGGTTTGCATCTCATTAAATCATTGTTAGCTACAATCTTTTAACAAAGGAAATGAAAGGTTTATTTTCAATCTCTAGCTACAGCTCGCTGCTCACAGATTTTTTAAGATCATTAATTGATATATATAATATATGTATATATGTGTGTGTTCATACACATAGGTATATATGTATATAAACAATTTTCCTCTAGGAATTATTGAGGACTTATAATGTACACTATGAAAAATCTAGTTACTCCGTATACATGATCTTTGCTACTAACATTCTATATAACTAGATTTCTTGTATTATTACTACTAGTCAATTGTTTCTATAGAACCATAGCCTTTACTTAGTGAGGAGAAAGGTTGAGGGGAAAATTGAGCTTTTGCTACTTTGCCCAGAAAGGTCAACAAGGAGACCTGAAAACCCTTGTAAAGTGCTATTTTGCTGGTGTCTCTGCACCAGAGTATTTCATCAAATAAAAAATAATACTGATGAAATAGTTTATGGCTAGATTGAAGAAGGGGGGGAGGGACAGTGAAGACCCCAAACATTTGGACTAGCTGTTTTTGCTTTAAGTATTTGAAAAATTAAAACGCCAAATACTCTCTAAAAATAAGAATATAGATCTCTCACATTATATTATTATAAAAGTCTCACCATAATGAAAAAATTTCCAAAACCCAGTAGATGGTCCATTTCAGCAATATTAAATAGAACAAAATGATCTGGGCACCTCCTTGAAATTTGCTACATAATTTGACTATTAGTGAATTGGTTACATTGAATTATACCAGCTACCCAAGTTTGAGAGAGAGTATTGAAGATAGAAATGTAAAGCATCTCAACTCAGTAACATAGGTTTCATTTTAATCACATTGAGTAGAATGTTTAGATCTCAGTTACTAATGACATGAGGGGGTAAGATTTTGAGTAGTGAAAAGTTCATGCAAACAAGCTCATCATTTCTACCGCACTGTGTTTTCTCAAAATTTAGTACTGCATTTTCTGATAGTATCTACTCTATCAGCATTCAAGATGGCACATATGCTTAAGATGTAGGAAATCTGATCTTGATGGTACGTGGTACCCTCATTTCACCACACCAAAAACCATTAAAAATAAAATTCACATAGACACGCTGTTTTACAATGGAGTCATGAAAAGTTCCTGCGTGTGTACTCTAAGTTATTTTTAGCACAGGTCCACAGGGACTTATAATCAAAGTGAATGAAAGATCATTCACATCTTTGAAGTGCAAATCTTTCAGAAATTGGCATTTGTTCATAGGCAAATAGCCACCCTGAGTTTATTTCTTTTTGTCTGTACTATGTAGACAAAACTGCAATCCAGATTCAAGACCAATTGGGTTTTCTTTCTTTTTTTTTTTTTAAACTTTGGTTCATTTACTGTAGTTAACAGTTCAAAGTACTATAGCTAGGTCCTGATTAGTCTGAATAATGAATCCCCTAACATGGTCACATGTATTTGAATTCATACTTTTCAAAGTTATAACTATATAAAACATAGTCATCAGTTCTAGTCCAATGAAAACATGCAATGATAATTTTTTTAAAATGACCACTTCGGGAGATTCATTATTCATACTTGTCTATATAATGGATGAATTGTTTAAGGCTATTGTACAATTTAAATGGGTATTATGACAGAGGAATTTGCTGCGAGTCATGCTTTTTTCTTTCTTTTTTTTTTTTTGGTGTAGTTAGCTGTTAAGTATATTCTATATGCATCATGAAAAGCCAAAACTAGAGCATCGGATTATTAGCAACTTTTACGACAGATCCTATACATTTAGTTCAGCTCAGACTGGGTTTTGGATTCTGTTATAATAGAATTTAGCCATCCTTTTTTTCAAACCTTGATTGCAGCAGGACAGTTAAACAATGCCCAAGGAAAAGGGAAAAAAGGGGAGGAGGAGGTAGGCAAGTGGGAAAAAGAAAGGGAAAAGAGGAACCAGTAGTGTCTATAATGCTCCTTGTGCCCCAGATTTCTTCTCCCTGTTCCAGTCTAAACCATATTTTAGTGATAACTTGAAAATACCCTTTTCAGTTTTTATATTATGAAGGGTAACTTGAAAAAATAGGAAAATGGACAACAGAGTAGAATTCTATATATACAATGTTAAAAGGTCCCTACTACATAAACCATGTTTTGATTCTCTTCTTGTGGTTCCAACTACCAGCTCCTTATATCTAATAAATCAATATCTCCATCGATCATCAGTGTGTCGATCTTGTCAAGCTCCTTAAATCTATGTTTGTATTCCAAGATATGGACTCCATTTATGGCAACTTTGTATTCATTAGTAGCACAGTAAATGATCATCTGAAACATAAAAAAAGAGGAAATGTAGGTGCTTCTCTTTAAAAATAATAACAATAATTACTTAAGCAGAGTCAAGAGCAGGAGCATTCTGATTCAGTTAGATGGGTCCCACCAAGGTTGTTGGAACCTACTGGCTTATCTCTAAGTTAGGTATGGCTACTACAATGGCCTCTCCCTTGTTTTCTGGGATTTCCAGCAGGAAGGGGAAGAGAATCCCACTGTACTCCCTAGAGCTCAGGGCCTTCACTGTTAGAACTCTCTATACCCTCATCTCTTACCACCTGGAAATTGTTCTGCTTCCCTATCATGGGGTATCACAGAGCTTGTCACAAAAAGGAAAGGGATTCATTCTGTAGAAGCTGTTAAGCCTTTGCATCCTTTTCAACAAAGTCAATTCAAGTAATGGCCTCAAGAGTCAAGAGGTTTGAGTACTCATCATGGCTATGCCACTGTGACCTTGGGCAAAAGTTATATTTATTTATAGCAACTTTGTATTTATATCACTCTAGATTCCTATGAGACAATGAAAATCTCTTAAGTGGGTTTTGGTGAACTCATGATGTGTGCCCAAATCTTCTTGTACCATTCCCTGATTTCATCTAGCCTTTCCCCAAGTATGCTGAATCAACCTCATAACACCAATTGCATCAAGTATTAACTCCCTTCTAGGACACCTAGCCAACTTGGCTTCACCCTACTTATTTCAATGATCTTAACCCACTCATTCTTACTCTCTTTAGACAAAAATGTTGTCATCTCACGTTTTTCTTCCCATCTCTTGTCACTTGGTCTAGCTGTTCTACATCTGAAATAGCCTATCCCTATATCCTTCACTATTGCATGTTTCTCATTTGAATCCAACTTATAATCTGTGTCTTCTAGGATATCATCCATGATAAACCCAGCTTCTTCTATTTCCTTATTCTACTGCATGCAGTTGAATCAAACTCCACAGCATACATTGGTGCCAAATTATATAATTTTGCTACTGTATGTAATTTATAGATATATATTCTATTCAATGTATTTTTGATGAATTGTAAACATCTAGAGGGAAGGGACTACTAATTCAAACTACACAAGTCCTTTAGCATAATCTCATATGTTGCCTAATGGTATGTACTAATAACAACTTTTATATCTTTCTGTTTGTAAATTCAATACCACGGTGGCTTTTCCAATTCTTGACAACATTTGTGCATTTAAAATCACCATTCACTAGTATAGTATTTCCTAGGTAATTTGTGACAGCTACTTTCAAGAACAAAAATTTTGATGTAGTTGAATGAATTCTAGTAGGTCAGTCAACTGGCTTTGTATATTAAGAGCATTGAAAACAGATTCCCCTTACACCTACTTAATTGAGCCCCCAAACATCAATTTAAATGGAATCTGTTGTGAACAATTCCTCTATCCCACATTTCATTCACATGATTGTCTTACCTCAAAATACATCCCTGGGCTGAATGGAAAGTGTGTAATACTTCTTTCTTCTTCTCCCCAGCTCTCGCAGAGAAAAGAATTTCTTACAAATGTTTTAGCATTTAGCCGGGGGTTCAAATGCAGTGCTCTGTCCTTTGTACTGGATGCTACCAGATCAATACTAAAGCTTCTAAAAACACATATACACACACACACACACAAAGCCCAAGTCAATAAATAGTGAAAGGTGTCAGTATATGCCAGATTTTAAAAAAATTTTTAATTTTATTTTTTAATTTAAAAAAAGTTTTAAATTTTAGTTCCAAATTCTCTCCTTCCCTCCCTACCTCCTCCTCCCCTAACCACTGAGAAGGCAAGAAATACAGTATTCCATTCTACATAGGAAGCCTACAATATATGCTAGATGTTTTAATAAGGCAGTGTTGATGCAAGGGGCCTTGATGTAGGATGGAGCTAGTCTTAACACTGTGTTCTACAGAAGCCTCTAAGAAATTGAATTCCAAACTAAACTCCTCCTTCTCTCTAGAACCTAACCTCTTAATTTCTGTTGATGGCACCAGCATCCTCCCAGCTTCCTGCATTCATGACTTAGAATCATCTTTGATTCTTCAATCTCCCTCACCTCTCTACAGTCAGTCAACTGTTAAATCCTATAGATTCTACTCTGACAATTTCTCTTATATCCAGACTGTCTTCTACATTCCCATTTCAGCCCTCCTAATTTCTTTTTGAAATCTGAACTACTGTAATGACCCCCTACCTATTTTGGGGGGGAGACAATCAGGGTTAAGTGACTTGTCCACGGTCACACATCTATTAAGTATGAGACACAACTGGATTTGAACTCAGGTTCTTTTGACTCCAGGATCAGTGTTCTATTCCACTGTGCCATCTAGCTGCCCTTTCTTCCAACCTGTTCTTAAAAGGTGACTTGTCCAAAGTCACAAAGACTAGTTAGTAGCTGAGTCAGACCTTTGTCCAGTGTCCATTTCATGGTCTCTAAGAGGCTAGGATCCAAGTTCTAATTTCTGGCTTTGCCACTGACCAGCTGAGTGACCTTGGATAAATTATTTAATTTCTTTGTGCTTCAATCACCTGGAGTAAAATGGAGATAGTATCTACTGTCACTAAATATAATCCCTGTAATGTGAGTGTTCCAACAAGTTCTGTCCTTGGTCCTCTTCTCTCCCTTCTCCATACAATTTCATTCACACCTACACCTTCCATAAAGATGCTTCCCAAATTTCCTCCACCAACCCTGACATCTCTTCTAAGTTCTGGACCCAGACAAAAGTTAATAAACATTTGCTGGTATACACACAATGCCAGGTAAGCATGACCATATAGTAGGAGTTGGCTAGGAGGAGTAGTGATTTCCCCCTACTCAAGGGAACATTGTTGGAGGAAATAGGTATATTGATGGGATTACAAATCCAGTGCATTACTATGCTTTAAACTGCTACCTGAGTTGTACAAAGGCAAAAAGTTATATTTTAGGAGTGATGGTTTAGTGTTACGTTACCCACCCCTTTGGATTTTTCTTCACTTCCCCTCTGATGACAATGGTTCGTCCACAGCTCAGTGCAGTGTTCAATCTTGCAACATAAGGAAGTGTCTGAAAAAAAGAACTCTCTTCAGTAGATCTGCATAAGCTAGAGAAGGCAAGTTACATGGACAAAATAAACCAGTCATGTGGCTGCATTTGGAGGACACTAGTGGTGCCCCTAGATCACCAGCTCCAAGACAAGAAACTGACACAAACTGAATTGTTTATCCTGGTTATCTTAATTCAGGATTCTGCCAGCTATGGGATCCTCGGCGAGTCACTTAACCCTGATTGCTTTGGTTCTTCCTCTATAAAAATGAGTTGCAGAAGGAAATGGCAAAGCACTCAAATAACTTTGCCAAGAAAAACCCACATTGGGTCACATGAAGAGTCAGAGATGACAAACAACTGAATGACAACATTCTGCATAACAATGCAGGTTTCTCCATGGGGAAGTGCATTAGGAAATATACATGACTTCTATCACTGCTAATTACTTCCCTGTAAATTTTTTAAAAACTTGATGCAAAGAGAGCTTTAAAGTTTATATGCGACAAACAAATGGGAAATGGATGTATTCAGTTTCTGCTGTAGTAAGAGATTTGTATGATTTATTATAAAGAATATAGGATTTTTTTTTTTTTACTTTCATCCCATTGAAACAGGATTGGTAGAAGGCATTGCAGTGGCAGGGAGTTAAACAAATGTATGATAAATAAGCAAGTATTGTTCACTGATATTCAACCATGGAACATTCATGATGAATATGATTCTTTGTGCTGCTGCTCCTCTTAGCATCCATTATCTCTTTAGGCTTCATGGAGAAAGTTCTGGAGTAAAACAGGATTCAATGAATTTGCCTACTGCACTACTGATTTCTAATCCACTGTATAAATCATTTTGCCATTCATTTAGAAATAAAAAATACTTACAAACTGTGATGCCTCAGATGTTTGCAACTGCTAAAAGAGAAAGAAATAACATGAATAAGGAAAACCAAGAAGGATTATATTTTATAATCTGGGTAAAGTCTGATCCTGTAATTGTTTTTACTAACATGTAACTGGAGAGGGCTGAGAACTCTTTAATCCTAATGTCACATGTTTTGTGCTCCGAGTTCTATAACTGGCATGTGAAATACATTTAAGATTCATCCAGAATATAAAAAACTAGTCCTTTAAAATGATAATTCAGTATGTCAGAGGACAAATTTTCTTGATCTCTTATCTGTCATCATGATATATTTTCTCACCAAATTATATGTGAACTTTACACATTTCTGTCCCTGGCATACCATAGGCACTTAATACTTTTTAAAATTCCTATTTCTACCTACCCAGAGAGTGCTCAGAATCACTAGGTTCATGAGGTATAAACGTGCTGAAGTCAACAAGACCCTCACCTTGGGTGCATAAATAACCCCAAAATGTTTATGCTCAAACTGTCTTCACCTGTTCAGGTTTATTAACTCTCTTTACGGATGTTATAGATTATAAATGAGATAATATATGTAGAAGTGCTGACCCTAACCCAGCCTGAAAGAACTGGATAAATGTCACCTATTATTATTACCACAGCTGTTAATCTAATAACTTATCTGGCCAGTGTTCTAACTTTAAGTAGCTGATGTAGCAGTTTCCTAATAGAAGAGAAAGAGCTATTTTTTCATATGAAAGATGATGCTTTCATTACTAGCCCAAGCTTTTGCCTGAACCTGGAACTCTAGAAATGCAAAGTGTTTCTCTTCATTTTCATGTATTTGCTTCTTGCGGTCTCATATCTGGGATACAATTAGAAAAATAAATATCCCGCATCTTATTTACAAGGTGACCCAAAGAACCTTGATCACTGTGGTGGTTTTTTCCCACTTACATTTCCCGAATTCGTCTTCAGTGTTTCCAAAGAAGTTGCTTGGTTTCCTTGTAAAGACTGAAGAACAGATTAAGAATTAAAATTTTCTGACACTTCAAAACATTCTTTCTTAATCTGATCTGCTCAAGGAATTACATACTCTTAAAGTATAAATAGAATTCATTAGTTGGTATCAAACAGTGACTGTTTTTCCTCCCAGAAAATAAAAGAGGACAAGAAATATCCATTTTTCTGTACTTTAATGTAACCTCAAGTAATACGCTTTAAAATATTTTGTACTTTCTTCATCTATGAAACCAAAAGGGAAGTGGAAAAAAAAAAGGTCTTGGGTTTGGTCCTACTGATGACATTCTCTCTGGAATCCGTTCCTCACCTTCGGGATAAAGAACTTTTCCAGAAACTATGCATTTCTCTTGCAAGGGTAAGTACCATAGAGATGAAGTTAAAAATAGAAGGTCAAATTCATACGGCGCTAAATTAGCTAACTGAATTCAACAAATATTTATTAACTGCCTGCTGTATAGAAAGCACTGTGCTAAGTGTTGAAGATACAAAGATGAAAAATTACACAGTACCTTCCCTAAAAGAGCTTCCAATCTGGTTGGGGGTAGGAAGAGAAGAGGTATACAACACATACATGAGTAAGTATAATAAAAGAGTGTGATAAAGGCAAAGGAGATTCAGACAGAGCAATATATGAAAAATCTGAGGAAGGACAGATCATCTAGCTAGTGGTAGCAAGGATGACCAAGTATAAATCCCTGAGCTCACCTCAAAAAACAAAAAACTTCAGGTCTGAGATATTACGCATTATAAAGCCCAAATAAAGTCAGGTTTATGAAATGGTACTCTGGGAATCTAAAGGAATTCTTAACTCCCCAGAAGGTGACCAATATATTCGTGGGGATATTTCCTGACCAGCACTAGCCCTATCTCACAACATGAAGGGTTCTTAACCTTTGTGTGTCATGGACCCCTTTGACAGTGGGGAGCCTATGGACCCCTTCTCAGAATAATGTTTTTAAATGAATGAAATAAAATACAGTGGATTACCAAGAACATCAATTATGTATACTGAAGTGTAGTTATCTAGTTATGTCTTTATCCATCTTAAAAAAAAAACACAAACAACTACCCCAAAACCTAGGCTCATGGACACTTGGTGAAGGACTCCTGCACTATAAGATCCTGGCTTCTAAAGATAAACAGTACTTCTAGAAAAGCATTTCCAAAAGAACATGAAGCTACCGGAGGTACTTACCAAGTTACTGCGAAACCCAATTGACGTAATCTGAACTTTGCCATAAATTCCCAGGGTATCTATTTTCTCTGGTTCAATTCTGTGTTTGTAAAGCAACAGATGCTTTTCATTCACAGCCACCTATGAAGAGAGCAGAAAACTAGGAATATATTACAATATAAAGGCTTTAAATTTAAATTTAATTAATTTAAAATCTCAAAGTTCTGGATAACTAATTTAGTATTCCAGTTTGAATCGACAGTCTTGGAATTAATTTCATTATGACAATATAACTACAGCTGGAAGGGCTTTTATAGGTTATCTAGTACAATCTCATCATTTTACAGATGAGGCCCTGAGATGTTAGGTGATATGCCCAAGATAGTAAATGGCAGAGTCAGGATCTGAGCTCAATTCTAGTGACACCAAGTCCCACACTCCAAGTTGAATAGTCAGCTAGCTCATATTTATCGAGCTTGTGCCATGTGGTAGGCACTGTGCTAGAATTTCCCTTTAATGCTGTACAATTTTGGGTAGATATCTTCTTACTCCAAGAGACATGTAATATTACTACAGATGGCAATTCATCCTGTGTGATTCTTGTTCATGTCCTCCTGTAAATCATCCAGAGAAGGTCTATCCAGTGTGTGACTTTTTTACTTCTCCTGAATTTAAGTTAGTACCAATGCAGCACACAAGACTGGCCATTCATTATTTCTCCCCCTCACTTCATTACTAGCACACTTCCCTTTTTAGTCATATATCTTTTTGATGATAGATTTTATGTTACCTTTTATATACATCCTCCATTGGTAATATAATATGCTATAGTATACTAATGTGTCTCTCTCCATTTCCCTTTGGGTGGTCTGCCATTTTTATTTTTCAAAGACTGTGGCACTGGCAGAATGTTAGTGTTAAAAAAATTACTTTTTGATTTCAGAGAGAAAGCACTTTCCCCATATTATACCATGATTTCACTCAATTCTGGGATCATTTTGTTCATTATTTATCAGCTATCTTGGAACATTTCTATAGGATATCTATCCAAGTACAAGTTGGAGTACATACAATAACCACTCATTCACTAAGTTTTTATCTGCATACATATTGATTCTGAACTCCTGAGAGATTACGAATCTCATTTACAATGGTCTACAACATTTCAATGTTTTGAAATCAAAATAATGTTATCTGCAAACAGGAACATTTGGAGGACTTCACTACAGACGAAATCCCTCTTTAACTTGACCTTTACTCTGAATATCCTTCCATAACAGTGGTAAACATCTTTAGAAGGCACATTTCTTTCTGTTTTATGCCTTACTTGATAATAATCAGGTCATTGCACAAAGTCACTTTCATTGTTGTCTTTCAGAAAATCTTGTCTGATGTTAACATAAGGTTTTTAGGTGTCATTGTGCTTTAGCAAACCAAATACTTTTTTAAAAGTCAACATGCAATAAGCACATCTCTTTCAACTACATAGCTGTAAAGACATGGCCTGGTCGAGAATATAATTTGTAAAAGTTTTCCTATTTCCTTTTTATGCTTTCATAGAAGATAATCTTCATAGCTGTGTAGATGATTTTTACAAGTCCCATAAAATGGTGTTCCTTGTTCCTTCAGAAATGTAGCACAAAAAAAAAAAACAACTAACCCTTACATTTGCCTCTCCAAGGAAAGCCTGTGGGCCATCCTTCCACTTAGCTGTGTATCTTCTATTTTCATTTGTAATAAGAATGTTAATATTGACATGATTCAGCTCCTCACCTGGCACATCAACTTAACTGTCATTGGGCATGGATCTCATATTTAGGGTTCTGACAGTGTGGATGGATGGTTTAAAAGCTTTGTGATTCTCAGATCCTCTGTCTTCTTCCCACCCCTTTGCTGCCATCCCTGCCAGAAGCAAAAAAAAAAAAAAAAAGCCATAAAGAAGTGAGAGCCATTTTGTGTGTGTGTTTTTTTCATTTAATGGGTTACCATGGCTAAAGGATTCATCCTCACATAGTAGCCTTACCAAACTTATGGGAGTCTTCAGAAAACAGACACAGTTTGTCACTGGAATGGTACCCAGAGCTCTAATGGCACGGGCAAGCTTGTGTACCTTATGTATAGTATTGTTCAGGATTACTTCCATGTCATGATAAGACATGAGGACAGGACTTTGGTGGAGGTTCTACTATAAAGATATTAAAATGATATTATAATCAAGAGAGATAACTTATGTATAGCATCTGGCAAATATTAAGTACTATTTAAAGGCTCCTCTCCCCACCCCCTTCTCCTCTTCCTTCTTTATGTCCAAAAAGGCTTAGTGTAATTTTTAATCTATTAAAGCTATTAAAACTTAAAACTATACCATGATTTGGGGGACCCATCATATTGCAAATGTGATCATTTTGGTATCCCAATAACTAACTCCCCTTGCATAGAATAAGAGACATATAAAATGGATGAAACTGTAATAGAATGCTATAGCAAATACTTTCATAGAGTGTTAAGTGTAATAATATAAGACACCATAAGCATAATTTTATCTGCTGCCAACAGAATAGTGTTTGGAGCACTTAAGTCTAATCAATGACTTTGCAAATGTTTTGTCCTTCACGCACAGAGATAATGGACTTCAAGTTCATTTTGAGTCTGCAGTAAGATACAACAGCCAAAAAACCAAACCCAACCCAACCTAATGCAATCTTGGGCTACATAGCAAGGGCATGATGTCCAAAATGAGAGAGGCTCTCATCCTGTTATATATACTTTGCCCTGGACAGATCACAAATTGTGTTTTGAACTTTAGGCATCACATTTGAGGCAAAACATTGACAAACTGGAAGGAGTCCTGAGGAAGATTAGAATGGTGAGGGAACCTTGAGTACATTCCACATATGGGTCACTTGAAGGAAGTGTGAATATTTAGCCTGGATGACCAAACAAAAGAGATGGCATCTGTGTCTTCAAAAGGGATTGATCTACTTGAAGGGCATTCACGTAAAACAGAGATCCAACTGTTCTGTTTGGCCCTAAAGGGCAGAGCTAGAAGCAAAGGGTAGAACTTAAAAAGTTACAGATTCAGGTTCAATAAAAGGAAAAACTAAACCTAAAAGTAGTAATGGAGCGTGCTGAGTAGCTCTCCAGATTAATAAAATATAATTAATCCCTGGTTGGCTAGGATTAAGACTACCACCTCAGGCTGTGCAATGGAAATTAGTTCATATTCATGGGGATGAAGTCTGCCAACCTTGCTAACACAACGTTCTATGACGCTAAGTTAAGTAATTGGTTATATCTGCCTGGTCTATTGCAGCAATGTATTAGTATTATAAAGATTTGGTTCACTTTGTACAAGATGTGTAAGTTGAAATGCCTCTCAAGAACAGATTTTCCTTCAGGATGTAAGCTGTAAATCATCCAGGTCATAACTTGGCAGGTATCATCTGGACTGGATTGGAGACCGTGGATGGAGGCCATGGATGGTTGGGCAATATTTTACTCTTGTTGGTTTTTAACCTATTTAGAAATGAATATTTTGGGGGAGTACTGGAAATTAATTCAATTTACCTCTCTATTTATTATCTATTATCTAGTTTCCACCACTTTCAAATGAGGAGACTAGCCCAGACAATGTCTAAGGTCCTTTCCAGACCAAATGTTTTATAAACTTATGGTAAGGTCCTTGAAAAAAGGTAACTCTTATCCTCCTATGAAAATGCCTAGCATACTATTATAGACCTTCCATAATTAAACAGCCCCTAAAAGAAATCAGGTATAGACCCAGGTAAGAAGAGCCAAGAGAACAACACACACAATAAGTAGGATAATATAAAGGAAGGCAGCTGTAAAATACTTAAGAACTTGGATCAGTGTACTTGACTCCAGCAATCTGGACTCCAGAGGGCTGACGGTGGAATATAACTTCCTCCTCTCATAGAGAAGTGGTGGACTATAAGTGGGAATGAGGCCTTAGACTTAGCCAAGGTACTAGTTTATTTTTCTTATTCTTTGCCATCATATTGAGAGGGCTGTGGTATTGGGAAATGATAATAATAAAAAAAATAATGTACAATGGGATACACTTTTTGGCTAATTTAAGAAAAAGTTTCTAAGTTTTTCCAATGAAAGAATTTAAGGGAGGTGAATCTTTATGAGCAAACAGTTAGACAAAATGCAAAAGAATGAAAGTCAAAATTAGAAGCGTGTTTAGTAATTGGGCATGAGCCCTTTTGCAAGAGGCTATTGAAGAGATTCAGAATTTAATATCCAGAACGTGATAAAATTATTCCACTTCCCTGCCTCTTACCTCCATCCTCAACTCTGAAATATATAATGCTTAACAAAAATCACCTTCCCTGGGGCATAGTCAGCTGAAAACAAAAGGATCTACCTGACAACAACCCTTTAGGGAACTTAGGCCAAAGCTAGCTTAGAGCAGTGAATTGATTAAGTCAAAGACTGAACTTACTGAAAATCTTCCCGGTGATTTATGTAAAAAAACACTAGACTTCTCCAATTGATAAACGGTCAAAGGATATGAACAGGTAATTTTCAGAGGAATAAATTGAAGCTATCAGGGCAGCTAGGTGGCACAGTGAATAGAACACCGGCCCTGGAGTCAGGAGGACCTGAGTTCAAATCCGGCTTCAGACACTTGAAACACTTACTAACCATGCGACTTTGGGCAAGTCATTTAACCCCAATAGCCCTCCAAAAAGCAAAAAAAAAAAAAAATTAAAGCTATCTCTAGCCATATGAAAAAAAAATGCTCTAAATAACTATTGATTAGAGAGAAGCAAATCAAAACAACTCCAAGGTACCACATCACACCTATCAGATTAGCTAACATGACAGAACAGGAAAATGATAAATACTGGAGAAGATGTGGGGAAGTTGGAACACTAATTCATTGTTGGTGGAACTCTGAGCTGGTCCAACCATTCTGAAGAGCAATTTGGAGCTATGCCCAAAGGGCTATAAAAATGTACATACCCTTTGACCCAGCAATACCACTTCTAGGCCTCTATCCCAAAGAGATCATAAAAATGGGAAAAGGATCCACATGTACAAAAATATTTAGAGTTCTTTTTGTGGCGGTCAAGAACTAAAACTTGAGATGTCTCTTAAGTGGGAAATGGCTGAACAAGTTGTGGTATACAAATGTAATGGAATACTACTGTGCGTAAGAAATGACGAACAGGTGGACTTCAGAAAAACCTGGAAAGACCGATATGAACTGATGCTGAGCAAAGTGAGCAGAACCGAGAGAATACTCTTCATGGTAACAGCCACAGTGTACAATGACTGATTTTGATAGACTTCACCCTTTTCATCAATACAAGGATCTAAAACAATTCCAAAGGACTCATGATGGAAAATGCCATTTACATCCAGAGAAAGAACTATGGAATTGGAATACAGAGTGAAGCAGACTGTTTTGTTTTGTTTTGTTTTTCTTTCTCATGGTTTCTCTCATTTGCTATAATTCTTATATGTAACATGATTAATGTGAAAATGTTCTAATAGGAATGTATGTGTAGAGCCCATATCAGATTGCAAGTCGACTTGGGGAAAGAAGGAGGAAAAAATTTAAAACCTATGGAAGTGAATGTTGAAAATTAAAAATAAATAAATAAATAAAATCTCCAAAACCAATGAACACGTCTAAAAAAGGAATAACAATACATGTAAAATCGTTTTTAAAAAAAGCACTAGACTTGGTGTCAAAAAATCTGAGTTCAAATCCTGCTTCTGACATTACCAGTGCCATGGAGAGCAAGTCACTGTATGGTCTCCTTTTCCTAATCTGGAGAATGAGGACATTGGACTAGATCACCTGTAAGGTTGCTTCCAACTCTAAATCCAGGATGCTATAAAGATCCTCTATTGGGGAGTAAATAAATAATTTCTTTCCCCCAAACTAACCTGGAACTTGTCCTTCAGTACCATAATTATGATCTCAAAAGGTTTTCCTTTTTCAAAAGGCATCTCATGAGTGATCTCTTCCCATCCCCATTTTTCTTTCGTCAGGGTGTTGCATACGATGTGGCCTAACCTTTTGAACCGTGGGTTAAAGTGGAAGGCTACATCAGCTCGGGGTTTCACACTGCTGCCACATTGGAAATCCACCTGGAACCTATTTAGAGATGAGCATGTGAGACAGGCCTTTTGTCTTTTAGGAAGAGAAGAAGATAGTTTCAAACCTTGTACTTTGCTTCCTTAACCTCCCACCCCACCCATTTCTACTCCAAACCAAAAAGCCATAACTCACCTAGAAATACTTCTGCAGTCTAAGCTCATTGCAAAAAGATTCTCAAAATTAGTGATAAATTCCCCAAACAGACCTTGCATCTTCACTGGCTGTCTGTCCCCCACGCCTGGAATTCTCTACCTCCTCATCTCTGCCTCCTGGCTTCCTCCAAGTCTCTGCTAAAATTCCATCTTCTGTAAGAAGCCTTTCCATATGCCCTTAATGCTAGTGCCTTCCTTCTGAGATTACCACCAGCTTGTCCTGCATATGTTTTCTTTGTACACAGTTGTCTGCAAGTCTTTTCCTCCATTAGACTGTGAGCTCCTTGAGGGCAGGAACTGTTGTTTCCTTTCTTTTGTATCTCACACAGTTAGCACAGTGCCTGGCTCATAGTAGGAGCTTAATAAATGCTTACTGAGTTAACTTGACACTTATAATGCTCTGTATTATTTGCTGAAATATTTATAATATGTAATTAAATTTAATATCTACAATATTTAATTAAAATTAATTAAAATAACAATACTTAACCTATATCTTCAAGTGACATTTTATTTGAGAGATCAAGGGAATTATTTAGATCACAATTTTGAATTGCCTTAAATTATTTAGCACTTCAGATGACTTATTTGTTTCTGAGATATTCCATCAGAAAGCAACTGTGATAAAAACATATTTATAATTTTGAATTTTCTATTTTTTAATCTTCCCCACTCCAGCTGAACTGGACTACTATCACAATTTCCCAAGCTAGTACTACCGTCTTCTACCTTTATGCAATTTACATAGGCTTTTAGATTTGTCTGTGGAAAATGTACAGAAGGATATGCTGGAACCAAGCGTCATTTTTAAGAGCTGGAGGAGGAGGAGAGGGCCTCTCTTTGGCCAGCCAATATAACCTAAAGCTGATATGGGATGCCTCAGACACTGAAACTCCTCTCTTAGGCACACACTGAATTTGCAACGGTGCAGGGCCTCCTGGTCTCTGGAAATCATAGAATGCTCAGAGGATAGATATTAGGCATACTGACAAATGGTCAGAAATGGCTCTTGTGTAGTGTCTAAGTAATTGAGTCCCTCATGCCTCAAATTGGCTTCTGGCTCATTTCTGCCTAGCGAAGACATTCAAGGACTTCCTGTGCCCTGCACACAGTAGGTGCTTAATAAATAAATCAAGAAATCTTCCATGATATCCCAGGGAGAATTATTCCCTTTCTCTGGGAAACTCTTTGTTCATTCTGTTTGACATTTTCTATAAACTCAATTATTTTTGAAGTCGTACGATAGCTAACTGTGAACCCATCTCATCCTGTAAAACATACTGCCCACAGGCTGTATGTTGTGTAGGCCTGTTCTAAGCGTATATGAAGAGAAAGGTAAATTTTCTGATATGTAATTCTACTTATCCACTGTCCTCTAACTGCAACTTTTAATATTTACTTATCCTTTTAGGGGATATTCTGACTCTTGATGTTGGGACAAATCAAGTCAAGTAAAATCAACATTGATATAAGTGCCTACAATGTGTCAGGCAAGAATTCTGCATATAAATTAAAACAGAGAAATAATCCCCAAACATCATTTCATCTATGGCTTTCAGATTCCCTGAATCTTTTGTCAGCACTGCAAAAGTGAAAGTGAAACTGTGGAAAAGAAAAAAGAAAGGAAGAGACAAAACGATCTGCAGAGAGCATAATCGACCTAGCAGCACGAACAGCAATCAGAAAAACGGAAATGGCTTAAATAAACGTCTCCACATCAAACATGCATAGTTACCAAACTAGCTAGGATAAAAAGCTTCAAAACAAAGGCCTGGCAGAGGAGATCAAAGTTACAAGAGAAAAGGATAAACTAGGCATATTATCATTCCTACTGACTGTTCTACTGCTGGAGTTGTACGAAGAATACTTTCATTGAACTTATACAGGTTGAGCTTACATCCTAATACTTTTATTTAACTCCCAAAAAGCAGCTATTTTATCCAACTATGCAGTAAGTCTGGGCAGACTCATCCTCCTGAGTTCAAATGTGGCCTCAGACACTTACTAGCTGCGTGACCCTGGGCAAGTCACTTCATCTTATTTGCCTCCGTTTCCTCATCTGTAAAATGAGCTGGAGAAGTAAATGGCAGACCACTCCAGTATCTTTACCAAAAAAAACCAAACCCAAATGGGGTCACAAAGAGTTGGACATGAATGAAACTGAACAATAAGAAGTAGTAAGTTCAAAGAAGACCAAATATGAGAGTAATAGCAGAATCACAACTTGTCCACTGTTTACATCCAAATCCTGTTGAAAGAAATATAATATGATGATGATGATGTTGATGATGATGATGAGCATGACAACCTACCAAATACTTAGCATGGTAGCTAGAATCATACAACAGAAAGTTGACAAAAGAAAAATTCCTATACTACAAACACACAACTCAAAATCTTCTTGAGAACATGCAAAGAACACTTAACATTTTCCCAGAATAATCACCTGGATATAACAGCAACTTAAGAAATTTTCTGGCAAACTGACCAGAAGCTAAGCAAATGCTGATCTGCAAAGTCTGGAGGAGGATGTGGGAGCTGGTATGATTTTTAAAAGATACTGTCTATAAGAAATATAAGGAAAATTGTTCTAGGAGCTCATATGAAAATGCTAAGTTAAGATGCAAAAAATCTAGATAAATATTTTTGAAGAAAAACTCTGTTTTTTTTGGTAATAACATTAGCTTTCAAAATTCTTTTTTCCTGGTCGATGACATGGGGCGAGAAGCTCTGGATTCAGTCCCACTCACTCAGAATGCTTATGTGGACAAACTTGGACAAGTCAGTCTCTCTGAGTTTCAGCTTCCTCATCTATGAAATGGGGCTAATGAATAATACTTGCACCATCTACCTCACTGGGCTCTTGCAAGGAACAAATTTAGTAACAAACCGCCATGAACTTAGGAAAGTTCGTATAATATCATAATTCTTTTCTTCAACTCCAAAAATCAACAAATTAAGTAGCATACATACTGTACAATGAAATTAATGTAAAACACCTGAGACATTCCAGAAAAAAATGCCACACAAATAGAGCTCATAGCCCTTTTTATCTAATAATTTTGTATACCTTAGTTTCTAGTTTCTCTAGTAACGGAGAAAAGAGAGAAAAAAAAATCCAATTAACTTCTCTGCTACTTAAGGCAGATCCGGCAAAGTTCTGCATTAGGTCACCCTCTCCTTTCTCCAGACTTGTATCCCTGGTGATCTCATCTACTCCTGCTACTGTAACAGCATCCTAACTGGTCTGGCTGCCTCCAGCCTCTCCCTTCTTCAGCCCAACTTTTCACCAGGTTGCTTAAATAATATGCAAAAGTATTTTTTAATTATAGAATACTTACATAAATGTAAACTGTTATTTATAAAATTAATTTCATGAGGGGAAAGAGCAAGAAAAAACAGAATGGTCTTTCCTATTTTGTTTTTTCCTTTTGCTCCTAGTCACAAAAACTCAATTTCTTCCTTGTCTTTTCCCATCCAACATAAGCAAGGCAGAGGACTCTGACCAGCTTATATATCAGAAGAGAGGGTTACCTGTCTGCATCATTGGGCACCTGACCTTTGATGACAACCAACTTCCCAGGTCCCAGCTCCTCAGAAAGTGTACCGACATATGGAATCACCTAAAGGAGAAGGAAATAGAATTTTCTCTCAATTCACTTATGTTAATATGAAAAGAAATCATTTTATTAAACAGTGTTAGCCAAAAATCTGTATGCCAAGTGGAAAACAATAAATTAAACCAGGGGTGGGGAACTGAAGTTTGGATTCAGTCAAAGGGCTGCACTTGACAACTTAGAGGGCCATATGTGGCTTCGAGGTCACCGGTTCCCCACCCCTAGACTAAACCAAGACTATTGGTGATATCTATTCAGTTCTAAAAACTATGCTTCTACCATTGGATACTGGTAGTCAATTTTTCCAAACTGTCTTGACCTCTCAAAGTGCTATACTTAGCCAACTAGCTGCTTCTTCATGTTTCTTTTTTTTGAATTAATTTATTTTTAGTTTTCAACATTCATTTCCATCCCATGTTTCTTTATCTTTCAGAATACCTCTCTTCTTTCAAGAATGATCTTGGTCTTGAATATAACCAGCCCCTGGTCACATCCACAGAAAGCAGAGAAATTTGAGAAATGGGCTCGAACCAAGATTCTCTCCAGTCCAGGATCATGGCCAATGGCTGTTCATAGGAACCACCTCCTCCTCCATGTAGAATTTTCTGATTCCTGAACCTTAAAATGTTTTCCCACTCTTCAAACTTTATTAGAACACTGTTTCATCCCATTATTCATTATCTTTGTAATATACTTACATTGTGTGTGTTTCCTACCCAAGGAGTTCTTATGGAGAGTGCCATTTTTTTATTGTTGTATCCTTAGAACCTAGTACAATGCCTGGTAAACAGCTAGGACCTAATAAATGACTGTTAAAATAAATATTCAGTAGCTGAAAGGGGAAGCAGGATCAAATAAAAGAACTTAAAAAAAAAGAAAGGGGAGACCTGTGTGCTTTTGGAGGCAAAATTAAAACAGAATGAGAATCTGATTGTGTGTGTTATGGTGGGGGGAGATACTCTGGAAACAGTACACCTCAGGAATAAAAAACCTATGACCACAGCATAGGCTAAAGAGTTAGCTTTAGAGGGTTCTTTGCTAGCTCAGCACATAAACTCTCAGAGGTCAGTGACTATGTCACTCTCTCAAAGGCCCATCCTTGTATAATACATCTTGTAGATATTCAATGAACAGCTACAGCAACAAGGGATGTATGTCAAGACTGAGATGTAAAGCAACAAATTAATTATTACCTTCTCTATCCTTTTCACTAAATCTTAATGGAGAGAAACATGAGCCTAATTCATTAGCATTGGAGCTCTTGGGATTCCCTTAAGATGGAAAAAATGTGTAATGAATAAGGTAGGAGTCAGGGTCCGGAAGCCAGATACACAATTTACCTTTTGCTTTCTATGATTCTATGATGGCTACAATTCTCAGTGTCTGTCTACTACAAGGGGAACAATAGTAAAACTTTAAAAGTCAACATGAAAATTAAAATAGAAAAACGATTTTATCCACTATAGCACCTACCAAACATCCATTATGTACTGTCTAATGAGTTGTTTCTATGCACATGAAACAATACATTTGAGAACAGGAGCCATAACTTTTCCAAGACAATGTAATAAAACACCATAATAGATCATCTGACCTATCCATAACCTTGCTATGTCTTTTACACTCTAGAAAGACAACTGCAAACCAGAGAGAGGAACAACCTTAGTGAATTATGGGCATTCAATATTGCACTATTTAATAATAAATCAGATTTATGGCTTTTATTTTAGACATTCATTTCAAATTGCTCAGCCCTCTCAACCTGCTGCAGAACAGAAATCTCCCAAAGCCAAAGGGTAAAGAAAGAAGCAAAAGATCCAAAAAGATTTTCTATCTGGTCCACATATTGTCCTGAGAGACCTGAAAAAGAAAGTGTTCATTAAAAAAAAATAGGAAGATTATCTTTGGGAGGAAAAAGGAGGTCTTTTTGTTAAGGATATTTTCCAATTACTTCTGCACTGAAATTCTCTTTTATTGCACTGAGTCATTATGGCACAAAACTCAAGACACACCAGCCTTGAGTTGGACTTACTGATTTTGCCACATTTCTAAAAGCAGCTGAGCCTCTCCAGGCTGCATCCACCATAATGAGCAGTCTATTTAATTGTACCCTTTATAGAGCTTTAAGGAACCTTTATGTGAACTGCCACAGTTTGGTGGCATAAAACTCAACAGTTACATTACAGTGCCTTACAGGGACCATTAATTTCCTTTCCAATGGGATCATTCTTCTTCCTATACAATATAAATAAGATCACAGGACTGAAAGCTGGAAGAATGCGAGATATGGAGACAAGGCAGCATAGGCTACAAAAGTGGTAAGCTTGAAGCCATAAAGATCAAGGGCAGGGGCTCTTCATCTGGGGTCCTTGGATAGATTTCTTAACCTTGGGATATATAAACTTGGATTGGGAAAAAAAATGTTCATCTTTATTTCAATATAACTGGTTTCCTTTGTATTATTTTATTCTTTATATCATTCTTTATATTTATATTATTATAATATTCTTTACATAATTATATTTGTTTTTACTTATATTCCTATGTATTTTATTTTATGGTTTTAAAATAATTATTCTCAAAAGGAAAAGAGAAAAAGGAAAGGGAGTAAGCATTTATATAGTCTGGGCACTCTGTTAAGTGCTTTATAAATATCTCATTTGATCCTTACAACAGCCCTGAGAGATAGGTGCTGTTATTATTTCAATTTTACACTTGAGGAAACTGAGGCAAACAGAAGTTAAGTCATTTGCCTAGAGTCCAAATAGGTTTCATCAGACTACCAAATGGGTCCATAATTGAAAAAAAATTTAGGAATTCTGATATATGCCTATCTTTTCATTTTACAAATAGTAATAATAATAAAAATTAAAATTGCCTTCATTTCAATTCTTTGGGGGCAGGGACCATTTGTCTTTGTGTCCCTGGTACCTCACACATGATTTCTTTTGTGGGAAATTCCCAGTGAGGGCACTAATCAGCAAATGTTGGGACATAAAAGATAAGTGACAAAGGGAATGCCTAAGATACACATGAAAGGTGATTTGTCCAGGGTTACAGAGCTTGCAACTTAGACCTGTACTTTCCTGACTTCAAACCTGACATTCTATAGATTATGCTGCCTTGCCTCTATCCCTTTTATATATTTTTTTCCCTTGGGGCACCTAGGTAGCACAGAATAGAGCACCAGTCCTGGAGTCAGGAGGACTTGAGTTCAAATCCAGCCTCAGACACTTAAAACTTACTAACCCTGTGACCTCGGGCAAGTCACTTAACCCCAATTGCCCTGCCCTCTTCCCTCCACAAAAAAAAAAAAAGAAAAAAAAATATTTTAAAAATTTTTTTCTTGATACCTAGGGAATTCAAAATGAGTAAACTTTCTTTCAGAAAAGATTTACAATTGCTTCACAATTTAGAGTCTTAGGAGAGTTGTGTGTAGCACTCAAAGGTTAGGGAAGGAACTTGGCCAAATTCACCCAGCCAGTGTGTATGTCTGAGGGGAACCTAAGCCTGGCTCTTGCAGCATCCTCTCTCTCTCTCTCTCTCTCTCTCTCTCTCTCTCTCTCTCTCTCTCTCTCTCTCTCCTGGCATATAGTAGATGCTTAATCAATGTTTGTTGAATGAATAAAATCTGATATTCAAATATGGTATCTTTCTTCTGTGAGGGGCAGAAGTCAGTGCTTTAACTTGGAGTTCATTTTCCTTGCTCTGCAAGGGAGCTCAATCATTTAGAATGCTGTGTCCAGGTAACTCAATGGGGCAGGAAATAGAGCACTGGGCCAGAAGCTGGGAAGACCTGAGTTAATCTAAATCCTGCCTCAGACACTTACTAGAAATGTGACCTTTGGCAAGTCACTTAACCCTCTAATTGTGTGACCTTGAGGAAGTCACTGAATTCTCCATGGACATTCTCTACCATATCACTGAAATCTCTTCACTCAAGAAGGTCATGCCACCCATGGACAACTTCTCATATTGAAAGTACCATCTGACCTAATGGCCTCTACCTCTGATTAGCTGGTTCTCCTCAGAAACTCCATTATATGGAGGATGCCCAGGGACACCATGTCTTCATTCTTCTCCAGACTCTAGATGCCCCTGTGCTAGGTACCCTCATTTACTCTCCCCATCTCCACCCCTTTGCAGCTTTCTTTTCTGAATTGTCTTCACTCATTAGAATGTAAACTCCTTGAGAACTGAGGCTGTCTTTCTGAATGTGTTTGTACTCCCAGCACTTAGCATGGTCCCTGGCATATAGTAACTGTTTGATGACTTGTTGAATTAACACTGCCTTGGTTTCTTCATCTGTAAAATGGGGATAATAATAGCACCTACCTCCCAGGACTGTTATAAGGATCTAATATTTGATAATAACATTTGTTATATTTGCAAATCTTAAAACACTATATAAATGCTAGCTATTATCATTCTATGGTCCCTTCCTGTCTCTCTATGAATCACAAAATCTTTGTATAAGTATACACTGAAACCTTAAGACATGCAATTCCAAAATGCATGAAATTCATTTTCTTACTAATATAATAGTTATGAAGCTTCCCCCTTCTTATCTCCATGCTTATTGTTATAACTGGATTCCTTCTTATTCTGTCTTCATTTGGAAATAGTAAGTAGCTCACTCTCATTTGTACAATGCTTCTCAGAAGCAGAAAAACCTGATGCAGAAGGAGCAACTCTCACGCTCAACAAATGAAAAGACAAGACTTGTTATTTTTATGAAATTTACAGATGAGGTAACTGAGGGGCATAATGACTTGACTAAGGTCACACTAGGAATAAAGTAAAGGAGCAGAGACCTGAACTCATGCCCAGATCTAACCTCTTCCCCTTATCCAAGATTCCAGAGCAAAAGCCCTGAGGAATATGACTCTTCTCAGGCCCACAAACACCTCTCAGTCTGGAAAACATGGCTCATTTCTCAATAGTTTCCTTGTTACATAAACTCAGCAGCCTTGCTGTTAGACATTCTTTCTTTCTTTCTTTCTTTCTTTCTTTCTTTCTTTCTTTCTTTCTTTCTTTCTTTCTTTCTTCCTTCCTTTCTTTCTTTCTCTTTCTTTCTTTCTTCCTTCCTTCCTTCCTTTCTTTTCCCTCTTTTTTCTTCCTTCCTTCCTTTCTACATCTGTTTATCTATCTAAATCTATCTCTACCTATCTGTGTCTCCGTTTCTCTGTTTATATATATCTCTCCATTTCCACCTATCTATTCTCCATCTTTGTTTCCACCTATCTCTCTATCTACCTATTTCTACTTATCCCTAACTCGACCTGTCTCTATCTGTCGACCTCTAAATCTCCACCTATCTTTCTGTCTATCTACCTACCTATCTACCTAAGATGCAGATTTAGAAGATAATTAAACATATTATAGCTTGGGAAGGCCCTTTATTTATATCCTCTCTTCTCCCAAAATCTTCCATTTCATTGTGGTACAGTGATGAGACTGCTATATTTGGAGAGAAGTCCTGAACTCACATCTTGACTCAACTGCTCATTATATGTGTGACCTTGCATAAGTCACTTAATTTAATGGGCTCCAGTTCTCTTTTCTGCAAAATGAGGAGACTGGCCTAGTCGATATCTGATGCTCTAGAACTATGATCCAATGATTAGATCCCTGCCAGCCCTAAGTTTATTAACCATGCACTTCCACAAAGGATGGATGAGAGGAGCTGATACCTTTGTTAATTTTGCACTTTGCTAAATATCTGATGAAAAACATGGGGAAGAAGTTATATCTCTTGAACAAGGTAAGATTTTTGGCATTAGATAATTCCTGATTTCATTCACATCCTTATAAAGAAGCTAAACATAGCCATATTAAAGTAGTACTCTCCCCACAAACAAAAAACTAATTTCATGAAAATCAATTACCGGATTGTGGACCACATTTTGTAGACTATTTGAGAGCATCATGTTGTCTTTCCAAATGGTTGTTGGGTCTGTCTTCTGTCACTGACCTATGGATTGAAATAAGTTTTATTTGAAACTACATCCAGTGAAAACTTGGGGAAGTCCCCCAGCATAAAATGAAAATTTTAAAAACACAAGTGGAGATGAAAATATTCAATCAAACAATCAATCAACAAGCATTTATCAAGCCAAAACAGTTACATGCCAAACACTATGCTAGACACAGAAGATACAACTACAAAGAAAGAAACAATTCCTACTATCATGGAGTTTACATTCTAATGATTTAATTCACCACTTTCCTCCATCTATAACTATTTTTCATGCAAGATTCTTGTTCTTAATCATATTTATAGAACACAGTGCAATTTAGGCCTTAGAATAATTAAAGAATTGTTCCAAACCCTTACCTGGCTTATTTACAAATGAAATTCCTCTAACTTAAGTGCTAGAAGCCAGTACACACTACAAAACATAGAGCTTAATAAACTTTCTTGAAAAACCCTGAAATATAATATCAAATAGCCCTTGATTACCTGGGACATTTACCAAAAGCAGTAACAGGGTAACTGGAGGAAAAAAAGTCAATCAGGTAAAGTTTTGGATTTTTGGTTTTTTCTGCTTATCAATATAAAAAAGTCCATTGGTAAGGGAAGTCCAAGGTCCTGAAATAGATACATGAGACCCAACCAGGGTTTTAAAGAGAAAAACACCACTTGAACTTCATGCACAGCACTGTCTGTAGGAAACCCTTAATTACTCACCACTAGCAGAAGAGGAGTAAACTAAAGCACCTTTGAGTCTATCTTCAGAAACTCTGCTTTTTTTTCTGTTACGTCTACACACACACCATCCAAAACTATAGCTTAGTCTCTCTCGGCTGAAAACTGCAAATCTTCCTTTGCTCCATGCCTCAACTTAATAGGCAAAAATAAAACCAAAACCAAAACAGCTCCCTCCTCCTTCCCTACCACGTCCTGCCAGGAAGAATGCTTTGGAATTCTGTAAAATCCAGGAAAGTTTTCAAGAACAGAAGACAATTTATTCAACATGAGGTCAGTGAGCTGCATGTTCACATTCATAATTAAAAAAAAAACCAGTTAAGGATGCTGTGACCTATTTAAAGGCACATTCCATTAACGTTTCTTTTGGTGAAAGGCTTATTTTAAGTGGGTCACCCAGGAAGACCCAAACACAACCATTACTCTCACTACATTTCTTCAAGAGAATGAGAGCCATAACTATGATTTCCGGCAAATCAGGAGAGGGAAACTGCTTCCCTGTGTGTTGCTTTTAATCTTTTATCATTATTTTAAAAAATTTTAACCACATGATGACTCAGCTGCTGAGGTCATATGGTTTTGAAAGGCAGGGCAATTAACAAGGAACCTGGTGAGTTGCCATGAAAGTAGCTGTAAAGGAGCACTGTTATATCCCTGAAATAGCTGGCTTTCCTACAGAAGTTAGGAAGCAGTAGGGAAAAAACACTGGCACTAGAGTTGCCTCAAATATTGCCTCTACTGTCATTGCTTGTGTAACCCTGGGCAAGTCACCTAATTTCAGTTTCCTATCCGTATAAAGGGGGTGGGAAGGACTGGACTAAATGGCTTATGGGATCCCTTCTAGAGCTGGGCCCACATAGACTGGGGGCCATGAACACTGGCCCCAATGAAGGAGGGGAGGAAAGAACCAGATGGTGGGGGATCTGGGGAGAGGTTTTACATGTAATGATATTTCAATGCAAACCGAGTTGAGAAGGATAACAGCTTAATCAGATCTTCACTCTCTGAAGGCAATTCTTTCCCAACATCCCTCCATCCCCACTACTCTCTCTGTTGACAGAGTTTCTCCATAAGAGGTAAAATCTCCTTCTCAAACCCCCTTCCTGATGCCTAGAGAGAGGTTGTGGAA
Organism: Pseudocheirus occidentalis; assembly: GCA_028646575.1. NCBI lineage: Eukaryota > Metazoa > Chordata > Mammalia > Diprotodontia > Pseudocheiridae > Pseudocheirus > Pseudocheirus occidentalis. Next base: position 120,801,423 of record CM053593.1, read on the forward strand.
TTGTGGGGAACAGTATGTTGGAAATGTTCCCTCCTGACAGAGGCAAGAAGAAATTCGGGGAGAACTACATTACAAGTTACCCACCTTCCCCGTCGCAAAGTAATTTGTTACCAGACCGGGCACAGGTAAAACTCTCCAGCCACGGCAGTCAGACCCAAACAAACAAATTGTGAGTTTAGGTAACGGCGTCTTTCTAATGCTTTTCCTTATCCCGCCTTGACAGTATCAGAGGGCACTGTCCACAGATCTAGTCCTGGGCAAATTTAATTCCCCCACCTCTCCAATAACTACAACACAGTCATTACGGCTCGGGAAGATTCGTTTCTTTTCCTACTCACCCTGGGTACTCAGCCCTCCAGAAGATCCCAGCAGAAGCCTGTCTGGCCAGCAAATTTGTTGTCTTCTGAAGGTATAACTTAGTTGTGGGTGGGTGGCTAAGGAGAGCAAAAATGAGTCGGCTTCCAGTTCCTGGTTCACGCGTCCCTCCACAGTGACGTCATCGCCTGCAGCAGCGATAAGGAAGTCTGTGGTCTGCTGACTCTGCTACTTTCGTCCGCAACCCAGTGAGCTAGGGGCACAGACATAAGGTAAGCTTCCTGGAAGTCTGGTCAGTTCTAGTTTCAAAATGAGCAAAGGCGCATCGAGAGAGAAGCAGAAACACGTTATTAAAAATTATCATTATCATAATAAACAAATAAACTACTATACAAGATCTATTCTTTAACTAGAGGCAGGCGGAGCGAAAGACGGATAGACTAAAAAAAAACATAATAAGTAGCTTGCCCCTTCTTCTCTAGCATCCCGGCACCAGCTCACTCTCTAAGACCCCCAAGAGTCCTAGGACAGCGGACAACTCAAGGCCACTGGCCCTTTGGTCATGGCAGCACCAGCCACCAGCCCTGTGCATAGAGGGAGGCTGTGGAATTGTGGGGAACAGCAGGTGCTTAGCCATCTCAACCTGATGGGGCCAGAGATCTGACACCTTAGCGATGAATGGTCCGTCTGTGTGTCTGTTGGTCTTTGTAGTTTGATTTTGTTTGCTTTTTATTGAAGGGGCTCTTGGGACTCTTTGTCATTAGAGCAGAAACAAGAAATCATAATTCATAAATTTTAAACTGTTCTATCCCCCCTTGATTTGACATTTTATTAACTTCTCTTACACTCCAGTGTTGTAAGATAAGATAAAAAGAAGCCTCTGACAGGAAAAATATACTTATAACCTAGTATATAGAGGCTAACCTGGTATATATATGTTGCTTAAAGAGAATGTAGCCTGAGATAGTTGTTTTGAGAGGCAGCATTGCATACTGGGAAAAAACATTGGATTGAAAATGGAACCCTTCCAACTCATTTCTCAGTCCTTCACAATCTGGCTGTCCACTATTCTCTCCAGGTTCATCAATGAACTGTTAATTGCTACATTTTAATTGCTTAATTACTTATTAAGATTACTTATTACTTAAAAAAATAACTTGTTAATTACTTATTTAAGAATTTCTTAATTACTCTATGACTGTTGCTGTTGTTGCTTTGCCTCTCTTCATATCCCAACTGTTTAGCACATAGTAGGAACTAAATAAACTCAGTTAGCTGACTGCTACACCCAGTGGCAGTCACTGGTCTTCTTCACCAAGCCAGAATTGCAATGGAATCTTAACCATCACTTTTGGCCAGCGGGTAAGCACAAAAACACATGCTCATAGGAAAGAAAGCAAGAGCCCGAGACACGATGGACTCCAGAATATCAGTGGAAGGAGACACCAGAACACTGCCAAGTCACTGCTGGGAATGCCACAGCTGGGGGAGGGAGCAGGGAGAGAGTGAGCCAGAGAGCTTGTCTGGCATGGAAGGGGAGGCTGAAAGAAGAGCACCCTCTGCCAGAAGTTGGAATGACAAAGATTGCTACGACAAATACTATTCTCAAGGAGCTTAAGATCTAAATTGGGGGGGGGGGGTAAGGAAAGTGGGAGGTGGGTAAGTAGGGTGGTTAAATACACAGTGACTTTGATACCGTAAGAAGGTAAAATCCAAATACAAGGGATTATGGAACTTAATCTCGTAAAATTAAGTAAATAAACAAATCAGTTTTTAAAAATCCAGATACAAGTGCAAGAAGGAACGGATCATTTTCACCTGGGTAGTTGGGTAAGGAAAGTCTTTCTGGAGGTAATGGTGGCTTAAAAGAAGCAACTTGAAGGGAATAATGATGTAGTAGATAGTGCCAGACTTGGAGTCAGAAAGACCCAGATTCAAATCCAGCCTCAGACATTTACTAGCTATGTGACGCTGGTCCAGATGTCACGTAATTTCTCTGGGCCTCAGTTTCCGCATCCATGAAATGAAGGTGTTGAACTTAAAGAGGTCTAAAGTCTTTTCTAGCTCAAGATCTCTGATCTTAGGACTTCAGAGGTGGGAACACAGGATTGAATCAAATGATCAGGCAGACAAGCTATCCCTGAATTCATAGTTTTGTCCTTCCTGGGAACAAGCGCTACAAAATATCTCTCATTAGCACATCTCATTCTCCATTGGACCCTGGACCTTGCTTTACTCTCCTTCGTCTTTCAAATTGCATATATTTATTGATTACCTCTCCTGTGCTAGGTGTTCTGTGGCTCCAAAGAGAGGCAACGCCTATGTTCTAGGGGCACCTAACCTTTAGGTGGGAAAACAAGGCACCAACATGCGACTAGTCACATGATGGTGAAAGATTTTAATAATTCAGACAATAGAAGAAATGTTGCAAGGCTGTATGTGACTAATTGTCAAATGAATTGCACCAAAAAGAGGAAGGAGGCATTACCACAGGCTAGGATCACTTTCTTGCTTTTCTTTCTCCTTTCTCTGTCTCTCTCTGTCTTTCTCAGTCTCTCTGTCTGCCTGTCTCTCTCTCAATGTCTCATTATCTTTCTCTTTCTTTCTTCCTCTCTCTTTCTCTCTCTCTCTCTCTCTCTCTCTCTCTCTCTCTCTCTTTCTCTCTCCCTTTCTCTTTCCTCTTTGTCTCTGATCTTCCTTGTTCAAGTTTACTTGCTAAACCACAACCTTTAACATTTCTTCTTCTTTCTTCCTTTCTTGGGAATTTCACTGGTCTTACCTGCTTCTCTGAATTAATCCTCTCCAATCTGTTCAGATTCAATCTCTTTCATTCTATCCACCTTTCCTAGGTCTGGTTCAACACACTCTAGCATCTCTACAAGTCTGATGCCACCAGGGAAGAATCTTCAAGAAGAGATCTTTCTCCAGACTTCTCTTGTTCCTTACTCTTGGGCTTTGTGGGGAACCACATATGTTCCCCTTGAGTCCTATAGTGGCATTCAAGACACAAGGTTCTAGAACCTAGTCATAGAATATTATGTCATAGAATCAGAGAATCTCAGGTCTGGACAAGATCTTGAGAGCTACCTACATTAGACAAAATCAGAGAAATGGGGATATGTCCCCGAGAGCATGATATAATAATAAAAAAAAAGAAACCCAAAATATTTGGCTTAGATTTATGATTGGGAGGTGGGATCTGGACCCAAGTAACCCAGCTCCCTCCCCCCAAACCCAATGAGAAAATTTTCCCTTGTTGCAGGCTTAACTCTGTAATTCCCTTATCAGGACAGAGACAGGGATATTGACCCAAGGACTCTTTCCTAGGGTGCCTGCCCAAGGAACCTGTCTCTGGTGCTTGCCCAAGGTCCATGCCTCTGGCAGCCAAACAAGAAAAAACACTTGTCTTTTCTCCTTCCAAGTCTGGTATACTCTACACTTTTCCATCCATAGCTCCCAAAGACACCTGGACCTTTAGATGACCTAATTAGTATCTCTGTCACTCTTTTTCCATATAAAGCCCAGCACCATCCTCAGTCTCTTGCAGGTTCCATAAGGACCCTTGCATGCTTCTGTTGGCTTCTATTATTCTACAATAAACTGCCTCTTGACTGAAAGATGGCTTGGGTGTGTGAATTCATTCTAGGCAACTCTGCCTTGGCATCCCTGGGGTCCCAGCACTCCTAAGCACACCAAAACCTATTCAGTCAGACTTAGGATTTGAGCAATCTGACCAGCTATGTGCCTCTGGTAGTCATTTAATCTTTCTTTCTGTGGCTCAGTTTCCTCATCTTTGAAATGGGAGTGATAATACTCGTACTACCTACTTCACAGGAAAAACACTGCTTTGTATACGGCAAAGTATTAAATAAATCATATTAACATATATTTAGATTTGGACCTGGGGGGGGAATCTCTAGGTTGGTCTCAGGGTAATGACTTTTTCAGCCACAGACATTTTTGAAGACTATCAAAAAAAGAGTCACAGAATCTCACTTTTGGAAGGGTCTTCAGAGACCTCAAACCCAGACCATATGTGAACAGGAATCTCCTCAGTGTACAGCATACCCAAAGCTCCATTTAAAGACCTCCCCAACTAGCCCATTCTCATTTTTGGAGAACTCTGATTGTTAGGAAGTTTTAATCTACACAAATCATAAATCTAACCCATACAGCTCCCACTGCTGGAAGGGTTGAGGTTTGCATAAGAGGAGGAATATTGATTGATTCATAGACCCTTCATGTATTAAAGCATTGTAGTGTCAATACAATATTCACAGTGCCAATGGGCACTATAAATATGCCTGCATAGTGCTTAATCACAAAATATAACAGATTCTCCATACAGAAGACAGAAGCAAAACCTTTAGACACCAGAAAATTGAATCCCAAAACCTGTAAGCCATTTCCATCACAGTAGCAAAGAAGTTAATGGGGCACAACAGCAGAGAGTCACAGCATACTTTAGCCTTCCCACAAACCAACATTTATTCACAAATCTAACTGTTTCTTCTGATGTGTCCTCTCCTCCCTTCAGTCTAGCTGATCTGACTCCCAGCTTCCTGTGGGCTCTGTTCCACCCTTCAGCAAACTCCTCTCACCCATGTGATTACATTCAGTCCATTAGAGGACAGGGTATATCTTCAAAGAAGGGAAGGTCTTCAAATTCCCATTCCCCTTACAAGCACGCGTTGTTATTTTATTAGAGCACAAGTTTCATGAGGTAGCAGCTACCACCAACTCCATGAAAATCCTCTGCCAGCACAGTAGACACTTAGTAACTGCTTGATTCAACAGATACCTACTATGTACAAGACACTATGGATACAAAGAAAAAAACAATAAACTCTCTTCTCTCAAAGAGCTTAAGCATTTGTCCTGGCAGGATACCAGATAGAAAATAGGGGCTATACTTGTGATACCATTGGTGTGGAGAACTCCATTTATCCATGCAAATAGACACCTTCTCTGTAATTTATAGTCTTAGAGAGCTGACTCCAGGGCTGGTGCTCTGTCTGCTGTGCCACCTAGCTGCTCTCCCAATTACATTTTAATTTGGTTTAGCCATGCATGCCATGAGTTTCACGTCCCTGCCCTACACCACACTTTGAAATAAATACAAGATCACTACAAAGAAAAAAGGAAATAATTTTGAGAGGGAAAAGGTTGAGAAAATGAGGGCTTCGTGGAAGGTCTGATGTGAGAGGTAGCATTTGAATTGAGAGTTGAAGGGGGTTAGAAATTCCAAGAAGCATAAGTGAGAAAGGACAGCATTCCAGCTCATTCAAGAGTACAGCAGGAGATGGGATATTGTGTACCGATGAGGAGAAGCCAGTAGGGAAGTTTGTTTGGAATGTATAGTTGGTGAGAGATGTAGTAATGTGAAATTTATTTATTTTATTTTATTTTTATTTTTTCTTTTTGGAGGGGGGAAGGCAGGGCAATTGGGGTTAAGTGACTTGCTCAAGGTCACATGGCTAGTAAGTGGTAAGTGTCTGAAGTCAAATTTGAACTTGGGTCCTCCTGATTCCAGGGCCAGTGCTCTAATTCACTTGGCCACCTAGCCGCCCCAATAATGTGAAATTTATATGGAAAGAAGGGCTGCAACTAAATTGTAAAGGACTTTAAAGGACAAACACAGGAGTTTATATTTTAACACCAATGACAATTAAGATAACTAGCAATTATAGAGAGCTTTAAAGCAATTTACTTAATGGTATTTCATTTGATCCTAAAGGCAATAGGAAACAACTAAAGTTTCTGAGCAGGGAAGTGTTATCGCCACTATTGGATTAATATTTTCCACTTGGAAGTGCCCAAGTATCACCTGGAAGTCTATCCTTATACTTCTTCCCTTTCCTTCCCCAGGTTACTCATGGGACTACAAGAAAAGAAAAACAACTATGATTCAATAGGGTCCACTATTGTTTCCAGTTTCCCCAATAGTAGAGGACACAATAAAAATCCTTAAACTGCTGCCTGTGACTTTAATTCTTTTATTAAATCAGGAAGTTGGGGGTAGGGGAAGGGAGGATAGAAAGAAGGGATAAGCCCAGTACTCTTTTCAACATTCCAGTATCTCCTGTCACTGGCTGGCTGTCAATCAGCATCAGGCTAATCTATTGGCTATAACAATCACTTAAAATCATCTCAGGTCCATCCAATGCCAAATAGTAGTTTGTTGAGCCAATGACATTAGTGGCAACAAGGAGAGGGAAGGGTCTTCTCTTCAGTAAATTCCATGTTCTGCTTTTGTTTTTATGTACTCCATAACCTTTTACCTTCGTTTCTTCATCTCTCCCTCCCTCCCTCTCTTCCTTCTTCCCTCCCCTCTTTCTTTTCTTCCTTCCTTTCTCTTCATGAAGTCTCAGGTATAAACTTAGTACACACAACCCCAGTGAAAACCAAGAAACTTTTCAGTAATTAAAGGTATGGTAGTACAGCCTATAGGAATGTGATCATAGCTGGTCACAGGGGATGCTAGTAAATTCAGAGTGTCCCAAAAGTCTTAGTGTAGTTTTAAAGCTTCAACTGTACTAAAACTTATGGGACATCCTATACACATTTGTGTTCATAAAAGGCAGTTATTATAAGTTCCTATAAATGGGCTGTGAATTGTACACAGAAAAATAGTGTCTAAATCTGGAAAGGTATTTTAAAAATCTCTTATTGAACAAAATGTTTCTGTGGGTGTGTTTGTAGCAACCCATGCTGCTCCCAAATTCAGTGTGGCTCTTTGGGGTAAACAGACTAGTGAATACATGCCAAGCCCCATCCAATGCAAAATTTTTCTCTCTTGTTATATCATAAGGAAATATTTACATCCAATAAAGGATAGTGTGTCCACAAGTATTTGTTAAGCATTTTGTTGGTAAGTCATTTTTCAGTCAAGTCCAACTCTTTGTGGCTCCATTTGGAGTTTTCTTAGCAAAGATATTGGAGTGGTTTGTCATTTGCTTCTCCAGCTCATTTTGTAGATGAGGAAACTGAGGCAAAGAGTTTTATTAGGTCCTTAACTAAGACATGAAAAAAAGGCAAACAAGTAAGGGAATCAAGCAAAAAAGTGTTTTCTGCAATATCCTATATGTCCAGGGGATTTTTAATCTAACTCTTTAATTCCTGATTCCCTAGCATAATGAGACGACTGTCACTTCATCATCATCATCATCACTGTCATTTATGTGGCAATTTAAAGATGGCAAAATGCTTTGCATATACGATCAAATTTGATCTCATAAGCTTCAGTGGTAAATGTTCAGAATAAAATATTTTCAACCTGAGGCACCAGGCAAATAGAAGGAGAAAGGGGTGCCTGGAGTTAAGAAGACCGGAGATTAAATCCAGCGAGAATTTCTTATTCTCTCTTTATAGAGCAAATAGTTTTCCTGGCCCTGCTCATAGGAATACCAGTTCCAGCATTATTAGACAAGGGTAGAAAAATGATGCAATGGAGAAAAGGAGAGTGGAATGTAACATGCTCTCAGAACCCTGTTCAGTTACTTTCAATCACAAATCTGGTCTGGTCTGGTCTGGTCTGGTCTGGTTCTGCTCAGGTTCAGAAAGGTAGTGTTCTAGCTTATGGCTACCCCAGTAGCATTCTGGCTTAGGGCCACTCCCACTGGCAATCACCCTAGAGATCCCCGGAAAAGGGTAGCACCTGGTTGGGTAGAGTGAAAGGTGTGATTAGCACCACTTTCTGTTGTTAGAGTCACAAGTTCAGCCTATTAGAGTGTGTGGAGAAATTTCTGAGCTTCTCTTTTTAAAAAAAACATAGAAAGAGGTTGGGAATCAAAAGACATAGGTTCTAAGATATATCTTCTAGAGCCAAGAAATAATGTGCACACTGTATATTATATGCTGTGGAAAGAACAACAATATAAAAAAATCAAGAGTGAATCTTGTAAAATTATAAAGAACAAGCAAGGCTCAAAAGAAGAGATATGAAAAGATATTCCTATCATACGTGTTGCTCTTTGAGGAGGTGGGAGGTGCACAAGTGTTATACATTGCACATATTTTCAGATTTTTTTTCAGTGCATTGATCAGTAATGCTGATTTTTGTCTTTTTCTGACTTTAAATATACTATTGTCGGGCCGCTAGGTGGCGCAGTGAATAGCTCACCGGCCCTGGAGTCAGGAGGACCTGAATTCAAATCCAATCTCAGACATTTAACATGTGACCTTGGGCAAGTCACTTAACCCCAATTGCCCTGCCTTCCCCCCTACAAAAAGCAACAAAACAAAATCATGTTATATGGAATAGTTCTCAGGGAAGGAAAGGAAGATGTTGAAAGAAATTATAGGAATGTAAAAAAACCAAAATTCTTTTTTCCCCCAAATTTTAAAATTTATTTATTTTTTGTTCTCAACATTCACTTCCACAAGTTTAAAATTTTCTCCCCCTCCCTCTATCCTCCTCCTCAAGACAGCTTGCAATCTGGTATAGGCTCTACACATGCATTCCTATTAAACACATTTTCACACTAGTCATGTTGCATAGAAGAATGATAATGAATGGGAGAAACCATGAGAAAGGAAAAAAAAACTAAAAAGAAAATAGTCTGCTTTACTCTGAATTCTGACTCCATCGTTCTTTCTCTGGATGTGGATGGCATTTTTCACAATGAGTCCTGTGGAATTATTTTTGGTCCTTGCCTTGCTGAGAAGGGCTAAGTCTATCAAAAACAAAATACATTTTAAAAAAGATTCATCTGCTAGTTTACTATGTAGACTTTAAGAAGTCACTTTATTTTTCTAGGCCTCATTTTTCCATTTTGCAAAATGGTTGGAGTAGGTGACCTCTGAGATTCCCTCCAGGTCTAGATCTGTGAGCTTATGAACCTGTGTATCTACAGAGAAAATAAAAATGTCAGTGACTTAGACTATTTAAAAATGAGGCCTATTGGAAGTAGCAAAATTATATAATGTTCTTTAAAGAAAGGTAGTCATTACTTTTCCTTAAATTCTTTTTTTTATATTTATTTTTAAAACTTTTGATTTCCAGATTCTTCCCTTATTCCCTCTTCACTTGCTCCCACTGGGAAGACAAGCAATTCAATATAGGCTGTGTAGTTATTCAAAACGTTTCCATAGTAGTTATATTGTGAAAGACTGACTATATTTCCCTCCATCCTATCCCCACTTATTCTGTTTTCTCCTTTGACCCTGTCCCTTTTCAAAAGTGTTTGTTTCTAACTACCCTCTACTCCAATCTGCCCTCCCTTCTATCATCCCCCCTCTTTTTGCCTTCCTCCCTACTTTCCTGCAGGGTAAGATACCCAATTGAGTGTATATTTTCATTACATTCTTATAATAGGCTAGGTTAAAAAAAAGGCAAAAAATAATAATAATAGGCTAGGTTGATGAAATATAAAGAGGAAGAGTGGAATGCTGGAATTCAGATTTGTAGGATTCAATTTGGAGAAATTCAGTTCAAATCTCAGCTCTGCCACTTACTGTGTGACCCTGGGTGCCTCTCTGGGCCTCAAATTCTTCATAGGCAAAAAGGAGGGTGTTGGACTAGATTAGTGGTTCTCAGCCTGTGATTGCAAACCCTTTGGGGGTTCCCTAAGACCCTGGGGAAACACATATTTCCCATGGTCTTAGGAACTGAGACACTGCTCCTCTATCCGTCTCTAGGCAGGTCCGCCCACATGCAGATGCACCCACATATGAATATTAAAGGGTCGTGGCATTAGGAAGGTTGAGAACCACTGGACTAGATGATTTATTAATTCTATGATTCTATGATTGATTAACAAAACTCAGACTTGGACTTGCCCACAAGAACACTGACACGGAACTTTGAGGAACTCAAGTGTTCAGCCTAGGCATTCCTCAAATTATACTGGCTTTGAACTTGAGTTTGGATGGATTTCTTTTTTTTTTTTTTTAACATTTCAATTTAATATTAATTTATTTTTAAGATATTCTTTTATCTTTAATTTTGAGTTCCAAATTCTCTCCTTCCCTCCCTTCCCTCCCTCAGTGACTATTACTGACCCCATTAGTTAGGTCTGCAGTCTGGATGGCCCTTTCCTCACTCATGAGCGCCTCCTTGGGTTTAGATTGGTAAAAGTACTGCTTTCATGAAAAGAGATATGTTTATAGAGAAAAGGAAATTTTTTTTAAACAATAATACATCTGTATTGCATTCTGACACAGAGCAAAGCACCACTGAGTAGATGCATAAAGGGAGAAACAAAATCAAGCATAAAAAGAAATTGACAGGAAAGGAAGAAGTGGATTTTACTCTAAAGTATAAAAGCAACATGCAACCAAATCCTTGCCAGTGGAATGTGTCATTCCCACAATCAAATCATTCAATTAAATACATGTTTTCCAAACTAGTTCAAAAATTTCAAAACACTGCTAGGCATTATCAAGTGAAATAGTTAAATGACAATTACATTGTGAGTGTTAATGACAATAAAAGCATTTATGTGTCAGAAATTACACTGTTCTGAGTAAACAATTAAGAGTTTTATACTTAAATTTGTTAAGAAATAGAACACAGGACCCAGATTCAAAAGCCTCGACCTGAACAAAGTCTGGTTTAGTAGCAATTTAGCTGCCATTAGATTACAAATCAATATAAGTAGCCATCCAAAATTGTTCTATATGGTCTGTGCAATGCTAAGATTGTTGAGGTTCAGTGTCTTAGTTGCCAGTGCACACATAGTCCCCACATATAATTCAACACCTCTTACTGTAAAGCACAGCATAAAGTCCAGCTCATAATGTGTTAGGCATCACTGGAACACCTGAAGGCTTGCTGCTTTTTTCCCTAATAAGAAAGGTATGAAATATGATATCCATTTCTTATGTCATCATAACTGCAATCAGATTTTCTACTAAATAATAGCAAGCCCGAATATCACAATTCATTCTCTTTTAAAGTTCTAAAGTCTTTTAAAAGCTTTCTGGAACTGCAAATCTAGAACCATCAAAAAAGTCTCACAGGCATTTGGAATTACACGTTCATTCTAACTGTAAACTAAATTTTTGCAGAAATTTTCTTTCAAAGTCTGATATATTTCGCTCATCCTAGAGCTATTCAGCATAAAGTAAATATATATAGGTCACAGATGTTAATTTCAAAATTGGGGAATAGAAGATTATTTTTCCCCTCTTTCTTCTCCATCTATCTATCTATCTATCTATCTATCTATATATATATATATACATACACACAAATATATATATACACGTGCATGTGTATACACACACACATATACAGATAGATAAAACTTTTCCATATGTAGTTTTGTTTTTAAAACAAACAGCTGAAAATGAAACATTTCTTTTGGATGATGAAATGGTCTCAATGGAATCAGGAAAGGTATTTCTAGTTTAAACAGCCAACATACTTTTCCACCTTTCATGCACAGATGCAATTCCTATATATTTCTCAATACTTGAGTCTGTTAAGTACAGTTAATTGCACTGTTTATTCTAGCTTACTATTATGAATCATTAAAACACATGTCCTTTAGTAGATATAACTTAATTATAGTATAAATGCTACAGTATTGAGATAAACTATTCTCAAAAAAGCTAGAAAAAATTATTCTGAAAAATTTTGCAACACTAATAGAAAACAAATTCAATGTGTAAACATACTAATTGTTTAAAATCCATTAGCAATTGCCATCTATGCACACAAAAGCAAAATGCAGAGGCTGTAGTTATATGCACACTTTTAAGAATACTTCTTTTTACATTTCATTAAATGTTCTATTCTTAGAATGAACTGTATCATGTTAAAAACTTACTATGAAGTTATTTATAAAATAGTGCTTTTTAAAATATTATTTGTAGTGTTTGGTATACATGCTCATAGGCAATTTAATAACACACAGCAGATTCCAGTAAGAGTTCTGCTGAATGCCCTGCCATCACTAAAAGGCAAATACTAAAGAAATATTTTGGAACATCAGTTAAATTAGCTAATGCTACAGTTCAATAAATAAGAAACTGCTTGAACTAAGCATTATTTAAAAAAAAGTGTTCTAAATTTCTGAATATCTACAAACATCTAAGGCCTATGCAACTGCAAGAGTAGACAAACCTGTATGCTTCCAACTTTCATAAAAACAAATGTTACAAAACTCAAATTTATCTTAAATGGTATTAAGTCATTAGCATGTTTTGCTTTATCAATTAAAAATTCCTCTAGGTGGGATCTTTATTATGTTGCAGGATTATTCCACTAGCCAATGGACATAAATTTCCTGCTTATTTCAACTCCTTAGTGCTTAACTATCCATTTAAAATGGTTCAACAATAGGAGTGAAATATGAGACGTAGGCATCACTCTCTAAGGGAAGAAACAGAAATGAATCAGTCAGGAGTCCTCTTAATCCTATGTACAAACACTGAAACATCCTCATGTCATTTCTACATTTACTTGGTCACATCTATCAATATGTGGCAGTCTTCTAGCCCAAAACAAAAACCAACAAATTTGGAAATCCCAAGTCTTAAATCATGTATGTCATAACCAAACCAACATGAGACTTTGGTACCCTTTGAGTCCTCATTTAAACCATGATCTCACTTTTCTGCCTCTTTTATTCATTGGGCTGTTTGACCTTGCTGCTTGTTTCCCCAACTCCATGAATTCCTCGGCTATGTACCATTGGATAAGGAAAAGCAGCACTGCCACAACTATACCCTAGATTTGCAAGTCGTGATAGAGCTTTAATGCTACCTGGAGGTCTCCCTGGGCTCACTTCGTATCCTGCAGCTTTAGTGGTACCCAAAGGTCTGCCTGGACTTGTCTTAAATCCAGCTGCTTTGGTTGTCCCAAGGGGTCGTCCTGTGCTGGTTCGGTATCCCGCTGATTTAGTGGTCCCGGCCTGCCACGTTTACCAGATAGATTGAGGTGTTTCTTTTTCTTGAGTTCATCTTTTGTCTCTATGCTTCTGCCACTTGTGGCCTGCAAGTGTGTTTCATTTAGCGGGTCTTGCCTCTGGCAAGCAATCGGTTTGTGGCTGACC
>CM053593.1:120815238-120850913 GCA_028646575.1 Pseudocheirus occidentalis
TGTGGCCGTATTTGCTTTGCTGAGAGGAATATAAGTCAAATTGATCAGCAGCTCTCATATTGTCTTCATTGAGGCAGGAAGCCTTACCAGGCCCACAGAAAGCAGTATGACCGCTGGCAATAGGATGCATCATTTTCAGGCAACTTGTCTCCCAGCCCCTCAGACCTTCCAGGTGGCTCCCATGCGGCTGGCGGGATGCGAGCGAGAGAAAAGACCCCCTTGCACGTGGCCTGTGACGCTCCCCGCCTTCTCCCCGGGAGAAAGAAACCAGCCCACGGGCGGCGGCCGGGACTCGACGGGCAGCCCAGCCCAGGGTCCTCAGGAGCAGAAGGACAGAGGAGCGCTAAGGCAGCGAGTGGGAGACTAGGCAGCGAGCGACCAGACCCAGGTACAGTCGGGCGGCAGCCAGGAAATTTTTTTAAAAAGCAGTTAATTTTAACATTGTTTTTATGAACTAGAAAATCTCCAAGTTCAAACAATGGTATTACTAGTTGTAATTTGATTATAATACCTTCTCTGGAGTTGAGAAAGGAAAGGGTAGCACAGGGGATGGAATGATGAGCTTGACATCAGAATAAACTGAATTTGACTCAAATTTGACTCACATATTTATTACTGCTGCGATTATGGACAAATCTCTCAACTGCTCTGACCCTCAACTTCTTCTGTAATATGAGGATAATACCTTTAACTTTGGAATCTTCCTCAGCGCTGTTAGAAGCTTAAAGGAAATATTGTATACACAGTACTCTACTTTCAAGTGTTATAGGAATGTCAGCGGCTATACCCTGCATGTTCAAATACAACTGATATTTGTATTACTAATACAATTGGTAAAGGTATACTTTTTCGGGGCAGTCATGTTCTGGAAGGGTAGCTTAAGGGGCAGAGCGAATGGCAATCAATGAGACACAAGCAAAGGGACATCTAAGAGGCCAAGAAGGAATGAATGGTGGAAAAACAAGGATAACAACAGAAGGCTACCTTCTCACTTTGGCTTATTTCCAATGGAAAAGCTCTTAAAAGTATAGGATGAGAACAGAAATAAGGGGTGGTCTGACAACTTATTCCCATAACCTTACCATTCCAGTTGTGTCTGTGGCTAATTAGACTCAGCAACAGGGAGGGTTAGGATAAGTTTAAAGGGTACGTGATCAATTTCAGCATGATCTAAGAATGAAGTTAAGCAATGGAGAGCTAATTATGAATCAGCCAATAATGCATCTATTTTGGTTAAAGATATACATGGGTTTACCCTTGGGCCTGTCCGAGGGGCTTCCTTTGAATCTTCTAAGGTTGTAATGATAAATAAGTTTAATTGGATATTTTCTTTGGCTCAAGAGAGATGGCTCAATTGAGATTTACTAAGGATGAAGTCTTGGCAGAGCCATAATAATGCTAATGCTAAGATCTCCCAGATTTATGATTTTAGCTGATGGATATTTAGGGAATATTGTGCTCAGAAAAGTATCCCATTGATCCTATTCACTTGAGGAGTTACTATTCAAGTTGAGTAACACATATACATATATTTATATACACACACATACATACATACATACATACATACATATATATATATATATGTATTTATATATCCATACATACACACATCTATACACATAGGACAGATAGGTGGTGCAGTGGATAATGTTGGGTTTAGAGTCAGGAAGACTCATCTTCCTGGGCTGAAATTTGGCCTCAGACATTTACTACCTGTGTGACCCTGAGCAAGTCACTTGACCCTGTTTGTCTTGGTTTCCTCATCTGTAAAGTGAACAGGAGAAGGAAAGGGCAAACTACTCCAATATCTTTGCCAGAAATACTCAAATGGGGTTACAAAGAGTCAGACATGCCTGACAAATGATTGAACAACAACATATATACATATAAAAATAATATTTGTATGTGTAATAAATATGTTTATAGATACACATATGTATACATACATATATACCCATAACTAGGTGTAAATAGATTTTAGAGCTAGGGTCAGGAAGACCTGAGTTCAAATCTAGCCATAGTTAATTACTAGCTGTGTAGTTCTGAGCAAATCACTTAATTCTATTTACAGGTTTCCTCCTTTGTAAAATGGGGATAATAGCACCTAACAAGTTTGTTGTAAGGATCAAATGAGATAACATATAAAGCATTTTGCCAACCTTATATCATCAGTATAAATACTATGTTTATCTGCATATAACTGACATTTATATGGTGCTTTAAAGTTTGCAAAATGCGTGTCATATGTCATTTCATTCAAACCTCCCAACTACTCCATTAGTTTGGTGGTAGAGGAGCTATGATTTCCATTTTATGGATCAGGAAGCAGGATGAGAAAGATTAAGTGATTTGCTCACAATTTCGTAGTATGTAAGTATCTCAGGTCTTCCTGACTCTAAGTTCAGCATTGTGTTGCCAGCTGCTATACATGTCTCTATACACATATATAGGCATATATGCTTATATTGTATGTGATGCCCAGGTCATTCCCTTCTCAAATGTGAGGGCCCTAGAATAGTTACCCCAGATTCAGGGTTCTCTGTGTGTTTGTATCCACTAAAAATTATAGTTCACAAGCCCCAAATAATGTTTTAATTTATTTTCTAGTCACCCAGATCACAAAATTATTTCAAAGAAAAGCCATTTAATAAAGGGCATAGTAAGAAAAATCCCAGTGGAGCATTTCTCCTATAAATCTAGGGCATACTCTCCTATAAATACACATTACATCTGTAGGGAGAGTTGGTACCCACTAGGATCACAATAAGGAGCATAAGGACCAAGGTATGTGAATAGAGGAACAATTTATGCCTCTGATACTGTAGGACCACTGATGATCTGTTTGGACAAGAACAGTATCAAGGTGTTCTCCCTGGGCCAAATCCCCAGATTTGCATCTCTGCAGGACAGGTTAGTCCCCTGGTCTCTGATGGTCTCAAGGCAATTGCTGGTCATAGAGTATAAACTGAAAGATGTTCCACTGTCTTCTAATGGCTACTGAGTACAGTAGGCAACATGGAGGTTTAATCTATTGGTCTTGAATGGGTGCTGCTCCCTGTTACCAACATCCAGGCTTATTTCTTTAGGACCACTAGCTGATCAATATAACTCCAGTTTGCTATACCAGAGATGTCAAAAACACTGTCAGCACTGCCAGTGCTTTCAAGTGCTTCCCAAACTAGATTAAGATGTAATTGGAAATATTTTTAAGATAAGTAAAAATATAACAGAACATAGAAAATGTTAATATGCAGTTTTCTAAGTCAAGATGCCACCATCAGGGATCTTTAGATAGGACTTATTGTCGTTGTTCAGTTGTTTTCAGGTGTTTCCAACTCCTCCTGATCTCCTTTGGGGTTTTCTTGGCAGAGACACTAGAATGGTTCGCCATTTCCTTCTCTAGTTCATTTTACAGATGAGGAAGCTGAGGCAAAGAGGATTAAGTGACTTGCCCAGGGTCTTCCTGATTCTAGGTCTGACACTGTAATCACTGTTCCATCTAGCTGCCTCTTAGGTAGGGTCTAACGGTCCATCTTTCTGTTCGAGTTTGAGACCACTGGGCTACAATGTAGTGGCTAGAACATCTTTTTGATGAGTCTAGGCTAACAGTTTTTTTTTTTGGCATAGCCAATATACTTAGCTAACAAAAGCCAGGCAGAGTAGCCACAGGTTAAGGTGAAATTTTTTCTTTCCCTATGTCTAGAAAGATAGCAAAGTCCTTTGTTACAGATCACTCTCTGGCTTAGGGTTAGATAATACTGAAATTCTCTCTGGTTTGACACAGAAATGATTTTGATTTATAACAAAATGTGAACTAAGGAGGCAGGTCATAGTTTTCTGTTGGGTCTTGTGATGGGTTGAACTGGTCCTCAGCTGACAGGAGTGCATGTGATCACCTCGGGGTGGAATGTGAAGGCTGTACCTGTTTGCAATAAGCAGGATTATCTCTCCACTTTCGGGGTGATGCATGATTGGCTCCAGGCATAGCCAGGGGAGGGGCCCTAAAGGGCCCTGGAGAAAGGACTTAAATACAGGCTACCCAGAGGCAGGGAGAGTTCCAGCCACATCCAGCTTAGAGAATGTACAAGCTAGAAGCAAGTCCTGTGTCCTGAGTTTTCTGTGCAGCTGTTTCTCCCAGAGTAAGCGGGAGCCTGAGACCCCCGAAGCCTGCTGAGGAAGGGTATAGGGGAGACCTATACATCCTGACCCAAAAAGATAAAAAACCGTAGCAGTTTTCTACTCAAGAAACTCAGATTCCTGACTATATTACAGATTTCTGACAATAGCAAAATCCTATTATAATGGTACTGTAGTTTGACTAGTGAAAAATCTTGTTTCCTCTGAACATACACATATAAACTAATGTACATATGTGGAAAATTAATCTTGCCAGGGAAATAGATCAGGATTAGGAGAAATATGTTCTAACACATACAAGGTAGGTCAGAGGATGACCTTTGAATATAAATTAAAATAATAATAAATTCTTGTATTTACATAGGCTAAGTGCTTTTATATACCCTATGTTATTTTTTTTTTGCTGTTTTTTTTTTTTGGAGGGCAATTGGGGTTAAGTGACTTGTCCAAAGTCACACGGCTAGTAAGTATGTCAAATGTCTGAGGCCAAATTTGAACTCAGGTCCTCCTGACCGCAGGGCCAGTACTCTATTATGTTATTTTTTATGTAATTGTTTTGTTTTAAAGTTAAATACAAAAGGAGGGGGAAAACATTGCCATGTACGCAGCAGACCATAAGAGAGGATTTCCATTTCAAGAAAATCTATATAACAAATACTACATATTGTTTTCAAAACTGTCCAACTTCGCTTCCTTGTTGGTTTTCTTTTGTTCTCTGCTGTGCACTTTCTATTTTTTTCATCACCCTAAAGAAGGCTACAATTAAGTGTGGACATACCTAGATATACACATACATAGATATCTATGAACATACACATATATGTATATATATATACATGTATACACTCATATACATATATGTAAAACCATACTATGCTTATTTTCTCCTATTATCCATTTCTCTTAGGGTGGATAGCACCTTTCTTCATAAATCCAAGTCTTTCCATGTTTTTCTGAATCAACCAGCTCATCATTTCCTACACCACAGCAATATTCCAACCCAATCATATCCTTTCTGAGAGGTTGTCTAATGAAAGTTTTCCCCCCAATTTTCTGTCTTCCTTCTATTCCTGGCTATATAGGGTTTTATTTATACAAGAAAATTTTAATTTAAAATCATTGAAATTATCCTTTTTATACTTCAACAATGCTCTCATCTTATAATATCTGATACTGCTAAATCTACTCTCCTTACATCTTTTTCCCCAATTTCTTTGAAGTTCCTGACCTTTTATTATTTCAAACGAACTTCATTATTATTTTTTTCTAACTCAGAAAAATAATTTTTAGTAATTTAATTGGGATGACATTGAGTAAATAGATTATTTAGATGAAATTGTCATTTAAAAATTATATTGCTCTTACCTACCCATGAACAATAAATATTATTTCAATTATTTACATCTGAGTTTATTTGCATAAAAAGTTATGTTTATGTTCCTATAGTCTTGTATCTGTTTTGACATGTATATGATCAAGTATTTTACACTGTCTAGGTATTTTAAATGGCCCAGAACAATATTGAATAATATCGCTGACACATAGTTTTTCTATTTTTTACTTTTGATTAAATCTATTTTAACTTTGATATCATAATTATTATTCCTGCTTTTTTACATACTGAATTCCACTCCTGCCTTTTATTTATCTCTGTGTGTGTCTCTCATTTATGCCTTATGTTATTTGATAAAATTGGGTAGACCCTTCTTACCTTTATCAAAGTTACTTTGTTGGATGACTAGATAAAAAGAGAGGCTGAAATCTTATACACAGTCAGCCCTGTAGGTTTGGATATCCCAACTGAACAGTGACCTGATCAATATAGGTAATCCTGCCTAGGATGGAGAGAGCAATCCATTTGTGCCTTCCCAATCTGACTGACTCTCATCTATGTCCTTCTATAGGTCTATCACAGAGGGACCAACCAATACACTTGGGGGCCTTTCTAGAGACAGAACACAGGGGCTATCCATCAGTTATCCCTTGCTTTGGAGAGATTATGGTCAAAGCCAGATAGGAAGATTAGAAAACCTGAATCTTTTGCATTTGCTTTTCAAATTCTGCTGGATTTCAGGAAAAGAAATATGATTGAGAACCCTCTCATGTTCAGAAAAAAAATTATCTAACACTTGATATTAAACATTCTACCTCCAGTGCTTAGCATAAGCCAGGAATGTAGTAGGTGCTTAATAAATGTTTGTTTGACTGACTACCTTGGGAGGAAAGTACTTTGTTAAGTTTTAAGTGTCCTATAAATGTGAATTATTATTATTTATTATTGACATCTCATATTCACTCATCAACTCATTCATTCATTCAATAAGTCTTATTAAGTACTTACTTTGTATCTCATATAAGCTAAGTACAGGGTGTGTGTGGGGAAACCTGTGGCCTCGAGGTCACATGTGGCCTCTCAAATGTACCCCCTTTGAATCCAAACTTTGCAGAACAAACCCCCTTAATAAAAGGCCATAAGTTCCCCACCCCTGAACTAAGATAAGCCACAGTGGCCTAGTTCCTTATTTTGGAACAGCTTATAGGCTTTCTGAACTATTCCATTTGAGGAGGAAAGGAGGGGCTTAAAAGAAGCACAGATTGATTGTGGTCTAAAGCTGATAAGAGCAAGGATAGACGAGCAATCATAGAAGAAGAACTACTTCAGGAGCAGAGTCATTAAATGGAAAAAGTACAGCTGGATGTCATCATTTCTCTTGGGCACTGCAAGTTTCCAGAAGATTTCATTTATAAATTTTGTTTTCACAAAGTGGCTTCCATCTCTTAAAATTGTCATTTGTTTCTCCCTTGACTTACAGTATCTGTCATTAAACTATAAACAGAGAGCACCCAAGAAGACAAATCCCCAAGCAGTCCATATCTGTCATTCCAGGAAAAGAGTTGGAATTAAATGGTCTATTTTTCTTACTAGAAAGTCTGAATTTTTCCCCCCAAGGGAGATACACTCAGAGAAATAGAAAGTACTTGTCAGATTATTCCTTGTACTCACGTGAAAGCCCGTGAAGGAACCATGACCCGTGCAGTTTCACAGTTCAAAGCTAGGGCTTACTCAGGTCTACAGTCTACAGTTTTCCCTTGGGGCACAGAAAACAAATATAACTATTTTCAAGTAAATGAGGAAAGAGAAGAGAAGAGAAAGGCAAAAAACACCCCAATAACTGGGAATCAAAGGGATAATTCTCTCTGAACAATATTCCTAAGAGACAAAAAAAAGATAATGGTGTGTCTTTAGTAAACATCTTAGTAGCTAATTATAGCTATTCTGAGCCCTGGGTTGTTAGGACCAAGGCAACTCATTTTCCCTAGGCTTCCAGATTTTGATTATCCCTTTTCATAAGGAACCATTGGTTTTAGCAATAATATAAAAATAATATCATTGTATTTGTCTAAAAATAATAGCTGACATCTATATAATGTACTCTAGCTCACAAAGTACTCTTACTTTATTACATTTGAATTCCACAATGTCAGGTCAAGAAAGTAGGTATTATTTCCCTCACTTTATAGATGAGAAAACTGAGGCTTAAAGAGATATACAATTACACAGTTTTACCCAAGGAGTGGGGGGCAAAGCAAACCTATGAGCTGAGGCCCTGAGAGAGCATTGAGCCCTGAGAGAGAATTGGAAAGGCATCTTGCCAGTCCTAGGTTAAGGGTATCTTTTCTTTCTGAAAGAGCACAGAAGTTTCCCAGAGACAGTTGCAGCTGAGTTTTGCCTTGTGAAATGCAAGTCCAGTTCAGCCATTTATTCAGTAGAGGCATCATGGCCTATGAGGGGCTATATTTTTTAACCATTGATCCAGCTAATATACTATGCCCTGTGAGGAGCAAGTGGATTGACCCATCCATCACAGATGTTATGTCTGGTAGTAAATTTTATGAAGACTCTTTGAAGACAGAAAGGACATTAAGGCCTTACAATTCTGGACAATGAGCATTAAGAACTCAGAATTTCTCCACCAGCAGCACTGTACCATCCACATGTGGAGCTACTGGTTACAACAAATGAGAAATTTTGCATGCTATAGATAAGTTCACTTATTTTGGCAGTATATTTTACTGCGATGTCCACATAGAAGATGAGACTGACACATGCATCTCCAGAGCTAGTTCAATGTTTGGGAGACTGAAGAAAAATGTGAGAAAGAAGAGGTATTACCTCTTCCAAACTGAAGGTCTACAGAACCGTTGTGCTGACCTCATTGTTGTATGCCTGTGAAACCTGGACAATCTACCAGTGCCATGCCTGGAGAATGAACTGTTTCCAATTGAACTGTCTTAGAAAGATTCTGAAGATCACCTGGCAAGATAAGGTACCAGACATTGAGGTCCTTTCTCAACCTAAACTATCAATTGCTGAGAGAACAACTCTGATGGGCTAACCATGTTGTTCAAATGCTAAACGCACATTTGTCTAAAAGATGATCTTATGGAGAATTCACACAAGCAAGGGCTCACATGGAGGTCAGAAATGATACAAGGACACTCAAGATGTCTCTGAAGAACTTTTTTGGTATTGATTGTTAGACATGGTTGACACTCACACAGGACTGCCCAGCATGGCATGTTCACATCAAAGAAGGCGCTGTGCTCCATGAGCAAAGCAGAATTACAATAGCTCAAAAGAAATATAAGATGCTCAAATTTAGAGACATTTAGACATTTAATGACACCCGTGTTCACATAGGCTATTTGTGCCCAACTTGTGACAGAGCCTTCTGAACTCATATTGGCATGATCAGCTACAGCCAGACCCCAAAATAGCAATGTCATTTTGGTCCTCTTAAAAAATGAAGGATAACCACCACCATCACTAACTGGTGTAATACCTAGACATTGTGGCAAGCAGGATTAAGCTCTGAGTATGTATACACAGTCACCGATTTATTTACTCAGTGTTACACCGGAGTGCTATGCAAATAAAGGAAAAACTGAGGGAAGCACACATCTATTTCTTGATTCTGGTGGGCCCATGCTCCATGACTTGTGGGGAATGGGGTAAGGCTTCAGAGCTGGAAAGATCCTTAGCAGTTATCTAGACCAAGTTATAAAGTAAGAGATGTTGGAAAGAAGAGATCATGTCCAAATATACTAGGTCTCTTGGCTCTTTACTCCTTGATTTCTTGGCATTGTTAACTGAGCACCTTGCCAAAGATATACTGCAAATCTAGCAAAATGATTGGCTTCATTCCAGACATCAATAGAGAAGTTTGGTTGGCACTCCCCTCTATGCCTCCAAAGGAACCATATTCCCTTTCCTCTCCTGTTCCAACCTTAAAATGCCCTGGTTTCCCATCAAAAGAAGTACACTACCTGCTTGGAATGCCTGACGATTTTAAGATTTGCTTTTTTGTCAGGATCATGGACCCTCTCTGTCCCCTCTTGCACATTCCTTGGGTTGTATTTACTCAACTGGGTTTTTTGGTAAAGTTCCACTGATAGAGGTCTAGTATATTTTGTTGCAACTAACCACATCATTGGATGCTCAACTTTTCATTTTGCCCATGTGGGATGGGCAAACTTTCAGCAATTTCTCACTTTGGATTGTAGCTGGGGCATTTTAAGAAGTCACTTTTTGTATTTACATGGAAAATCCAGTGTCTGATCTGGGTAATCTGGGAAGGTTTTATAAGATCACTGAGAGTTTTTATTTATTTTTAATTTTTAAGGTATATGCTGATTGGTGGAATTGTGAAATGGTACAAATATTTTGGGAAAAAATGGGAATTTTGTAGGTAAAGTTACTAAAATCTCTATAACCTTTGAACCAGAGATTCCATTAGTGGACTTATATCCCAAAGAAGCCATCAGTAAGAAGAAAGTCCCTATAAACAGCAAAATATTTACAGCAGCACTTTTTGTGATGGCTAAAAACTAGAAATAAAGTAGATGCTCATTTATTAGGGAATAATTAAATAAACTGTGGTTTGTGAATGTAATGAAATATTATTATGCTGTTAAGTATAAGCTGCCTACCACTGAGGCAGAAGGTCAGAGGCATAGCCAGGAGTAAGGGTTCCTTGGGCCTCTTCGCTCACAATGGAACATCTCCAGAGTCCTCCTTTGATGACTCATCATGGTGTGAAGATGACCCTGAACACTCAAGAATTATGCCAGCAAAGCACAAATCTTGGCAGGTTCTATCATGTTGGAAGAGTTTCAAGTAGAGGTCTGCCTGCCTGTAGCACATTTGTCATTTGAGGACCAATCTAGCTAAGTTCAGAGACTCGTTACCAAGTTGGATGTAGGATAATGAATTTTTCAGCCACAGTAACTCTGCAAAAAGACTGTCCACTGAACTGTAGAGAAATTGCTGCCTGCCTCCCTATGAAATCTCGCATCCTTGTCATACTGAAGTACTATAGTGAAAACAATCGTTTTCAAGTGGAGGTCAATTGGTGAGCCATTTTTCAGTCTGTGACCTCATCTGGGGTTTTCTTGGCAAAGATGTTGCAGTGATTTGTCATTTCCTTCTCCCGCTCATTTTATAGATGAGAAAACTGAGGCAAATGGGTAAGTGACTTGCCCAGAGTCACAAAGCTAATAAGTGTCTGAGCCCAGACATGAACACAGGAAGATGAGTCTTCCCAACTCAAGGTCCAGAATTCTATCCACTGTGCCACCTAAAAGCCCCCTGCACTGTTAGCCTGGTTTTAAGAGCCACAATGCACATTAAAAAGAAAATGAACTATTGTCACTGACCTCTACAACAATCTTGGTAAGATTCTTAAAGAGGCCTATTCACTGAATGGGTGTTACCTCACTCTAAGTGAGTACCTGAAAGCCTTAGCCTAAAAGGGCCAGGGTCTCCCATTGAATCCTGGTCATCTCCAGTCATCCTGAGGAATATCAGGTCACTAGATCCAGATGGTTTTGGAGGAGAAAGTGAGGCCAGTGACCTTGCACAGCCCTCCCTCACTCAAATCAAAGTCAACTGCAAGTCATGTCATCATTTCCTTGATGATCCTCTTTGAAAATGAAGGACAAACACAACTAGAAGTACCTTACATCAAGGAGTAAAGGGCATTGGAATTAGAAGAAAGATGACATCAGGTCTTGACCCTTACATTTAGCTGAGTGATGCTACAACAAACCACTTAACCTTTCTGACATTCAGTTTACTCTTTGGATAAAACAGTCATGGTATTATTTGAACTATCTGCCTCAAATATATGTTGTGAGTTAGGAGACCTGGGCTCAGATCCTAAGATTCTTACTACTTTTGTGACCATGGGAAAAACATTTAATGCCTCAGAGACTCGGTTTCTTCAGAGGGTTAATAATTCTTGTACAACTCACCCAAGAGGACTGTTATGAGGAAAGCACCCCATAAACCATAAAGCATTATATATGTCCTTCACGATTAGCCTAGGGTAGGAGAGAGGTGGGCTAGAAAGACTGGAATCAATTTGCATCCCTTTCACCCAGGCCAGCAGCAGCTTGCATTCATCGACAAAATATGATGGGGCTAGAAGACAAAACAAAGAGCTGCTGTGGATGATAAGTTGGCGGCTTGTGGCTGGGGTTAGCTGGTGGAAAGAGGAATAAGAGAGTAGTTGGTAAGACTGGTCTCCAGGTCCTTGGCAACTTCCCAGTGAAACCCCAGTTTGGGGAAACAAATAGAAGTTCAGATGTTAGCTTGGAGCAAAATACAGCCCCTTTACTTGGTTACCGACTTGTCTAAAGCTTCCTTTATTGTTCTTGCCAACACCACTAAGCCACTGTCCATTATGTAGTTTTCTGTTGGATATTGTCTAAAAGGATTTTTTGTTTCCATGAAAGGAAGTAAAAATAGATTCTTCAAAGATCTGAACAGATCCTTGCTTCTGGCCACAGGTGTTTTGTTTGACTTGGATGGCGTTTGGGAAATGCAGTTAGGCTCCAGTGACAATTATGGGCTACAATTTATGACTTGAGTGAAAACATGAGATATGTTTCCAAGTCCATTCCCACCCTCCCCCAATTCTCCTTCAACTAGATATGCAGCTCAAGTGTTAGTTCACTGACATAGGTTGGGTCTAAAATGGCAACCCATATTTAATTCAAGGAAGAAGTACCTTAAAACAGTAAAAAGTGTAACCATTCCCTTTTTATATATTATATTCAGACATCTTCTCTTTACTATCATTTAAAACATAACCCTAAATTCTTTTTCCTCTCTTTAAGAATCGTGCCCCAGGTATAGAGAGTAATAGTTATTATTGCTAGTATTAATACTGTGCTTAAAGTTTTTCAAAGTGCTCGGCATTGGTTATCTTATTGGGTCTTCAGAACAACCCCAAATGCGGTTCCTTATGATTTGAGAGGCAGTTTGGGATAATGGTTAGAGAACAACTGGACTTGAGTTTTTATTTCTGAATCAGATACTTACATGAGCTGGATGATGGCTCTGAGCCTCAGTTTCTTATCTGTAAAATGGGGGAAGATGGTGGTGAGGATTAACCACCTTGAAAACCCTAAAGGGCTCTTTAATAGTTCTTTAGATGTGAACTGCTGTCATTATCTTATAAACCAATCAACTATTAACATTACCACCCACCTATTTGTCAATGAGCCATATGGGTCAAGCACCCAGGGAAAATATTTATAGGTGGCTTCCTTTTGCTACCCGTGACAGTACTGAGTACTTCTAGATGGTGCAAACTCAGGGGATGCAAGTAAGATCAATGACAGCCTCAGCCATGGGTGTGTTGGAACCAGCTTGTACCAGCTGGAGAAAGCTGATTGTTAAATTTTCAGCGAGGGCATTTACACTTTGGAAATCTGTGAACTCTACAGGTTAAGACTTGACTTACTACGTTTTTGATTGTTTAGATTTAATAAAGTTGATGGAGGAAATGTTAATGATGCAGATTAAACTTTTAAAAATGTGCCCTTGGGGCAGGTAGGTGGCAGTGAATAGAGCATTGGCCCTGGAGTCAGGAGGACCTGAGTTCAAATTTGATCTAAGACACTTTACACTTACTAGCCATGTCATCTTGGGCAAGTCACTTAACCCCAATTGCCCCTGCCAAAAAAAAGTGTTTCCTATGTATATTTTTTGATGAAGCCAGATGCTAAAAATTTACTAGCACATCTGTAGCCTCAGCACAACACAATTTGAGAACTGAAATTTCTACTTTGTAGAGTTCATCCAATACATTCATCTAAGCCAGTTCCTTTACACTTTGCACTAATTGACTTTCATTGATTTTGGGCACATCACTTAGCTTACCTGTGCCTCAGTTTTCTCATCAGCAAAATAGGATGATATCTGCACTGCAAATCTCACAGAGTTTTTGTGGAGCTTAATGAGGTAATGTAGATGAAAGTTATTAAGTTATTTGCAAATGGTAAAGGGCCAAATGAATGTGAGTTACTATTGCTGTGAAGGCCTAGTAGATTCTCTCCTTTGTTTCTTCTACTGAATCTCTTGCCTTAGTTTTACTTTGGCTCTCTTTCCCAGGATAGCCTTGAAGAAGCAAAGGGTAACAGAAAACAATGCACTTGGAACCAGGCAGGTACCTTTTCTCTACTACTGCCATAGCTCAGGCCCTTATCAGTTCTTATCAGGATTATGAAAATAGTTAGCTGAAAGGAAGGGGCCTAAACCACACCACTCCACTGTTGCCTTGCTATCTTAATTAAGGGAGAATATAACTTAATCAATCAAACGTGCATGGGCCTTAAACTAAGTACTAAAAGGCTTTTGACTTTGCACAAGAATCAAGTTTGGATTGTGGTTGTTGAGCTGACTCTTTCTGACCCCATTTGGGATTTACTTGGCAAAGATAATAGAGTGATTTGCCATTTTCTTTCTCCCCCGCATTTTATAGATGAGGAAACTGAAGCAAACAGGGTTAAGTAACTTGTCTAGGGTCACACAGTTAGATTTGTACTCATGAAGATGAGTGTTCTTGACTCCAGGAAAAATCCACTGTGCCACCTAGCTGCTCCAATGTTTTGATAGCCTGAGGAAGCTTGGCCATGCCCTAGGGATTGTTTATAAATCACCAAGCAAGCTGAGAAGTGATTGAATTCTGGAAATAGGAGCATACCTGGATTCTGGCTGAACCTCCTAACCCTCCCTTCCCAGGAACTCGGGTGGAGGGGAAGAGGAGGTATAGAGAGCCTTGACCTCTGTCTTGGCTAGATCTCCTTTCCTCCCTTCCTCTCTGACCAGAGGAGACACTTGAAATTTTTGGACTTATCTTCCCATCAGTATCCTAGCAATGTTCCTGGATCAGCTAGTGTCTATATCAGGAGCCATGAACAGATGGATATAAATTCATCATGCTTAGGGGAAACTTACTGAGTACCCCAGGAATGAGAGAAAAGAACTTTTAGCAAGTAGAAGCTGTGAGTTACCCTCTTTGTCATTTTTGCTTCCCCCGGGTTCTATGTTTCTGTGGGAGAGCGTATCACAGACTTTAGTGGACGTATTTAATATCAACTGTTTTTATTGTACCACTTTGGTAAATATATTTTTCTAAAGGCTATTTTAAGGTTGGCTAATGAAATGATTCTCAATTGACAATTTGGTGGGGTATCAAGATGATGGCATTAGAGAATCACCCTGACTTCTCAAGGGTACCCCAAATCCCTAAGGGGGAACATGTAGCTAGTCAGGCTCTGGGGATCCGACTTGTCTTTGGGAGTAGGAGTTGGGATAAGCAGTCATACATGGGTTACCTGTCTAATTGGTCTCCCAATATCCAGTCTTTCACCTCTAACCTTACTCTGCACAGCTACCAAATCAATATTTCTTAAGAGCAGGTTTTACCATGATAGTCCTCTGTTCAGAAAGCTTTAGTTGCTTCCCATTGCCATCAGCACAAAATACGAACTTACTGCCCTTCATAGTATCCAGTCCATCTTTCCAGGCCGACTCCACACTGACTCCCCCTTATAAACTCTACGTTCCAGCAAACTGGCCTAATGGCCTGGTACATGGAATGCCATCCCTTACCATTATGCTTTTATATAGGCTGACCCCAATCTTTGAATGCTTTTCTTCGTTATATTTCTCTCTTGGAACCCCCAGCTCCCTTCAAGGTTCAATTCAACTGCCACCTTCTTTAAGAGATGTCTCCTGATTTCCCTTTGTTGTTAGTCCCTCCCTCCCTAACCCTTCTCACTTTGTATTTACTCTGTACATAGACTATATTTTGCTATGGCCACGAAGGATATCCCCGCTGGAGTATAAGCTCCTTGTAGGCAAGGACTCTTAGGTTTGTGTCCCCAGGACCTAGCATAGTAGCTGACATAATAAATGTTAGTTGATTGACTGCTACTGGTGTGACTAATAAAATTGACTGCTACCTGTGTAACCCTGGGCTAGTCTCAATCCCCCTTGGTTTCAGTTTCTTTGTGTATAAAATGAAAAGTGACTTGGGTGATCTTTGGGGTTCTTTCCAGATATAAATCCTGTGATCCTCTAAAGCATCTCTCTCTCTCTCTGCAGAGGTAGAAGAAATGTAGAAGAAACAGGAGCTCTGGTCACATTTCACCCCTCTGTGCCCTGGAAAGTGGAATGGAAAAGTTTCCCTATATGTAGGTGGCAGGAAACTACAGCAAAAGTCCTGTTGGGTGGTGGTGGTGGTTGACCTTTATTTAAGCTATGATAACATCTATCATTATGTAGATTGGCTTTTTAAAAAAGTCTTTATTTGTAAGAAAAATACAAAATAACAAAGGAGATCCATGATAAAACCTCACATACAATACAAATCAAAAAGTACAGTGCCAAGACCCACAATAGGAGAACGTCACAAAGAGTGCCCATAGTTTAGAAGCCGAAATCTTCCTTATTCATTGGAGAAATATCCTCCATGGAGTCTCAGAGGGTATTTGTCAAGTTAAAAGGAGTAAGCTGTTTTTCATGGGTTTCAATATTTTTCTTTTACAGGATGATAAAAGAAAGAAAACTTGGCTTAGTTTAAAGGAAGTTGAAATAGACAGTCTCCTTTCAAATCACTAAAATAGTTGATAAAAACTATGGTCTTTGATTGTAGGGTTTGCATTTCCATAGCTAGATTCTGTTCTCTTGGATCCAACTATGGTCAGGAAAGCAGAAATCAAGAACAAGACTGAAATGCTCTATTAGCTTCTGCCACGTGCATACAAGAAGGTAGAAAACATGGACCTGTCCTGCTAGGGCTGATTTCATCACCAGAGCCATTCAGTTCCAGCCAGGAACTCTCAGAGCAGCCTAAGGACATCCAACACAAAATCTGGCAACATCACTCTAAACACAGGAATGTAGCAGGAATGAGAGACCCCCGTATCCATTTTGCCACCAGCAGTATGTGGTTTAAAAGATGGAGTCAAAGACAGAATTAACTAAGCTGGATTCCATGGAATATACTTGAAGGGTGGTTTCTAGGATTTTGATGCATGTGTGTGTAAGTATGTTCTAATTACAAAATCTGGGGGAAGAGTTATGACATTATCAAGCCATATGCCCATTTATTAAAAAGAACCCTTTGTTAAATGAAAAGTTCAACAAATTCCATCTGCATTCATAATCTAAGCAAACAGACAATAAAATACCACCAAGGAAGGAGGGTGTAGTGCATGTATAAAAGATATGGATGCTTGAAACCAGAGAAGAATTTCAAGTGCACATCACCAAGATCAGTAAGGAGAATTAAGGAAGAGGAAGGCAGCCTAGCAGATGTGAAATACTCTTTTCAACAGAGTAGCTTTTAGTAAAAACTAAATAAAGGCATGCCTCACCCCTCTGGAAGGAAGGGTGAGTAGAAGACATGGCTATGTGTAAGCTATTAATGGCATATATAAATGTAAAAAAAAAAGAAATCACATTTTTGTAATACATCCTAAAGACAGGTCAGAGAGATTAGTGCTACTGATCCACACTTACTACCTTTTGATATGAAAAGTTACCCTTGAGGGGCAGCTACATGGTGCAGTGAAGGGAGCACTGGCCCTGGAGTCAGTAGGACTTGAGCTCAAATCCAGTCTCAGACACTTAACATGTATTAGCTGTGTGACCTTGGGCAAGTCACTTAACCCCAACTGCCCTGCCTTCTGCCCTCCAAACAAAGAAAGAAAAAAGAAAGGAAGGAAGGAAAGAAGGAAGGAAGGAAGGAAGGGAGGGAGGGGAGAAGAAAGAAGGAAGGAAGGGAGGGAGGGAGGAAGAGAGAGGAAGGAAGGAGGGAGGGAGGAAGGAAGGGAGGAAGGAAGGAAGGAACATAGGAAGGAAGGAAGGGAGAAAACTTACTCTTCGCCTTGGCACCATTTATTTATGTGAGTTGTGTCAAAGTAAGTTTCATTTACTTGAAAGAAAAAATAGTAAAGATGGCAAGCCCAGGATCTACATGGGAGAAACTTTAATGAAATAAGACCCAGAATGAAGGTCCTATTATCAGTGGCCATGAGATATTCTTCCAGCTCAACCACTATTAGAGTTGATGAGCCACATTTGATCCTAAGAAAGGTAAACTTAGCCACTGAATCATTATGAGATACTCAGCAATGCACTTGGGCTCTCTGTCTTTCCATTTGCAAAATGTGGAAACTTGCCTCCTCTCTATCTCATGGGTTATTACAGAGAAAGTATTCTAGGAGTTCTTTCCGTGATACTGTAAGAATTAGAGTTGGCACTCAAGTACATGGATACGAGGCGGCTGGTGGTGGTGGCCTCATGGATAAGTTACTGACCCTGTATGGGTAAGTTATCTTTTCTGTAAAATAAGGGACTTGGGCCACATGTTCCCTAAGGCCCCTTCCGGCTCTGAATCTATGATCACTAGTATAGAGTTTAACTAGCAGCATGTCAGAAACGCTCCTAATTCTAATTCTAATTCTAATTCTAATTCTAATTCTATAGCTTTTAAATTCCAGCAGAGGGCAGTATCACATCAAAATTCCTTACTATCTTCACATTAAAAAAGCTTAACCCTCAGTGGTTATTGCTACCATGGACTCGCCATTTCTATTTGTTCACATGAAATATACTAGTCTAATGCTCTTTTGTAAAGCAAGTGGGAGAAGAAGGAATTTATACACCACAAAATGTACAGTCTTAAAGTGTATTTCACTATAATCTCCCTCCTTTTTAGGAAGAGAATAATCAAATGTCTTCTCTTTCCTTTTTCCTAGGCATAAAATGAATCCAAATGACAACTGACTTGAAATCCCTAAATCAGCCAAGAAGCAATACATTCTAGTCAACCAGAAGGCACACTGCTTACTTATGTATTTACAAAATGTGCCACATATTACTGACATTGAATCTCATTACAGAACCCTACAAATGGAAATTTGGTGTAAGAAGAATCTGTAATAGGCCATATCCAAAGAGCTTAACGTATCAAAGAACCAAAAGAACCTAATACTAAGGCAATTTAGTCCATAAAGTGGTCGCCCTGCATGGACCCTGAGGACAGCATTGGAATGGAACTATTGGGTTTGTACTAGACTTTATAAAATGAGAAAAAATTTTTCTATTTACCATAAAGTTATTTCCTACGTTCCCATCCTTTTCTTCACTGTACTTTCTCTTTGCTTGAGTTTGTCCCAGTCCATAGAACCCTCCCAGCACATTATAATATTGTAGTATTACCTAATGTAAAGAATTATTATTAAGGCATTTTGGATTAGCACACATACTTGTCTTATCTACATTTATTTTGGAGCTCAAACTACTTTTTGATCTCATGGATCTATGTATGCAAAACTCATCCTACATTTAATTGTCCTGTGGTAGTACATGCTTAATTTCTGTTTTTATCTAATATAGTCAACATTGTCTCAAAAAGATCAGAGTATGCCAAATTTTAGAACAAATGGGTAGAGAAAATTAATATAGTGATAAATAGATGTCAACTTCTCTATTTGCTGTGGGTAGGAAAACACCAAGAACTTTTAAATTTCATAACCATGCTGGCTAAATAAGCAAATGGAAGACGTAATAGTGGAAGGTATTAGTGGCAAGCATCTACCTCCTTTGGAAAAAGTGATGCACATGAATGGGTTGTGTATTATGGTTTGTATCTCACTTAGGTTTCACTGAGATTCCCTTTAATTCCTAAATGAAAAGATAAGGACAACTTTTGGTCTACATCCTATTTAACTCAGTTACAATTTCTGGCCTAACTTATGAAAAGAACAGTAATCTAGACAAATAAAACTGGATCATTTCATGATGTGTCTATAAAATGACAATACAGGCCATACCCAATATATGTATAAAAGACTGTGTATGTTACAAAAGTTCATTTGTAGGTGGATTGGGACTGAGAACACATTTTCCAAGAGAAATCATGTCCCATATGGTTGATTCCTGTGTTAGTTCACAATGACCTATAATGTACCTAAAGAAGAGTTCTACTACCCTATTTGCACACCTAGCAATGTATTGACAGTATTTCTATGGAAAAATGTACCAAACAGATTACTCTTATTTCTACTTGAAGCCCCGACAAGAACAGCAGAGATTGAACCGCTTTTCATCTGCTGGGTATTAGGGTTTAGGGCTCCCATAGCTCCCCGTCTATGATGGTGGCTCCAGCAAGGTTGGATTTAGGGAAGGTTGAGGAATAGCAGTATGGTTTTTGAGATGTCAAGTGACTGGTGACCTAGGGTAGAGACCCTGATGAATATAGTCATCTGCTACACATTTGGCCACTAGGAAAAAGTGACAACCTGGGTTGGCCAAATGGGAAGTCTAAGGCTGTATGGAGTCTACAGTAGTGAGGAAAAAGGCGACGACAATCTTCCTGGAGACAATTCCCTCTAGTGGAAAGGGAAGGGGAATTCCTGTGCCCACACAGTAGGGGTGGCCATTTTACAAAGGGGATGGAAGATGGATGTTGAAGATGGTCTATATCCTAAAAATCCAATATCTTAAGAAGGGTAAAGGGATGCAAAAAGCAACGAGAATCTAGCTTGGTCCATACCTGAATCTATGTTACTCTTTATGCACCACTAAATAAACACTGCCCTTTTAGTTTCATGCATTTACAAAGCCCAAGTGAATACCAATTATAATTACATTTCCTTTCAATAAACTATAGAAAGAAGTAAGAGAAAGCCATATTTAGATAAAACAGGCACCCAGGGAACTTTCACTTAAATGTTCAGCATAGTGCCTCCTCCATTGTCAACATTCAATAAAAACTGAACAAATAGTTTATTGGTTCTATTTAAGAACTTATTAAGCATCTATTTTTAAAACTTACATTTCATTGTAAATTGTTTCAATGATATAGTAACTCCAACCAGGGAAGAAAGTGAGTTGGGAATAACTAAGAATGGATCAGAAATTTTAGCAATTGTCTCTTTTATTTTAAAGTTAGAGTTCAGGGGCAGCTACGTGGTGCAGTGAATAGAGCATTGGCCCTGGAGTCAGGAGGACCTGAGTTCAAATCCAGCCTCAGACACTAATGCTTACTAACCATGTGACCTTGGGCAAGTCATTTAATCCCAATTGCCCTGCATTCTCACCTACAAAAAGAAAAAAAGAGGTAAAGTTCATCCTGCCATCATGGAGTCTATTAAATTAGCAATATTATGCTGTCAATGAAAACTATCATAAGGCATTGCTAAAAAGTATTGGTGGCTTAGCAAACAGTTTTATTCTGTCACCTCTAAACTTTATTGATGTTGAGAGGCACTGTACTTCAAGAAAAGAAAAAAAATGTTAGTCTCAGGGCTTTAGGTACCTAATTCTCACTCATGCCATTTATATATATATATATGTGTGTATGTATGTATATCTTAGGGATTTGGACTGAGCTGAATACCAGATATCAGGCTGAACTGCCCTAATATGTATAAAGCCCAGAACTAAATCCAAATATTTACACTTTAAAAAATGAACTAGTTTTTGTTTTCCCACTCCCCCAAAACACATTGCTACTGCTTAATTAATCAGTTCTGATCAGATGATAATTTGGTATATTGGGAAAAGCACTGGACTGAGAGTCAGAGCATTTAGGGTCTAATTTCTGCCTCTACCATTTAATACACTCTGTGATCCTGGGCAAATGATTTAATCTTTTGGGGCCTGAGTTTCCTCATTTACAAAATAAAGGAGTAGGAGGCAGCATGATACAATGGAAAGAGTCAGAGGAAATAGGTCTGACTTCCTATTGTGCCTGTGTTCCCCATGGGCAACACAGGCACTTAACAAAATCTGAAGTTCTTTGTCTAAAATAAGGAAGTTAGACTAGGCTGCCTTTGAGTTTCCTTCTAGCTCTAAGACTACGATTCCATGGCTAGATGACTTGGTTCTTTCTAGCTGTAATGTTCTGTGATTCTGTGAAAAGTGATGCCATCTATTCCTATTAAGGAACAGAGAAAAGATGACAGTTTGGGGAACTGGACAGTCTTTCCATAGCATCCATACAGACCATCAAGCCAGGACACTGAAAAAGGCTCTGAGCTAAGCCATTAATTAACTTAGTTGGATTCCTGGATTCTCATTCCCACTTGTGGAGGTTTTTTAAGTCCTTAGCTAAGTGCTTTTATAAGGTTGCTGGGGCATGTCTTAGCTGGTACAGGAGATGCTAGAGATAGCTATGTTTCAATGAGAGGTCAGTAGATCCATACTGACCTCTTAATGGAGCCTTAAACCTTTCACTAGCAAAACACTCAGTCTCAGTCTCACATAGAAGATGCAAAAATGAGTGTTATGTTAATTTTAACATAATTCATAGCTAATAGTAAGCACTCTGAAAGCCACTCATGGAAAACTCTCCTTCTAGGGAGCAAATACCTAGAACTAAGTTCTTGCTCTAAGGCTTTAATCTAACCTCTACAGTATTTACTTGTATTTAAAAAAAATTCTTTCTTTGAAAAGTGAGCAAATAACATCTCTCTGTAGATCCCTGAAAGGGCACAGTGGTGTTCACTGATATTAGATGGGTATATAACTGAAGGTAACCTCAAGATGATAGTAATATCCCAGTAGCTGGGCCTTATAGCACCTTACAATGAATGAGCAATAATGACATGAAAATAAAATGGAACAATCATTCAATGGTGTTTGGCCTCCAAGCAATGGAAATCATTGGTTGATATTTTGTGATTCCTTTGGGGTCATCAACAGCTTTGGGCCCTGGTAATTGTTCTTAATAGATAATCTGATCTTATAAAGGAACAAAAAAACATTTTGCTTATAGGGATTGGTTACTTTATAAGTTTGCCTACCACTTTATTTTATCCTCCTAAAGTTCTGGATTCAAACATTAAATCAAAATATGGATGTGCACACATACACACACAACAACAACAACAACAAAAACCAAACCAAAAACCACTTAGGGGGACACAAATGTCATCTTTTTTTAAGTAAACACTTTAAAAAAAAAGAGAGAGACCAAGGTCCTATTCTCCCCTCCATCCCAAGCTATAATGGTTTTTAATGTCCAAAGAACCGAAGGAATAAAGGAAGAAAGCTTTTAAAAGTGATTATGATAGTCTCCATGCCTCCTCTTGGGCCATTCTTCTTCCACCCACCGCCGCAAGACTTTTTCCACATCAACTCTATGATAGAGCCTACAGAGCTCAATCAGTTGATCCACAGTTTTGTGACTATTTCGGAGCAGAAACTCCAAGGTAGGACTCTGTTGTTTCTGTTCCAGAAAGCATAACTCATCATAATGCATTCCCCATTTGCTTGCAAAATTTCTCCAGTTTTTTACTGTTGGGTGACATGGATCCAGCTTTATTCTGATCACATCTAGCAAGTCCTCATCGTTGAGCAAGTCACTGATGTTGGGGGCCTGGAATGAGCATAAGGAACATGTGCAATTTTCTTGGCAAGAGGTGTTCTTTATATCTGTAGAGGAGAAATAGTAAGTTCCAGTAAGTCAACAAGAAAACCACAAATAGGTGGGTTTTTTGCTTCCTTTTTTGAAACTGATTTTCCCCATCTCACTCAGGTTGAACTACTGATGGACCTAGTCCCAGGTGGATAAACTAGAGAACTTTAATCTGCTCCATTTCCAACCTATTGTGGTCTGCCCCTTCTTAGGCAGCCTGTTGGCTCCCTACTCCTGGAAGCTCACCATAATGGTCCTGGACTTAGCATGGATGCTCTACTGGTTTAGCTCGCTGCAGCTAAGAATTCCTGAGCTCAAGAGATCCATCAGCTTTAGTCTCTCTCTGATAGCAGCAGTTACAGGTGTGCCTCAACACACTTGATTGTCCCTTCTAGCTTTAATCTTATAATCCTCTGAGTTGTCAGGAACATTTGAATAAACATGACATGGGATGATGAAGGAGCATTGGTATCTCCAGCATTTTTTTTAACTCGATCTATGATTTCCTCAATATGAGGGAACTCCAGGGAGGAACTTTCTCTAGAGCTAGAAGGGCCCATCATCCAGGTCATTTTGTGGAGGAGGAGAGTGAGACCTGGAGAAATTAGAAGCCATACTGTCAGTATGTATCAGAAGTGGGACTTGAACACAGGTCTTCTTTGTTCCAAGTCCAGCTGTCCATTCACCATAGCATGCTGCCACTGTTTTCTATGCATGTATGTAATGAAGATGTATATTATAAACAATGGATACATAATGGAGATAGGTATATAAAATGGATACATATATGCACATATGTTATATGTGTATAGATATAGACATATACCTATGTATATATGTGTATCTTTTTTTACATACACAGGAATTTGCATTCCTCTACAATGAGGTTGCCAAACTATACCCACCTGTTTTTGTACTGCCTGAGAGCTAAGAACAGTTTTTACTTTAAATAATATTTTACATATTTAAAAATGCAAGAACTATTCTTAGCTCTCAGGCAGTACAAAAGTAGGCAAATGGCCCCCCAGACAGAGCTGACCCCTGTTCTCCATGAGGATCAGCTGCTGTTCTAGTAATGAAGAAAAGTTTGCCCTTAACTAGCTACAATCCCCTTCCTTCTTAAGAACTTAAAGTATTGTATTCCCTTCCTTGACAGAGATGGCCAATCCTCTATGACTCAACAGATGAACAGTCCTTGGGAGCTGCTGTGGCCAGAAACCTTCACCCCTTTGTGGCCGCCCTAGCAATGAATTTCTTTGAACTTAACTAGGCTGGTCCTCAGATGACAGAAGTAGGATTGGTTTGCTGCTGGGTCTGTATGTAAAGCCTTTTTCCCTTGGTAGGACCTGCCTGTTAGATCTTGTACCCTGTTGGCACAGCCTTCCAGGTTCAGGAGTAACTTCCATGGCACAATTAGGCATCAGAGGATGACTCTGGCAGAAAAATCCCTTTCCTAGTCCTTTTATAACTTTTTCAGAATAACTAATAACATGCATTTGTGAGATAGTTGGACTGAGTTAGGAATTCCCAAAAGGGTTTTCTCTGAACAAAGATAAATTGCCCATCTGTGTATCAAAGTTACCCTCATTAGCACCATGCTCTACCCCATCTGAACTAACCAGCCCAGGCATGTACATAGCCCCACTCCTCCCTGCCCCATCCCCCTTCCAATTTTAAAGTCAAGCCTGACAGCTTTTAAATGCCAAACACAGTACTTTAGGGTGTAAATGATTGAAAAACCCTTAAACAGTTCTTTAAAAACATACACACAAACTTGGAAATCCACCCTGTACACATATTTGAAAATGAGTGATAATTGACAATGTCAAAATACTGATTTAAAAAAAAAATTATGGCCAATTTATCATCCTTCTGTTTTTTCTTCACCCATGGGGCTCTCTTTGAAGCTGAGCCAAAACCTTAGCTATGCACATGGGATGAGAAATCAGGCTGAAAAAAAGAAAGGCACCCAACAGCTGTAGAATCTTCTCCCAAGTTCTCATTACATAAAAACACAATTCTTCTGTAGCTTGAGCTTTCTGATCCAGTGCAAGACAGCATTCACATCTGAAGTGCTTTTTATGTTGAAGGTGCATTTAAGAGAGGAAAAGAGGAAAATGGAGCTGGTTGGTAATTGTGGTTCCAAGCAATTCACACTAGCTAACTTTAGGTGTCTGCGCATAACCAGAGCAAAGAAGTTAATTGTGTCACAATGCCCCAAAATGTCTACAAAGACTCCACTTGGGTCAGGTTAAAACTGTGATTGACTATAAAGGCATTAGCTCTCGTTGATTTGGGTAGGGGCCAAGAGGATCCTTAGTAGATATCATATCTAATCCTGGGCTCTCTAACTGAAAGAAACAGGTATAACAGAGCGACATATTTTATCATTCCTCCCTAAAGCCATGCTAGACCCTTCCAAGTTACTAATGCTTCTCTTCTACTCACAAAAGCACTTTGTCTTCTTATGTAGTAGCGGAGATAGACCCTAGATCTATGATCCCACTGGAGTAGGAAACTCCCTCTACCATTGAAAGTCAGCATCCTCTTCCCCTGGGAGGTACTGAGAAGTTGGGCGATTTACCCAGATTCACAGCCTGCATGTGTCGGTCTTCCTGGTCCTGAGGCCATCCTCCCACTCTATTCATGATGCCATACTATCTCTCATAGCATGTACTACCTTATATGACTGTTATCTGATAATATGGACTTTATTCATAATATTTGTCATACTCTGATTAGACAGTAATATCCCTAAGTATAGGGACCATGTTTAAAATTTGTAGGTCCCCAGCAAAGGGCTTGTTAAGAGAGAACTGGTAGATGGTCCTGTGGTACTTGATACATATTTGTTAATTAGAATGGACTAAAAGATTAGAAAATACCAACACTGAGGAACAATGTCCAAAGATTAAGTAGCTTAAGGAATGAAGTCTTAGTAAGGTGACTTCAAGGAAATGAAATATACAGAAAATCACCCTTATCTTCATGAAGGGCAGAGAAAGGAGAAAGATTCAGCTGTAATGTAAGAGATTTGGCTTAGATGTGACAGAACTTCCCAACAATGAGAGTTACCTATGGTCAGAATGAACTAGTAAGGGGCATTGTCAAATTTATTCCAGAAGCCTTTAAAAGCTTCATTGCAAGATGATGTATAATGTTGTATGAAGACAGGGCAGGAGTTGAAAATAGTCTCTTCTGGCCACATGTGCGCATGATTCTATGCTTCCTCTGTTTTTATATTCAAGAAAAAGAAATAATCAAGGAAAAGAATAATCCGGTTATTAATGTGTTAGAAGAACTACTTTAAATCTTCATTTTGTAAGATAATTGTATTTCTTTAAATCACTGGTGAGAGCATGCCTTAGTTTTGGTTTAAAAAAGGCAAGATGTGCCAAAAGGGCGATTTGCCTTTGTGGGTTTGGTTTTGTTCTTTGTACTTCAATCACTAAATTGACAAACCAGTTAGTATATTGGAATTCATTTGAGCTGGCAACATCAGTGAATTTAAAGCAGCTCGTGAGAGTCATGGACTATAATTAGCCCCTCTGAGGGGTGTGGGAGGTGGAACATGTTTTATCTACCAGATACATTTTGTCCTGCCATATTTTAAAAAATTATCATGTAAAGTCATACATGAAAGGGTAGAGTGGGTAATGCCAAAAGGAAAAAAATGATAATGGGAGGGAGAGAGATCTGGAAATCACAAAATTCAAGTTAATCAACAATTTTAATAAATGTCAATATTATTGGATAATTGTCTAAAGCCGTGTGAAATTTTATTTGCATACAGAAAAGGCACTCATTAACTGTTTGTTGACTATGATTTCTACCTTCCTTAAGTGAGAGGACAGATTTGTTATTAATGCTTAAAGAGATGTTAGAAATTAAAGAAAAAATAGTGATGAGAGAAAAGGGTTGGTGCTTAATAATATACAAACAGAAGTATTTTTGGAAAACAGCAGAAAACTCATTGAAGGGGTAGATTTAGATTCAAAGAGGTGGGTGCCCTTTGAATTTTTTTAAAGTTAGTATTAAAGGGATAAGACTACTAATGCTCAAAACCCACCTGGATTCCATAGTAACAACTACCTAAATAGGGTCTCCTTCCCATTATCTAGCTTTATTACTGCCTGGTATCTCCCTATTTTGAACTCTGAAGCTGAAAGCAAGAATGAGTCCCACCATTCATACATTTGGCAGGACACTCATTAACCCTTATTAAGTCATACATGTCATACATGAAAGGGTAGAGTGGGTAATGCCAAAAAGGAAAAAAAATGATAATGGGAGCAAGAGAGATCTGGAAATCACAGAGTACTGAAGATTGCATGGACATTTCTTATAACAAGCCAAAACTCTGAGATTTGATACCTGTAAGAGAAGCTAGTTTGAATACTATTTGGGAATATAAAAAGGACTGGAAAGAGAATACTGAGAATAGTATTGTGGTCATCTATGACAGGGCAGCTAGATGGCACAGTGAATAAAGTTCTGGGTCTGGAATCTGGAAGATTCATCTTCCTGAGTTCAAATCTGGCCTCAGACATTTACTCAACGTGTGACTCTTGTTTGCCTCAGTTTCCTCATCTGTAAAATGAGCAGGAGAAGGAAACTGTGAATCACTCCAGTATCTTTGCCAAGAAAATCCCAGATGGGGACACAAAAAGTTGGACACGACTGAAAAATGACCAAAAGACAACAACAAATCTATCATAAGGAGATTTACAGAAAAACTTTAAATTATGGTTGAGTGGCTTGCCACAGGGCAGTTAGGCAGCTAAACCATGGGATGCTTATTAATAAGCATAATATTCATAATTAATAAGCTTATTACTTAGATGCGAGAGAAATGTCTTGCATTTTCTACGTTTGGAAAGTCAGCCTATGCCAT
Source organism: Pseudocheirus occidentalis (assembly GCA_028646575.1). Lineage (NCBI taxonomy): Eukaryota > Metazoa > Chordata > Mammalia > Diprotodontia > Pseudocheiridae > Pseudocheirus > Pseudocheirus occidentalis. The sequence goes on from CM053593.1 coordinate 120,843,058, forward strand.
CTGTCTATCTAAATCAAGCTCAAATGCAGTCATTTGGGGAAGGCTATGTGGCACAGTGAATAGAGCACCGGCCCTGGAGTCAGGAGGACCTGAGTTGAAATTCGGCCTTACACACTTAACACAAAACTAGCTGCGTGACCTTGGGCAAGTCACTTAACCCCACATTGCCTTGCCTTCTCCCCTCCAAAAAAAAAGGCCAAAAAAAAAATGGAGTCATTTGAATTGTTATAAGATTTTACACCAAAATCAAATTGTGCCCTAGGGGATATGTGTGTATCATGGTAGAAATCTTCATAAAATTGAACACTGGAAATATCATGCACATACCTTGAGGGTGGAGGAAGAGTATTAAGCACTGGACTTAAGAGTCAATTAGATTGGACTTTGAATCCTGTCTTAGATACTTACTAGCTGAATGGTCCTGGGAAAGTGATTTAATTCATTTGCCTCATATCTGAAATAAGGGAGTTGGACATGATGAACTCAAAGGTTCTTGACAGCTCTACACTTATGATTCCAATCTTTGTCTTTTTTGGAAGTCAGATAAACTAGCTGAAAACGAAACTAAGACTTTTGGGACAACCTGCATTACAGGGATAGAAAGAGAAGACTGACAAATTTTAAATTTCATTGTTAACTGTTAGAACTGACAGACTTTGTTATATCCTTCCTCCCCTCACTGCCCATTAAACTGTAACTTCTTTCAGGTGAGGAATTATCTTGCTTGCTTCTATTTCTATCATCAATGCTTAGCACAGTATCTGACATATAATAAACACTTAATAAGTTCTCTCCTTCCTCCCTTACCCTACTCTTTCTCCCCTCTCTGTCTCTCTCTCTTTCTCCTCTCTATCTCTCTGCCTCTGTCTCTCTCTCCCCTATCCCCCTTTCAATCTCTTCCTCTTTCTCATTCTATTTTAGAAAACACACAATGAGAATCCATTTTCATGGGGTATAGAGTTTTAAAGGAAAGGCACAATTTCATTTGGGATTTCACTGGCATAGGGGCCTCCCAGGTGAGGAAATTCTCTCTATTAATGCAAGTAGACACCATTGCAGTTGAAACTCTTAGAGAATTATCTAGATTGTTGAGAGTTTAAATATCTTGCCCAGGGTCACACAGTTAGTATGTGTTACAGGTGTTCCTAGGTCATTCTAACTGAGGCTAGCTTTCTATTCCTAAACCACACTTCTTGTCAATGTATTATATAGCATTGTAGAGTATATAGCATATAAATGTGTCATTTTTTTTTAAAGACAGAGAGACAGGAGAAGAACAAAAAGGATGAAATAATAAAGTTGCCAGTCTCTGGTCAATATCACAAAAAAGTTATCTCCAGTAAACCTTGACTAGAAACTCTTGAGCCTCTTTATATTATTTCTGTCCTTGCTTAATTCAGTTATTAATGAGAGCTTTAAGGTAACAGGCACTTTCCAAGGTAGAATGAGGCCTGGAAGGCCTTCTAAATCGTATGCTTCTATCAAAATGGCATGGTTATTTGCTTCAAAAAGGATGAGTCATCTTTTATTATTTAGAATATTACTTTAAATGACATTTTGGAATTACAATGACTTGAGCTTTCATGCCTGTAATTTTCAAATGAAAAAAAAAATCCAAACCAACTGTGAGATGTAAGACGTTTCCTAGTATTCACTAGGAATTCAGAAAATTGCTGAATGTATTTTTTTTTTTTTAGGTTCTTCTTTGGTGGAAATGTATACCCTTATGAGGGATTCAGACACCAAATATGCATGCTGTTAGAAGCAACTAGTAAGATGTAATGTAAAATTAGGCTGCATTTAGCTTTTTTTTTGGCTTGCAGACTGTAAAATACTGGTCAATTAACAGTTAATTGGGCATTTGAACAAGACTCTGAAATCACAAAGGTCATTATTAATTGCGCCTAGAAAATGGTTGCAATCAGGATGTTGGCAGTGGATCACAGATTAAGTTAATAGATCTACTTGCAGGTGAGAAGCTCTTTTATCTTGCGTGTTCTGGCTGTTAGAGAACTATTACCATGTGGGTGTTTCCCAGAACTTCATGAAGGCACTGAAGCACAATTGTTAGATCTCAAATCATTCCTAGTGATGCTCCCCAGGTTAACTGAGGCTGGAGCTGAGACATCTGATAACTTAAAAAAAAAGATGTGGTTAGCATTTAGCATTTTTATATTGGGGCCTTTGGAGACAGGCAAAGTCTATGAATGAGAAAATGATCCTTTAGCATACATAAAAAAAAGATGTAGTTAGCATTTTTATATTAGGGACTTTGGAGGAGTCAAAGTCTAGGGATGAAAAAATGTTTCTTTTTCATATATGTGACTTTAAATTCTAAAGGATTTGTAAAATGAAGTGTATTTGTGTGTCAAAGTTGGGTTAACTATTTTTTCATCACGGATATGCAAGCGCACAGTTTTTCTCGATGTGGTTTCCAATGTGGTTGGTAGCAAAACTATTTAAATGCTACTTCAAGGTTTTGAGAAATTAACTGTCCAGTCACGTGTGCACATACAACAGATGTAGTTGCTACGTTGAGAGCTGGAAGGTGAGAAAGAATTATTCTTATCATAATCTCAAGCTAGCAACAGGAGGCCGGTTTGGTGTATTTATGGAAAGACATGGGGAAGAGAGACACAGAATGAGCAAACATGGATAGGCTGCAATCTGCATCATTGGAGAGAGTACCCAAATTGGTGAGATAACAGATGATTATTTTTTATACAGAGGAAACTGGCTTAGGGGCTCTGGTGTGTTTTTTCTGTTTCCAGAAATATTCTTATGAGATGGCATCAACTTAAAGGCTGCAGCTCTTAATATAACTGCTGCTAATGAATGCTCTGTTATGACCAATTGTTTGAATTGCTTCATGTCTTGTTTTGCTTCTTGGAGGAGTGCTGTCTATTTTTATCCATCTCAAGAATGAGAAATGTTTGGAGAGAGACATTGAATAATACAAATCAAGTAACTTGACCTCTACTGGAAGAAAGCTACTAAATAAAAATATAAGGCATTAGTAGCTTAATAATACCCACGACATCCATAACTATTTGTGTTTAATAAGTTTCTTTTAAAATCACCTAGTAATTTTTTCCCCTCACTATGGCTATATCTAATATTTTCAGGAAGGCCCCAAATATTAACTAAAACACCCAAGTAACTGAATATTATCCCTTCCAAAGGACAAAATAAAAAACAATTAATTAATTTCAATAGAAATATTTTTAAAATAAGTGCATTATATGTTTTAATACTTTTCAAAACAGAATATACTAAGTGTATTGGATAAATTATTTCTTTTATGAATTTTCAAAATGTTGGAGAGAGACTAGATGATTGCTAAGCTCCAAAACCCTGGGATGCTATGCTAATCTGACCTTTTCTTAATAGCTTAGGGTCAACATTATGAATATCAATTTTTATAATGTTACTATTTGCCCCAACATCACAAAGTGACTGACTTTTCTAGGTTTTATGTCAGTATTTTAATTCTCATCTTTCTCCTATCTCACAGTCAATTTCTTTCATTTCCAACTGTTATCATTAGTACTGTCTAGCAATCTTTACCCTCCCCCATCTCTCAACTCCAATGAGTTGCTTCTAATCTGTTAAGGACTGTGAAAGATAGCACATATTTGCAGATCATCCCCAAAACAATCCACTAGGAAAAATCACAAGCTCTACAGGTGGAAAGGATCTGAGAGACAATCTATTAACCTATTTTTACAATTGAGGAAACCAAGGTGCAGAGGAGTTAATTTGCTTACACTCTCTCCTTTCTCAAATTGTCTTTATTCATTTATGGATATGTCATGTCTCCCAGCAGAATATAAGGTGCATGAAGGCAGTGTTGTCTAGGTGGTCCAGTGGACAGAGTACCTGACCTTTAGTCACAAAGACCTGAGTTTGAATCTTTCTTTAGATCCTTACTGTGCGACCCCAAGCAAGTAACTTAACCTGCATTTGACTCAGTTTCTTCATCTGTAAAACAGCAATAATAATAACACCTGCTTTTAAGGGTTATTGTGAGGATAAGATGAGATGACACATGTAAAAGACTACTTTTGTATTATTGTTTCTAGTACTTCAAAGATGCCTTAAACACAAGTAGGTGCTTAATAAATGTGGAATTAAACTGAATGACTCCGGGTCAAACAGATAGTAACTAGGGGTAGAGATGCAACTAGGATTTGAATCCAAGTCTTCTGATTCCAAGATTCAATGTGATTTCCACGAATAGCACATTGCCTTTTAGAAGTGAATTTAAGATTAAGGCTATCTCTTAAAATTTATAAGATACATCCACAAGGGCTTCCCGCACTGTTCTCTTTTTTATTTTTTCATTTTGATTTGCTTAGTAACTTTAAACTTAAAATGCAGTTTTAAATTAATTTTAGACTTGTTTGTAAAAAACCAAAGAAAGAAAGAAAAAGGCGATGTGGACAAAGATGCTTCCATATGTAGACAAATACCAAAATCTGAAAAGATTGGGTTATCCTGTCTTAATGTAATTTAACCACATGCACATGCTGCATCTCTAGGTGTTACAGTGGATAGACTGCTCAAGGAAAGCTTATCTTTCTGAGTTCAAATCATGCCGCAGAAACTTACTAGGCTGAGTGATCCTGGGTAAGTCACTTAACCTCATTTGCCTCAGTCTCCTCATCTATAAAATGAACTGGAAAAGGAAATGGCAAACCACTCCACTATCTTTGCCAAGGAAAACCTCAAATGGGGTCACAAAGAGTAAGACATGATTGAAATGACTTAACAGTAACAATAACCTCTGATACTAGATCCAGAGTTTTTCTCTTACACTGTGATGATGCCTCCTTGAGGACAAGCCATTTGAAAACTTTGCATTAGTATAAACCAAGGCTTAACAAATGGTAGTTCGGCAATTCCTCAAAATATTTCTTGCTGTTTCACAGATTTGTTTTCAGTTGGAAAATGTTATTTTGTTAAATCCTTTTTTTTCTTAAAGCTAGAACTTGGCTGTCACTGCAGCTTAGATTTTTTTCTTTTAAATTTTAAAGGATTTAAAAAATATATTTTTAATACCAGTGTATCCCGGTCTCAGTATATTCACAATAATACGGTAAAGAGGTTACCTGAAAGTGGATCCCCAGTGCTGTCTGGATAGCCATTTTCTTCTCGCTACAAACAAAAAAGAGCAAACTTCATTAAATTTACACTATTAAATAAATCTAATGGCAGTTATCCAAGTTAATCAGCTAGATGGCTATAGAAATGTAGAATTCTGTGATAGGTCAATACATATGCTATATAAGAGAGAAAATATAGATAATTAATCTTCAGTGATGTAAAAATATTTTAAATTTAAAGGATATATCATTTTCAAAAAAATTAAAGTATGAAAGAATTGCTTAATTTTCTTTATACCTTACAGACAGGGTATGCTCTCCAAAAAGACCCATCTGACACACTTTTAAGTTCCCATCTACATTATTAACACTTTTCTTAAGTGACAATCATCCAGACAATAAATCATGCCCTGATTTGTAGTTTGCTGATTTCCAAGGTGTAAATACACTGAAAATTTAAGAATCAGCTAGCTGGTCAGAGCTGTCTCCAAAATAAAATAATTGTTTATTTAATTATTTAGATATGTTCCACCACATTGCCTCTCACCCTAAATATCACTCCAAAGTTTTTTGTTTTTTTTTTTTGCTTTGGGCCTAGGATTTTATGATGTAGAGAATTAATCCCTAGTAAGGAAGTTCCCTCTACAATGTGGATGGGCAACTCTTCTGCTATTTATAGTCTTAGAGAATGACTTGGGGGTGCCTGAAGGTTAGCTAACTTGGTCAGTCATACAGCTAGAAGCAGGAGCTGAGCCTGTGCCTCCTCAACCATCACCTTCAGTACATCAAAATACCAAGCAGGAAATAAACTAAAGCAGTGGTAGCCACTGGTGAAGTCTTTGATGAGAAGTGTCACTTCTACAATGATGATGAAGAAACAAATGGCTGCTTGGCAAGTGTGGTAAAGTGGAAAGCACACTGAAATTGGAGACAGAGAATCTAGCTTCAATGACTGACTTTGGCAGGGCACGTCAACTCCCTGAGTCTTAGTTTTTCCATCTGTAAAATGGTGAGTGTAAATAATATTTGCACTACTGACCTCAAAGGGTTTTGCTAAAAATTCTTCATAAAATGTATATGTATACACATAAATAAAAATATGTATGTATACTGTATATAAATACATAATATATATTTAACATAAAATATATTTAAATGTATACATATATTACATATGCATGTATATGTGAGCTGTAAATAATAAGCTTCCTTCTCTGTAGCACCCTCTCTTCCCCTACCTGTGGTAACTAGAAGGACCAAAAACCAAACCAAACCAAACAAAAAACTCCTTCTCCAATTGTTAGACATGAAAATGCATTCGCCAAAGAATTTGGAGGAAGAAAAGGGGACTGGTCTTCTTTGAGACTGTCAAGAACAAACGAAAAAGATCATAGATCTGGAGCTAGAAGGGTCTTTGAGGTCAAGCTCAATGCTCTCATTTTGCAGGGATGGAAAGTGAGGCCCAGTGAGGGGATAGTAACTAACCCAAGGTCAGAAGGAAAAGGGACTGAACCAGACTTGGGGCCCAGCTCCCTGTCTGCCAAACGCAGCCTTTCCATTAACAAAATTTGGGTGGGGGATGTCTTCAATATAGCTCACTTCAGAGTCAAGGCTCTGTACTTTATAACCTTTAGGGAAGCAGACAACTAGGAGTCTAGTCCTAACTAGTTGTGTGATCTGGAATAGGTTGCTTAGCCTCTCTGAGGTGCAGCTTCCTGATCCATAAAATAAAGGGGTTGGTCTCTATGATCTTAGGTCTCCCTCCCAGCACTAAAATCCTCTAATTCAATGTCCTTTGCTATTAGCTTCCATTGGAGCGACTCTCTTTAAGACAGGAAGGGGAAGAAGAATGTATTAAGTGCCTGTTATGTGTTGGGCATTGTGCTAAGTGCTTTACAATTACTACCTTGTTTGATCCTTAAATTTGCACTTGTACTTGCATCTGTGTTTCAGTTTCAGTATTACCATCAAGGTTCTTATTTTTATTACTTCGTTTTGTAGCATCACGGGAAAAGCTGGGAAAGGGAGCTCGAGAAATTATCAAGTCCAATGCCTAGGCTCTAGAAAGAACTATATTGAAGATATTTTACAAAAGACATTAGTTCATGGAAAGATTCCTGCATTGGGCATTAGCGGGGCTGGACTCCCAGTCTGGTTTAGTCCCTTTACTTTCTGACCTTGGGTTAAAGTTACTATAACTTTCCTGGGTTTCTTTCTTTTCTCTATAAAATGGGAGAGTTGGATTTGACCTCTAAGAACCCTTCTAGCTTTAAATGTATGATTTTTCGCCCCCTTAACACTCTACAAAGAAGACTAGTCCCCTTTTCTTCCTCTAAATTCTTTGATAAATGCATTTCTATGTCTAACAATTGGAGAGGTGTTTTGTGTGTGTGAGACTTTTTTTTTTTTAAACGACTCACCTGCTTCAACTTAATCTCTTACCCTCAAAACTGTCTTTAGTGGACTAAAGAAAAACTCCTCACTGTCACTCATGCAATATCTTTTCATAAACTTGAAGGCTGTAATTTCCCCTCAATCTCTTCAGCCTAGAAGCACTTTTTTTGTAATGTGTAGAGACAGTTGCTGAAGGAACAGAATAGATCTTTTCCCATCTGACCTTTCGGCTCTATACAAAACGAAACATGTACATTCTAAAATTTTAGGAACCTCATTCACCAGGTCATGCAGAGGCCTGTCTTTTCACTTCTTGCATAATTTCAAAAATCCAGGATCATGGTACATAGATTTTTT
>CM053593.1:120851413-120875303 GCA_028646575.1 Pseudocheirus occidentalis
TTCCATACCTTAAGCATTTATCTTAGAAAGAGAGGTAGTACCCACAATTTATGATTTCAGACTTGGAATTCAAATATAATCTAGGGCCTCGAGGCCGCAGGTTCCCCACCCTGATGGTTCTTGAAATTGGATCACAGTATCATGGCTCTACAGCTACAAGGAACCTTAGAAGTCATGTAGTCCAACTGCCTAATTTTACAGATGAAGAAACTAAGAACTAGGGAAGCTTAAGTGACTTGCTATGGTCAAATGGTAAGGGAGGAGGCAGGATCTGAACCAAGGTTCTCTGACTCCAGAGATAGTACTTTTAATTATGTGAGCCAGGAAAGCTTGGGATGATTTTAAAACAAGTTTTCTAAAAATACTGTCATGAGACCACAATTCATTTCCTTTTTAAAAAACCTCACTAAGTTTTATTTAAATATCTTCTAAATAGTTTAGTTTGTAAAAACATCCTGGCTCTTAGATAACAGATTTTGGTGAAAGCTTGGATCTCTATCTGAAAAAGTAAAGAATTGCTTTATTTTTTAAAAAAATTCTCCTGAATTTAACAAATACTAAAATAATAGCTCCACACGCAAAGTAGAACAGATAAAGATTATTGAGAGATTGTGAATTTCTATTACAGACATCTTGCTTTTAAAAAAAAAAGAATAAATTCAGTTCTTCCCAAACTGTTCTGCTCTCTGTGTTTCCTTCTAAACTTCCTTCTGTCCATTTAAAAAAAAGCTTCATTTCTTTCTTTTCTAGCAACACTATTGTTAGGTCCCCTTTCCCTCTACTGAAACCCTGCCCCAGTCCCCACAAAGGAAGCTTTAGAAGTAGGCAATCTCCATCAGAAAGTAAGTTGTAAAAGTTCCACTTGTGAAGGGAAACAACAAATCAAATTTTAGTTTGTGGACAACCTAATTAAGATCAAAGAGTGTGAATGAGAGGGGGAACTTGGAGGAATTTCACAAAGTAGCTATAGAGCCCTTCTGTTTCAGAAAAAGGAACCACAGGTATCTTTCTCTCTCTAGCTTCTGCCTCATTGAGACAGTAAGGGCTGAGAGGTCATGGAACCAATGAGTGGCAGGAACTCTTAGAGCAGACAGAACATTAGCAAAAGCAAATTAACTCTTTCTTATCATTAATTTACAAGCATGGAGCTGGGGCACACTTATACTAGGGAAGTTAAGACCATTGGTCACAAAAAAAGAAACAGAGCTTTGAACCTGGTGATTTGACACCTAATAAAGCTGTGGCTATGGACAGACAACCCAGGAAAAGCTTTTTGATGTTGAGATTAACATGTTGGGTGAGCAAAGGCCTACTTAAAAGTTTTCTAGTATAAGGTGAGACTTAAGCTGAAACAATTTTTTAAAAGTATATGCTAAATGTATATTTCCTTTGATAAAATTCAAGGCATCTTTTTTTCAAGGTAGTCCTTGTTGAGACGAATGGTGGACCACATTCATTTCATACATATTTGCACCTTTCTCAAGTTCATTTTCCCTACTAGAACTTTATATATACAGACTTACATTCCAAATTTGAGCAAGAGTACTTGGGAAAGTATGAGTTGAATATTAAATCTAACTTAAAAGTCAGATTCACATTCAGATAATCAGCTGGAATTCCTTTTAAAGTATATAAGTCTCATTAATTGTAACTCCACTAATTAGGAATCTGTGATCATTTAGACAGGACTGGGCTAAGCTGTTTGTTTAACAAACTCTTCATGGTGCAAATTACATGGAAACAAGATTATAGAGGAATACTTAAAAAGCTAGGAGAACTGAATGTTTCAAATGTCCTTGAACATTCTAAGAGAGTTTTTCTATATAAAAAACTTAATAGTCACTTACATTCACCTATTAAATTCTTTATGTAAATGTATTTAAAAAAATAAATACCTACTATGTGCAAATCACTGTGTTAGGGGCTGGAGAAGCAGAGATCAAATAAGACACAATCCTTTTCCTAATGAAGTTTAAAATTTAGCAGGGGAACTACATATGCAGATAAGTATAATACAAAATAGGAAATGAGAAAAAAGATACTGGCTGGATCATATATTATCTGAGGTTCCTTGAACTCAGAAAGCTTTCTAAGAGTCTGTGCTTCATGCTGAGAAAGTTTTCAGGTGGATCCATTATGACCTTATCAGTGTAGATGGTCTCTCCACTGATGTAAATTGTAGCATATCCATGCCTCCATCCTATGTGACTTTGACCATGTTCTTCTATAAGTTCACCAAAGGGAGGCCAACTAATATGCTTTAGGACTTCTTTGTTGATAGAGTACTAAGGGGAAAATGCAAATGACTGCAGATGGTCTCAGATCAAGCTACATTTTAATGACAAATTATTCTGGGCATCTCAGCTTACCATATTGCCCAGTTTATGCCAGACAGTTGTGCAGGTTGTGTGTGTGTGTGTTGAGTGTTGGACAAATACTGCAGATGTTTTGGGACTTGAATTTGGGAAATTGCATTATTCCTTCAATGACTGACTCCAAATTGCTTGTTGCCATGAAAACCTGTCTTTTTACCAGCCGCGTTCTCTCAGTGACACTAATATGGTTATGCCTATGAATCATTGAATGCGATGATCTCAGGAGGATCAAAATTGCACATAACCCAAAGGGCAATAGAAAGATCCCAGTAGACAAAGGCAGGCTAAAACCTATTATCAGTGATGTTTTGCATATACAAGGCACCATCAAAGACATGTATGACCAGAAAAGGGAGAGAGGTCATGTAGTAAAAGCAAGGTATAATGTACAAACAGCCTGGGTGCTGCATTTATAACTACACAATATTAAAGGCCTAGAGAGGGATTCCAGAACATTGGGTAGATAACTCCATGCAGAATTTATGTAAAGACAAAAAAAAAATCACAGGGTATGAAAAGGCATGAAGGGATAGTGGAGAGATTACCCACACCAAAAAAATAGAGCATTAAAACTAAATGAATACATGGATACACACATATGTATATATGTTTCATACATATCTTCAGTAGGTGTATATCATGGTTAAAGAATTTAATAAAGTTTTTCTGCCATTATTCATTTGGTAAAAGTGGACATAGGCTCATAAAATTCTAGCACTGTAAGAACTTCAGATCATCTGCTCTAATTCCCTTATTTAAGAGACGGCCCAAGAGGTAAAGTGACCTCCCCAAAGTCTTACTGGTTGTAAGTGGCAGAGCCAAGACCCAGACTCAAATAATCTGACTCCAATTAGTGTTCAATCCAAAGTCAATCAATCAGCAAATATTTATTAATCACCTACTATGTGTCAGACACGATGTTGGGTACTAGAGATACAAGTACAAAGACTGAAACAATCCCTCCTTGCAATAAGCTTACATTCTAATGGAGGAAACAAGTGTGTATGTATATGTGTGTGTGCATGTATAGTAAATAAATATACATATGCATATATATATGTGTGTGCGTGTGTGTGTGTGTATACACACACAGAGTGTATATAGGACAATTAGGGAGAGCACTAACAGTTGGTGGGGATCAGGAAAGCCTTCAGATGAAAGAAGGTATCTGAGCTACCTCTTAAAGGAAAAGGTTGACTCCGAGGCAGGAATGAGGGAGAGGGAGGGAGTACATTCCAGGCACATAGAATTGTTAGATAGAACAAGGGCATGGAGATGGGAGGAATGATACCAGGGAGGGACAAAGAAAATGTCAGTTTGAATGGATTGCTGACTGTGGGAGGAGGAGCGATGCTCAATGTGTTTAGAAACATAGATTTGGGCCAGGCTGTAAAGGGCTTTAAAAGCTAGACTGAGGAGCTTATTTTTTCCCCTAGAGACAGTCACAGGACTTGGTTGAATAGCAGAGTCACATGGTCAGATCTGCATTTAAGGAAAATTACTTTGGCAGCTGTGTGTAGGACAGACTGGAGTCAGTAAAGACTTTAGGCAAGGAGACCAATTAGGAGGTTGCTGATATAATCTATGTGAGAAAGTGATATGGGCTTGAACTAAGGTAGTTAGTTAGCTATACAAGAAGAGAGAAAGGGTCAGATGTGAGAGATGTTGTAAGGAGAGAATGGGCAATATCTGGCCACTGACTGGATAATAGAGGGTGAGGAAGAATAATAAGTTGAGGATGATGCTGATATTACAAACCTCAATCATTAGAAAGGTGGTGGTGCCTTTGGCAGAAATAATGAAATCTGGATGAGGAGAAGGTTTAAGGGGGAAAGATAATGAGTTCAGGTTTAGACATGCAGAATTTAAGGTGATTCTGGGTCATACGATTTGAGATGTTCAACAGGCAATTAATGATATAGGACTGAAGTTCAGGGAAGAAATGGGCTGGATAGGTACATCAGGGAGTCATTTGCATAGAGATGATGGTTAAACCTGTGAATGCTGATGAGTTTTTGAGAGTGAACACAGAGGAAGAAGAGAAGAGGTCCCAGGATAGAACCTTGGGGAATACCCAGAGTTAGAGGGTCTGATATAAATGATAAGCCATCAAAGGATACTGAGGAGTCATTAGACAGGTAGGAGGTGAACCAGGAGAGTAGTGTCATGAAAACCTGGAGAGGAAGAGAGGTCAATGGTGACAAATGCAGTAAATAGGCTGAGATGTTTAGGAAAGAGAATAGATGATGAGATTTGTCAATTAAGAGATCTTTGATTACTTTGAAGGCCTACTCCAATTTCTTTCCCCCCCCATTTAACTGAGCATGGAGAAAACTTCCATAACCTGTCTTGAAAACACAGTCTGATCCTACTTGCAGGTAATGGGGGGGAAGGTGAGTTGAGATTTTTTTCCCCCAGAGTTCAGAATTTATCACAAATGATATTGCCCAGAAAGAAGAAACAAAAGGATGAATTCTCCACGTTTCCTCCCCCCTAAAGTTAAGGTCTGTTCTGGGGAACTATCCTCTAAAATGACAAATGTGATAGCTTTATCCTTAGGGTCAGAACCCAGCAGAACTTAACATTCTATTAAATAGATCTTGCTGAAGCTTGAAAAGATTTCACTACATGAAAAAGAGCAGGTCAGAACATGCTATGTTGACTCACATGAAGGGATCACCTGTAGCAATTGCCAGCTTCATTACATTCCCTGTTATTATAATTCTCTTGATTACTTCAGGTTTGCAGATAGTCTGGGCAAACCATTCTATTGCCAAGACAAAGAGGTTGTTTTGTGGACAGTTTTCCTATTACCTCCCTCTATCATTTAAAAGATCACCTCTGTTTATTGATGAGTCCCATGAGATAGTGGTTAGAGCTCAGGGCCTGGCATCACAAGACTTGGGTTTAAATCTTGCCTCAGATACTTACTAGCTGTGTAAACTTGGGCGACCTCTCAGTTCCTCAGACCCTTCATCTGTAAAATGGTGGTAGTAATAACTAATAATAATAAAATAATGCCTGTATTACTCCCCTTACAAGACTGTGTGAGGAAAGCACTTTGTAAATCTTCAAATGCAGCATAAATGGTGAGTTATTATTTATCAGTATTATTGTCAGTGTAAATACTTATTGACTTCCTGCCAGAACAAAAAAAAATCCATAATTGCAGAGAAACCTCAAATCATTCTGAATATAAATAAACAGGGTCTGGAAGGGAGGTCATCTAATCCAGAGGTATCATACACTCTATTCAAGGCCCAGCAGAACCAGATTATAATGTAACAGGGAAATATTTAAAAAGAAAAAATAAAAATACAATAGAACACAGATAATATTACATTATTATCTAAGTCAATATGTGGCTAGTAGAGATCCTTATGCATGCATTAGTGCCCCTATTTCTACTTGAGTTTAACATAACTGATCTGGCTCAAACCTCTCATTGTAAAGATGTGGAAACTCAGGACCAAGGAAGTTAAGTGACTTGCCCAAGGTCACACAAGTAGCCTCAAAGATAGAACTTGACCCTAAGGTTTTCTGTCTCCACAGATGCTGCTCTTTCTGGGGTATTACACCACCTCCTAAGAGCATTTGGAGGGGAGAACTCAATTCTAGTCCTATTTCTATGTCTAGCTAATTATATGACCCAAGACAAGTCACTTAATTTTTTTTGTAATCAACTTCTTTTATAAAGAATTTCATAAGCTATAATGTGACTGTGTATGTGAATTACTATTTTCATTACCTAATAATAAAGTTAGCACTTATACAGCACTTTAAGGTTTGCAAAATACAAATATTAACTTATTTGCTCTTCACAACGCTGCTGGGAAGAAAGTGTGCCATTATTATCCTCATCTTACACATGGGGAAACTGAGGTTGTAACTTGCATACAGCTGCCGTCTGTGACTGGATTTGAAATCGGGTCTTCCTGACTTTAGGTAAAGTGCTTAATCCATTGCACCATCTAGCTTCCTATGAGAAATATTGGACTAGTTAATTTCTGAGATCTTATTAAACTATAAAAAATGCATAATGGCCTCTGGACAAGTCACCTAACCTCAGTTTCCTCATCTGCAAAATGGAGATAATTAATAGCATCTACCTCCTAGGGTTGTTGTGAGGACTGAATAAGATCATATTTGTAAAGTACTTTGCAAACCTTAAAGTGCTATAGAAATGCTTATTATTATTATTATTATGTAACCAAAGACCTCTTAATTGCCAAATCCAATGGCCTTTTTTAGTACCTATTTTTTCCTTGAGTTCTCTGCGACACTGGATACTCTTGACCACATATGGTCTCCTCTGGATATTTTCTCCTCCTTTAGTTTCTTTGGTTTTCTTCCTACCTCTTTAATGTTTGAGTTTTTTTTTCTATTCAGTTTAAGTGGGTGTTCTCTGATGTCCTGGCTAATTGTTTTCTCTTTTTTTCCCCTTGCAAATCTCATTTACTCCCATAGCTTCAAATACTTGGGGAGAGGCTTCCTGAGTTCTTCAGATACAAGAACATAAGGTGGGTCCCAGGACACATCCCTTCTTGCCTTCTAGCTATGCCTCCTGACAGGGATTCACCACCTCCTACTTCCTCAACAAAGTTCCAGTGGCAGGGGCCATAATACCACTAGGCCTGTTCATGCTTGCCTTGAGCAGTGCCTTAGGAGATACCAACCACCTCTGGCTCTTGTGAGGTAACTCTAGATGTTAGGATACCTTCCCTCCTTTCTTAATGAACTCAGTGTACCTGGTGATCTCTCTCTGTCTCTGCCTTTCACTCTCCCCACCTCCTCAACTCCTGTCCTTTTACTAGGGGACTTCAGTATACATGTTGCTCTTCCCTCAAATACCCTAACTTGGCAGTTTCATCTCCCATGACCTATTCTTCAATTTTATTCCAGCTATACAAAAAATGGTCTTATTTCCTTGAACCTGCTATCAACTACAAGTATCCCCTTTTCATGTTCAGGAACTACCAAATTCTTTTTCTGATCATTATATTCTATCATTCCATCTTCCCTATGTCTCCGAGAGGTTGCGGGTAGTTTTCTAATACTGCGTAGCTTATGAGCCTCACTGGTGTGTTTCCTGCTATGATTATTAACTAGAATCATTTAATCAGCCAGACTTATGCAGTTTTTAGAAAAGGGTATTTACTAAAGTGGCACAATGAGAATAACTGGTACAAAATATTCCTCTTTCCCCCAAAAGTCTAACATACTTTCCCACAAGTCTACACAGAATCCAGAAGAAAGTGGGCTCAAACTTAGTGAGCACTTATGGCCAAGTAGTAACTCACAATTCCTGGTTGCTTTAAAATTTTTTTCCCCACTCCATGACATGCTGAAGAATATTCCCCTCTAGACACGGCATAGATTTTTGCCGGGCTCTTTGTAATTCTATGAATCCGAGTTCAATATGGACTTGACTCCTGATTCAGACATTGCTGCCATCCACTGTTCTCTCAAAGCATGATGCTAGGCTACCGAACAGCAGATAGGAAGTCCAAAATATTCTGGACATTCAAAGCTCACAAAGTCATCCTCAGGCCAAGAGAGACAGAGAAGAAATAAAGACTGAAGTCTAAGTGCTCTCTTCTCTTCCAAAGTACTCCTTTCTCAGAGGATTTAGCTAGAATGATTTCTTCCCTTCACTGAAATCTCTCTTGCCCGCCAGATGATCAAATAACTTGAGGTCAAAACCGATCTTCTGTTTTATAGATGATCCATGAGTAAGAAGAGCTGGCAATTTGGACACAGGAGTCAGGGACCTGGGAAGGATGATTATAAGGATGTGAACGTTGGTGGCTGGAAAGATACTGGTACCACCAAATAAAACTGGAGATATTTGAAGAAGAGATGCTCTTATTCAGGTATGGGTTGGATGAGATGGCTTTTGGGATCCCTTCCAACTCAGTTTCTGATTAAAATTCTAATGAGTTGGTAACTGATCAGACCTCAGTTTTTCCATCTATAAGATAACCTATTTGGAACAGGTGATTTTTAATGTCCCTTCCAATTCTAAAATTCTACAAGAAGATAAACCTGTGTAAATAATAAAAATAATTTTTTGGTACTGTGAAAAACAAATACAAAATATCTTGAATTCTAGGACAAGAAATTCAGGAAACAGGAAACTGAAAGGTTTATATGTGAAAGGTTTATAATCTTTCAACCTTATCTCTCCCAACCAATAGTGCATATGTCAGACAAGACAGACTACAAGGTCTTTCCTGAACATGCCCAATACTTTATCAACTGTATCTTTTTTCATGCTGGAATTCTTTTCCCATCCATCCATACCTTACCTATGTGTGTACCCAGTGGCATGTTAGTAAATGTTTAACAACCAGCTCTGTGTGTGTGTGAATGTATGTCTGTGTGATGCACTCAGCGAACACTTTTAAGTTTAATTTGAATTATTAATATTTTCTTCATCACTTTAAGTCTAGATAACCAATAAAACAATAAATCAATCCCTGATTTGTGGCAGATTTTCACGGTATAAATGCTCACACTGAAAATCTAATCATCAAGAACCATTTGAAGCCAAGTAGAGCTGGTTCCAGCATATCCCTGAGGGTATCCTCAGATTCTGCTCTGGACTCTCTCGTCTTTTCCCTCTATATTGGTGACCTACTTCATCAGCTCCAATGGGTTCAATGATCATCTCTGAGCAGATGACTACTAGGTATGTATCTGTAACCCTAGGTTCTCTCCTGAATTCTGCTCTTACAGCACCAACAGCCTATGTCAAATTGGATATTCCCATAGCCATCTCAAACTTAACATCTTCAAAACAGAACTTATTTTCTTCCCCCTCCTCCTCCCTGAAAAAATTACCCCTCATTCAAATTTCTTTATTTTCTTCTAGGGCACCACCATATTTCCAGTCGCCCAAGCTTACACCTTTATAGTCATTCTTAACTCTTCATTCTCCCTTACCCTGAATAGCTAATCTTTTGTCAACTACTGTTGAATCTACTTCCAAAATATTTCTCATATCCTTTCCATTTTCTCTATTCACAAAGCCATCATTCTCGTTAAGGACTTCATTACCTCTTTTCTCAAGTAGTTCCATAAGCACTTCATTGGTCTCTCTGCCTCAGCTCTCTTCCCCTTCCAAAGCATCCTCCATAGAGTTGCCAAAGTGAGCTTCCTAAATAAGGAAGGGCTGACTATGCCACTTCCCTGTTCTATACACTTCAATGAACCTGTAGGATTAAACACTGACATCTCTGTTTGGCACTTAAAGCCCTCCCTTTCCAAACTTATTATGCCTTACTCCCCCTTAGATACTTTCTCATTAGCCAAGTCGGCCTTTATGTTCTTTCTTACACATCATTCTATCTCTCATTTGTGTGTCTTTGCACAAATTGTGCATGCCTAGAATCCATCTCCTCCTCAATTTCACCTATAAGAATCACCAGTTTCTGTCAAAGCTAACTCAATCAGCAAGCTTTTCTTAAGGTTTTATTATGTGTCACACACATACAAAGAAAATCATTTCCTGCTCTGGAGAAGCTTACCTATAACTGGGGACACAACATGTGAATAAGTAGACATATATAATATAGATAATTATGTAGAAGGGAGATAACTCCCTGGGGGCAATGAAGTGACTGGGGGAGACTGGGAAGACCTCTTACAGAAGGGTAACATTTGAAATGAATCTTGAAAGACCACAGGGATGTCAACAGGTAGATGTGAAGAGGAAGACTATTCTCTGCATGAGGAGTGTACAGCCAGTACAAAGGAGAAAGACATGGAATGTTGTGCATAAAGAAGAGCAAGTATACCAATATTGCTAGACTCAAGTTTGTAGAGGAGTTTATTGAGCAGGGAAATGGCATGGTGAGACCCAAGCTTTAAGATAATCACTTTTGGTCGATGTGTGAAGAGACTGGAGCAGGGAAAGAACTGAGGGAAAGAGACCAATCAGAAAGCTACTGCAATTGCAAGAAGGCCCTAAATTAGAGTGGTAGCTATGTGAGAAGGAGCTTGGAGGTACAATGGACGGAGTGCTGAGCCTGAAGTCAAGAAAACTCATCTTCCTAAGTTCAAATCTGGCCTCAGACAATACTAGCTGTGTGAACTGGGCAAGTAACTTACCCCTGGTTTCCTCACTGGTAAAATGAGCTGGAGAAGGAGATGGCAAACCCCTCCAGTATCTCTGCCAAGAAAACCCCCAAAATGAGGTCAGGGAGAGCGGGACATGACTGAAACAACTGAACACGTATGAGTAGAAATATTCAAAAAATGTTGTGAAGATAGAAATGACACGATGGAGCAACTAACTGGGTACATGTTATTGTATATAAGTTTGGAGAGTCAAGGATGACAGCATGCCAAGATTACAAACCTGGGTGACACGGAGAATGGTGCTGCCCTTCATAATAATAGGGAAATATGGAAGAGGGGTGTGTTTTAGGGGAAAGATAATGAGTTCTGTTTTGGATGTGTTGAGTTTGAGATGCCTACATCATATCTGGTTTAAAATTTCCAACGTGTAGTTGTAGATATGGGGGTGGAGATCAGAAAAGAAACTAGGGCTGAATGAAATAGATATGGGAATCATCTGCAAAAATCTGATAACTGCCCATGGGACCTGATGAGATTACCCATGGAGACAGTATAGAGAGAAGAGAGAAAAAGGCCCAGGACAGAGACTTATGGGACACCCACAGTTAGTGGAGTGATGAGGATAATAAAGATACAGCAAAGGAAACTTAGTAGGCGGGGTCATGGAGGTAGAAAAAGAAATAAGATATAGTATTGTCTTGAAAACTCAGAGAGAAGAGAGTAAACAACACCTTCCTACACTGTGGCCTTTGGTGGTTCCCCTAAAAAATTACTGTATTTATTTTATATATGTAAGAAAGGGAATTTCCTTCCCCACCTCAATTGATGTGGTCAGAAGGGCCCCAATGTAATCACAAAGTATTAAGTAGGTGTTAAGGAATTTTCCCACAACCCTAACACAATATGTGAATGAGTACTTCATCAATTTGAAAGAATTATAGGTCATACCAGATTTTAATCTGTATTATAAAGCAGCAGCCATCAAAACTATTTGGTACTGGCTGAGGAACAGAGCAGTGGATCAATGGAATAGACTGGGTACACAAGACTCAGTAGTCAATGACTACAGTAATCTACTGTTTGATAAATCCAAAGACCCCAGTTTTTGGGATAAGAACTCACTATCTGACAATAACTGCTGGGAAAACTGGTAATATAGTATGGCAGAAACTGGGCATAGACCATTATCTGACTCCATATACCAAAATCAAGTCTAAATGGGTGCATGATCTAGGTATAAAGGCTGATACTGTAAGCAATCTGGGGAAGCAAGGAATAGTTTACCTGTCAGATTTATGGAGAAGGGAAGACTTTATGACCAAACAAGAGTTAGAGAGCATTATAAAATGCCAAATGGATAATCTTGATTACATTAAATTGAAAAGTTTCTGTACAAACAAAGTCAATGTAACCAAGATTAAGAGAGAAGTGGGAAATTGGGAAAGAATTTTTACAACCAGTGTCCCTGATAAAGGCCTCATTTCTAATATACAGGGAATTGAGTCAAATCTATGAGAATATAAGTCATTCCCCAATTGATAAATGGACAAAGGATATGAACAGGCAATTTTCAGAGGTAGAAATTAAAGATATCTATAAGCATATGAAAAAATGCTCTAAATCACTATTGATTTGAGAAATGCAAATCAAAACAACTCTGGTTAAGATGACAAAACAGGAAAATGACAAATGCTGAAGAGGATGTGGAAAAATAATGCATTTTTGGTGGAGTTGTGAACTGATTCAACCATTCTGGAGAGCAATCTGGAACTATGCCAAAGGGCTATAAATAATTGCATACCCTTTGAACCAGTAATACCACTTCTAGGGTTGTATCCCAAAGAGATCATAGAAGTGGGAGGAAGACTCATATGTACAAAAATATTTATTACAGCTCTCTTTGTGGTGGCAAAAAATTGGAAATTAAGGGGATGCCTATCAATTGGGGAATGGCTAAATAAGTTGTGATATATGAATGCAATGTAATACTATTGTGCTATAAGAAATGAGGAGCAGATGGACTTCATATTTACCTGGAGGGGCTTATACAAACTGATGCTAAGTGAAAAGAGCAGAACCAGGAAAAATTTGTACACAATGTATGTGTGGCAACCAACTTTGATAAACTGAACTCTTCTCAGCAATGCACAATTATAAGACATCTCTAAAAGACTCAGAATGGAGGGAGATTATCTACATTCGGAGAAAGATCTAGAAAGAACAGAGTTTAAATGCAGACTGAAGCAAACTACATGCTCTTGTTCTTTTCTATATTTGGTTTTGTTTCCTCTTTCCCACTGTTCATTCCAATGGTTGGTTACAGCCCTTCTATACAACCAGACTAATGTCCAATGTGAAAATATTTGCAGATCCTATATCTGATTGTATGCCGCCACGAGAGGGGATAAAATCTGAAACTCAAGGGATTGTGGAACTGAATCTTGTAAACTAAAAGTAAACAAACAATCAAAAATTAAAAAAAAAAGAATTATAGGACCTTGACCTTTGGATAAAGACAACCAGCATCACACAGGAAATATCTTGTGATTGGCTGAGAAAATCAGTTATGCTCCCTGGGTCTTTATATAAAAGCAACAAATTAACTAATGGCAGAAGATTCCACTTCAACTACTGAATATTTTCAACCACTGGGATGTTCTCTCTCCTCACTTCTACCTCTTGACATCCTCGACTGCTTTCAAGATTCAGTCCAAATGTTACTCTTCTGCAGGAGGCATTCTCAGTTTCCCCTCTTCTTCTTATCCCAATGTAGTCCTCCTATTAAATTTACCTTCTTTTTACTCTCTACCTATAATATATGTCCTACTTACTTATATGCTGTCTCCCCAACATGTAAATCTGAAGAGTATTTTGTGGAGGTGGACTTCTTCAAACATACCACACATAGGTTCCACAAGAACCATAGGACATCAAGGAGGGGCAAAGGAGATCCTGTCTACTTTTCTCTGACCCCCTCTCCTCAACTGTCCACATCATCAGAGCTCTGGTTCAGTAGGAAACAATTCATACAGTTAGAAGCCAAAAGGAGAACAATAACAACAACAAGTACTACTACTACCACTACTACTACTACTACCACCACCACCACCACTATTACTACTACCACTACCCCTACTACTACTACCACCACTGCTATGACTACTACTACCACCACTACTACCACTATTTCAACTACTCTGCTGCTGCTGCTGCTACTACTACTACTATTACTACCACCATTTATATAGTGCTTATTATGTGCCAGGAACTACGCTAAGTGCTTCACAAATATCTCATTTGATCCTCACAACAACCATGGAACACAGGTGCTGTTATTATTCCCATTTTACAGATGAGGAAACTAAGGTAAACAGAGGCTGAGCAATTTGCCCAGGGTCACATAGTTAGTATCTGAGGGTGTATTTGAACTCAGGCCCACTACTCTGCCCATGAATACTGGTTTCAATACAGAAGAAATACTATTTGTGAACTCACACAAGGAGCAGAGCCTGGGAGCCCAGCTGAATGACCCACTAGAGGAGATGCCTCACTTAAGGAAAGCTATGCAAGGACTCTGTGGGGAGGAAAAGAACTTCTAGGCCCCAAAGTATTGGGAGTTGTAATTGTCACAGATGTGCCTTATTACCACAGCACTTTAAGTATGACTCTACTTTCCCCAGGGATGTGTCTGTTATTTGTGTAAGAGTGTACCCCAGATTTATTGAGGCACATTTTATCCCAGTTGTTCTTATATAATCTTAGTAAATGTCTTTGCTAAAATCTAATTAAATTTACAGGCATGATTATTAATGGGAATCACACCAATGGGAGCTCATGGGCTACAAGAGCAAGAGCAATTATCTACAAGGTTACCCCAAGAACCCAGTTGCCCATAGGACCCAACACATAAAATGTAAATGTAAAATGGTGGACTATTCCAGAAAGGTAATGTCATAGACATACTGTGCACAGGGTACATCCTCCCAGGAAAATGTATCCCCTAGTATTAGCACAGTGCCTGGCACATAACATATGCTCAATAATTTGTTGGTTGATGGATTGATCTCACTCATCCTTTAAGACCCAGATCAAAAGCCATCTCCTCCTTGGAAAATTCCCAACTCCTTCAGAAAGTGATTTCTTTCCCCAGCAGAGCCTCCATAACATTTAATTTTATTTTTCCTCTTATACAGTTCATCATACTCAAGTTCCTAATATATTTACCTGTGTTTGCCTCTTCAAAGAAACCTAATATTGTAGATTCAGAATTGAAAGGGACTGTAGTCATCATTTAGTCCCCACACTCTCATTTTAGAAATGAGGAAATGGGAACCCAGAAAGGTCAAGTTGCTTCTTTACACCATCTTTGCACCATCTTTGGGTTATGTCCCTTTCTTTCTACTCTCTTGAGACTGTCTCAAGTCCCTTCCCACTCCTTCCCACTCCAATTCATCCTCTCTACAGCTGCCAGAGTGATTTTTCTAAAGCACTAGGTGGATTTTCCCCTCTACTATTGTTACTCCCTAGTATCTGCGATGCATGTTCAAAATATATGTACTTATGGACTCATTCTATGGGTTTCCCATCCAACTTCATATCATAATCCTGATAATATGTATTTTTTTGTCTACATCACAGATGACTACCACATATTTCAGGGAAGCTTTTAGGTGCTTCTGGACTTGATACAATCAGCACAACATCAACCCCAAAGTGTTGTTGTTCAGTCATTTCAGTTGTGTCTTACTCTTAGTGATTCCACTGCGGGTTTTCTTGGCAAAGATAATGGAGTTATTTACCGTTTACTTCTCCAGCTCACTTTACAGATGAGGAAACTGAGGCAAACAGGGTTAAGTGACTTGCCCAGGGTCATACAACCAGTGTCTATGGCCTGATTTCAACTCAGGAAGATGCTTTCTGAGTCCAGACTTGGAGCTCTATCCACACTGCACCACCCAGCTGCAGACATACATAAAGAACCTCTCAATCAGTATGGACTCTGCCTTTATTTCAATTTTGCACTGGTGATCTTCCATGATACTGACAAACACTGTTGATAAACATTCTAGCATATTCTATTTTTTTCTTTTTTTTTTCTTGAGGAAGGCAAGGCAATTGGGGTTAAGTGACTTGGGACTTGCCCAAGGTCACACAGTTAGTAAGTGTCAAGTGTCTGAGGGCAGATTTGAACTCAGGTCCTTCTGACTCCAGGGTGCATGCTCTATTCACTGTGCCACCTAACTGCCCCTTCTGGTATAGGCTTAATAAATGTTTTTTGAATGAAGAAGTGAATGAATGAATAAGTGAAAACTCCTGGTGCTCCTTGAATACTGCAGGTAGTTTACCTACTGGCTCCTACTCCATCTCCCAAATAGGCTGCCAAGGAGTAAAATACAGGCAATCCCCAATTTACAGGATACACATAAGATACAGCCTTAAAGAGCATAGCCTATAATAGACCTTAGTTCCTAAAGCTTAACTGGGGCGGGGGCGGGAGGGAGAGCTGGGTTCATAATGCTGGGGTCTGTGATGCTGCAGAAGACGGACAAAGCGATACCAGTAAAATGAGGTAGATAACACATTTCTAGAGGTTTTTTAAAAAAAAAAAAGAAAAATGTATAGATAAATTCTGAATTGAGGGCCAACATTTAGAAACAGTGCATGATTCACAGAATAGGCCCTGGCTTTAAAGGAGAGCATGTCTCCCTGAAAACTCCTAGGCAAAAAGTTTAACACAGCACACACAAAATGGCCACTTTCTCTGCCAGGGCCCAAGGGCTTTGGGACCTTTTTGGGTTTTTTTGCATTTTGGAGGGTAATTGGGGTTAAATGACTTCCCCAAGGTCACATGGCTAGTTTTTGTATTAAGTGTCTGAGGCCGAATTTGTTTGGGACCTTTCTTGAAGGGACTTCAGCTCTCCCTGTTTCCTGTATCCTTCCTCATAGTAAGTGATCAGAATAGGAATAGACCCATCTTCCTGACAACAGTTACTTTAGAGAGGTAGTTGGGTGGCAGAGCAGATAGAATGCTGGGCCTGGAGTCAGGAAGACACAAGTTTAAATCCAGTCTTAGATCCTGTGTGCAAGTCACTTAACTTCTGTGTGCCTCAGTTTCCTCAACTGTAAAATGGGCATAATAATAGCATCTTGCTCCCAGGGTTGTTGTGAGGACCAAATAAGATGATACTTGTGAAGTGCAAAGCACAGTGCCTGGTGCACAGTAGGTGTGTAGAGTGCTTTTTTTCTTCCTTTCTTCCCACAGAAAGGGCAATATCAGTAAGATGTGATATACTGTGTTTGCAAGAAATCAGAAGGGTTGGGTTCTAATCCTGGTTCTTTCACAAACTAGCTGTATAAACTAGGAAAAAACACTTACCTTTTATAGGTCTTTATTCCTTTTCTTTAAAATAAGGTGGCAAACTTAAGGGATTTCTAGGGTTCTTCCCAGCCCCCAAATGCTATGATTCTACAATGGAAAGAGTATTAGATTTGGAGTCGGAGGGACCAGGTTCAAATTCTACCACTGTCACTTACTACCTGATATACAGATAATAGAGTAAGTCAAGTAACTTCTTTTCACCTCCATTTTCTCATCTCTAAACTGAGAATTTAAAAATCTATAAAAAGCTAGATGGGGGAAAGTGAAGAAGCTTTATACGGCATCTAACGTGTGCCAGGTGCTGCGCTAAATGCTTTGCACATACTATTTCATCTGATCCTCGTAATAATCTCGGAAGGGAGTTGGTGTTATTATATGCCTTTGACAGTTTAAGAAACTGAGGCAAATAGAGGTTAAGTGACTTGCTCAGGGGTCAATCTATCAATCAGTAAGTATTTACTAAGAACCTACTATGTGCTAGGCACTGTTCTAAGGGCTAGGTAAGTATTTAAGGCCAAATTTGAACTTGGGTCTTTCTGATTCAACATCTAGCGCTCCATCCACCGCACCCCCTGCCAGTCAGACGACGTCTAGCTCCACATCTGTAATCCTAAAATATTATTTGAAATGGATTATCCTGAATACATGCAAAATATTTGAACTGAATTATCCTGAATACATGCATGAGATGTGAATAAAAGGCTAGCCCTGGAGGCTTAACAAATTGTGTTCAAATTCTGCTTTTGACACAGTAATCCTAAGCAAAGCATCTATTCAGTGTTCCAGGCCACTCTGACACAACTCTGAAAGACTTAATAATTCTTACCAGCTCAATGACCAACCATGCTTCCAAAGAACTGGTGATGAAGCATAGGAGGTGAACTCAAGGTGCATAATGAGACATATATTTTTTTGGAATGGCCAATGCAGAAATTTGTTTTGATTAATTATTCATATTTGTAAAAAAAACAACTCTGAATATATATTATAAGGGTTTTCTTTTTATTTTTTTTATTGGGGTGGGGGACTTGATAGAGAGAAAAACAATATTTTTCATTAATTGAAAAAAACCCTACATGTTATACATGAGTCATTGATTTTTATCAGTAGTAATTCTACCCAAGATTGGACCATCTATGTATGAAATCACAGGTACAGACCGGAAAAAGAAAACAACCCCAACATCTTTAAACACGTAAGGATTTCTACCGTATCTAAGAATAATGCTGACCCAATGTAATCAAAGACAGCCAAAATGAGAACCATATGTTAAGGCATAAGAATCTTTGAACTGCAAAGAATTATCTAGTTGAGAGATGTCAAACTTACTGCTGTAATTGAGACATGTTCAAATAAATAAAAATAAATACAACATAAATAATGTTATTTTGTGGTTTTCCATGTAAATATGCAGCAGGGATCCATTTCTATTTAGTTTCATACCACTGATTCTAGTCCAATTTTTTCAGGGGGAGGTGTAGGGGCAAGTGGGTTAAGTGACTAGCCCAGAATCATACAGCTAGTGTCTGAGTCCATATTTGAACTCAGGTCCTCCTGACTCCAGGGCCGGCGCTCTCTCCACTGCATCACCTACCTGTCCCTCTAGTCCAACTATCAGCAGAAACATATGAGTCCTCTACAAACATTCCTTATTCTTGAAGGCTTTGTACAAGTTATGTATCATGTTTGTAATGCTCTTTCTCCTCACCTTTGGCTCTCAGGACCTTTACCTTTTTTCAGGGTTTAGTTCAAGTTCCATCTACATTATCCTGCTCTCCTCAGTTACTACAACCACATGCAAACCCTAAATTATATTGTATAAATTTTGTATTTACTTATCAGCCCATTAACAAACATTTATTAAGCACCTACTAGATTTGAGAACTGTTCTATATACTGGGCTTACAAAGATGAAAATGTGATTCAGTTCCTGCCTTCAAGGAGTTTATATTCTTTGGAAAAATTTTTTAGTACTTTCTTCTGTTTTATTGTATATAGTTAGTAGAGATGATGAGGGAGGAAGTTCTATGCATAGTTGGAGGAGCCAGTGAAAATGTTCAGAGTTGGGAAATGGAATATCTTGTTCAAGGAACAGCAAGGAACCAACATCACTGGATCACAGAGTACATGGGGACGAGGATAAAGTGTAAGAATTCTGGAGAGGTAGTGGGAGGACAGGTTATGAAGGGCTTTGAATATTGACCAGAGGATTTTATATTTGATCCTGGAGGAGATAGGGAGCCATTGGAATTTATTCAGTGGTGTGTGTGTGTGTGTGTGTGTGTGTGTGAAAAAGAGAGAGACAGAGAGACAGAGA
This sequence comes from Pseudocheirus occidentalis, assembly GCA_028646575.1. Lineage (NCBI taxonomy): Eukaryota > Metazoa > Chordata > Mammalia > Diprotodontia > Pseudocheiridae > Pseudocheirus > Pseudocheirus occidentalis. Next base: position 120,870,567 of record CM053593.1, read on the forward strand.
AACAGAGAGAGAGACAGAGAGAGAGGGAGGGAGAGAGGGAGGGAGAGAGAGGGAGAGAGACCAACCTGCAGGCTATTGCAATAACCCAGGTGTAAGGTGATGAGGTCCTGCACCAGGCTGGTGGCAGTGTCTGAGGAGAGAAGGGGTCATATGGGAGAGATATTAAAAAGTTAAAATCAACAGGGCTTGGCAATAGAACGGCTATAGGGGGTGAGAGAGAATGAGTTGAGGATGCCACCTAGGTTGCAAGCCTGGGTAACTGGGTAAATGGTGATGTCCTCACCAGTAATAGGAAAGTTAGAAGACAGGAACATTTAGGGGGAAAGATAATGAGTGCAGTTTTGGATATACTGAATTAACTTGGCTATAGGATGTCCAGTGAGAGATGTCCAGGAGGCAGCTGGACATGGGAGGTCAGCGGAGAGGCTAGGGATGGATAAGTAGATGTGAGAATCAACAGCATAGAGAATGATAATTGAATCCATGGGAATGGATGAAATCACCAAGTGAAACAGTATAGAGGGAGAAGAGAAGAGGGTCCAGGATAGACAGGGCATAATGTAGATGAAGATGCAACAAAGGAGACTGAGAAGGAGTGGTCAGATATGTAGGAGGAGAACCGTGAGAGAAAAATAGAAAAAAGAGAGTATCAAGGAGAAAAGGATGATCAACAGTGTCAGAGGCTGCAGAAAAGTCAAGAAGAATGAGGACTGAGAAAAGGCCATTAAATTTGGCAATTAAGAGACCATTAGTAACTCTGGGGGATAAATAGGTGGTGCAGTGGATAGAGTGCCCAGCCTGGAGTCAGGAAGACTTATCTTCCTGAGTTCAAATCCTATGTGACCCTGGGTAAGTCACTTAACCCTGCTTACCTCAGTTTCCTCATTGATAAAATGAACTGGAGAAGGAAATGCCAAATCACTCCAGTACCTTGGCCCAGAAATGATCCCATTTCCAAATGGAGTCATGAAGAATCAGAGACAACTGAACAACAAGAGTAACTTTGGAGGGAAAAGTTTTGATTAAATGATGAGGTTGGAAGCCAGATTGCAGAGAGTTAAGTACAGAGTAAGAAGAAAGGAACTTAAAAAATGTATTGCATATACACACATATGTATCTGTGCATATACTTATTTTGTATTTACTTCTATTGAATATAAATTCCTTGAAGGTAGGAACTGTTTCTTTTTATATTTGTATCTCTAGCACTAAACACAACACCTGGCACAAAGCAGATGCTTAATAAATTCTTCATTGATTAATTGATTGATTTTTGGGTGAAAGTGTTGAATTCTCATGATGAAGAATTTTTGACGTAGGAGAAAAGCAATGAACTAAGGAAGAGACTCATTTCTTCTGGCTGCAGCTTTCTTATTTATTTAAGTCACATTTATTAACTGTCTATCCTACACAGAATGGGATAATTTTAAGTGCTGGAAGTAACCTGAGTTGAATTTTTAAGGAAGCTGGGGAATCTAGGAGGAAGTTGAGGGGGTGCATTCCAAGCATGTAAGACAGCCTGACCATGGAGAACTGCACAGACAAAAAATGGAATGTTATAGAGGAGGATCAGCAAGGCGGCTAATTTGGCTGGAAATTAAAGTGAGGAAGAGAAATACTGTATGAGAAACCTAGAAAGGTAGGAGGCACAAACCAGATTGTGAAGGGTTTTAAATGTCAAACAGATGTCTCCAAAGGCAGAGGGAGCCATTGGAGTTTGAGGGGTTTTTTTTGTTTTGTTTTTTGCTTTTTGGAGGGGGGAGGGCAGGACAATTGGAGTTAAGTGACTTGCCCAAGGTCACGCTGTTAGTAAGTGTTAAATGTCTACGGTCACATTTGAACTCAGACCCTTCTGACTCCAGGGCCAGTGCTTTATTCACTGTACCACCTAGCCACCCCTCCACTGGAGATTTTTAAGGAGGGAGGAAGGGAGGAATTGAATTATCTTCATGGGAATTCCTTCAACCAATTAAAATTGCAACCCATCTTTGATTTAGTAGTTGTCTTACAAAATTGACTGTGGCTGTTTACTTCCCACATTCAGACAACTAGTAAACATCACAGGATTTGCACCCAAGACTTCCTTACTGCAAAGCCAGTACTATATTCACCATTCCAGGCTGATTACATGCTGTCAGTGGAAGAATAAATAATATGAGAGCCTTCTGAAGGAACAAGAGGCTTGAAAATGCTGCAAAATTCTCCAAATGCAGTCTGGCTTGCAATGCAATTCAGTTCTGGGTCTAGTTTAGTTTCTGTCTGTTCTGTTTGTCCAACACACATACACACACACACACAATGGGCTGCTTGTCAAAGTACATGGTGCAATCTTGGCAATACCCATTTTTCATTTACTTTGTGTTTCCCAGGTTGCCGTGGACAAAGAATTCATTACACGTGGCAAAAGTGGGGCTGAGTCTCTTGTTCTTTTCTACACTGGTCCTTTGATAGCTGGCTCCATCTATTGCTGAGACTCAGGCTCAAAGTCTTTCCAGTTTGGAAGAGCCTTCAAGAACCTAAGAGTTACCTCCAAATAATGAGTCATTCGAGGAGGACTTTGTGAAGACACCCCCCCTCTCCCATACCTTGTACTTTAAAAAAAGCAAAAACCAGAAAACTAGAATTTTTTAAAAATAAATCTGTAGGCTCAGAAATGGAGGAAGAATCTGTAAGACTAATGTGATTTGAGGTTGAAATACAGTGTTGAGAATGAAGCAAGTGACAATTTTGTATTCTGAGCTAGTCAAACCATATCTAGAAGGCATGAATGTGATAAGAATAAAAACATCTAAAGTTAGAGATTAGGTTGGAGATAGAACTTAACACATTGTCATATAACTTACAGGTTGACAGAACTGGGGATATTTAGCCTGTAGAAGAGAAGCCTTGTTGAGGCAGGTGGGGGTATAAAAGCTAATTTCAAATGACTAAAGGCCTGTCATCTTAAAGATGGATTAAGCTCACTTTCCTTGGCTCTGAAGGATAAAACTATGACTAATGGGTGAAAGATTCAGGGGAGGCTGATTTTGTTTAAACCTAAGGAAAGAATTAGATCTATTCCCAAAATAGAATATGTTGTTCTGGGGGAGTGGTCTGTATGTAATGCATTCAAAGGCCCCACTTGTCAGTTAAGCTGGGTCAAGAACACACTAGATGACCACTGAAGTTCCTTCCAGATCTTGAGATTCTATGTTAAAACCCTGGGGTTTCACCTTACACCCTGAAAATTGGCAAAGATGATGAAAATGGGTGATAGTCAATGTTGGAGGAGTTGTAGGATGCCAGGCACACTAATACGTCATTGGTAGAATTAGGAGATGATACAACCATTTTGGAAAGCAATTTGAAATTATTTTTGGTCTCTTTGAACCAGAGACTCCATTAATGGGTTCATACTCCCATTGACAAGAAGAAAGTCTTCCTATTTATAACAATATATATAATATTTATAACAGTACTTTTTGTGAAAGCAAAGAATTGGGAACAAAGACACCTACTGACTGGGAAATGGTTAAACAAATTATGGTATATGACTATGATGGAATATTATTGTGCTGTAAGAAATGATATTATGTGATGAATACAGAGAAGCATGGAAAGATGTATGTGAACTGATGGTGAGTGAACCAAGTAGGGCTGAGAAAACAATAAACATGATAATGTCAATGGAAAGAACAACCAGATGCACAAAAAATAAAATATGAATGTAGCAAAATTACAAAGATCAAGTGTCATTTTCCACTTCTATCTGCAGCTCTGTTTGAACTCCAAGGAACATGACTTCCCACCCTGGATAAGTTGATTCCCTGAAATCTTATCAATATGATGTTTAACTCAACTTTAGATACTCTACCTGTCCCTAACCTCCTTTCCCCTCTGACTTGGAGGGCCGGAGGGAGGAGCACTACGTCTCCTTGCACAACTTTCTTTTACATAAGGCTGGAACTGGACTCTGCAGTTTATTCTCTACTATTCACCTGCAGCTCTGCCTGGTCTGAACTCTATAAAGAATATGATGCTCCCCCACACTGGGTACTGCTTGGAGTTTGTCTCCCCAATACCTTGCTTTCCAGCTTCCTTTTGTATGTTGTCTTTCCCCTTTAGATTGTAAGCTCCTTAAGGGCAGGAACTGTCTTTCTTTTTCTTAATTGTATCCCCTGTGCTAAGCACAGTACTAGCACAGAGTAGTTGCTTAACTAATGATTATTAAATTGAATTATTGACTTGAAGAGATTTGAGAGGATAGCCCCACCGACCCTTCTGTGGTGGTGAACGGCCCACGTAGGTTGCATATTGCATATATTTTTGGACTTTTCAATTAATTGATTGTACTGATTTTTTGCTTTTTTCTTTGTCTTTAAAAACACGATTTGCTGTATGGGATGGCTCTCTGGGAAGGGGAGGGAAAGGAATGTTAGGGAAAACTACGATGATGTAAAAAAGAAGACAACAATAAAAATTTATTTAAAAATAAATTTTAAAAGGAAAAATTCTGTTAGATCTTCAGTACTGCTTGACAATTATTTTTTAAGCTCTTTGTGGTGACTCACGATCTCATTCCTCATCTATAGTGGCCATTCTCAACCTTCTTCACCCTAATAGCATGCTAAGTTCCACATAAATAATTCCCTTTCTCATTCTGTCCCCTTATTTCCAACTGACCTCCTATTTACTTAAGAAACAAGGCTATTCTAGTTAGCATCCCTAATTCTCATTCTCCTTTATTAATTCATCTTA
>CM053593.1:120875803-120954796 GCA_028646575.1 Pseudocheirus occidentalis
GAAACTGAGAGAGGATAATAAACAGAAGAAACAGAACAGATTTGCCATCCTGTTTAATAACAATTGATTCTCATAATTCATAACAATGTGTAATATGAGGAAGTGAATATAGCATTTTAAGAAGATACAGTGTATACTCAGTACTTCTGATAAAATCTTAATTTATAAGATATATAGAGAACTGAATCAAATTTATAAGGATGCAAGTCATTTCCCAATTGATAAATGGGCAAAGGATATGAACAGGCAGTTTTGGGATGAAGAAATTAAAGCTGTCAATAGTCATATGAAAAAAATGCTCTAAATCACTATTGATTAGAGAAATACAAATCAAAACAAATCTGAGGCAGCACCTCAAACCCATCACATTGGCTACTATGACAGAAAAGAAAAATGATAAATGTTGGAGAACATGTGGGAAAATTGGGAACACTAATGCATTGTTGGTGGAGTTGTGAACTGATTCAACCATTCTGGAGAGGAATTTGGAACCATGACCAAAGGATTAGAACTGTGCATACCCTGTGTTTACCCTGTAAAGCAATACCATTACTAGGTCTGTATCCCAAAGAGAGCATAAAAAAGTGAAAAGGACCCATATGTACAAAAATTTTTATAGCAGCTCTCTTTGTGGTGGCCAAGAATTCGAAATTGAGGGGATGCCCATCAGCTGGCGAACGGCTGAACAAGTTTTGGTATATAAATGTAATAGAATACTATTCTTCTATATGAAATGATGAGCAGGTGGATTTCAGAAAAACCTGAAAAGACTTATATGAACTTATGCTGAATCAAGTGAGCAGAACCAGGAGAACATTGTACATAGTAACAGCAACATTGTTCGATAATCAGCTATGACAGGCTTACCATTTCTTAGGAATACAATGATCCAAGATAATTCCAAAAGACTTATGATAGAAAATGCTGTCCATATCCAAAGAAAGAACTGTGGAGTCTGAATGAAGATTGAAGTATGCTATTTTCACTTTTTTGTTTTTTTCTTTCTCATGGTTTTTCTCTTTCGTTATGGTCCTTCTTTCACAACATGACTAATGTAGAAATATGTTTAACATGATTGTACATATATAACCTACATCAAATTGCTTGCTGCGTTGGGGAGGAGGGGAGAGATGGAGGGAAGGTGAAAAATTTGGAACTCAAAACCTTATAAAAATGAAAGCGGAAAACTATCTTTACATGTAGTTGGAAGAAATAAAATACTATAAGTGGGGAAAAAGAAGATGTAGTTAGGAGGACAGGTTGGACCAGCATAAAAACAGGTAGGAGAAATCCATTCTGGAGGCAAAACAAGTTTGGGAGAAATGAGAAATCAGTTTTCAAGATCTCAAAAAGAAAAAAGAACATACATTATAAATTAATAGGGAAAAATGAGGAATGTTATTATTTTCAGAAAATGTGGTTAAGAGGACACCAAGAACTAACAACCTCTATGCCCACTTTAAAAAAAAAAAACTTTCTAGTGACTTTTAAATAAATGGAAAATGTGCATTTTAATGTCATATTTACTTTTAGTACATTTCAATCCAAGAAAAAAGAAAACAGAGATAGTCATAAATATAAGGTTATAGATATAGGTTAAAACTAGAATTTTAAAACTTTTAAAATTTAGTAGCTTAAAATGGCACCCAGACTTTTGGGAAATCTTGTGTTATACTTTGCCTTATTATATGCATTAACGGTTGCATGATAAAAAGTAACTTGAGGGTAGATTGAATCCATCAAATGATTAACTGGCACAGGAAGGAAGATATTAAATGGAGTTCTGAAGTAAGTATATTTGTTTAATTTCAAAATCTCAACCATTAGATCTTGACCTCATTAAAAAAATGTTTAGTTAAACACTAAGTTAGCTAACTGATTATCTTGAAAGGTTTAAACATAAGTAATATAGAAAGTACTTTCCCTCTAAATTCAGTCTTACATACATGGAAGGGGAGAGGGAAAAAGAGACTTTTTTTGAGCAACACATATGATTAAATACTGTAAACTAGAAATTATCATTAAGGATCCCATTAAAAAGAATCTGATGAAAAAAAGGTTATCTAGTCCACAAAAGACAACAATATTGGGTCACTGCAAGTAAAGATAGCTTTTGTACATTTTAATTTTTTCTTAACCAAAAACTGGAGGATTCACCTCTTTTCAATTTAAGAAATAAAAGCCTTTGAACCCATGTGATTTACAACCTTCTTGGAACACAAAGAACAGAAATGAGAAGCAAAGACTGATTGGCTAAACCTTGTGCTCTAACCAAGCTTTTATTGTTCACTCATTTCATTTGTATCCAACTCTTTGTGATCTCACTTGGGGTTTTCTTGGCAAAGATACTGGAGTGGTTTGCCATTTCCTTCTCCAGCTCATTTTACAGATGAGGAACTGAGGCAAGCTGGGTGACTTTTCCAGGGCACACAACTAGAATTAAAATGTTTGAGGCCAGATTTGAACTCATGAAGATGAGTCTTTCAAACTCCAGGTCTGGCACTCTACTGCACCACCTAGCTGCCCATCTGTTATTAATATCTATTCTTTAAAATTCCCCATTTTTCCTGGAGTAAAATGGTTCACGTTATACTTTACAAATGCATGAGTTACTCCTTCTCTGAAATTATCATTAAGCTATACCCAAATGTTACTGAACACTTCATTAAATTCTCTGGGTTGGGATGACTAGGTGGTGCAGTGAAGAGTACACTAGCCCTGGGGTCAGGAGGACCTGATTTCAAATCTGGCCTTGAACACTTGACACAACTTACTAACTGTGTGACCTTGGGCAAGTCACTTAACCCCAATTGCCCTGCCTTCCCCCCTCTAAAAAGAAAAATAAATTCTCTGGGTTGAGGAACGAGTGATGAATTTTGCCAGTTTGTGCACCTTCTTCATCTGCCAAATTCTCTTCCAACTTCTCCAGATCTTACATCTTCCCTCTGGTAAATGATGACAGCAGCAGGCACTTAACTTCCCTCTTTCCATATAGTACCATAAACTTATGCTTACTTTTTAAAATGTATGTTAAAAACATACTTTATAAGTATATGTGAAATAAACAAGAAAGCTCTAGCAAATGATATTGTATAGCAGAGCATATCTTTACAGTCAAATACTGACTAAAGAAGGTGGAGAGAATCTGATGAACCATATGGCATTTTTAATGATTTAAAACTATTCTCTGAAAATGATTCATCTCTTTAACACTATTTTTTTCTTAGTGAGACTTTATGCCTACAAATCACAGAACACCACAAATTCCAAAGAATGAAAATGATGGGTGAGCCAAAGGCTAGTGGAATGACAAATGGTGAGTTAGTAAGCTGCAGTACATTACCAATGATGACTGTTATATAAGATATATTCCAGGAAATGTATAATGAGAAAAAGAAGTAGTTTTGTCTGGCAGGATCCATGAAGCTAGAATGAGCAATGAATGCTAAGTAAGACAAAAAGGGTTTACTCAGCTAGGATAGGTTTTGAAGGTACATCAAAGAAGGTATCAGAATATTACTGAGGGTAGACAGGAAAAAGTTAATAAATGATGAAGAAAAGCCAGAACAACTGATTTGTCATTTACCTCTGTTCTTTCTTTTAAAAAGAACAATCTTCAAACTGGAAATTTTAGAAGAAGAGTACTTAAAAAGAACTGAAACCCAAGATAATTGAGGAGATGTTTATATAAGCATTTAGTTCCCCTCAATGAGTTCAAGTTACTAAGCCCAGATAAGCTACATCCAATGACAGTAAAAGAATCTATATACTTTTTTAGAGATTATTTTTAAATCATGTAGAATAACAGCTGACACTTATATTGGGTTTTACGGCTTGCAAAGTGTTTTACTTTTCATCCACACAATGATTCTTCAAGGCAGGTGCTATCCTTATCCACATTTTATAGGTAGGGATACTGAGCACCAGAGAGGTCAATTCCTTTTTCAAGAAGTTCAATATCAACTCAAAATTTTATTTAAAAAACGAATGTTAAAAATTGTCTTTACATGTAACTGGAAAAAATAAAATACTATTTAAAAGGGAAAAAAGTTCAGTACCTGGCTTAGAATCTTCCTCTCAACCCTAACTCCTGTCTCATTTGAGGGAACTTGAATATATATGTTGAGGTCCCCTTGAATACTCTGTCCTCCAAATGTAATTTCTGCAGCCTTTTCAGTTTCTATAGCCTTGTTCTCCACTCCTCCTTAGCCATACACAAAGGCAGTCACATTCTTGATTGCACTATCACTCACAAGTGTTTCACTTCAACGATCAAAAACTCAAAAATCCCTTTATCATGTCATAACTTCTTTTAATTCTGCCATCCTGCTTTATCCCTACCAAACTTATTCTTTTCCCCAACTAGGACCTCTAATCCTCACACCAGGCTACCATCCCTGATCTAACTTCCTTTCCCCCCATTTCCAAATTCATCTCTACAGTTCAACTCTCTGAGTCCTCTGCTTTTATGTTTCTGGCCACCCTCCTTCCCCTCTCATCAACGTTCAAGCCTTGCCAAACTCCAACTGTGGATTATTCCCACTCTCAAACTCCTCCATTTTCACTGACAGGCAGCTGAAAAGAGCTAGAGGAAATCACGAAACTGAGTCAATTGGGTCTCCAAACCTTTGCACTGCCTGACTCTCATGCCCTACCTCCTGACCTCCACATCCTAGAACCTCTTATTTCCATCAAAACTATGCTCAAGAGAGGCATCTTAGATGTGTAGAGAACTGTTCTCTCAGTCAGGAAGACTAGGATTAAAATCCCACCTCTGGCACATGTGCCTTGTGTGACCCAGACATTTAACCTCTCAGTACCATAGGCAATTTTTAAGACCACATTATAGAACAGGTGCAGATCTACAGAAATGAGAGGTCTAGTCCACAACTGTTCCCCCTCACCGCCATGCTTCCACACTCAGGCATGATCTTCTTCATCCCCTAGATTCCCTCCCCCTCCAAATACACCCTGAATTCATTGTATTTATACTTATTCATGTTTATGTTATCTCCACCAGTGATTATAAGTTCCTTGAGGACAGGAACTATTTCATTTTTGTCTTTGCAACTCTAGAGCATAGCATTTACTAAACACAATACAAGCTTGCTGATTGACTAAAACACTCGCCTGAATTCACGCAGCTAAACCTGAGGCAAAATTCACATGGGATGGCTTGCCATCAATTCTTCAGTCTCTAGTCTTCCACTTAAAGCCATGCCAACTATGGACAACTGTTTGACCCACTTTTCCTGGAAAAATTCTAAAACATCTTTTTAAAACAAGTGGTTTATTAGTATTAGAAATAAAAAAGGTTAAACTTGGTCCCTTCTAACGTTTCTAAGCTTCTTACATTTTACTCCCTTCCATGTATTGGATAATATAGTGACACTGGTCTCCTTGCTTATCCTCACACATGACACTCAATCTCAGCGCATTTTCACTGGATGTTCCCCACGCCTGGAATGCTCTCCCTCCTCACCTCAGACCCTGGCTTCCCAAAATTCCCTTAAGTCCCAGCTAAAACATTACCTTCTACAAGAAGAAGGTAATCCCCACTCCCTGTAATGCTAATGCCTTCTCTCTGAGATTATCTCCAATTTATTTTATATGTTTTTATATATATAATGTGTGTCTCATATATATACACACACATAGATATCCATATATCTCTCTCTACATGTGTGTATGCATTTGTATATATGTATATGTGAATAGATATACATATATGTGTGTATATATGTATATGTGTGTATGTATCTTATTTGTACATAGTTGTTTGCATGCTGTCTCCCCCATTAGACTGTAAGCTCTTTGAGGGTAGGGACTGTTTTTGTCTTTCGTTACTTAGCACAGAGCCTGGCACATTGTAGATGCTCAACAAATCCACTTTGCCTTGACATGACTTAGGTAAGACCCAAACATGATCTACTTTTTTGATAAGGTTAATAAATTGGTAGCTAGTAGGAATGCCAAAGTCATAGCATACCTGGATTTTGATTAAAAAAAAAACACTCACATTTTCTCATTATATCCTTCTGGACAAGAGAGACCAAACAAAGCATAGATAAGACTTTTAAGGATAGATAAAAGCTCTTTTAATTAGGTTCAAAGTCTCAATTGCACAAATACCAGTTGAACAAGGCATGACACATCCAAAGTAGACTGTAAGCTTGATATGAGTCAACAATTTTACATGGCAGCCAAAAATCCCAAAAGCAACCTCCAAAGAATTCTACTGTCTAGAATGCAGGAGCTAACAGCCGTGCTGTGTGTGCTCTGCCCTGGCCAGGTCATATCTGGAGTATGTGTCTGGCTCTTGGAGGAAAGTTGCTGATAAACCTGAATGGGTCCAAAGAAGGGCATTGTAGATGGTAAAGGAACTGGGGACCACGCCATAGGAGGATCAGTGGAAGGAAAAGGCGATAATTATTTTGGAGAAAAAAAACGATTTTTAAGGGGGAATGTGATGGTTGCCCTCAAATCTTTGAAAATCCCTGATGCAAAAGAGGTTTTATTTGTCCTGGTTGGTTTTAGAGGACAAAGCTAGGAGCAATGGGTAGAAGTTGCAAAGAGGTGGAATTTAGCTTGATTTTAGGAAAAACCTTTTATAATTAGAGCTATCTAAAGGTGGAATAGGTTGCTGTAAGGGGTGGTGAATTCCTTTCTCACCAGGGGTTCTCAAGCAAAGCTTGCATTATAATCTCTTTTCTGGATTGTCATAATGCATCTTAATCTGTACTGTTATTGTTATTTTTTCTACTTTGATAACTGTATTTCAATATAATTGATTTCCTCTGTAGTCCCATGTGTTTTACATTATGCATTTCACATATTATTCTGAGAAAGGGATCATAGGCCTGGCAAAAGAAAGTGTTAAGAATCTCTGTTATAGAGTAATCCCTATTCAGACATAGGCTAAACTAAATGACTTCTTAAGTCCCTTCCAAGTCTGTCAACTCAACAATTATGATAACAATCCTAAAGTCTTACTTGTATGCCTTTTTCGTAGTGTGGAAATGACCCTGGATTTTCAAAGGTTTTGATGGCAGAGTATAGAGCTATGATTCTTGCAGGTGCCACTAAATTGGAAAAGTTTCAAATATGTGTTTGTCCACTGTCTAACCTAGCCTAAGTTCAAATGTCCTAAAGGCTGGCTATCAGCTCAAGATTAATTTCAGCCACAGAAACTGAACAAATGCTCTTTACACAAGGTTTGAAGAGGTTTTGGGGTTGTTTTTTTTTGGCTTTTTGGAGGGCATTTGGGTTAAGTGACTTGCCCAAAGTAGTAAGTGTGTGTCGCATGTGTGTGTGTGTGTGTGTGTGTATGTGTGTGTGTGTGAAGTGTCTGAGGCTGGATTTAAACTCAGGTCCTCCTGACTCCAGGGCTGGTGCTCTACTCACTGCACCACCTAGATGCCCCGAAGAGGTACTAATCTGTACAATGGAGAGAACACCTCTAGGAAAAAAGATCTTTGAAGAGCGTAAGCATCAAGTTTTCAGTTCCTAAAAAGGCTCACTGATTCTAGGCCACAGTATTCTGACGGTAGGATGTAAGAGTTAGAACACTTCATGTAAAGGACAAAGATAGAGGTTTTTATTCTCTCATATTGTTATTTAGTGATTTTTATAGTTTGAAGCAAAAACATTTTGAACAATTACATCTTGGAAGATAGGATCTGAAGATATTAGTAAAAGAGTCTGTACTTTGGAAACTTTTACTTTATTAATGATAATAATGATATGGGTCATGTTGTCTAATGCCTTGAATTTTATCCAGGTAGAGAACTCCCAGGCTGAAAATCACTTCCACTGATGCAGGTCAGCAACTGACCTGTAACTCAACAGTATTAAGAGATTTGCCTGGGTGAGGTGAGCTAAGAAATAAGTGACTTGACCAAGGGCATACAGCTAATGTTTATCTGAAGAACCCAGGTCTTTCTGATTTCAAGGACAGGCCAATATCCAAAAAAGTCATATAGCTTCTCAATAATGATCACAGGTGATACCTTGCTTCACTGGATCCCTATACCATACTGTGGGGAGGTAGGTGCTTCCAATATTGTTTTCCCTATTTTGTAGATGAGGAAACCAGAGCTTGTAGAGTTGGCCTACCTATAGTCATGTGGTTGGAAGTACAGAAGCTGGGAGCGCACTCAGTTTCCTTTAACTTGGAACAGAATTTCCCACCTATCAGTCTGAAATTTCCCTTCAAAATTCACCTGAATTAATAATATTTATTAAGCAACAACTTAAATCCTTCACTCTGTTATGAAGCTAAATTCAAGCAAGGTACAGTACCAATTTTTTTTGGACTCTACCTAACATTTAGGAGGCAGATAGATGGCTCGGGAGATAAAGTGCTGGTCCTGGAGGCAGGGAGACCTGAGTTCAAATCTGGTCTCAGATACTTATTAGCTGTAAGATTCTAGGCAAGTCACTTAACTTCTTTTTGCCTTCATCTACTGGAGAAGGAAATGGCAAAACACTCCAATATCTTCGCCAAGAAAACCCATGGACAGTATGGTCCATAAGGTCACAAAGAGTCCGACCTGACTGGATAACTCAATAACACATCTAAAATCTAAAGTTTGTCTATTAGCAAAACTACCCCTTGACTTAGGTCAAACTTTCCCTAGTAAGGTGAGCTTCCTTACTAGTCTCCATTTTCAAAATAAAAACAATAACTCACATTTTTATAGTGTGTTAAGGTTTACAAAACACTACTTTGCAAATAGAATGTCAGCTCCTTAAGGACAGGGACTGATTAATTTTGTTTTGTTTGGGGTTTTTTTTTTTTTTGCTTCCCAATATCTATCACAGCGCCTGACACTTGGTGATTGAGAGCTTGATTAGAATAAAAGGCAATAAATTTGAGACAACGGCACTGGATGAAGTTTTAAAAAAATGATTTATTTTTCCTTTTTATGCCATCTTATGTTGTTCTTTTTACACAGACAGGGAAAGTTTAAAAAAAAAGAGGAGAAAAGGCCCCATAGGTAGGGAGATGTGGTCTGAAGATTCCGGAGGATAGACAGCATTAGCTGCAGTAGGTTTTAATAGTAAGTGGGATACAGTGTCCTCTTCCACAGCTAATGTACAGTTTCATTTTATTACATCACAATTTAATAATAAAAGATTTATTACAGACTAATTTTTAAAAGCAAGACTAAACAAACCTACAAATTTGTCTTGTTAAAAATTGACTTCATGTTTATGGAAGGTGCAGGACAGAACCAGCATACCTTGAGGCTACACGTGCTTTTGGAAATATTTAATACTCTAAATAGAGTTTTATCACATGCTAGTCATTGCACAATTTTGCTAATGAGTTTTAAGTTACTGAAATGGACAACACTAAAAATGTGATGAGGTTCTGAGAGACCAACATGAACCATCTCGAAACCAATTAATTTCTCCCCATTTCACAAGGTTATATATAATATAGAAGAATTGTTTCATTTCATAAGACATCTCCTTCACTAAACCGAAATTCTAGGACTTTTTAGGAACTTTTGAAAATAAAGTATTTACTGCCCAATAGAAGGCAGTTAGGTGGTGCAGTGGATAGAGCACTAGGCCTGAGGTCAGGAAGACTCTTCTTCATGAGTTCAAATTCAGTCTCAGACACTTTCTAGCTGTGTGACCCTGGACAAGTCACCTAACCTTATTTGCCTCAGTTTCCTTATCTTTAAACTGAGCTGGAGAAGGAAATGGCAAATCACTCCAGTATCTTTGCCAAGAAAACCCCAGCTGTGGTCATGAATAATAGAACAGGACTGAAAAACAACTGAACAACAAAATAACAAAGAGTGGCTTATGATAAAAAGTTTATTAGTCAACTCATGTGCAACCAATGCAAAAAGAACCAAAACCAGCAACAAAAACCAAAACCTCAACCTGAGATTTTGCTTCCTTGTTTGATAACAAATGTAGATGTTTCTTTGAAAAACAAACTACACTAGAAAGATAGACTCTATGCTTGAGACCTGATTCTGCATAGAACGATATAATAAAGCAAGAAAATATCTTTAAAATCTCTTTTTCTGGGTTACAAACTTCTGAGTATCAGATTTTTCCCCAAAATGAAGATCTTGAAATGTTTGCCCCAGTGGTATTTTGATTCACAAATGAAAAGAAATGAATTCTTGCCATTAAATATGTCTTACTTGAGCTTCCTTTTATTCTATACTAATAGCACATTTTTTTTCCTTTGTGACGACTCAAGATCTCATCTGTTGGGGGAACTTCTGGTTAAGAAACTCCTACCAATTCAGACAAGTACTAGTTCTAAAACCGGTCATCTTAGAGAGATGCCTGCAGGCACAGAGAAATGAAATGTTTTGCCGAGGGTCATGTAGCCAGTCTGTGTCAGAGGTGAAAGTGGAACTCAAGTTTTCCAGATTCTGAGGCTAACAAGCTACCTATTATTCTGGTGGGCCCGCTAATTTAAAAAAATAACCCTTAAATTAGCTTTCATTTTCTCTATTGCTGTCCTTGGCTTTTAACTCTTCATGCACCATATAGTTATTTTATTAATCAGTGAAACGAGTTCCTAGAATACAGTACAGTAAAAAATCATGATTTTTACTAGACCAAAAACAAAGACAAAACACCACTACACTTTTCCTTTCCCATCACACCAAGTAGAAAACGAATAAAAACAACTCTCATTTCTAACTTATAGAGCATAAATCATTTATCCTCATCAGGTGGACATTCATTTCAAAGTCAAGATTATGAATACAAAAATTGTGATGATGATTAGAAGGCAAATTATAGAGATGGCTGGTTTTACTGGGATGCAATACAGTAATTCATTCCAAAATCACAATTCCAATATATTTTACATAATTGCATATATGTAATCAATATCAAATTGTTTACTTTTTAAGGGAAGAAGGAGGGAAGGAAAAAGGAGGAGAGAGAAGGAGGAAGAAAATTTAGAATTCAATTTTTAAAAATAAATGTTAAAAACTGTCTTTACGTGTAATTGGAAAAAATAAAAAAGACTATTTAAAAAACCAAAATTATAATTCTACTAATTTTTATTTAGAAAGTCTGTTTTCAGTCAACATGTTCATCACTTCTGATGAAAACTGCCATAACATTTTTTATGAGTTTAAATGTACCTTCTTCTAATATAATTGAGCTTATTTTGCTTCAGCAATTTTTAGTCTTTAATTCCTTTATTGGTTCTTCCAACTGTTCATTTCTATTTTCTCTTATATTTAAACTGACTTACCATTTCTGCATTTCGCTTGCAATTGTATTTAGAGGTCAAAAAGGAGAAAAAAAACAAACCCCAAAACCTTCTTAGTTGAGACAAAAACTTGAAGCATCATAAAAGCAGACAATGTTCCAAAAAATATAGTTTAAAGTATTTTCCTTACCTGATGTATTATGTCAGAACTTGGTGGAACTTTCAATGTAATTGAATTATATTCCTCAGCTAAGAAAGAGAAGACACAAAACTTGATATAAAGGAATACCAAGATAACTGACATCCATCTATCCCTCCTACAAATGGCACTCTCAGTGACTATGGTTATTTGCTTGTCAAACATTCTGTTCGAACAAGTGTCACTATGTCATTACTCAGTATCTTACTGTTTGTGTTACAAAGTAGACAGTACATTCAGATTTGGCTTCTTTAAGACTCATCCCTAAAGGATCAAAACAATATGGTTTCTATTTTGTTGTGGTTTTCTTCTGAACAGTTAAAATATGGAAAGGAATGGGCAGAGGAATATGGGGAGGAGGTTGGGGGTCAATTTATAATATCTTCCAAGAATTGCTTCAAGTTGATATGTTTATTATTGGGTTTTATTCTGCCCATGATTTCATTTCAAAGCTTCCAAGCTGCGATAAAAGTCCTATTGTGCATGTGTTATATAATATCAATTAAAAATTAGAATGAGGTTCAGTCAGTTTTTTAGCTTGAATCATATAACTTAAAGACAATCTTTTCCTTCCACATCGCACAACTGAGGATGAGTGTATATCCTCAAACTATTTTACTTTTTTAAAAAGCTGGGAAGTTCAAAGCAGATTTATGCTAATTCTTTACACATATAAAAAGAAAAAATAAAGGCTTTACCTTTCACATTTAAGGTTAAAAACTTATTAACTGAAAAAATAAGCTAGGGATAGGAATTATGATTTTTGTTCTCTTTCCTCCATTCCTGTTGACTTTTGAACCATGCTAACAGGAAGCATGAATCTTAGCATCTTCCCTACGCTTTCCTTCAAAAGGTCCTAGATGTGGGATATAAGCCCTGATTCTCATAACAGTTGACACTGTAAATTTCAACAAATCCATTTTCTGTTCATTTTCTTGAATTCCTAGGTCAATTTTTATAACAACTTAAATTTGATGACTTTTAAATAAGGCATTTGAAGTACTTCATATAGTTTCCTTGTTATTCTCTCTGACTTTCCTCCCCACTCCAAAACTAAAAAACAAACAGGGAGGGGTGGCTCAAATGAGATTTCCTCCTAGGTTGTTTGTCCTTTTGTTATTGTTTCCAATCAATCTATTTTGACCTAAAATTGTCAGTATAGTTAAAGAAGTCAAGGTCTGTGTGAGAATGGGTGTTCATGGAAAGAGTATGGTTAGGGGTCTATGTGAATGAAAAGAGTGCTTAAGACTGAACCAGTAGTTATGAAGTTGGTGGGTAAGTAGTATTATAAGGTGCAAATGTAGACTATAGAGTACATCATAGTTGTAATATAGACTTCATCTGGGGGCAGTTAGGTGTGCTGGTAGATAAAGAAGTGTTTATGATGTTTTTAGAGGCTAAGAAAAAATCAAAAGATTAAGATCTATACAGGTGTGGTTTTCTAATATTTTTACAAACACAGTATTATGGATATTGGAGGAATGAACTTGGAACCATGAAGTCATAAATTCAAATCCAGTCTTTGGACACTTTCTAGTCATTCAAATTTAAGTCACTTAAATTTCCTCAGTCTCTGTTTCTTCATCTGTAAAATGGGGATGATAATAGTAGTACCTTCCAGGGTTATTGTGAGGTAATTTTAAATATACTATAAATTGATTCAGAGACCTGGCACCAAGACAAATTTTTAGTGAATGCTATAAAAATATGGCAAGGTTATAGGCTGGGCAATAATTTGTCAGACAAAGTGGAGGTCATAAAATGTGTAATAATGTGGTTGTGCATAACTGAGCACTAATCTATGTGATTCCATAGTGGTGGGGTTGTGGGACTCAGAAAGGAGGCTTCTCCAACAAAATGGGATCCATCAAAAAATGTTTCTATTTATTAAGTCAGTTATTGAAGATTTTCCATTAATCATTCCCATGAGATACCAGTACAAGTATCCTATGAATTAATCCTCAGGGGCGGGTAGGTAGTGCAGTGAATAGAGCAATGACCCTGAAGTCAGGAGGACCTGAGTTCAAATCTGACCTCAGACACTTAACACTTACTAGCTGTGTGACCTAGGGCAAGTCATTTAACCCCAATTTCCTTGCCTTCTCCCATCCAAAACGCAAACAAAACAAAACAAAACAAAATAAACCCCAAAACAAAAAAAAACAGCCAAATAAAGTGATCCTCAGACCTTTTGCTCCAGACTTCAATATGGTGCCCATACAAAGTTTTCATGTACTTTATGGAAAAGTTAAGCAGATCAGACAAGTCTAAGTGCTGCCACAGGAGAAATTTCAGCACTTACTTAATGGCAAGTGACACAACTATAAGGAGGAAATGATAAACCTTTTCATCTCATTAAAGGTGTTGATCACCGAAAGCCTATAAGGTCTATTTTTGATATATATAGTAAAATCATATTAACTTGAAGCCCTCTAATTTGGACTGAGCTACAGACTAGCTTTGTATTATCTATGGAAACAGTGTTTGTTGAGTAAATTAGCCAAAATTACATAGGGTATGTTTAACCTACCTCTAACTGTAAACTTTTAAAGAAGTTTATTATTTTAACTATATACAAATATGTATAGTTACAAATTACTCATCTATTAAATTAGGCAAGCCCAAAGAAATCTCTGTTTTGTTAGAACTTAGTGTGTTAGGACTTGCCAGAGCTTGTGACCCACTGACACACTCTGAGAGAACACTGAGTCATCTCCATGCCTTGGTGAGGCATGGAAACCTATAAGGGTGAATTTAGTGAAGGTGAAAGTAATTAACCTTTATGTTGGGTTTTTTTTTAAACCAAACTATAAGTTTTTGGTTTTTTGGAGGTTTTTTTTTTTTTACTAATTCAATTAAGTCTTTCTTTCTACAACCCAGTTATTTTGAATTAGTTAAGTCTGATTTTCATTCTGCAATAAAATAGATTCTTGTTGGTTTAATACATATATATATATATATATATATATATATATATATATATAATACAGAGGACAATTTAAAACTTTTCACCAGATGCAAAACTGAAGCAGGTTTTATTAACTTATAGAATTCACTGCTTTTGAAAAGTGATATT
Organism: Pseudocheirus occidentalis; assembly: GCA_028646575.1. Classification (NCBI taxonomy): domain Eukaryota; kingdom Metazoa; phylum Chordata; class Mammalia; order Diprotodontia; family Pseudocheiridae; genus Pseudocheirus; species Pseudocheirus occidentalis. Next base: position 120,890,282 of record CM053593.1, read on the forward strand.
TTAAAGGACAGAAATCATATAATCTCTTCAATTCAGGTAGGTAAGGGCAAGCAAATGCACATCATTCTAATTTTAAATCATTTAAGATTTCATGAAACTCAAATTCTAGGAGATTCTAGAGTCTTCATTTAACATAGTATTTACATGCTAAATACCAACCTTTTGCCTTCAAAACAGGAAATCTTTACATGTGATACAATATCTTTAGAAGAGTCAAACCATGATTTTGCATGATAAGGTCTATACTCACAGCTTTTTCTTGACCAATTCTGTTTTCAATTTATATCACTGATGTTTGGCTTTTGCTGCATTACAGTAAAATCTTCAATTATTCTCTATTTTCATGTGCCTTGATCTCTCCCTCAATTTTCCTTTATACAGCATTCCTCATTTCCTTAAATCCATTAAGCCTCTAGGCTTGTGAGGCTAATTGTGATAAACCCAACTTTGTACTTTTAATTGCTTTGTTGAAATAATCATTTGGCTATCTAGCCCATCGGGGTCAAACTATCTCCTTGGGAAACAGCCATCATGGCATCATGTATCAAGTATCAAGGGGGCAGGGGAGGGTTAGGGATGGGAGTTTGGAGGGGTTGGGAAGACAATAAATCAAACATTAAAAATGACTTTATTAGTGAAAATTTAAAAACTTCTTTGAAATGAGTCACACACACATAATATCATACTCTTTCTCTCTGTGTATATACATACATATATGTAAATTCTTTGAAATGAACCACACATATATAAATTTATATAAGAGGGAGAGAGATGTGATCATACACACACAACTCATTTCAAAGAAGTTATATATATCTACAAAGAGAAAATGTGATCATATATATGTGGTTCATTTCAAAGAAGTTTTAAAATTATATAATACATAATTATATATGTTTGCATGCATGTATATATGTGTATTTTTATACACACATACACATACACACATATATGGAGAGACAGAGAGAAAGAGGGAGAGAAAGAAGAGAAAGGGAAAGAGGAGGGGGAGAAGGGGATAGCACTCAGAACGTTTAGCAGCTTTAAGTAAATGGTTGTATCTTTGAATAGCTGCTATTTTTACTATGGAAAATTTAAGATGGAAAGGACATTAAAGACCATTTGGTTCATCACCCTTATTTTGAGGTGTTTTCAATTTTTCTTGAATTGTACTACAAACTGGACTTATTAAAAAAAAAAGTCAGGGGTGGGGGGAGATCTGCAAGTAGTTTAGAAAATCTAATCTGTCCTAAAAAATCCTTTTAAATATAGTGGGCAGGGCTTATCATGGGCACTCCTAGACTTCCCTTTCTGCTACTCTTTGTGTTCTCTTGGGTGCCCCATCTTTTAATTTCCCTCAATTAAGGTACCCAGTACTTACATGCTTTTTCCCTTCTCACTAGTATAAAAACCTGGCAATGTGTTTCCTTACCCTAAGTAAATACTGGCATATGTTACTTTTCCCAGAGTTGTTAGTAAGGTAGGGGATGAGGAGGAAAATGGAGGTAGAGAATAAGATTAAATTTCCAACTGTGGAAATTCTAACATCAGGGAATAAAATGTATAGACATGATGTCCCCAAAAATCTCAGTGTACTTAAAGTGTACTAAGTGTACTAGTACTAAGTGTACTAAGACTTTGGAGACACTGTATACATTTTATATTTTATTTTTTATCAGATTCGAGGTGAAAGTTTCTCAGAGTTGCTTTGCAGTTAGTTTATATAGTTGATAACTACTTTGCCTGTACTTAGATTTAACTCAGAAAGTACCTCCCAGTTCTACAAAGAGGTAGGTTTGAGATCATTTGTCCTATAAGAAAACTGTTGGGGAAACCCAAGTTTGGTGGGAATTCCCACTGTTTCCATGGTAGTGATAGAGCCTAATAAAATTACCCACTTGGGTAATGCTGAGAGAGGAGAGAGAGGTTTCCTACCTCTGCCATTTCTGCAAAAATCACAAGCATCCACAGCTGTATCTGACTGCAGGGACTTTATCTGTCCTCCCTTCTCTCCCCTCCCACCCTATTCCTCCCCTCAAGGGAACCCTCAAATTGAAAGCAAAATTTCTGACTTGGCAATGGTGTCAGGTTCAAATGTTACATATACATGTTCGGGCCTGTGATCTCACAAACGCCTGACTCGCTTCAATGACAAAATCTAACTTTGCAAGCTGCTCTACAGTGTGAACAATAGAAGATGGGCACGTGATTTTAGTGGTCTATGCCGTGTATTGGCACTGGAAGTCGAGAGTGTTTAGGTTCATTAGCTTTAAATGTACAAGTGGAACACTTTATAGTTTGGCATAAGAGGCCATAGATGGAATGTCATTCAATTAAGGAATTTGTTTAAGTTTTGGTGAGACAAAATGAGAAATATTTTAGAGATTTTGATGACAAAAATCCATTTTAGAGATATTTGTGTAATAAGTCATATGTCAAATTATTTATATAGAAACATATGCATGTACATAATATACTTATGTATGTATATGTATATTGTGTGCATATGCTGAATACACATAACTGGGACCAGATTTTCAATTTTATTGTAATTGACAATTATTGATGAGAAAAATGCATTACCAAAACAGAGCAACACCTTCTCTTCAAGAGCTCCCTAAGCTACCAGAAAGATCAAATGACATGCCCAGAATCATACATGCAGCCATATGTCTGAGGTTAGTTCTGAATCCTGCTCTTCCTGGCTCTGAGAACATCACTCTATCCACTACACTAGTCTGCCTCTTCTCAGATGGGAGCCATAATTGTTCATCACATATTTTATTAAATTCTGAAAAAAGGATTGTATTTTGGCTGAGCTATGGTTCAAAATAACTGTATCATTTAATCAAATTTAGTCAAAAATAGTTACATTAAAATTGAACCAAACTTTATCATTTAACCAAACTTAGTTAAATAAAAAGTTACATTAAAATTAAAATAATTATGATTGTACATACCTTTAGGGAGACCTGTATCTTGAACAGGATATTTTTCTGACTGTATAACATTAACAAAAGAGAAAGAGAAGTCATATCAATATGAAGATATTTGATAATCGGATACGATTAAGGTAAATTGGAATGCTCTGCTAAAGGAAACAAATATTAAAATTATGACATTTTAAGCATTTCGATTAAGGATTTACCAACAGCACTGGTTTAGTTACTGCTATCAATACCATTTTATAGATGATGAAATGACTGCACATGTATAACCTATATAAAATTGCTTACTATGTCAGGGAGAGGGGAGGAGAAAAAAGGAGGGAGGCATTGAATTTGGAACTCAAAACAAAAAAAAGTTTAAAACTGTTTTAACAATGTAATTGGAGAAAAATAAAATACTATTTTTAAAAAGAAGAAAAATTAAGGTTTAGACAAACACGTAATTCGTCTAATGTGACAAGGAGTCAATGTTGGTAAAAAACAAATGCTCCTAAGTTCCTAGCTTTGGCTCTGACCACTAAACCGTACTTCCTCTCTTCTATACAGCATTATTCTCCATATCTTACTTCCTGTATTTGAAGTATCCACATCTCATTGGAGAGGCGCTTGGTTTCATATTAGATTGTAATTACACATTTCTCCATTATATAAATAGATACAAAAGGCAACATGGGGGCAGCTAGGTGGCTCAATGAGTAGAATACTGACCCTAGAGTCAGAAGGACCTGAGTTCAAATGTGGCCTCAGACACTTGACACACTTACTAGCCGTGTGACTTTGGGCAAGTCACTTAACCCCAATTGCCCTCCCAAAATAAAAAAAAAGGCAAAAAAAAAAGGCAACACAGTGATAAGTGGAAAGAATACACATCGATTGTGGAGCTGGAAGACCTAGATTCAAATCCTGCCTTTAACGCTTACTATCTGTGTGATCTCAGGCAAGTTACTTAGACTCTTTAGACCTTAGTTTCTTCATCTGCAAAATGAGGCAACTGGACTAGATGGCTTCTGAAGTTGCTTCCAGCTCTGTATCTATAATATTATGATCCTAGCTTGAAGTGGACTGAATTTGGAGTAAAAGGAGTCCTGATCTTTGCTCTATCACTTACCATTTGTGTAACCACAGATGTACAAATGATTCTAGATTAATAGGGAGCCGCTGGAATTTACTGTATTAGCTGGATGCCATAATCAGAGTGGTGCTTTAGAAAAATTATTTTGGAAGTTCTGAGAAGCTTGGACTGGAGGTAGGAGAGAACTGAGGCAGGGTGGTGTGGTGGTGACTGTGAGTTGGGAGGAAAGGACGTATGGCAGAGAATTATGGAGGTGGATTTAACAAGAATTGGCAAATGACAATGCATGGGGCGAGTGTGAGTGAGAAGTCAGGGATGAAGTGAAGGATGCCAAATGAGGTGACTGGAAGGATCTTGGTATCTACAATAGAAGGAACATTTTGTAGGGGGTATGCGGAAATGAGTTCTACTTTGGATGTGGTGAGTTTAAAATGTTTATAGGACATCCAGTACAAAATGTCCACCAGGCAATTGGTGATGCAGGGCTGGAGCTCAGGAGAGATACTAAGACTGGATATAATCTAGCCGTCATCTGCATAAATAGGATAATTAAACCAGCTGGAGCTGGTGGCAATATTAAGTGGGAGAATGTAAAGAGGAAAGATGAGGGCCTTGGGGAACACCCATAGTCAGGGGGCATATTACAGATGATAAATCAACAAAGTAGTGGTCAGATAGATAGGAAGAAAACCAAGTGAGAACAGTGTCATGAAAACTCAGAGAGGGGAAAGTACCTAAGAGGAGGGAGTCATCAATCAGTGTCAAATGCTATAGAGGGTTCAGGAAGACTGAAGATAAAAACAAAACGAAAGACCATTAGGCTCGGTAATTAAGAGATCTTGAAGAGAGCAGCATCAGCTAAGGGATGAAGTCAGAAGCCAGATTAAAAATGGTTGAGGAGAGGAGAAGGAGTAGACGTTGAAGAATTTAACCTCTCTGAGATGATTCTTTCTCACAAGTAAAATGAAACTTTTGTACTGAATGATCTCTAAGGTCCCTTCCGGCTATAAACCTCTGATGTATGACTTTCGTGTCATGATTTTTGCATGCAATTCATTCCATATTGAACAAACATTTGAATCCCATATACATTCACAGAAGCTGCTATATAATTAGGTGAAGATTTATAATCAGCTCATAATTATCAGTACCTTTGGAGGGGAGTTATAAAAATAATTATTAAAATAATTCATTTCCATAACAAGTCATATTTTTGTAGTGCTTTAATAGTTATGAACTATTTTCCTCACTACCACCTTGTAAGGTATATAGGGAGAATATTATAATTCTAATTGAGAAAACTGAGACTCAGACTAGTTAGGTGACTTGTTTAAGGTTACACATTAAGTAAATATAGGAGAAAGAAGTCAAACCAAAATCTTCTGATTCTAGGACCTGTGCTCCTTTAACCACTACTCATTTCAAAGAGTGAATAATTTTAAAATCACTTATATTTACCTCTGGAGCAAATTTTTATGTTTATATATGAAATTTACTTTTCTTTCACACACTGGCTTACCATGGCCCCAAAATTCATCCCCTAGTGGTTAACCTCCTGGTGATTTGTCTGTCTCTGTTCTTAGCTAGGTCAGTCTTCAGGTACTATACATGAAACCTTTCTAGCATCAGAGAAGCTGCCAAAAGTTTAGGCTTTCTTGAGTAGCCTTCTAGAACCCAGGATCATCTTCATAACATCATCAAGCAAAAGATTCAACTAGAGGAAAGCAGGTTGGATGGATCCTCCATGAGGGTGTTAGAGAAGAGCATTGACAAAAACTACACATAACAAGAAAGCATGGATAGGTTGTAATTCATACCAACAGATTACATGCCCACAGTGATGAGATCACACACCCACTGATGGATATTTGTAATATAGGCATATCTAACATCCTGGGGATTTAAGACACCTCAGAATAAATAGTTGTGACACACTGGGAAGGGGCTATCTGCTTGGATTCCCTATCCCAGTCTCTCTCCCAGAAATCCTCACCATTGCTTCAATTCCTGTTCTGTACTCCATGACTAGAATGGAAATCATTCTTCCTCAGTTTATACTTCAGCCTAGGCAGATCTGCATTTCCTTTCTCTGAGCTCTTTGTGTGTCAAGCTTACACAACTTCCCTTAATACTTGCTAAAACAAAGGCATTATAATAAATGTTTTCCTTCATAGCTAAGCCTTGACAGAATAAGGGAGGTAGTGACCTCACCTCCTGCTCCCATCTCCACGCTTCTCTTCTAATTCTAGCTGAACTGGAAAGTAACATGAGTCAGTTGGTGAAAATGTAGTAGATTAGGGGAAAATAAGGCAATGGGGCTTTTAAGAACAAAAATCTGTGGAGAAAATATACTGACCTTTTGATTAAAATGAAGTATAATTTTCCCCTCTTCCTAACTTCCTACTTCTGCAGAGGGCACCACTGTTTTTACAGCCACTCTTGACTCTCCCCTTGGTCCACTCAGTTGACAAGTTTTCTTGATTCTCTCCTCTTATTCCTGACATAGCCACAATCTTAATTTAGGTCCTCACACCTCTCATATAAACAAATGCAATAGTCTCTTAATTAACAGCTTCCTGGCCTCCAGTCTCTCCCACCTCCAATCCATCTTCCATAAAGCTGCCAAACTGATCTTCTAAAACCATAGGTCTGACCATGGCACTCTCAAGGAACTCTAGTGACTTCCTCTTGCATCTAGAATAAAGTACAAATCCCTCTGTTGGGCTTCTAAAACCCTTTCAGAATCTCTAGTCAATCTGCCTTTCCAGGGACATTGTACAACCATTTTCCCCCCCTGACTGGAGTGTTCCAACTGAACTGGTCTGATAGGATCACAGATATAGAGTGGGGAAGGACCATCTTGTCCAACCCCATCAATTCACAGGTAAAAAGACTGAGCTCTAAGACAGACAGAGAAGCTGAGATTCAGAAGGGTGGGGGAAAAGGAGAAGGGTATGATACAACTCTGTGCAGTAAGTGACAGGCAGGATTTGAACCCAGATCTTCTGACTCCAAGGCTTGTACTATTTCCATTGTACTATGCTGCCTCTCTATACAGCAGAACACTTTCTGCTTCCTTGCCTTTGCAGTCTCTCTCCATGCTGCAATGTACCTCCTACTCATCTCAACCTTACAGACTCCCTACTTTTCTTCAAAGCTCAGCTCAAGAGATACATCCTATAGGAAACTTATATTGATCCCACCCCTTCAACAACTGCTAAGTACTTGCCCTTAAAATTTACTTTTTGTTCACTTTATCTTTTATTTTCTATGAATGTGTTTTACCTTCTCCTTATTCCCCCACCCCAGTCCCCACAGATTGCCCTTCAGGGGCAGCGAGGTTTCATTTTTGTCTCCTTATTCCAAGTACCCATCAATCACTGTGCCTGTCACATAAAGCATGCCTGCTGAATTGAACTTAATTTCTCTGAACCTCAGTTTCCATTTCTGTAAAATGAAGATAATGCATGCAGTACCCATCCCACAAGGTTGAGATGAATGAAAAGAAGAGCTTATAAATCTTAAAACTCTATATAAACGCCAGCTCTCATTATCATTACTATTTTAAAATGGTCTCGTGATTTTTTCTACCAATGCTTGTTAGACCTAGAGTAGGAATGAATTGTAGAGACTACCCAGGGAGGATGATTTGCAGGTTGATAGATGAGGGAAGGTTAAAAAAAAACCAAAAGATTCTAAAGAAGTATCTGGTGAATTATCAAAGTGGTCAAAGACGGTATTCAAGCTGTGTATGGAGGTAAGGGAAGGCAGAATGGGTCAGTCAGATAAAGACTAGGGATGGGCAGTGGGGTGTAAAGTTTCAAAGAATAGATAGGGAATGAATAAGACTGGGAGAGAGGCAAGATTTGGAGAGGCTTTGTTTGGAAACAGCATCTCAAAGTTGCAGGTACCAGTGATGCAGTTCCATCAGGTGGTGAGGTCTCCTACAAGGCAAAGCCATGGGAATGAAGTGGAGTGGAGATTGTGGTATACAAGGACTTTGTGGACCTCGAAACATAAAAAGTCATTAAGAGACAGTGGTAAAGGAATGGTATGGAAACAGGAGAGGAGCATAAGATAATGCTTATCCCACTTCCTGACCCTGAGAGTCAGGGGGAATAGGAGAGTGAATGGCTTTTGATGGAGAAGGTGCTGAGTAGCCAGCGTCCTCAGAGGAGAGCCCATTTCAGTTAAAGGAAGGAGGTATAAGGAATGTTGGTTGATATATCTGAGAATGTAAGAGTGTTTGCAGTAGATTAGTATTGGGGCTTGGTGAAGATAAACATACTGGTCGGTAGCAATCTTTGACAGGAATGAGAGTTCAGGAAAAGTTGTTTGTGGTATGCCATTTATTCTTATGGTGGAATGATTGGATAATGGGGAACGAGGAGTTAGTACAACAGAAGGAATATTGACGTAACATGTTCCACAGGTAGGCGGGCAGGCCTTAATCATAAGGATGCAAGAAGAGTTAGCATGTACCAGAATTGTAATAAGGTCTTCCAGTTTATAGATCTGATTACAACAAATTCCAAGCTACATCACATATTCTCTTGCTGTACTTAGATTTTTGTTTTAAACATTGCCATCAACTGAGGCTTAAGATTCTTTTGTTGTAATAAGAATAGGGACCAGACTTATGATTTCATTGTTGTATGGAACTCTGGATTAGCAGACTTTCTCTACTAATTTAGATTGGAATAATAATTAGCATTATAGCTAGCAATTATATAGTGCTTTAAGGTTTGCAAAGTGCTTTTCCATCTACTATATCATTTGACCCTCACAACAACCCTGTGAGGTAGGTGCTATTATCATGCTCATTTCATAGATGAGGAAACAGAAGTTGAGAGAGAGCTTAAGTGACTTGCCCAGGGTCTAAGGTAAGATCTGAACTGAGGTGTTCCTGATTCCAAATCTCGCAGTCTACCCACTGTGACACCTTTCTTGTTGTTCAGTCCTATCTGATCTGATGTGACCTCATTTGGGGTTCTCTTGGCAAAGACGCTAGAATGGTTTGCCATTTCCTTCTGCAGCTCATTTTACAGGGGAGGGAACCGAGGCAAATGGGGTTAAATGATTGGCTCAGTGTCATACAACTAGTGTCTGAGGACAGATTTGATCTTGGGTCTTCCTGACTCCAGGCCTGGTGCTCCATCTACTGTGCCACCTAGATGCCCCATAATGACACCAATTGTGGTGGTTGTGTCATTTGAGTTGCGTCTCACTCTCTGTGGCCCAATTTGGGGTTTTCTTATCAAAGATAATGGAGTGGTTTGCCATTTCCTTCTCCAGTTCATTTGACAGATGAGGAGGCTGAAGAAAACAGGGTTAAGTGACTTGCCCAAGATCACATAGTTAGTAAGTGTCTGAGGCCAGAGTTGAACTCAGGAAGATGAGTCTTCCTGACTCCAGGCCTGGTGCTCCATTCACTTGTGCCACTTACCTCCCTTTTGTGACACCTAGCTGCCTCTTAAGTTTTAGAGAGTTTTTCAGAGAACTGAGAGGTTAAGTGTTCTGCACAGGGTCATAGAGCTAGTATGTTTCAGAGGCCATCTAGGTCCAAGATCAATTCTCTATCCACATTTGTTATAATACCATTTTTTTTAAAGATTAGAAAGTTATATCTCTGTATCCCAAAGAGATCATACAAGTAGGAGGAAGACCCATATGTGCAAAAATATTTATAGCGGCTCTTTTTGTGGTGGCAAAGAATTGGAAAACAAGGGGATGCCCATCATTTGGGGACTGGCTGAACAAGTTGTGGTATATGAATATGAATGTAATGGAATACTACTGTGCTATAAGAAGCACAGGAAGGGCAGACGGATTTCATAATAACCTGGAGAAACTTATATAAACTTATGCTGAGTGAGGAGAGCAGAACCAGGAGGTTGTACACCATTACAGACACACTGTATCTGTGATGATTAACTTTGATAGGCTGGGCTCCTCTCAGCCATGCAAGGTTAGGAGACAACTCCAAAAGACTCACGATGGAAAGGGATATTCACATCCAGAGAAAGAACTACAGAGTCTGAATGAAGATTGAAATAAGCTACTTGTTTTCTCTCTTTTGTGTGTTTTGTTTTGTTTCTTCTTTCTCATTGTTTTCTCTAATTGGTTATAATCCTTCTTTACAACTTGACTAATGTTTAATGTGAAGGTATTTGTAGAACCTATATTTGATTGCATGATGCCATGGGGGAAGGGAGAGGAAAGGGTAGGGGAGAAAATTTGGATCTCAAGGGATTTTGGAACTGAATGTTGTAAATTAAAAGTAAATAAATAAATAATTTTTAAAAAGAAAGCTGTATCTGTACAGATTTTAATCTTTTGGGTTTTTAAAAAACAAACTATTTGATCTAAATGGATTTTTTCCTTGACCTTTAAAAAAGTCTAAGAAGCACATGTTTATTTAGAAAATACATTACTAGAAGCTCTAAATAACCAGACTTAGTGTGGCACAGTCTCAATCAACAAATAGAATAAGCACTTATTTATCACTCACCATGTGGCTAGCATTTAAGCATTATGGCAAATACAGAAGATAAATGAGATCTAACAGAGTTAACAATTTATTAATTAACTATGTGTGAGTAATTTTAATCTAAAGAAAGGGAAGGTTAATTGGACTAGGGTGATTGAGATAGAATGAAAAGTTTTTATGGAGAAAGTGAGATTTGAGTAGAGCCTAGAATTTTGACAGGTAGAAAAAAGGGAGGAGAGGCTACCATAAAATACATGTAAGGAAACAGAAAGGAATGAGCATTGAGTATATTAGAGACAGGAATGAAACTGGTCTGACCTAAGTAGGGCATAAGCAGGCGTGCGCACGCGTGTGTATGTGTGTGTGTGTGTGTGTGTGTGTGTGTGTGTGTGTGTAAAAATCATAGATAATTTTCTAAAGTTATGGCCTCCACAGGAATTTAACTTTATGTGACACTGACAATTTCCATAGGGAGGAATCATAGAATAAAATCAGATTAGTATGGCAAAAGTGTACAGGGTATATTATGTATGTACATATTATATATGTATGACAGATTGATGTAAGGAAGACCAACAAAGAGACTATCTTGTGGGATTAGAGCAAGAAGTGATAGCAACGAGAATGAAGAGGGAAAGGAGGATCTGGCAAACGTTTTTAAGCTAGAACAGGACTCTGAAAAATTGGATAAAAGTAGGATTGGAGGTTTCAAACACACAGATTATGTATTTCAAACACACAGTTATAATTAACTCACACATAGTTAATTAATAAATTAATAAATCTTATGGGCAACATGAGTCCCACCACAATTGTAAGGGCAGTTCAGACCAGATTAAAATGTAACTGGAAAATATTTAATGAAATAAATAAAAATGCAATAAAACATAGGTAATGTTAATACATGGTTTTCTAAGCTGTAAGCCATATACATTAGCTGTGTGACCTCGGGCAAGTTGCTTAACTTTTCCATACATTAATTTCCTTCCTCATTTGTAAAATGGAGATAATTATACTAAGACTATTTGCCTCAGAATATTGTTAGGCACAAATGAGAATATTTAAAAACCAATAAAATCTTTGTTATACTCAATCAATCAAAAAGCATTTATTAAGTGCTTACTGTTTGTACTGTACTAATGGCTGGAGGATGCAAAAGCAAAACTGAAGCTATTCCCATTCTCAAAGAGCTTATATTCTAATAAAATTAAATACATGTAAGTAATCTTAATGTTTCTATTAACATTTCATTTTCAAAACCTAAGTAGGGATAGTACCAGTATTATTATGAAAATATTAAAACATGGATTCATCAACAAAAGTTATTTTCTTCTAAAGTTTCTAGGGAAAAAAACGGTTTAGTATTAATAAGGTAGGGGTTGGCTGAATAAATCTATCAAACCACACCATTCCATTCAATGTAGTTCCAGAGCATGTGTTACAGAAATCACAAGCAAAATTTAATAAAAAGTCTTAACGAGGGTAGTGAGTGGAGACTTTGAAAGGCACCAGCTTGGGAGAGGTGGATTTCGTCCCTGATTTGAAGTGGACTACAGACTTCTGTCACCATGCCTAGTGTTCCTCCATTGTTTCCTGTTTCTGTGTAGACTAGAGAGGAAGGCAGGCACAAGGAGGGATTGAGGGAAAGAGGTCTTGGGCCAGTGAAGTTTGAGAGAAGAGGGAAAGAAAAAGGCTGTCCCTCCTTGTCTCACAGATATATCTATCTAGAGTTGAACTCCCCTCAAGCACACTTTCTCCTCCAAAATCCCTGACAACATAAACCATATTCTCTAGGGTAGGAATTCTTAACCTGAGGTTTGTAAAGCTGTTTAAATTTTTTTTAATAACTATTTCAATATCTTCGGTTTTCTTTATAATTCCATAATTTTTTTCAAACTTATGTATTTAAGAACATTATCCTAAGGAGAGATAATAGGTTTTACGAGACTTCTAAAAGGGCCCATGACACAAAAAAAGATTAAGAACTCCTTGTCTAGGGCCTCATTATAGCCATCCTTTCCCCCCACCCCCAAAGTTTATTTGCCTCAGATAACGGGATTTATAGATACATCTCTGTTTATAAGTTTGTATAAGTATGATTGCATATACTATAGTTAATTACTTCCTGCATGTGGGCACAATTCTGCTTTAAATCTTGAGGGTGAAAAGGTCTACTATATCACAAAGTATATCCTATTTGATAAGGTGTTTATCTCAGAAAAATACCACTTTAATGTTCCTAATACATTTGGTTAATTACTGAATAATGAACCAGCTGAAATCAAATGACATATTTCCAGTTAAACAAAAATGACAACATACCATTTTAAAAGATAAAGTGCTAGGATCGGTATCTTCTACTGGTTCTCTTGTAGCATGATCTGTAAAAAAAATTAAAAAAATGAAATTTACTTTCTGATAATAATTTTCAAGTTGATGTAGGACTTAAATCAAGAACATTTTTTTTCCTTCTTAGAGGTTGCATGGCATAGTACATAGATAAAGCCTGGAAGACTCGGGTTCAAATCTTGCTTCTGTCAAGTACAGGTTCTATGACCTGGGATGAGTCATTCAACTTCTAGGGCTCTAGGGAACTTTCTAAGGCTATATATCGAAGAGAAGGTGGTAACCTGAATTGGTAGAGTGAACTTCCTCACCTAGAAATTTCCTGTACTGATAAAATCATATGTCCCTCTTCTATCTCCCCTGAGATCAGAAGAAGAAAAGGGTTTAAAATTAATTGAAAAACTATTTTTATGAGAATTTTAAATTTTCTTTTATTCAGCTTTATTATGCCATTCCTCCTGGAACATTTAGCTATCTAAAACCTGTTTCCTATTAATATTAACCTCACCTGGCTAAAACCTGACTCGTGGAATTAATAAGGCTTTTTACATTCCTGAGATAAGAGGCCAAAAGAGAAGAAAAAGGAAATACAGTATTTATGAATTTTTTAAGCCTTCCAAAGCAAATTAAGTTAATTTTATTTGTGGAAAAATTTCCCTTACACTGAACTTTTATCTTTGTGACATGTAAATCTCTTCCTCTCACTTATCCCACTGTGACTTCTTTAAAATGTAGCCTTGTAATTTTGTAAGTGTAGGATTTTGCAAACCCACTGTTTAAATCTCTGACTTAGTCTGTTTACTAATTGGTCTAACTCAGCTTGTTCTACCTTAAATGAAGGAAACATGAGATAATGAATCTGTTTGACTAGCTAGGGTCACTTTATGGATATAAAAATTGCTATATGTTAAAAACTTTTTTCTCTGTCTCTCTGACATAGTTTTCTCCAAAAAGACTTTGTCAGAAACTCTAATCTTTGTTCAGGGTTATTATTCTATCTCCTTAACCTATTCTTAAGCATAATAAAACTTAGGTTTTTAATCTCTATAATTTCTGCATTATGACAGATTTATTTGGCAGCAGTAACCCATTACAGTAACTCAAAGGGGAGTTTCCCTATAACATTAAGGTGGATAAAGAAACTGCTTAAAATAAATAAATAAATTTTAGGACAGGTTACTGATAAAAAAAAAAGTCTAGAGATAATCAAACATAACCATACGTTTTTGGGAAATATAAATGCATACAAACTATATAGTGAGAGACATACATATATATATATAGAGAGACATACAAGTAGATTACATGTTACATATGGATTTAAATCCCAGGAGATGTGAGTTTGGGCAACTAAGTTGCATAGTGTATAGAGCACTGGGCCTGGAGTCAGGGTGACCTGAGTTCAAATCTGAATCCAAATACTTACAAGCTGTGCGACCCTGAACAAATCATTTAACCCTGTTTGCCTCAGTTTCCTCATCTGTAAAATGAACTAGAGAAAGAAATGACAAACCACTGCAGTATTTCTGGATGAGAAATCACCCAAAATGAGGTGATGGGAATGTGGACATGACTAAAATGACTGAAGCAGAACAACAAAAAATCTGAGTTTGCTATAAAACCTGTGTCTCCTTATTCTGAACCCATCTTATTTTTCTGTAACAACCTTTCAACATTCAAAAATATTTATTAACATGCTAAATGGACAGGATTTTTATTAGGAATTCTACAAAATTAAAAAGGATACATTATCTGCCTTTAAGAAATTTTCAATTCAATTCATTTTCACACATACTTATTAAATATATACTAGGTACTACAGGCATTATGCTAGGGGCTTGTGAGAGAATACTAGGCTTGTTTTTTTTTTTCTCGTAAGGAACTTACAGTCTAATGTGGGTGGGATGAAATGGATTTGACTACAAATACCTGTACTACTACTGATGGTAACAATAAGGACAAAGGAAGGATCTAGAGAAAGTTGTATGAGAAATCTGAGGCTAGAGGGGATCACTTTGGGAGGAGAGATTAGGAAAGTCATCAAGGATGGTATAGCATATGAGATAAACTTTGAAGGAAGAAGAAGAAGAGAAGGATTTCAAATGAGGGGAAATGTGTAAGCAGTACCCTCTGAGGCAAGAGAGGACAACATAACTGTTGGGGATGACTGATAGTACCATTTTTTAAAACCTTTTTTTTTTGAGGGCAGTTGGGTTAAGTGACTTGCCCAAGGTCACACGGCTAGTTTTTTGTGTGCATGTGCGTTAAGTGTCTGAGGCTGGATTTGAACTCAGGTACTCCTGATTCCAGGACCAGTGCTCTATTCACTGCACCACTTAGCCATAGTGGTGTGATAGTACCACTGATAGTACCATTTTGCTAGAATGTAGAAGGTGTGAAGGCCATAGATTAAAACAAGGCTGGAAAAGTCTTCCTTATTGGAGTCAGCCTTGAATGGAGTCATGTTGTGGAGTCTTAAATGCTGTTTACAGCATTTAAAATACAAAGGAGCTTGTATTTTACTTTATACACAATGCTATCTCCTCTTTTTCAATCCCCTGGCTTCTGAACACACTACTCAACCGAAATTGCTCCCTCCAATGTTATTAATGATCTCTAAACTGCTAAGTTTTTCAGGTTTTTCTCAGTTCTCATCCTCTTTTAACCTCACTGCAGCTTTTGACACAATTGACCACATCCTCCTCCTAACATTCTCTTCCTCTGTTGATCTCTCCCAGTTCTTCTTACACCTTTTTGACCACACCTCCTCAATATCCTTAGATGGACAATTATCCCTCCCTTGTCTCTTTAACATAAGTCTTCCACAGAGATCTACTCTGAGCTCTCTCTTGTTCTCTTTTTCTTTTACCCAGACCAAGAACACTCATCTGGAATTCTCAGCCTTTATCAACCAATACTGATGAGTCACCATTCAGTTCTGGAAACTAAAGTACAATGTCCCAGCAAGACAAGAACATAGAGATTATTGTTCAAGTAGTTTTGTTATGTGGTCTAATACCAATGAAATGCTGCAGGCATCTAGGAACTCTGCTATGTTTAAGTTAAGATGGTTATGCGGAGAGTTAAACAATACTCTTAGAGATTTCAACAACTCCAATAGATTCAAGTATCATCTCTATGTGGATCACTTATAAATCTATATATCTAACCCTATTTATTTCTGAATTCTCATCTTGAATCACAAACTGAACCTTCTAGTGGCCCAGAAGGCATCTCAGTATGTCCAAAATATAACATGTTATCCTCTCCCCAAATCCACCCCTATTTCTGTTGAGGGGACAACCATCCAATGTGGTTCAGTGGAGAAAGTTCTACCTTTGGGGTCAGAGGACTTTGCTTTAAATTCTGACTCTGACATTTACTATTAGTCTTAGGCAAGTCATTTTAACTTTTGTGGGCCTCGGTTTCCTCATCTGTAGAATAAATAGGGTTTGAACCAGGCAGCATGGTACAATGGAAAGAGTGCTATTGAGTCAGAGGACTTGGGTTCAAATCTCTCTTCTCACACTGCCCATGTGACCTTGGGAAAGTCAGTTAACTTTCATGGGTTTCAACTTCTGTAAAATGAAGGGTTTGGAAACAATGGCCTCTGAGACTTTTCCGGCTCTAGATCTATGGCCCTTTCATTTTCCCAAGATGCACTCCACTTCCAATCAGTAGTCGTTGAATCTATCTTTACAATAATTATCTTTTCAATTTGTCCCCTTTTCTCTATTCACTCATTTGCCACTCTAATTCAGGCCCTCATTACTTTTTACCTGGTCTCTTGACTATTCTACCTTCTTCCCGTCTCTCAATCAATAAACATGTATTAACTGCCTAATATGTGCCAGACACTGTGCTAAGTACTAGGGGTCTTAAAAGGACAAAAAAATAATCCCAGACTTCAAGAAGCTTGCAATCTAATAGGGGAAAGAAAAAGCAAACATATCTACAAACAAGCTACATAAAAGACAAATAAGAAATCTTGTTATAAACAGGAAGACACTAGAATTAAAAAGGGTCGGGAAGGGTTTCCTGCAGAATATGAGATTTTATTTGGGTTTTCAAGAAAGTTAGTAGATTGGGCGGGGGGGGGGTGCAGGGGGGACGCAGGTGGGAAGTGCATCCCGGGTGGGTAGACAACCAAAGAAAATGTCCAGAACCAAAAGATAGAAAGTCTTATTGGTACAACAACTAGGAGGTAGCGTCATTGAATAGAAGTGTGTGTGGCCAAGTATAAAGTGTAAGAAGACTGGATGGGGGCAGGGTAGATTATGAAGGCTTTGACCATCAAACAGAGGATTTTGTATTTGATCCTGGAGGTAAAAGAGAGCCACTGAAGCTTATTGAATGGGGTGGGGTGACATTATTGTACCTGAGCTTTAGGGAAATCACATTAGTGGCTGAATGGAGGACAGATTAGAATGAGATTTGAGGCAGGCAGACCCACCAGCAGGCTATTGCAGTAGTTCAGCCTGCCCTGGAGGGTTGGCAGTATTAGAGAAATGAGAAGGGGAATTATTTGAGAGATTTTGCAAAGGAGAAACCTCTCCTCTCAAATCCCACACAGGTACCAAAATAATTTTTCTAAAACATAGGCCTGTTACTCTCATGCTCAAAAAAAATCTTCAGTGGCTCCCTAATGCCTATGGAATAAAATGCAAACTCCTAGCCATGGCATTTTAAGACCTCTTTCTGGCTCCCATGTTTCTAGAGTTATTTTATATCAATCTACTCTATGAACTCTGTGTTACAACAAAACCAGCTGTTCTTTCAACTGAACGTTCCATCTCTCTTCATCAGTACCTTTGCCTAGGATGCCTCTCTTGTCTATGATGATGATGGTGGTGATAATGACGGTGACGGTGACGGTAGTGATAGTGGTGAGCATGAAAATAACTAGCACTCTTTAAGGCATTCAAAGTACTTTACACATGTTGACTCTTTTGAAGTAATCGTCCTTATCTGCTTCTGTTTATGGTTATCTTCCTTCAAAACTTAAGTGTTCTGGTTCTCAGATAAGTTCTCTTAGATCCTTCCAGATATTCATGTTCTCTTCCCCTAAATTTTCTTTGATTCTACTTATTTGTGCACATATTGTGTCCCTCCAATGGAATGTAAACTCCTTGAGGGCTGCTGTGGCTGTATCATTTTATTTGTGTGTGACTCTTTGTGACTCCATTTGGGGTTTTCTTGGCAAAGATACTAAAATGGTTTGCCACTTCCTTCTCCAGCTCATTTTACAGATGGGGAAACGGAGGCAAACGCAGTTAAGTGACTTGCCCGGGGTTACATAGCTAGTAAGTGGCCAAGGCCAGATTTGAACTCAAGAAGATGAATCTTCCTGATTCCTAGCCCAGTGCTGTATCCAATATGCCACCTTGACAGTACTGCCTGTAGCTGTATTTCCAGTCTTGAAAACAGTAGGCACCTCAGTGTTTGTTGAATTTGTTAAATTTAGTCACTAAAAGTTTTATTAGGGGCAGAGGAGAGGGCGGTATTTGACATAGTCAGACCTGTAGTACTAGGTTATCTATAAGAGAAGAGACTACATGGCCAGACACATATTGAAAGATATAAAAAGATCTGTACTGGGTGATTTTTCCCCTTTTTTTGGCTTTTCTTTCCATTATTTTGTGTTTTCCTCTGACACATTTCATATGATAGTAGAAAGAAAGTAGTGAAATGAACAGGACATCAAGACAGAGTAACCCAAAGCAAAATTATGATATAGCCCAAGTTAGTGTTTGATCTCAGTTCTTCTATTCCCATTATCATCCTATATTGCTTTTGTTCTTTGTGGCTAAACTTGAAAAGGCCATCTACAACAGGTGCTTCCACTTTCTCTCCTCTTACTTTCTTCATAATCCCTTATAATCCAGCTTCTGACTTTACTGTCCCACTGAAATGGCTCTCTCCAAAGTTACAGATAGTCTCTTAGTTGCCAAATCCAACGGCCTTTTCTCAGTCTCATTCTCCTTGAGCTTCCTGCTTTGCTGATCTGGTGACTACCCTCTCCTCTTTGATATTCTCTTCTTTGTGATACTACTCTCTCCTGGTTCTCCTCCTACCTTTCTGGCCATTTCTTCTTACTTTCCTTTGCTGGATCTCCATCTAGATCACACCTTCTAACCTCAGATGTCCTGCAAGCTTCTATCCTGAGCCCTCCTTCCTTCTTCCTTTATACTGTTTCATTTGGTGATCTCATCAGCTCCAATGGATTTAATTACCATCTTTATGCTACTCTCTGCTGATCCCAAATCTGCCTATCTTGCCCCCAACCTCTCTGCTGACATCCTATCTCATGTCTACAACTGCCTTTCAGACATCTAGTACTTGATGTTAAGTAGACATCTTAAATTCAATAAGTTCAAAATGAAATCATTATTTTCCCCCCTAAACCCTCTACTCCTCCTACGTTCCCTATTACTACAGAGGGCAATACAACCCTTTCAGTCCCTCAAGCTTGGAACCTAGGAGCTGTCCTCTACTCCTCACTATTTTTCACACACCTCTTTACTAGCTAGGTTGACTTCACCTTTGCAACATCTCTCAATTAAACCCCCTTTTCCCCTGTGACATGACCACCACTCTAGTATAGACCCTTATCACATCTCAAGTTTGGACTACTACAATAGCTTGCTGGTAGGTCTGCCTACTTTGTCTCTCCCAACTTAAGTCCATTTTCCATCAATCACTAAAGTGATTTTCCTACAGCTCAGGTCTAAAAGTATCACCCTTCTACTCAATAAACTCCAGTGGCTCCCTACCACCTCCAGGATCAAATTCAAAATCCTGTTTGGCATTCAAAGCCCTTCGTTACCTCCTACCTTCCCAGTCTTCTGATACATTACTCTTAGTCATTTATTTTTTCCATCCAGTGATATTGCCTTCTTTGCTGTTCCACCAACAAAACCCTCCATCTCAGCTTTGGGCATTTTCTCTGGCTCTGCCTCATGCCTGGAATGCTCTCCTTCCTCAGTTCTGAGTACTGGCTTCCTTGACTTTCTTCAAGTCCCAAACAAATCTCATCTTCCTTTCCTGACCCCATTTAATTCTAGTTCCTTCCCTCTCAATTATTTCTTATTTATTGTATATACTTTGTACTTAGTTGTTAATCTCTCTCCTTCAGATTGGTACCTCTTTGAATCAAGGACTAGTTTTTTTTGCCTCTTTTTGTATATTCAGAGCTTAGTACATGCTTAGTACTTAGCAGACACTTAATAAATGTTTACTGATTGAGTGACTGATTGTGTTTTGGTCCCAAACATCCCTGTTTGTGGCCCTTTTCAACTGAACACTTGTTAAGAATATTCCTCCCTTCCCCAAATCAGTGACAAAATGCTTTCATAAGCAATCTTTTTTCACTCTCTCATCAAAATTTATTGTTGGAAGTTTCATTTGCTTACACTAAAGCAGAGATGATAAACTACTACCTCTTT
Source organism: Pseudocheirus occidentalis (assembly GCA_028646575.1). Classification (NCBI taxonomy): domain Eukaryota; kingdom Metazoa; phylum Chordata; class Mammalia; order Diprotodontia; family Pseudocheiridae; genus Pseudocheirus; species Pseudocheirus occidentalis. The sequence continues at coordinate 120,910,580 of CM053593.1, forward strand.
CAGAGTTATGTTATTTTAATAAGAAATCAGTACCTAAAGTTAAAAGAATAGTTTTCATAGTAGAAATTCAGGAATTCCTTAAGTTTTAGGAGGAGTTTTGGGGACAGTGTGGGGATGAGTTCCTTCTCAGTGCATGAAATTATATGGATGAGGCAATTTTCTCTTTTCCCTAAGCATGAAAGCAAGCCTGTATTCCAAGAGAAATGAGTATTGGCTGTAGAAGTGTGGGAGGTAAGAAGAAACAAAAATAGAAGAGCAATGGGAAAGAGAGAAGAGTGAATCTGGGAAGGAATATGGAAAACATATAAAAAGTAGTAGTTAGTATTTTACCTAGGCAGATATGTCTAAGAGAATAACACATAGGCAGGCCACAAGGAAGAAAATAATTCTTTATCTTAAAGAATATTAAATTCCAGCATCAGGACATGAACATTTTTTGGTCCCATGATGAAGTTCTTTGGGACTGGATAATTTACCAATGGGAACAGGGGCTTTAAGAGTGACATATAGGTTATAACTTTAGTCTTTTGAGGTCACTGGCCATTGATGTAGGGGAATTTGAACGGAAGGGTATCTCCAGAAAAATTCACTCCTGCTTTCTTATGCATAACTCTATGGCTAATGAAAGCAGCTCTCAATTGTCTGAGATAGGGTTTCAGCTCCATTACCCATATTTCTTAGGGATGTGTATCTGCTGTTAGTATGGCATGGTGGAAAGACCACTGGCTTCTAAGTCATGGAGAGCTGAATTCTAATCCCAGACTGTATGACCTTGAAAATACCATTTCCCTAGTTTTCAGTTTATTTCTCTATAACATGAGTGATTTGGACTAAATGATCTCTAAGGTCCTTTACATTCAGGGTCAAATTCAGTCAAAGATGAGGAAAAGCTCTTCAAACTGATGGCTGCTATGACATGTTTCTGTTGTTCTATTGCTACGGATCATTTCTGGTCCATAAATAATTATTTGACTTTAAGAAAATATATCAGCATATCATAAGACACCAATATGTAGTTGAATTTTAAAAATATTTATTAATTTCCGTAAAGGTCTAATAAGATACATATCTAACATTGATTTTTTAAAATTACATAATACCTACATTTGAGAGATACAAAGGGCTCTGTGAGCTACAAGGAGGAAGGTTACTAACAACAGTGGATATTAGGAAACACTGCATGGAGAAGATGGAACGAGCCAGACAGGGATACGGATTCATCAGGTAATGAAGGGGAGGGAAGGCACTGCAGTCATAAAAAACAGCTAGAGAGAAGGCAGAGGGACCAAAAAGTGTGAGGCATAGGCCAAGATGTCTAGGCATAAAGAATGTGCAAGAAAATAATATGAAATAAGACTGGAAAAATAGAGTAGTTCAAGATTGATTGTATATGGCCTGGAATACCAGGAAAAGGGGTTTGAACTATATGGGTATTGTGAGGGTCTGGGAAATACTTGCAGGTTGCAGGTGGTTGGGATGAGGCACGGGGAGAGTCAAGGCCCTGGAGAAGTCTGGGTCACATGGAGTTTGGGGCAGGCCGGACTCTCCAGGCCTCTCAAAGGCCCTGTGGAGCAGCGGTGCCTAAGTTCTCCTGGTGTGGAAACCAGATTTTTTCCAGATAGCGTCTCCTTACCCTGGGACCAGGTGAAGCCACTGTTACTGCAACTTCCCACCCCCAAATTTGCTATATCCTGCTCCTTGCAGCCAGACCTTGTTTCTTTTATCACGTGTAGTAGGTGCAGGATATATAAGATCAAGTTTTGGGGCAGTCGGGGGTTCTTCCTTCGGGTATGAGTCTTGAAATGCTTTTGTTAAGCTCCCCAATGGAGAGGACTCCATAACCTTCTGTTTGCACCTCCAAGCCTTTGAGACTCTTCTGTTCTAGAAAAGGCACTGGCGCCTTCTCAATTGAGGTGGTGAGTACCCTGCTGCCCCTGCCAGACCTGTGGTCAGGGTGAGAGAACCCTGGCAGGTATTAGGGGGTCACTAAAATTTTCAGGTTAGGATTAAATAGCCAGAAGACTGTATAAGGAAGAAATCTGGAAAAAGCATGAAGAATGAGTGAAAGACGAGAGAGTAACCCTGCTACAAAACTATTGTAGTCATTGAGGGTTGGAGTGGAGGGGAAGGGGTTATATGAGGGCCTAGACCAGAGTAGCGGTAGTAGGAAAAGAGAAGGGGGGAGAGACGTATGGGACGCTACAGATGTTGAACTGTTAGTCAGATAGAATCTATAAGCACTTACTATATGCCAGGCACTGTGCTAAGTGCTGTGGATGCAAAGAAAGGCAAAAAAATAGTCCCTGCTCTTGAGTTCAGTATATAAGGGGAAGACAACCTGAAACCAACTATGAACAAATATACCTGTGTATGTACGTATATGTCTGTAGGCATACGTAAACACGTGTGTGCATGCGTGCATATATGTATGTATATGTATATGATAAATTAGGGGGCAATTTCAGAAGGAAAGTACTAAGATTAAGGAAGACTGGGAAAAGGATGACTTCAGCTGAGACTTGAAGGAAGTTAGGTAATTCAGGAGGCAGAGATGAGGAGGGAGAGAGTTCTAGGAATGGGGGACAGCCAGGGAAAACACTAACAGTGTATTTTGCTCAAGTAACAGCAAGAAAGTTGGTATCAAAGAATACATGATGGGGAGAATGGTGTAGCAAGACAGGAAAGGGGAGGATTATGGAGGGCTTTTTTGAATGTATAGGCCTTTGTAATTTATTGGATAAGAGAAGTGAAGCAATGGCTAAAGATAACCCCAAAGTTTCAGACATGGGAGATCAAATGAATCAGAGATCATAAAGGTGCTATCAGTTATTGAAAGATTGTAGAGAATTGAAGAGGTACTATAAGACTGACAGGTAGTCTGGAAAACGGGCAAATGCTGTCTTGATTTTCAAAAAGGAAAAGGAGTAGAGAGTTTGGTTAATAAAAATTTGGAAAGGAAAGCACTGATCACAAAGTCTTCTAACATCAACATGGCTCCATAAAAAGCTGGTGATGACAGACTACTTTCTTTTATGACACATTTATTAGATAAGATCAGTAGAATCCAGTTCACACAAGTACACCCTAATTTCTGCAAACTGACAAAGTTTTTTATACTGGAGAGCCAAGATGGTGGAGGATGAAGGAAGCAATGCAGTTGAGCTCTCACTTACAACTACTAACCCTAAATGTTCACTAGCCCTGATAAAGAAATCTGGGGGGGCGGGGGGGAAATCACAGTGAGTTCTTTGTCCAGTCCAGATCAGCATAAAGAGATGGAGAGGGCTGCAGACACTGGAGACAGGATCAAGGCAGGAGCACACAGTGCAGGGAACACCCCAGTGTCTATGGAGAGTCTACACTATCCCCAAAGGAGGTCCAGGATGGACTGAAAAGGGGATGTGTGAACAGTTTAGGGAGAGCCTAGGCAGTATACTGAGAAAGGAGGAAGTTCAGAAGCCAACAACTGAAGCAGTAGCAGTGGTGTGGCTCAGACCTCTGGCGCAAAGCAGGGTCTTACTTTCAGCATCTAGCCAGCCTGCAGAGGAATAATCAAGGCAAGAAACCCAGACCAAAGGGGAGCCTATAATTCTGCTGCTTTGAACCAACAGAGCTTTCCAGATGGCTGATAGGGGAGGAGTCTAGCATTAGCCAACTCAAACACAGTTAAGAAATGTGAAGAGCTCAGAGCAGGGAGTCAATGATTGGACTTTGCCCTGGATCAGACCCTTTGGGAAAAGTGAAAGCTTGAAAGTACCCAGCCCAGAATAACACAATTCACAAAACCCAAAGAAAGCAGCAACCAAACCAGCCAACACCTTCCATTCAGAAGTGCTGCAGAACCCAGCCCTAACATCAGGCCTGATATCAGGAAGCAGAGTGGAAGAATGGGAAGACAAAAAGGTGATGAACTATTATGGTGGCAAGTTGGCTCAAGAAACAAACAGAAAAAGAGTCACTCCAGCAAAAGCTTCAGGAAAAAAACACAGCTGGGGCACAAACTCAATGAGATTTCCTGGAATAGAAGAAACAAGAGTTTTTAAAAAGCCTAAAAATGTTTGTTTTCTTTTTGTAATAAATGAGATGAGGAAAAATGATAAAAGAAATGAGAGCTATGGAAGAAAGAATTGGAAAGGGATTTAACATGTTGTCACAAGAGATAAAACAAAACAAAAGAAAATCTTTCCCAGTTTACCAAGCAACAAACTCTCTGAAAATCTGAATGGACCAAACAGAAGCCAATGACTCCATGAGGCAACAAGAAATGTTAAAATAAAGTCAAAATGCTGAAAAAATGGGAGAAAATATAAAGTAATTCATAGCAAAAACAACTGACCTGTAAAACAGGTTGAGGAGAAAAGTTTAAGAATCATTGGACTATGTGAACACCATGACCAAAATAAGAGCCTAGATAGCCTATTTCAAGAAATCTTAAAAGACAAAAGTCCAAATTTCTTAGAACTAGAGACCAAAACATCATAACCAAAATCCAGAGCTTCCCATTCAAAGGAAAAAATAGAGTAAGCAGACCACAAGAACTGAGAAAGTACTGAGGAACCATGGGATCACACTCAGTTTAGCCACCATCACTATAAAACAGCAGAGAGCTTGGAATATCGTATCCAAGAAGACAAAGGATATAGGTTTAAAGCCAAAAATAACTTAACCAGGAAAACTAAGCATAATGCCACAGAGAAAAAAATGGATCTTTACTAAAATAGAGGAATTCTAAACATTGCAGATGAAAAAACCAGAACTGCAGAGAAACTTTGAAATTCAAACATAGTAGTGAAAAGGTAAACATAAATGAACAATAATAAAAGACTAAACAAGGACAAGCTTACGTTCAAATATGGGGAGATGATACATGTGTCCCTACTGAACCCTTATCATAATTAGAGTTCATAGAGTGCAATTAGATAAGACCTGGGAATGGTTCTCTTATGCCTTGATGGCAAGAAAGGGAAAGAGAAATACACCAGGGGTGGGGGAAGAGGTGAAGATGGGGAGAAAGAAAAGGAAGGTTAGAGAAAATCATCTCATATGATCAGGATATACAAGTAGACATTTATACAAACAAGGACAGGGGTGGAATAGGATGGCTGACATTTGAACCTCACTCTTATTTGAATTGGTCAAAAGAAAGAAGAACACACACACATACACAGTTGAACATGCACACGCCTACATGCCACAGAATTGGGTGCAAAAATACATTTCACTAAACAAAACTTGGACAGAAAGGCGATGGGGGAATTAGAGGAAGGACAGATTAAGGGAGGGATTAGTCCTGAACAAAACAGTCTCAAAAGTTATACAGAAATACTCATAACTCTTTTTTGAGATGGAAAAGAATGGGAATCTGTGGAGTACCTATAAGCTGGAGAATGGATGAACAAATTATGGTATATAAATATGATGGAATATTACTGTGCTGAACTCTTATCAGAATAATGACCAATCAGGATTCCAGAGGGCTAATACTGAAACATACTACTCACCTCCTGATAGAGAGGTGAAAGGACTCCGAATACAGAATGAGAATTTCTTTTTTTGGACATGGCCAGTGTGGAAATTTGTTTTTGTTAACTATACATGGTTGTGATGAGTTTGTTTTTTCTGTGTTCTCAATTGTGGGAGGAGAATGGGTTGAAGCAGAAGGGTGAGAAGACAGATCTTGGTTGACTAAACTATATATTTTTTAAAGTAAATAAAATTGGAATATGTCAGTATTAAACTAGATGAACACTAAGGTATCTTCTAAAAAAAAGTTAATTTAGAGGCTAGTGTATTTAAATGCCTACGCCCAGCAGTCATGAATGTGCTCAGGTCATCTGAGAATGAAGTCTCTAATGGAGTGCCCCCAAGGCTCTACCTTTGACCCTGTGCTGTTTAACAAATGACTTAAATGAAAATATGAAAGGCATACTTAGAATAAGCAGCATTTTTATGATGTTTTAAAGTTTGCAAAACACTTCACTTACATCATTTGAGCTTTATAGCAATTCTGTAATTTAGAGTCTGTACAGGTATTATTTTTCAGATGAGAAAACAGAAAATCAGAGATTAAGTAACTCTCCTATGGTCACACCAACTGATAGATGTTTAAAGGATAGGTTTAAATCCAGTTCTTGCCTGACTCCATCATTCTGTCTCTATACTGCGCTGTCTTTCCTATTCTTCTTCTCCCCTTCACAGATGAGAGAAGAGACAGTGTGACAAAGAGAATAGAGAATTGGTCTCAATGTTAGGAAGACCTAGATCTAAGCCCTGCCTCTGGCATATATCAGTTATGTGACACTAGACAAGGAACTTAACCTCTTCTTGTTCTAGGCAACTTTTTTTTTTTTGGAGGCAATTGGGGCTAAATGATTTGCCCCAGGTTCATAAAACTAGTGTCAGAGGCTGGATTTGAACTCAGATCCTCCTGAGTTCAGGACCAGTGCTCTATCCATTGTACCACCTAGTTGTCCCACCACCAGGCAACTCTTTTAAGACTAAAAATTGGAAAAAAATTGTCAACCTGTCTTGGTTGATAGAATTTCCTTATCCAGAAGTTTCCCATACCAATGAAATCACACATCTAGTTCCTATCTCTATAAGCTAAGATAGAGGAGATATATTGGATGACTGGATCAGGTTCCCAAAAGATCCCAACCTACTACAGCCAAACCTAATAAGATACAATTTAATGGCAATAAATGCAAAGGCCTCTCTCTGGTCTCAAAAACTCATAAGTATAATATGGGGAAAATGGGGCCAGGCAATGAATAATACTAGAAGTTTTAACAGATTATAAATTCAATGTAAGTCAACAGTTTAACATGACAGTCATAAAAGCTAAAGTGATTTCAGACTTTGAAATACAAAGGCATAATGTCCACAATGAAGGGATAGACCTATTGTATTCTTTCCTGGTCAAAATTCATCTTAAAGGATTATGTTCAGTTCTGGGCCCCATATTTCAAGTGGAATATTGAAAAACTGGAGTGGTTCCCAACCACCATAGTGAGGGGACAAAAGAGCATGCCATACAACGACTGTTGAAGGAACTGAATTTTTCTCTGATCAGAGAAGACTGATTTAGGAGAATCAGGATAGTTTCATTCTAGCATTTGAAGGGTATATGGAAGAGAAATTAGGCTTCAGTGGACAGTAAGGATGAATGGGTAGAAGTTTCAGAGAACCTGATTTCAACTTGACATAAGGAAAAACTTCATAAGAAATAGAGGCTCAAAAGAAGAATCAGTTGCTTCCAAAGGTAATCACTGGTAGCCTTCAAGCAGAGGCTGAATATTCACTTGCTAGATGATGATGTATAAGAGATTCTCAGTCAGATATTGTTTAGACTGCATGACTATGACTGCATGAGTCTCAATGAACCTTGAAATTCTGAGAGCTAAATGGTGGTATCAATGAGAGAAACGGTAAAGTCAGAACCAGATTTAGGGGAAAGGGGATATGTTTTGGATATGGTGGATTTGAGTTGGATATCTGAATGGGCTATCTTCTAGGCCAAGGTGGGGAACCTGCGGCCTTGAGGCCACACGTGGCCCTTAGAACCTCAAATGTGGCCCTTTGACTGAATCCAAACAAATAAATCCTAGACATTTGTTTTATGAAGTTTGGATTCAGTTAAAAGGCCACACTTGAGGTTCTAGAGGGCCACATGTGGACTTGAACAAGCTGCAGGTTCCCCACCCCTGCTTTAGGCAGCGGGAGTTGCAAGCCTAAAGTTTAAGGGTGAAGATACAAATTTGGCAGTAATTTACAGAGGTGGTAATTGAAGACATGGGAGTACATAAGAATGCCAAAGGGCATGGGAGAGACAGACAGGCAAACAGAAAAGCTAAGGACAGGTTTTTTTGGATTACTCGGCTTGAGGGGGCAACAAGAAGAAAAGAAAGTTTCAAAGAAAACAGAGAGAACCTAAGATATTAGGTTATCTATGAAGCCAAGAAAACAGAAAATATCCAGTAGAAAAAGACACTCAATTGTGTCAAATATTACAGATTAAATAGGATGAAGATGTAAAAGAGCCATTGGATATGGTGATTTAGAAAGTAAATGGTGGCATTTGAGAAAATATCTTCAGTAGAAGGGTACAAGTAGAAGCCAAATTACAGAGAGCCAAGGAGAGGGAGCGATGAGGAAATGGAAGTATTAGGGGGTAGTCACATTTTTCAAGTTGAATCATCTGATGCCTTCTCCATGTGGAACTAGGAAAATATGAGAGGAGACAGTAGATACATCAAATCAATGTATAAACGTGCGCTTCTAACAGCAAATGCTAGATTGCGTATTACTCACAGTAGGTTCAAAGAACTACTCCTAGCTCACTTCTTTTTGAGCAAATGCAATATGAGCAGGAAAATGTACCAAATGTGTTCAAGCTTCGCTGTGTGCCATAAGCCAAAATCAGAGCTCTTTGTGTTTTCTAGTGAAGAATTAAAGGTGATTCTTTGAACATGTGATTGTAGAATCTCTTTTCTGGGCACCATGGATTTTTTTTGATCTACAGGGGTTTCCATAACCACTGTCATAAAGAACTCCTGCAGTCTTGAACTACATCCACAATCACAAAAGTCTCCAAAGCAAGGAGAGATGGATATGCTGACCTACTCTTTGATTCATCTCACTCTTGAGTGTGTTGTAGTTTCTTGAAATGCTTCTTCACTGTCACTCTCAGAACTAGGTGCAAGGATGAAAGAAAGAAGGGCATTGAGATAAAGAAATAAGACTCTAACTTTGATTTCTCTGGCACTTAGCCAGTATTTCACAGATTTAAAGGTGTCAGTCAGTAGTATGCTGAATAATCAAGAGGATCATACTGGAGGGAGAGGAGAAAAAAGAAGGAGGAGACATATAACAAAGAGACATGAAAGAAAAGACCTGGACAAGGGGAACATATTTAAGTGAGGAAAAGAAAACACAGAAAGCAGAGGCAGAATAAGATGTAAAAAGATGAAATAAGCATTGTAAGAAGGGTTCTCTCTGTCTAGCAGGTCCAGAATAAGGGGATGGCTGGCTAGGGAAGGGAGTTAGAGAGGAGGGGAGCTTCTGATAGGGGTAAACTTTTTCTGCTCTAATGGCCAGTGAAAATGGTGAGTACCAGGAGGGGGATCCAAGATGGCACAGAGAAGCCAGAAGGCTGTGTAACCTCTCCCTAGTTTTTCTCAGAAACAATGTTAAATCAAGCCTCTAAATGGTTACTAGAGTGATAGAACTCTCAAAAAGATGGAATAAAACAATTTTCCAGCTTAAGATATCTTAGAGGGACTTCAGGAAAAGTCTGTCTTACTTGGAGTAAAAGGAGAGTGTAGCCCAGCACAAGCAGTGTCCAGGTAAGCCAGCTGGAGACTCAGCCACTGCACAGTTTAGCACCTGAGGCCCCTCAGTTCTGGCTCAGCAGGCCAGCTGTGAGGCCTCCAACCCCAGCACAAAAGGCAAATTATCAAAGGCCCCAGCACACAAAGCCTTTGAGTGACCAGACTTCTAGCCCCCAGCACAAGGAGCTTAGGACAGTGCCCCCTGCTCCCCAGGACCAGAGTTCAACTTTTAAAAATGAGAAAAAAACCAAAAAAGACCTGTGATCTTAGAAAGCTACTATGGCAACAGGAAAGAACATGTAAACACAAACTCGGAAGAGGACGATGTCAAAATGCTTACATATAAAGCCTCAAAGGGGAATATGAAGTGGTTTCAAGCCCAAAAAGTCTTGGAAGAACTCAAAAAGGATTTTAAAAATCAAGTAAGAGAGGTAGAAGAAAAACTGGGAAAAGAAATTAGAGTTATGCAGGAGAATTGTGGGGGGGAAAAAAGAGTCAACAACCTGAAGCACAAAAATCAAAAACAACTCCTCTAAAAGTAGAACTGGCCAAATGGAAAAGGAGATACAAAAGCTAACTGAAAAAATTTCCTTAAAAATTAGAACTGGGCAAGTGGAAGTTAGTAACTCTATGAGACATAAAAATCGGTCAAACGAAACCAAAAGAATGAAAAAATAGAAGAAAATGTTAAGACAGCTCATTGGAAAAACAACTGACCTAGAAAACAGATCCAGGGGAAATAATTTAAGAACAACTTCAGCAAATTTGTAAGCTATTAAAAGACATAAATCAAAAGACAAAAATCAAGGCCCAGCAGCAAAAGATAGGAGAAATCCACTTAAAATAACTGTAGACAATATAAAAAATTTGGGAGTCTGCCTGCCAAGACAAATGCAGGCATTATATGAACACAATCACAAAACACTTTTCACGCAAATAAAGTCAGATCTAAACAACCAGAAAAACATCAATTGTAAATGACTATAGTAATCTGTTGTTTGATAAACCCAAAGAATATAGTTCCTGGAATAAGAATTCACTATTTGACAAAAACTCCTGGGAAAACTGGAAAATAATATGACAGAAATTAGGCACCATCTACAGACATCTCACAACCTATACCAAGATAAGGCTGAAATAGGTACATGATTTAGACAGAAAGGGTGATGCCATAAATAAACTAGGAGAGTCAGGAATAGTTTACCTGTTCAGTCTATGGAGAAGGGAAGAATTTATGACTAAACGAGAGATAGAAAACATGAAATGCAAAATGGATAATTTTTATTGTATTAAATTTGAAAAGTTTTACACAAACAAAACTAATGCAACCAAGATTAGAAAGAAAGCAGAAAGCTGGGAAATACATTTTATAGCCAGTGTTTCTGATAAAGGCCTCATTTCTAAAATATATAGAGAACTGAGTCAAATGTATAAGCATACAAGTCATTCCCCAATTGATAAATGGTCAAAGGATATGAACAGGCAAATTAAAGCTTTCTATAACTGTATGAAAAAATGCTCTAAAACACTATTGATTAGAGAAATGCAAATTAAAACAACTCTGAGGTACCACCTCACACATATGTTGGCTAATATGACAGATAAGGAAAATGATAAATGTTGAAAAGGATGTGGGAAAACTGGAACATGAAGCCATTATTGGTGGAGCTGTAAAATGATCCAACCACTGGGGAGAGCAATTTGGAACTATGCCCAAAGGGCATACGTTGTCCCAACAATACCACTACTAGGTCTCTATCCTAAAGAAAACATAAGAAAAATTAAAAGGTTCCTTGTGTTCAAAAATATTTAAAGCAGCTCTTTTTATTGTGGCAAAGAACTGGAAATTGAGGGAATACCCATCAACTGGGGAATGACTGAACAAGTTGTGGTATATGGATGTAATGGAAAATTATTGTTTTCTAAGAAATGATGAGCAGGTGGATTTCAGAAAAACCTGGAAAGATTTACATAAACTGATAATGAGTGATGTGAGCAGAACCAGGAGAACATTGTACATAATGTAAATAAACAGCAACAGTGTTTAATGATCAACTATGACAGACTTAATTCTTCTCAGCAATACAATATTCCAAGATAATTCCAAGACTCATGATGGGAAATGCTACCTCTAGCCAAAAAACCATGGAGCTTAAATTCAGATTGAAACATACTATGTTCACTTTTCTTTTTTTTTCTTTGTCATGGCTTTTCCCTTTTGCTCTGATTCTTCTTTCACAACACGACTAATGGAATAACATGATTGTACATGCATAACCTGTATCAGATTTCTTGCTGTCTTGGGGAGGGGGAAAAATTTGGAACTCAAAGTCTTATCAAAAAGAATGTTGAAAACTGTCTTTACATGTAATTGGAAAAAAATAAAATACTATTAAGCGCAAAAAAACCCAAGCAAACTTGTGAAGAGTGAATGCAGGAGGTAAAAGTTGTTGGCTTTGCCCTTATGTAGACATTCTCTGGCATTATGGATAAACATAACTAAGTGGATGGTGGATACAACAAATGCTTTTCCTAACGCTGACACCAAGTTTACTAAAAGTGTCAATTTTCTGGGAAAACTAAAATTTTAGTCTTAAATTTTAACACTGACATGAAATAAAGAATATAATTTCTCATAAGACTGAAAATGGATCAGTGAATGTCATCACCATTATATAAATCAAAGACCTTTATCTTTAATTTCAACAGCTAGATAAAATCAAAATTACATATTCTCTCCTTCTAGAAGAAAACTTCTGATTTGCTCAGGATTATGCTGTACATTACTAACAGAATTAGTGAAATAGATATAAAAATAAATTATTTTTCTAATAGTTATGTTTGTCCTGAAGTTTTTATTTTGGAAAATCTAGAATTGTCATGGGTTTTCTTAATGGAAAAAAGTTATGGTTTTTATTCTACTGCTTATATATATATGTGTGTATATGTAGATAAGTGTCTTATCTCTCATTATATCTAAATATGTGTGTATATATACGTGTGTATACATATATATATATATATTAAAGGGGTGAATCCAGTTAAAAATACTAATCCTGTTGAAGAAAAAAAAAAGATACCAAAACAAGAGTGTTTCTTCTGTGACTTTGGTACAGCCAGTGTTTAACTTTTCTATCTATTTTTCAACTTCAATTATACCACAGTATCTGATACTAAAGTAATATATTGTGATTTCATTATGTAAATGAGGGCATTACCATCCTGAAAAATCACAAAAGTCTTAATGAAATATCAAAAAAAAAGGCATCACCATTAACATTTTTTTTTAAGATAATCAGGATTAAGTAACTTGCCCAGCAACACAAAGCTAGTAAGTATCTGAGGCCAAATTTGAACTCCAGTCCTCTTGACTTCAGGACCTGTATTGCATCTACTGCACTCGGTGCCCCACCATTAACATTTAATACTTTTGAGGATACCAGTCATAGAAGCTAGATCCATTATCAAGCCTTAGAATTCACCAGAGGCCAACAGGATGGAGGCTAGCCCCAATAACTCTAAAGTGCTTAAATTTCTCCCATGGTACTCCTAACATCAAGCACAAGAAGAGGTGGAAAAGAAATGAGTGTGAAGGTAAGAACAAATCCAGGAAACAAATGAGGACTCCTATAGGATAAGTATAAGCAGTAATAGTTTACAGCAGGTCAGGGAATAATTTGCCAGGCAAATGTCACCTAGCAGGATGAGGCACTTGTGCCACTAAATTCTACATTTGGATATCCAAAAGATCAGGTCTCGACTCCAGGAGTTTCCAAAATGCTTTCATCTCCATTTCCTGCCTCTTTTCAAAGGGGTGCATGGGAGGTGGATATATCCTTTTTACAGAGATTTTTAGGCAAGTTTATCCATTTTCTGCCATTTATCACTTCCCACTGCTTAATAATCAAAGACATTTTTGACAGTGGCTGGTAGACAGAAGGTTCTTAAATACTTGTTGACTTGTTTGCTACTCTAGGAAACTCCTCAAGGCACAGTACATTAACCAATAGTTAAGTTAGTACTCTGATTTAAACTTTTGATCAACTATTCACCTCCATTTCTTAATCTTTTACCTTTTTCTGGTATCCTCTAGCACTTAAAACGGTCCCTGCCACATAGCAGGTACTTAATAATGTTTACTGATTTATTGATTGCCTCAAGGTAACAATATCTACATGCATAAGATCTCTTCTGTCAAAGTTCACGTAACTAAATAGGAAGAATACTCATTTCAAGTAATTGCTTTTGGCCCTCCCTATAGGGGCCAACTCCAGAAACTTCCAGAGAAACTGCACAGATATAGTCTGGACTCTACATAGGGCTGGAGGACAAGACCAAGAGGATGCTCCTATAGTTGGGAGAGGTGGAGAGTTCATGGTGAGTTCAGTTGAAGGTTTTGCTCGATTTCAGTGTCAGCCGTAATATAAATATAGTAGAAAACATTCCTGTAAAACCCACCATAAATGGGAACTCACGGTTCACTGAATTTCTCTTGGTTCTGTGCCTACACAGTGACTGGCATATACTAATGGCTTAATAAATGATTGTTGACTGACGGGATCCTGACTTTTCAAACTGTCTAATAACTACAGTTTGGAATGACACAGCTCACTTTCTCCACCCCCAACCCAACCCCTACTGTAGGACTAAAGTAAGGACATGGTGGGGGAGGGGGGGGAAGAAGGAGGAGAGAAGGGGGACGGGACTATACGGTGTTCAAGTGGGGAAGGTAGAAATAAGAAAAGGAATCAAACACTTAAACTGCTTTATGCCAGGGAGATTGATTGGACGTGTTTCAACCTGGCATCTCCCGGTCCAGAACAAAAGCGACTGGGGCCAAGAAATGGAAAGAAGGCAAGGAGAAGCTCAAGAGGAAAGAAGATTGGGATGGGGAAAGGAGACAATAAATGTGTGAGGGTGTGGGGGTTGGAGGGGAATTAGTAACTGCCCACCCTAGACCTTGTTTTTCAAGAGTTCCCAAACCAGCATGGGGCCCCTTCTTGCATAGCAAGCGCTGCTCCAAACGTGGCCCCAGGTGGGGAATGTGGGTGGGGGTGCCACGTTGGGTGCCCATCCCGAGCCTCCCCAGGTCTGGCCGGCAGCTGAGACTCAATTCTCCTCCCTCTCCCCGCCCCTCATCTAGACCCAGCGGCCAGTCCTCAGGGCTCCGTTACCCGACCGGCAGGTGAGGGTACGCACCACCTCGATGTCAACTTACCTGTAAGCAGAGGGTCCTCGGCAGAAGCCATGGAAGCAGGGTGGGGGCGCACCAGTACCAGCTCGGGGCTGGGGAGTCCGCTGGGAAATGGGGAAGCGTGGGGAAAGGGGGGCGAAAGGAAAGTGGAAGGAAGACCGGGAAGGGGAAGGATGGAAACTCCAGCTTTCCCGGGTCGGTCTGATAAAAACACCCCAACTCCTCCTCCTTGTGTCTTCGCTGGCTTCTTCCTTGTACTCACTTCCTGCTTGGGCATGAAGAGCCCCCTCTTTTGCGCGACTCTAGCTCCCTCCCCTCGATAGGTTAGGAGCTGGAGTGGGGGCTCCCCGCCGCTCTCCCTGCCTGCAGGCGCTCCGGCTCTGCCCCCCCCCCCCCCGGGCCGCTAGCCTTGGCTACCGTTTGCCCGCTGCGGACTCCCTTTTTGTCACAGCCGCTGCCCAGAGCCTCGAAGACTGATCCCGCAGTTGCCTCAATTAGCTGCAGCTCAGGTTCGGGCTTCTCGATTTGTACCGTAAACCAAATGATTAACCTTAGCCAACCACAGCCGTAGTCCCACTATATTGAGGCAGACCGCAGTGAACTTTACTGGATGCTACCTTATTTAGGACCCCAGAGCTACCTGTGTGCAGCAGACATGGTTTGCGATATATACGGTAGTCTGATATTTAAGCAATTTCCTGATCTTTATGTAGACGAAGTTCTGATGCATGATAGTACATGCTAATAATTTCTATTTTGATTTTTTTCTTTTTTGCATTAGTCATTACCTGACCTCCCCCGGGGAAGTACTACAACAAAGAGAATGAAAAGATGATTCTCATTGCAAAACTCGTTAGCAGTACCTGGGCCTTTTACTGAAGTAGCTCGTGTGAATTAGTGTGGCGATGTTTAATTCTTATAAGAAAGTTTAGGATTTAATTTATAATGACAAACAGATCTAAAATTGGAAGCAACTTCAGAGGGATCTAATTCAATAGCTTCATTTTACAAGTGAAGAAACAGACTCGGATAGGTTAAAAGACTTACCCAAAGTCACACAAGTAAAAAGGATAGCTGAGACTTTAAAGGGATTCCTTAGTGGTCAGGAAAGCACTCCCACCTCACCTCACCTCACCTCATGGAATTTTTTTTAGCTTTCTTCAAAGTTCAGCTCAAATGTCTTCTCATGTGAAGCCTATCTTAATCTCCCCAGTATAGACCCCAGTTGCTAATACCCTTCTGATGAAAATCACCTTGTATGTATTTTGTATTTAATTTTCTACATACATGTTCAATAAAATGTAATCTCTTGGAGGTCAGGGACTGCTTGGCTACTGACTGATCTCAAAAATTAGCACACAGCATTTAATAAATGTTGCTGAATTGAATCAAATCAGCATATTTTGGTCTGGACGGATGACTTTGTTGGTGTAGGGAACTCTTGGTGTGGAAATTTCTCATAACTTGTATTTTCAGAGGTGCCTGAGATAGAGAGGTTAAGTAATTTACACAGCATCACAAAGCTAGTATGCACCAAAGGTAACAGACAAGACTTGAACTCAGGTCTTCCTAAGTCCAAGATCTGTTGTATATCTGTTAAACAATGCTGCTGAAAGGCATAGGTAGACAGAGACAGACACACAGATAAATAGACACATATATATTTATACATATGTGCATGTATGTATATGTCACACTAGTATATACATATGTATATAGAGGATATATTTAAATTAGTTATATTTCCAAGTATTCATAAAAGCCATTATTAATCACAAAGCTTCCATGCATATGTGGTGACACTGAAGTAAACAGAAGTTTGGAGGGTTTATATCCCCTAACTGCCATTTATATTTAGGAAGACAAGGATGAAATTGACTACAAACAAGTAATTTCTTGCTCTTTACCACAAGAAATCATTTACAATGAACACTGCCTAAAAATGGGATTTGTACCATTTTTATAGCAGTGCATGTTATTCTTAATGTCACAGATTAAGTACATATTTAACACCAATCACTTCACAAGCATTTACCAAACACTTACTGCGGGCTAGGTATTGGCCTACTCAGCTGGTTTGATCTACTCAAAAAGAACCAGCAAATGACTGACATACTGGCTTCGTGTCCAGAAAGAGTCTCTCTACTTGGTCCAGGCTGCTCTGTGGTCCTGAATCCCATAGCACTCTTGGAAAGTGTCTCCTTAAGTCTTCTTCAGAAATGTGCCACAGATGAAACAAAACATTAATCAAAGAGATGAGGTTTTAAAAATGGAAAAAAATTCTCTGTATAGGGAAAATAAAAGAGCCTAAATGAAATGTCTCTAGGGAAACTGTGGGTGGGAAGACAAACTTCCTCTCCCTCTGCCCTATGATGGAAAGGGAAATTTTTTAAATGGGTAATTTGTATTGTTGACCAGTTGGGGAGTTTGTATTGTGGCTCTGCTTTTCTCATAAAGAGGCTAATTTTTGAGATCAATCAGCTGAAACTACTTCTAATCAACTTAGGAGATCTTGCCATCACTACAACCTCAGTGGACGCCCAAAAACTTCTTTTGGTTACCTTGACTCACAACTATAAACCTCTAAAAACAAAGATTTTGTAACTGGATCCCCAGATCTTGGACTAGAATTCACTTATAACTCTGATGCCTTATTATGCCAAGTAGAACCTGGTGAGCGTGTGAGTGTGTGTGTGTGTGTGTGTGTGTGTGTGTGTGTGTGACTTTCTTTTTAATGAAGATTGGATCAAGGACAAACTTTAGTATTTCCAATTTCCTCTGATTCCTGTTAACTTCCTCAGGTCTCAGTACCAGCATTTATAAAATGGAATGCATGTAAAAGGGATAACAATAATTAAACTATGAAAGAGGAAACTAACAAAATATTTGCTTGGCTGGCAAATATACCAAAACTGAAATAATTTAAAAATTCACAGGACAGGAGAAGGTTCACGGGGAGACATGAGCAGAATAACTATTAAACTGATGCTGAATTTATTATATAGTTTACAAATAAATAAATATGTTATTGTACAGAGGTTTTCAACTTGAGGTCCTTGAACTTTTTTTTTTTTTGGTAACTGTATTTCAATATAATTTACTCCCTTCGTAATCCTCTGTATTTATTTTATGTACTTAGAAACATAATTCTATGAAGGGGTTCATAGCTTTCATTAGACCACTGAAGAAGTCCATGACACACAAAAGATTAGGCAGCCCTATACACATATTCATGGTTTCATATACAATCTTATTTCTGTTCTTTGTATGTGGAGAAGTTCGTATTTGTCAAGTTTAAACTAAATTTTTTAAAAAGGATAACAAAGTAAGAAAAAACATAGCAAAAATAAATTACTGTATACAGGTACTCAGTAATTATCTTCACTTTTACTTGAAAACACTAAAAATGGACAAAATAATCAATCAATGCAAAAACATTTCCTTGAAGCGAGCTTCTCTGATCCACTAGGGTTTCCTAAGAACTTGGTTTTTAAGTTTTTAATTTTTTTTTTTGGAGGGGGAAGGTAGGGCAATTGGGGTTAAGTAACTTGCCCGAGGTTACAGGACTAGTTTTTTGTGTTTAGTGTCTGAGGTCACATTTGAACTCGGATCCTCCTGACTTCAGGGCTGGTGCTCTATTCACTGCGCCACCTAGTAGCCCACTGAACTTGTTTTTTTAATACAAACTCAAGTTGATGGCATTCCATTTCTTCTACATTAAACATTTTATTTTCATTGAATCTTCAGAAGAGAGCCTATGCCTAATTTAATTTGAATCTCCTTTCTGCTGACTGCCTGGCAAGAAGAGTCAATTAACAGATGTCTGTTAAATCTACATTGATTTGTTGACTAAAATAACTTTATCGATTTGAGTCAAGCATTTTGATTCTTCTAAAAGGAACCTTTTTGTCAATGGAATTCCAGTGAACTCAGTCTATAGTCTAAGAGACATACATCATAGTTTCACTAGGGGTGTCCATCATGTCCTTGACATTAAATATAGTTTATCTTTGCATGTGAGTAGCACCATGCTAGCTGTGTGATCCTGGGCACATTGTAATGTCTTGACCTCCCCAGGAATTGGATCTAAGTAGTCAGCCTCACTCTCGATTCCAAAGTCACAGAAGTCCAGGGGCAAGACAAAAGTCAGGATGACTGGCAATGGCCCTGGATGCAGTGGATGACCTTGTTGTCTTTGATGTCTGACCATGTTGTAAGGGCTCTGGAGCATCAGTTTCAGCTGCCTTTGATGTTTTTGGAACAAATTGTTCTCATCCACCAATTTCATTGAAGGAAGTCTTCAGGAGCTTTGGGTAGACACTCCCCACCCTGATTTCTTGGATAAGCTTGTGGCTTATTTGTTACCAACTTGATTTAGCCTATCAGTACTGATGGTTTAATTGGGGTGTGGCTGCTACACATAGTACTGCTTCTTGGAGCCACAGGTGAGAGTTGAGAGCCTGGCCAATAAGTGCTTAATAAATGTTTACTGACTGATTATTGAAACAATCATGTTAATTTTGTTCTTGTACTGAAATTGAACCAATATTTATCACTGTACTTCTCAACTTAGTGGGAGGGGATAATAGAATCATCAAAGAGGGAATAAAAGAATCATCAAATAACTTTTTAGGAGAAGACTAAAATATAATGGGAAATGGGGGAGAGACAGGAGAAATACCTTATTTTTTTAAAGATGTTTTTACATCACCTTCACTTTACAATATCTTTCTCCCTCTTCCTACCGAATTATATTCTTATAATAAAGAATAAACAGAAAAGGGGCAGGGAAGCAGTTCAACAAAACTACCAACACATCAACCAGTCCAGCAACCAAGTTCACATGCCTGGAATGCACTCCCTCTGTCTCTTCTTCCCTTAAGATGCAGCTTAAGCACCATTTTCTGCATGAAGTCCTCCCCCTGCCCCAACTGCATATGTTTCTCATTGTATTCTATTCTGCATTCAACTACTTTGTATATATTTTTATTTATTCACTTTATATTTATGCTGTATGTATGTATGTGTGTGTATGTATGTGTATATATATATGTATATATATATATATATACACACACACTTGTCTCTCCCATCTACTTTCATTCTTTGTTCTTATATTCTTTGTTGCCTTCTAGCACAGTGCCTGGCACATAGTAAGTTATCAATAAACACTTGATTGATTCTATAGTATATTTAATGTTCCAAATCCATAGTTTACTAAGTCTGAAAAGAAGGGCTTAGAGGTGCCTTCTTACCTCTCAGAAAAAAAAATTTTAAACATACACTAGGGAAGTCTCAATAATATAGCTCTGCTGAGACCTGCTGAAATTTAAGTTAGCAGATGGAATAGTGTGGTATGTGATACACATAGATTAGGTAAATTTAGGTACTTGGAATTTCTAGTGGTAAACCTAATTTTATATCTCATTTAAGTCATTCACAAAGCATTTTTGTGAATATGCATTTGATGAAGAAGGTGTAAAATTAGAATGCAGTGCTAATTTAGGTGTATTTATTTGTCTATTTATTCAAAAAACATTTATTCAAAAAAACATTTTTTTCATTTAGTTTAGTAACCCTGGTGGCAGGAGTAGGTGCAGGGTCTTGGGGACTATGAAGTTACCCAAATCTCAGAATGCATTTCCACCTAAGATGGCTTTATACATTGGCACCATTTTCAAAGGCCTTTGTGAAACAGTATTTGAAGAAGTTGTTGGAAAGTAAAATAAAGATTTCTCCGTAATCTCCTTTAGGTTAGGGTCTATTTTATTTTTGTCTTTGTAAGTCTGGTGCTTACATAGAGTATACTGAATAAATGCTTGTTTAATAAATTAATGTACTTATAATTCTTGCATTCAGTATGTATCAGTTGAGCTATATATTCAAGGCTGTAGGGGTAGGCCCTGAGAGGGATATAAAATAAACGTAATATCTAATATATCTTTTAGGACTATGTAAATAGATAAATATACTGTAGGACACAGCCTTTGGGTTAGTTGACTTTTGGTTTACTTTTTTTTTATTGTTACAAGAGAAGGTTCATTGGACAGGGATGAGGGAAATATTTCAAAATTATTGTGATTTTAGTAGTTAGATCAATTGAACATTTATTAAACTCTTATTATATGCCAAGCACTGTGCTAAGGGTTGGTGATATAAGTACAGTCTAACTGCTCTCAAGGATCTTACATTCTTAGAACTGAACAGGATTATTAAGGTCCAAAATTTTCAGGAAACTGAAGGAAGCCCACATGTTAAATATCTTGCCAAAGGTTGCAAAGGATAGGTGGGTGGGACTAGATTATGGAGAGCCTTAACTACCAGCCTGAGGAGTATGGACTTTATCTTATGAGATACTTAAAATTTTTGAGAAGGGAAATGACTTGATGAAACCGATCTTTTAGGAAGATTAATATGACAGCAGGGCTTAGGAGAAAACAGCCGTGTTTGTAAAATGTAAAATGCCATTTAATTGTGAGTTCTTAATATCATTAGTTTGTAAAATGTGGGATAATTCCTATTCTTGAAAACTTTAAGTTCACTTAATGGAATGGCTGTTTGTTTTTTCTTTTAGCATTAAGTTGACAAGCCAAGAGTTTTACCACTTACTTGATTCTTTGATAAGCTTGTAACCTTCCTCTAAAGATACTGAAGCACTTAAAGAGCCTTTCTACCTTTCTAAGTAACAGTAGATTAAATCTCCAATGCCTACTCATACTTTTTTACATTAAATTACTCAGTGCAGAGGCACAGTCAAGTTGGAAACCACAGTGCCTGCTCTGCCTTTCCCACAGGAGGGGGGAAGGTAATCGGTGGTTGATTCTCAGTACAGTAAACTATTTAAAACACTCACCATCAAGAATAGTCAGTAGGAAAAAAGAAGAGGAAAGAAGATCTGGGACATGGAGACTATAAGTCAATAGGCATTTATTAAGCACTTATGTTTAAATGCTTGCTGACTTAAGAAAATACTTCCACAGAAATCTCAGAATTGTCATTCTCCATATGTTCCTTTGTTCACCTGGTTGTGGGTCATCTCTATTAGTAGATAAGTGGACTCAGTCTTTGACTTCAGAAGATAAGTCCTATTCAGTATCTTTTTTATAAAAGACCTTTATTCCTATCCAGCTCAGCTTTGACCCTTCCTATCCTTATTTTCCTCTGCTTTTATACTCCCACTATACCTTCTACATAATCCCCATTTTCATTGTTGTTAATGTATTGAGAATCTCCTCTTACATGTGTCATGGAAATATCCTTTTGGTATGAAGGGGGACAGAATAGGCTTCTCTAGTCTGTTCTTTCCTTTCCCTTCCCCTGACTTCAATTGGATACTTTGATAGTATACTTCAATTGCTTCCAGGAGAGGAATCAAGAGGCTGGGGCCAAATGCTTGACTACTCTGCTCTCTTCAAAAAGAGGGGATACAAGGCTAGGATTAAATGTTTCTGATCAGTTAAATATCAATTAATCTAGCGACCCCTTTGGGGGCTGAACGACCCTCTCACAGGAGTCGCCTAAGACCATTGGAAAACACAGATTTCCGATGGTCTTAGGAACCAAGATACCACTCATCTATCCTCCAGGTGGGTCTGTTCACATGCAGATACACCCAGATCCAAGTACTAAAGGATCACAGCATCAGGAAGGTTGAGAACCACTGAAAGGGATGTGGCTTTTAGGTTCAAGCTAAACTTCTGATCAGATGTTTCTTAACAGGGAAAGGAAGACCAAAGCTTTATATCCAAGGCTTCATCCCTTTACCACCAAATATGTTTCACAGTGAATCTACATAGCAGGTTGCAAAGAAACTCATTTATCCAAGTTGAAAGCAAAACAGAAACTAGAGAAAGTACACTTAAGAGAATATATGCCAGACAATTCAGAGTGAAGGAGTTCTCCCATTGGGATCAAGATAACTCAGCTAAACCAAGAGAGGAAATCTTAGATCTCACCCAAGGGGAAATTCCCTGAAGTCTCTGGGAGCCTGAAGCCAGCTGGGGATAGGGACATGATGGAGACCAATATCTCCTCTCATGTCAGCTTCCTCCCATAGTTTTATTCTCCCTTCAGCAACCTAAAGTGGGGTTGGCATCTTCCAGCTTTTTTCTCAAAGCTAGAAGCCAGAAGTGCCCAAAGCAACTGCAAAACCTGATGAACTTGAAGAGACTCTTGAGACCCAAAGAAAGTCTGAAGAGAGACAGAGCTCTCCTCTTGGCTGCTCTTAGCAGCTCCACTCTGCCCTTTATGCAGGTGTGGGATACTGATCTCTATGAGCAATGAGGAAAGAGACCTGTACCAATGAGCTTTGGGACCCAGGTTACATTAGCTAACTCTCCTTCATTCTCCATCTCTTTTTCTCACCCTCCAACTTTCTGGCCCTTACTGATAATTGAGGCTTTTTCTCATCACTTAACACACCTGCTTCAGTGCTAGCTGCTCCTTTTTTTCAGGTTCCTTCCCGCCCCCCTAAGCAAAGAGGCAGAATCAGCATTTTCCTTTCTCCTTATTTTCATTCCCAGGCTCCTTTTTTCACTCTCTTCCAAGATATTCTCCCTTCTTCCTCAATGAATTCAGTACCTATCTCACAGTCTGATTTTCCACTCCAACATTTATTTTTGCTGATTTGTTATTCATGTCAATGATGCTAATCTCAGTTTATCATCTTCCCCACTCCACAGTTCCCCACCCCCACACAACTCCTATAATCTCTTTGCAGTCTTAATTACCCATGGGGCTTGTCATACTTTACCATCAGCCCAAACTGCTTTCCTGTTCAAGTTCTTGAACTCTTGAAATTTTCATTGCTGATTATAATATGCTGTCCATTCACTTCTCCCCTTCTTTTACTCCTTTTACCATTACCCCTACTCTGCCCTCACTTTTCTCCTAATTTTGACTTGATAGCTAATGGCTTAATAGGGCTCTATATATCTATAAATGTAGGGTCTCCCCATCTATAAATCACTTGTACCTCATATGAACACTTTTCAGGATCTTCTGATCCTTAGCTCCCACTTTTGAGCATCTGCAAACTGATAGAGTAAATCATAAAATGAAAGACTGGATCCACCAAAATTTCATCTTTATAAACTTAACTGGACCCTGAGTCCTTTTATTCACATCAATCAATCAACAAGCTAATGAGATTTCACAGGTTAATGAGATCTTACAGGTTAATGAGGTTATCCCAATATGAGTTTTATGGTGCATAATGGAGTAATCAGTCAGAGAAGTCCCAAAGTAGTATAGTGAGGTGAGAAAGAATTGATGTCTGAGCTGAGCTCTCCCATTAAAGGGAGATATATAATATTGATTTGGTAATGAGGATTTGAATTTTTTGATTCCTCTGAAATGCTAATTCACTTCCTCCTACACTCCTAATTTTTCCTATTTTTACCTTTTACTCTTTGGATTATTTAGCCCATTTGGTGCTCTGTTTGCCATATTTACAGTCACTTGGACACTGTATGTGTTTTTTCTTTTAAAAAAAATCAAATAGACAGAAATACTCCCCCCTCCCATATGCTTATATCTGTATCTTACACAAGTGACATGAAAATAAACATTTCATTTCTTCATATTTCATCTCTATCTCAATATTTAAATTTTTTGCTTTTTGGTACGTTAACAAGTTGAATACCCTTCCTATTTCTGGGGTTTCATGAAGGAATCATACAAATTCTTCCCTTTTATTTTATGTTTAGACTCAAATTCTTAGAATATACTTATGTAGGGGCGGCTAGGTGGCGCAGTGAATAGAGCACTGGCCCTGAAGTCAGGAGGACCTGAGTTCGAATCCGGACTCAGACACTTAACACACACACACACACACACACACACACACACACACACACACACACATCTAGCCGTGGGACCTTGGGCAAGTCACTTAACCCCAACTGCCCTCCAAAAAAAAAAGAATATATTTATGTATATATTTTTAGTTCTAGTCAGTGTTCTTTGCTCTTCAGAACATCATATTCCAATTTCCCTTTGATTTCTTGTATAAGATACTGCCCTTGAAGGTGATGCCTTTTCCTCATGCAACAGTTTTGTGTTGAAAGGAGCAGAGAAAATGCTTTTGGGTGAAGAAGAAAAGGTATATCAACTGTTAAAAGATTTAAGACATTGCCTCTTTAATTGATGAACATTTTGTTGCCTGAGAAGAGTAGGCAAAGAAGTTTGAAAAAACAGTTGTCAGATGGGATTTGACCAGTTTGGGGCAGAAGATGTAATGTGGCATTACATGCATATAAATATAAAGACTTTAACACCTTGTGAAAGCTGTAGAGTTATTTTTTGTTTGTATGTAAATCATTTGATGGCTTGCAGGTGGCAGAGAAAGAATTCTTTATTTATTAGAAACTAGGGGAAAGTGAATGTGAAGAAACAGTTTCAAGGACTGAAAATGGGATGTTGGTCTGGGCTGAGAACTTAGAACTGTGGGGTATTTTGGTCTCTCCATTCATTCGCATATAACTATTTTAGGACAAGAAAGTAAAACTAAAAAAAGAAATGATAATTCATATAACTAATTGAAAACTGAGGGCTATTTTTTTCAAAGTTTGTTGATTTTGTAGAAGAAATTTGGTAATTTGTTATCTTTTAAATAAAAAGTGAGTCACTGAGCTCTAGGAGGCTATGATTTAAGCCAATGAATGATATAGAAGATAACAGGCTGAAACTAAGGCCGAGCAGAAGAGTAAAAATTATGGAAAGTAAAGACTGGAGAAATAATGGGGAGTAGGAAAGTAGAAGAGCAATCAGCTAACAGAAGGCTTTAACTGGAGGTAAGCTCCACTTCACTGGACAAGTGCTTCATTTCCACATGTTGCTCTTCAGCACCCCCTAGAGCTTAGTTTCTCAGAAATGCTTGGTGCCCTTTAATATCCTCCCCTCTCTGATCTGAAAGGCAAAGAGGAAAGGAGAAGGAGGCATCTCAACTGTTATATAAAGCAGAGATGCTGAGATTTAATTGGAAGATACAGAATCCAGCCGATGAGGCTGGTTTGCCTTGCCCAGAGATCCAGCCTGAGATAGTTGCTATAAAATCTGTTCTGAATGGACAAACATTTGTAACTTTTCTTGACGTTGGTTTACTTTATTTACATGCTTGATAGAGCATACAAATATGACTAGGTAGGCTGGTTTGCCTTGTTCATCAGTCAACCTGAGCTGTTTTGCTGTGAGCTCTGTTTGAGAGAATTTGATTGGACAACATAGCATCCTGGGAAGCGACTAGCTGACTGGTCTAGTCTGTATTGACCAGTTATCCAGCTTTGTCATTCTCTGGTTTAAAGTGAACTGCTATCCAAATTGTGGGGTAACACTTTCCAATGTTCCTTTGAGGGAGATTGTAAGATGAAACCTTATAAATTCTATGGTTCAGGAATAAAAGAGATTTGCCCAGTTGGAGTACAATGAGGACCAACATACAAAAGTTCCCGAATGGACCAATGAAATCAAACCCCAAAGTACCTTCAGAATGTGGGTTTTCCATGCTCAAGTGCTTCCCCAGAGACATTGTTCAGAAAGTGTGACCCGGGTTTATGAATAGATGGTGATGTTTTTTATTATTACTGCATTTGTTTTAAAATATGAGTGCCTGTGATGTTTCTTTTGCTTAATTGCTAAGTACTATACATATTTATATTTAAGATCTAAGTATCATTGTTGCGAATGACTAGTTTGTATGAATGAAAATACATTGATAGGAGCTCAAAAGCTAACATGGTTCAAAGGAGATTGTATTCCCTTCACTACAAAGTTACCTCTAGGTCAGGAGACTGAGAAAATTTGAGTGTAACCTTATGGTGGTGGTCCTTCACTGGGAACATAATCTTTTTAGTTCAAGGGCAGGTTATAGTAAGTGAACCAACCTGGAGAATAAGTGGACGTCTACCTACTTATGTGGGAGTGGTGAGACAGAACAGGTAGGGGAGACATCCTCTGCACATATGATATCCCAGCATTATACTTATAAGTATTGAGTAAATTCATGTTATTATATTTGACAGAATGTAAGACCCCTGAGAACAGAAACTTTTTTTGTCTTTGTATTTCCTAGTACAATGTCTTATACACAGTAGATGCTTAATACTTTACAGATTAATCTGTTGATTCTGATTTTTCACCATGCAACTACAAGGTTTTTTTCCTTGCTATATGAAAGATCTATTCTTTAATTTTGCAGTTATAAGAAACTACAAAATTAAATGCTGCAAAATGGATCTCCAGAGATCATGCCCAGGAAGAAGTATGCCACTCAGTTCTGAACTCCTTTTCTGGGACCACAGTCTTCACTTTACACCAGCCATTTTCTATATATCTTTTGCTCTGAGAACTGTATTCAAATTAATACCATCATTGCTTCTGGAATGGACATGATAATTTTCCCCATTGTCCCATTTACTATCCCTGTGATATCATAGTAAAAAAAAACCCATTGAAATCTGATTCTGCAATCTCCTTCAAATGTAATACTTCCTCCCCTAATGAAATATCCTTCCACCCCTTCCCCCCCACACCCTGGCACCCAGGGGTCAATTCCAGAAAGATAACCTTCTGATATGTTATACATATGGAGGGAAACATGACTCCTCATGAGCTGAAAGACTTCTGAGCCTGTAATATTGTGCAAGGTGGAAAGAATTGGGAGAAAGAGAGAAATGGAGTTTGAGAGAGATGGTACAGAGGCAAAGTGTGAACTTTTGAATGGCTAACAGGGCTCCAGACATATAGAGAAACTGGTCCTACAACATGTCCCTTGATTCTTGGTATCCCTATACCCTGAGACAGATAAGAGCAGATTTCCCCAATAAGACAGTTCTTTTCTTGGTAGAACTGGAATTTTATCTTACTTCTCAGCTGAAGAGTTCATTTTTTAAAAAAATCTTATTCTACCATCTACACTAATTTGTATAACTTTCTCAACTTTCTATTCCACTTTTTTTTTCTGATAAATGCAATTGCTTTCCACCTGTGATTGTCTTTTGTGTGTAATCAGTATTTAGTGGAGGGGAGCTAAACTGACTAATGGTAAGAAAACTGTAAACCTATTCTTTTGAGTGACCAGGGAAAGTGGCTTTTATTTTGAATTCCTAAACAAGCATGATATCCCCTAGACTTCAAATATCTAAGGTTTAGTAGATACTTATAATTCTAGCTCAGTACTTTTAGTTCTGCTTTAATGAGATGTCTGTGTTCCTAAAAATCATCATGCTATGCAAAATCACAAAATAAAAAATGCAAGACTAATGGGAAAAATGGAGTTCAAAGCATAATACTCAAAAACTTCATCAGTGACATTAGAAAAGAGAGGACCTAATAAGAAAGGTAGTTTAATACTTCTTAAGTGGTCAAGAAATACATAAAATGCTACAATAAATCATGGTTCTGTCTGCGACCTCTGTAAGCTGCTCAGCCTGCCCCAGTTCCCATGGAACCAAGGCTGAGGTCTGTGGGTACTGAGAGAGTAACTTCAGTGACTAACAACTCCAGGATCTGGGAAGTAGAGGCTGAGGTCATGGTGGAAGTTGGGGGAGTTTGGAGTGGGGAACGGCATTCATTATGTGGACCAGTCCTCTTCTGCCCACAGCTCCTACTGTACCAGAAGATATACAATAAATATGACATTTTACCTGGGGAAAGATCTGAAATTTGCTTATACAAGTGGGAGTCAAAAGAGTTACAACTTATAAGTTATTGTGAAGTGGTATAATTATCTCTGTTCTCACTTTCTCATGATTTGCTAAAACAAATTTTTAGTTGTGCTCAAATTGTTCCCTGACTTATCAATCACCTTGGAACAAATTTTTATTTTCAAAACAAGTGTCACAGAAGCATTGGGTATACTGTCTTAGAGATAGAATGGTGAAAAAATGATCACCCAGCCATGCCTGTCCCTCCATTGCTAGGATACTGGTGGTGTGGTCACCAGTATCCTAGTCACCAGTGTGGTTCCTCCTATTCTCCTCAAAGGTGATAATCACAATCTTCTCAGACACAAAGTGGACCACATCCCAGAACACATGTATCTAAATAAATTCATGCAATAAATGGACTAGGATTCAGGGGTGGGGAATCTGCAGCCTCAAGGCCACATGTGGCCCTCTAGGTCATTGGGTGTGGGTTGACTGTATCCAAGTTTTACAGAACAAATCCTTTTATGAATGGAAAGTGAAGACTTAAGGAACTAGAGGGCCATATGTGGCCTTGAGGCCACAGGTTCTCCATCCCTGCACTAGACATTCTGTGTTAGATGTATATCATTCCTTCAAATTCCTAGAGACAGACTGAAAATCTTTTCATCCCTTCTCAAACCTTCCATTTCTCCCCTGATTCTTTCAGTTGAGAACTTCACTGGGAAAAAATGGAGGCCATTCTTCCAGAGCTCCCTCTTTATCCCTCTTCCTCATCTCATCTCATTCAGATGTCTTCCTCTATTATCTCCTCCCTAATTCCTGTCTTATGTAAAGAGGTAGTCCTTCTGCTTATCTAGGCAAACCCCTCTACCTGTACCCTTGATGTCATCCCATTACATCTTCTTCAGCAAATTGCCCTCTCTGTCATTCCTACTCTTCCTTGAAAGAGACTGAATTTTCAACCTCTTCCTGTCTACTGACTCATACATGCTGTCTCCCCTGTCCTTAAAAACCTTCATTCAATGGTCCCCATTGGTTGTTATCCTATATCTTTCCTTCCTTTTGTGACTAAATTCCTTGAGAAAGTTGTCTACACTCGGTGTCTCAATTTCCCCTTCTCTCACTATGTTCTAAACCCTCTACAACCTGGCTTCCTACTTCAATGTTCACCTGAAATTGTACTCTCCAAAGTCATCTCTTAATTTTCTCAAACCTCATTCTTCTTAGGCTCTTTGCATCATTTGACACTGTCAATCCCCCTCTTATCTTGGATCTCTAGGTTTTTGCGATACTGTTCTCTCCTGGGTCAGGTCAGTCTCTTTTGCCAGATCTTCCTCCAATTATGCCCCATAATTTTTGGGTGTTAGGATCTGCCCTTGATCTTCTCCTTCTGTGGTAATTCACTTTGTGATCTCATCAATTACCATGAGTTCAATTATCATCTTTATATAGATCAGCGATTCTCAATCTGTGGGTTGCATTCAATTTGTAACAATGAAAATACATCCTGCATATCAGATATTTACATTATGATTAATAACAGTAGCAAGATTACAGTTATGAAGTAGTAACAAAAATAATTTTATGGTTGGGGGTCACCACAACATGAGGAACTGTATTAAAGGGTCATGGCATCATTAGGAAGGTTGAGAACCACGGATATAGATAAATCTCAAATCTATTTATTCAGTTCCAACCTACCTAACTTCAGTTTTACATTACCAATTTTTAATTGAACATCTTGAACTGGATATCCCACAGACATCTCAACTTCAGTATGTCCAAGACTAAACTCATTATCTTTTCTCCAAAACTTTTTCTTCTTCTCTACTTCTCTATTATTGTTGAGAGTACCACCATCCACTCAGTCACCCAAGTTTTTCTCTTCAATGTTATCCTTGTCTCTGCTCACATTCACTTCACAATTCCAATCTATTTCTAAGTCTTATTATTTCTACCTTTACAACATTTTTCATATCTACCCCCATCTCTTTACTCAAATGGCTATTGCCCTGGTGCAGCCTTAATCACTTCACACCTGAACTATTGTAATAATCTTCTGGTTGGGCTCCCTGCCTCAAGTATCTCTCCACTCCTATGAATCCTCCACTTGGCTGCCAAAATGATTGTATTAAAGCACAGGTCTGATCTGCCTACTTAATAAATTCTAGCAGCACTTCATTATTTCCACTATCAAATATAAAATTCTTTGCTTGGTTTTTAAAATCCTTCACAAATTGACCCTTTCTCATCTTTTGAATCTTCTTAGTTTTCTTACAATTTACTGTCTTCTACATATTCTAATATCCAGTGACACAAGTCTTCTTGCTGTCCCTCAAATTTGATACTCCATCTTTCCCACTTCCATGCTTGGAGTTGTCCATTGATTGTCCCTCATGTTTAGAACGTTCTTTCTCATCTCTAACTCAACTATCTTCAAGACTCCGTTCAGATCCCACCTTCTACAAGAAGCCTTTCCTGGTTTCTTCCTTTCCTTACTAATGACTTCCCTCTGAGAGGATCTCCTATTTACTCTATATATAACTTGGATATACATTGTTGTTTGTATGCTGTCTCCATCATTAGAATATGAACTCCTTGAGGGCAGGGACTGTGTTCTTGCTTTTCTTTATATCCCCAGTGCTTAACACTTGAATGCTTCTTATCTGAAAAAAAATTGCAAAAATAATTCTGTAATCTACATGTCAGATATTTGAAGTTTAGGGATATGAGGTTCAAAACAAAAGCCCTTTCCCTAGTGGGTCACTCATTTCTATACTTGTTAACTGACTGATTGAATGAAGAAAAGGAGAATTTGTGTCACCTACATAATGAAGTGCAGTTGTCTCCAAGCACTTGAAGGTTTGGCATATGTAATAAGGATAAGATTTCATATAACCACACAATTCTGGAGTTGGAGAGGTCATCAGTGGCCATCTTGTCCAACCTATACCTGACTACAATACACCCAACAAGTAGGCATACAACTTCAGCTTGAAGACCCCCGATGGGGGACCC
This sequence comes from Pseudocheirus occidentalis, assembly GCA_028646575.1. Taxonomy (NCBI): domain Eukaryota; kingdom Metazoa; phylum Chordata; class Mammalia; order Diprotodontia; family Pseudocheiridae; genus Pseudocheirus; species Pseudocheirus occidentalis. The sequence continues at coordinate 120,941,767 of CM053593.1, forward strand.
TACCATCTTCATGTAGCCCAGTTCACTTCTAGAAGGCACAAAAACTCAAATTATTATTATTCATTTTCATTATTAATAACAATGACTAGTATCTATATGCTAACCTAAAGCATTTATATGCTTTAAGATTTGCAAAGTACTTTACAAACATCACTTTATTTTAACCTCATAGTAGATTGGTGCTATTATTATCTTCATTTTATAGAGGGCAAACAAAGACTAAGTGATTTGCCCAGGGTCAAATAGCTGATAAATACCTGCCAGATTTGAACTTAGATTTTTCTGACTCTGGTCTATCTAGTTTTTTTTCCAGATATCAAGTCTATCTTTACCTCTTTGCAACTTATACCCATTGGTCCTGATTCTCTTGTCAAATAAAACAAATCTGATAGCTAGGGGGTGCAGTGGATATAGCACTAGGCTTGGAATCAGGAAGACTCATCTTCATGAGTTTAAATCTGACCTCACTTACTAGCTGTGTGACCCTGGGCTAGTCATTTAATCCAGTTTGTCCCAGTTCCTTGTCTATCAAATGAGTTGGAGAAGGAAATGTCAAATCATTCCAGTATCTTTGCCAAGAAAACCACAAAAGGGGGTCATGAAGAGTCCAACATGACTGAAATGATTCAACAACAATCCTTACACGAAAGTCCATTAAATACCTGAACACAGTTACCATGTCTCCCCAAAAGTCTTTTCTTTGTCAGGCTAAACACTCCCAGTTCCTTGATATGACATATATTCAAAGTCCTTTATCATTCTGATGACTGTCGTCTTGACACTCTTCAGCTGATCAACTAGCTAAACTGTAGCATCCTCTGGCCAGAGGACCCCTTATTTCTGGGAGTTATGGTTCTCTTAAGGCAACCTCAAATGACATTTTTTGGCTGTTCCATCATACTGCTGATTCAGATTGAACCTGTAATCCATTAAAATTTCCAGATTTTTTTCAGCTGTATAAACTTGCTTCCCTCATATTGTACTTGAGAAGTTGATTTTTGAAATCCAAAAGTAAGATGTTACATATGTCTATTAATTTAATTTTATTAAATCCAGCTCAATACTGCAGCCTGTCAAGATATTTTTAGATATTGTCATGCAGTATGGCAATGCCATTTTTGTGTCATCTGAAGATTTAATAAATATGTCATCTGTACCTTTATTCACATCATTGATTTAAAAAAAGTTAAATAATAAAGGCCCATGCACAGATTTGTGTTCAGAGCACTCCACTAGAGACTTTCTCCCTAGTGTCCATTGAACCATAAAGACTACTCTTTGAATTTGGCCTTTGAACCAATTCCAAGTTCATTTAGTTAAATTATCATCTAGCCTACATCTTTCCATCATTTCCACAAAAATACCATGAGAATTTTTCTTAGACATTTTACTAAAAATCTAGGTAAACTATATTTATTGCGTTCTCCTCAACTATTAGTTAATAACTCAGCATGACTTGTTCTTAATGAAGTTATGTGTACTCTTTGTAATTCTTACTTCCTTTTCACCTTTCAATGATCCATTCTATAATTTTCCCAAGAATCAAAGTCAAGATCTCTGTCCTAAGTAGATAATTCTGTTTCCTTTTTTAAATATTGAATCAATAATTACCCTTCTTCAGGCTTCAGTCTTTGAGTTGTGCACTATCTTTCAAATATTGTCAATACTGACTTAACAAATACATTTGCTAGTCCTTTCAGTACCTGAGGATATAATTCATCCCTTGTGTGCTCTTTTACGATTTCCTTATTTTGGGGGGTTTCAACTTCTTGTTAGTTATTTTTGCTCTATCATACCCAGTTCAAAAGTTATTCTGTTTGGCAAAGAAAATGGAAGGATCATAATAATTAAGCAGCACTACCACCTCATCTCTGTTTTCAGTCATCATTATCCCATACAGAAAAGTAGCAGTCCCATCTCTTCTTTGATCTTTTTTTCTTTCCTTCTTCATAATTAATTCCACTCTTTTTTGTCCTTAGTTTTACTTGCTGATGCACTCCTAGCCCTTTTTTAAGGGATCACACTGCCCTCTTACCTTCATTCTCTACCTGACTTTGCCTCTATCTTCTGTACATGGTTGGCAAGTTTCCTATATTGATAACTTTAACCAACTCTCATTTTTTGGGTCATCATGATAACTGATTCCCTTTATTTCTTCAGAAGTTCATTCTTGGGAGAGGTCCTATCTATTTTCCCATTTGAACTCTTTAAAATACATGTAAGACTATGTCCAGGTTAGATAGGTGGCACAGTGGATAGAGTGCCAGGCCTTGTGTCATGAAGATTCATCTTCGTGAGTTCTAATCTGGCCTCAGACACTTACTAGCTCTGTGACCCTGAGCAAGTGGTTTAACCCTGTTTGCCTCAGTTTCCTCATCTGTAAAATGAACTGGAGAAGAAAATGACAAACCACTCTAGTATCTTTGTCAAGAAAAACCCAAATGGCTTCATGAAGAATCAAATGTGACTAAAACGACTGAAAAACAACAAGAAAACTATGTCTACCTTTCCTTTCTTTCTCTATAATATACTCCATGAGGGAGTGGTCACTTCCCTATAAGATTCTCATCATTTTCTCCCCAGCAATCAGTTCCTCCATATAAATGAGAATCAGGTCCAGATAGATTTTTTAATCGATTTTTATACCTTTTGAAGGATGAATTTATCACTAAGGTGAGGTAGCTGCTTTTACCAGAAAGTGAAACAGATACATCTTTAGCAGATAAAGATCTGAATAATGGAAGTTCCCCATCACTATATTATTTTTTATGTGCCGAGTCTGTGATCTATTTCTAGAACTGTCCAACTGTTTTGCTCTAGTATACTTTGATTACAAGAATCACTTGTTTCTCCTTCAATTAATCTTTAATCAAATGTTCTCCACCATATTTACCCCCTGGATTTCCTTTCATGAGATGCATTCTTAATATATGATGCTACTGAATCCCACCACCTTTTACTTTACTATACTTCTTTTAATAATGTACATCCAGAGACATATTCCTGCCATGGATTGCATTCCACCGTCTTAGTTATATTTATTCAGTCAAATTTGCCTCTTTGCATAAGATCTCTGGTTCACCCTGCTTGTTGCTTAAACTTTGGGCATTTGTTTATAGACGTTTGAGGGGTTAGGTTTTACTAATGGCTCTTTTCTTAGATTTTTTGTGTCTTGAGTGTTACTAGGTGTTATGACTACTATTACCTTTCCTTCGTAGAGTTGCTCTCTATCATATTTAGCTTGGTGGAAATAGTTTTCTCTCTACCTATTCTTTTTAAAGTCCTTTTGATTAGATTTGCCAAAGTCCAAGCATATATATTCTTTACTATGTGCATTCCATTCCTGACCAGGCGCCTATCATTTTTATATTTTAGTCTATGGTCCAAAAATCTAAATGTTATTCTCAGATACCAGCTTCTTTTCCAGGTGTTCATTTTCAAAATAAATTCTTCTTTTGCATTCTCAGTCTTCAATGGGCAACAGTCATGAAAACACCATCTGGGTCTTGATCATTTTCAGTTTCTTTGTAACTGGCAATACTTTCTATGTTTCTTATGGCAGTATCTTTATACCCACATAAAGATATGCCACCCTAGAAAGGTGGAGTACTCTTCCATTTTGACAAGTCTAGTGAGGTTCTCTGTTGTGTCTTGGACATAGACTCTTGGAAAATAACAGTCCTCTCTATGCCTTTCATGTTAACATATAGCAGCTTAGTACCCCCAAGCTGATGCCTTTCCCTTCTCACTAAAGCTCTCCTTTAGGTAATGTCTTCTCCCATCACAATGTAAGTTTCTTGAGGGTAGGGACTGTCTTCTTTGTTCATATTTGTATACCCAGGATCTGGCACAGTGCCTATCATGTGGTAAGGGCTTAAATCTCTCTCTCCCTCTCCCCCTCTGTCTTTTTTTATCTCTCTGTCTCTCACTCTCTCAGTCTCTCACTCTCTTTCTGGCTCTATTGTTCTATTTTATCATTCCTTGGAAAACAAAAATCTTCTTCCTCTTTAGAGCATGTAGCTCCCTTCATTTTTGGAAGAGTATTAGGTTTTTTTTTTGGTGTTTCTGTTTTCAGATTCAAGTGTACTGTTGTCTTTATTTCTCTTCACTTCATCTTCTGTGTGACATTCTTCCATTCCAACCTCCCAATGAGGGTCCCAACCCACGTTAAAATTCTGATTCTGAGATGAAGGCTGCATGAAGGGAGAACATACTGAAAGATAGGAAAGGGCCTAGAAAAGGAAGGTTTGGGTTACCAAATTTAAATTTGCCTGTTAGAGGTTTGCTCAGAGATGATGCTGAATGGGAGCAGTCCAAGTACTCTTGAATTCAGTTCAGTACAATCCATCAAACATTATCAACCTAAACTATTCCCATTCTAGGCAGCTGGGTGGCACATGGATAGAATGCTCTCTTTGGAGTGAGGAATCCCACTTTAGACACTAATTAGTGTGACCTTGGGCAAATCACTTAACCCATCTTTCTCAGTTTCTTCATATATAGAACATGAATGATAGCACCCAATTCTTGGAGTTGTTGTGAGGATCAAATGAAGCAATATATATGTACTGTGCTTTGCAAACTTGAAAACACTACATAAATGATATCATTTTAATTTTTGTTATTGAGAAGCAATGTGATATAGTGGAAAGAGTACTGGACTTAGAATTAGGAGGCAGATGCTTAAGAACTGTGAGACTATAAGAAAGTCCCTCAATGTTCCTGAGCCTCAGTTTCTTCATCTGTAAAATGGAACCAATAATAATAGCATTTATATAGTACTTTGAGGATTGCAAAGTGCTGTATATATGCTCTCATTTGATCCTCTTAACAACCCTATGAGGTAGGTGTTATTATTATCTTCATTTTACATATGAAGAAACTAAGCCTAGGAGCAGAGGATTGACTAGCCTAGAATTAGAAAGTTATTAAGTGCCTAGGCAGGATTTGAACTACAAGTCCAGCACTCAATTCAAAATTATACCACCTATCTGCTTCATAATACTAATATTCACACATGTTTGCAATAAGAAGGAAAGAAGTAAGCATTTATTAAACAATTACTATGTGGTAGGCATTGTGCTAAGTAAGCACTGTTGTATTGCCAAGGCAATAATCACAGCACCAACAGCAATTATGAATATGCCGGCATAGTTCTGAATTGCAAAATATAACAGACTCTCCATATAAAAGACACAAGTAAAACATTTATTCAGACACCAGAAAGCCAAATCCCAATACCAGAAAGTCAAATCCATCATAGCAACAAAGTAGTAAATATGTATTATCACTGCAGAAAACAACACCATCCTAAAGCCTTACCCCTGCTTGGACCTTCCCACAAACAAACACTCACAATCCTAGCTTTCTCCTTGCCTTCATCCTCTCTCTCCCTCATCTAACTGCTCTGACTCCCAGCTTCTTCTCAGCTCTACTCCACCCTTCCTGCTCCATCTATTCAGCAAACTCCTCCCACTACAGGCTCCATGTGATTACATTTGACCTATTAAGGGGCAGGGAAGATCTTCAAATTACCATTACCATTACAATTGTATATACACATATAAGCAAAAAGAAAGACAGTTCCTGCCCTCAAGGAGCTTACGTTCTAATGGGAGGAGGACAATACAAAAAAGGAAACTAAAAAAGTGGCAGGTTAGGAGATAAAAGTATCTAGCATGGGCCATAGTTTTAAAGTCCAAGTAGTCAGGACCAAGGCTTGGAAGGGGGATGAAACAGGTTAGAATAGGACCCCTCAAAAACTGGAGGCTCCAGGAGAAGTCAGTAGAAAGGTAGGGGCAGGGGTGGGGACTTACAGAGAGTTATTACAGGGTTAGTAGGCAATATGAATAGTAGGCTGTTCCAGGGAAAGGAGACTCTAATTGCTGAGGGCAGTGTCAGGAGTAGCCAGAAGTTTTGGTTTTTCAGTCCAAAAAGTCAGGCTTCTTCTGGCTAATCCTAGTTTTCCTCAGTGGCTGGGGTTTCCTCTCCTGGAACAGTCTACTATCCCCTGCAACCAGATCAACCTAGACTATCCCTCCACAAGGCCTACTCCCTTCCCCAATTGATGAGTTCCTTTTGGAGCCTTGTGCATATAGAAGCCATCCATACTTAGCTCACAGGGTTTTTGTAAGGGAAAAGTTTTTGCATTTGCCTTAAATGTTGGTACAAATACGAGCTCTGAGAAACTTAAGAAAAGAGCTCTAGTTACAAAAACTTTACAAATAGTCTCAATTTGAAACATTTTTCCTGTAACAAAACCACTTTGAAGGAGGGATCTGACAAATATTTTACTGGTTCCTATTAATGACTCAGGAAGCAAAGGGCAAAGATTATAAATTGAAACTGAAGAGAAAATGTGAGTAGGACTATGAAATGTAAGTGCTAAAAACAATACTGAATGAGTTTAATTTTTTCTTTGTGGTTATTTTAAAAAATTGAAGAACCAGCATTTCAGTGAATGTTGCTACAATAGAATGGCTACCTATTCCTCTGACTCTGAGAAGGTTAGGTTTCCATTCTTTATTTTATCAAATGATTTTCTGTGATATTAGTTTTTTCTAAAAGATTTTCTCATGTTCACATAGCAAATTTGTCATGAACTATGGAAAGATTACTTCTTACTACATTTTGCTGAAAGAAAATTAATTTATTTCAATACTTAACACATGCACCCAATGACATAGATTCCTAATATATAAATTAAAAAAACCAAAATGAATCCCAAGTAGAAATATTCAATTAGACCATAATGATGGAGGACCTCAATTTTCCCTTATCATCCCTATATAAATCTAGCTAAAAGTAAATAGTGTGAACTTGAACAGAATTTTAGAAAAATTAGGTAGGACCAAATGAAAATCAAAAAGGAGTATACATAATCTCATTTATGTATGGTACCTTTATAAAACTATCATGCCTTAGAATATTAAAACCTTACCAACAACTGCAGTCAGAAATATTATTTACATCCTTTACTTATCACAACACAATAAAAATATATTAAATAAAGGACCACTGAAAGAAGTATTAAAAATCAACTGGATACTAAGTCACTTAATCCTAAATATTCATTGGGTCAAAGAACAAATCATAGAGATGATAAACAATTTAATTAAAAATAATAACAACAATAAGACAGCATCTCAAAATTTGGAGGATGCAATCAAAGCAGTCCTTAGGAGAAAATTTTTATTTCTAAATAACTGCATTAATAAGAAAGAGAGAGAGAACAGATCAATTAATTAGAAATGCAATAAAAAACCTAGAAAACCAACAAAGTAAAACACCCAATAAAACACCAGTATACAAATACTATAAATTAAAGAAATTAACAAAATTTTCAAAAACTCAGTGAGAACCAGAACAGGAAAAGAGAACTTTAATGAGCACATATGCAAAAATTTTAAGTAAATGTTAGAAAGGAAGTTAAAACAACATATCATATATGACCAGGTTTGATTTACATCAGGAATGCAGGGTTGGTTTCCTCTTAGGGAAACAACGCACTTAACTAACCATATTAATAGAAAAATCAAAAATCATATGATTATACCGTGAGATGCACAAAAAGCTTTTGATAAAATATGACACTCATTTCTATTGAAAACATAGGATTAAATGAACCCTTCCTTAAAATGACAAATAGTATTTGTCTAAAACCAAAAGCTATGATTATTTATAAAAGAGAATCCTTTCTAATAAATTTTAGGGTTAAACAAAGATGTCCATTGTCACCACTTTTACTTGACATGGTATTAGAAATGCTGGTTTTAGGGGTGGCTAGGTGGCACAGTGAATAGAATACCTGCCCTGGAGTCCAGAGGACCAGAGTTCAAATCTGGCCTCAGACACTTAACACTTGCTAGCTGTGTGACCTTGGGCAAGTCACTTAACCCCAATTGCCCTCCAAAAAAAAAAAGAAATGCTGGCTTTACCAGTAAGACAAAAAATAGGTAAAGAAGAAACAAATGATAACTTTTGCAAATGATATGATGGTGTGCTTAAAGAACACTAAAGAATTAACTAAAAAAGCAAATGAAACAACAACTTTAGCAAACTTGTAGGATATAAAATAAATCCTCACAAATCATTAGTATTTTCGTTTATACCAGTAACACAAAGCAGGAAGAGATAGAAAGAAAATTCTATTTAAAGTTAATACAGAATGTTTAAAATACTAGGAGTCTACCTTCTAAAATACACAGAAGGACAATATAAATACAACTGCAAACAACTATTTACAGTAATACAGACCAAAATTATTGGAAATATATTCATTATTCATGGGTAGAATACACCAATATAACTAATCGCATATACCTAAATTAATTTCCTTATTCAATGCCATACCATCTCAACTATCCAAGGATTACTTTATAAAACTAGAAAAAATAATAGCAAAATTCATGCAGAGAGAAAAAAGGCCAAGAATCTCAAGAGAAATAATGAAAAGAAATGGGAGTAAAGGAGGCCTTCCAGTATCAAATGTCAAACTTTACTACAAAGCAGTAATTATCAAAATAATTTGGTACTGGTTAAAAACTGGAGATCAATCAGTGGAACAGAGTAGGTACAGGCATACCTCATTTTATTGCACTTTGTTTTATTATGCTTTGCAGATAATGTGTGTTGTTGTTTTTTTTTACAAATGGAAGATTTATGGTCCCCCTGAGTCAAGAAAGTCTATTAGAGAAAGTCTGTTGGAGTGATTTTTACAATGAAGTATTTTACATTTTCTTCTATTTTTTTCATTCTTTTGTTTCTGTTTGACTGATTCTTGATATCTCATTAGCTTTCACTTGCCCTTTTCTAAATTTAATGAATTATTTTCCTCTTTTAGACTTTGTACTTCCTTTTCCATTTGGCCAATTTTGCTTTTTAAGGAGTTATTTTCTTCACTGTAGTTTTTTCCATTTGGTCAATTGCATTTTTAAGGACTTGTTTTTTTTACAGGGAATCTTTATTCTTCCTTTTCCAAGCTATTGACTCTCTCTTGCATACCTCTCATTTCTTTTCCCAATTTTTCTTCTACCTCTTTTATTTGACTTTTAAAATCCTTCTTGAGCTCTTCCAAGAAGGCTTTTTGGGCTTGAGATCAGTTCATATTCCCCTTTGAGGTTTCAGATGTGGGTATATTGACAATGTTGATCTCTTCTGAATTTGTGCCTTGATCTTCCCTGTCCCCATAATAAGAATTTATGGTCTTTGTTTCTGCTTTTTGCTCATGATGTTCTCCTGTTGTCTGGCTTTTAAATTTGATTTTTACTCCTGGAGTACAGGGGCCACTGACCCAAGCTTATTGTGCTAGAAGCTGGGATCTGGTCACTGGCTTTGTGTGCTGGGGCCTCAGGTGCTGGCAGCTAGAGGCTGTAAGGGTGTGATTACTTACCTGATACTGAGCTGGAGTGACCAACACTGGAGATCTTGGTGAGGGGGGAAAGTACGGTGGGGAATTTGGCCCCTGGGGGGATACCTGATCACTTAGGCTCTGCTTGAATGTTTGACTGCTGAAAGATGTCTCTCAGTATGGAGTTGTGCCTTTCTGAGCTGGTGTCTACCAGTTTCCTTGCCTGTGCTGAGGTGCTGGGGGAGGGGGCCTGTTGTTGGGCTTGCCTGTTCCACCACCCTGGGACTCAGGATCTCCCCCTGGGTTCCTTAGGTGGGGTTTACTGTAAACTTGCTGGGACATCTCCATTCCTGTACTGCTTCGCTTCCCCCAGAACAGAAGGGGCTTTTCCTATTATTTCTCCAAGCTTCCTGGGCTACCAGACTGCTGCACCTCATCTTTCTGCTGGCTGAGCAGCTCAGAGTTTTTCCTGGGGTGATATTTTCTGGGCTTTCAAAGGTCAAGAAATGAGGCTAAGAGTAACTTACTTCTTACTCCACCATCTTGGCTCACCAAAGCCGAGTAATTTTTCCAACAGTATGTGCTCACATCATGTCTCTGTGTGACATTTGGTAAGTAGTACAATATTAATTTTTTCATTATTATTATATCTGTTATGATGATCTGTAAACAGTAATCTTTGATGTTATTATTTTGGGACACCACAAACCTCAGCTATAATAACATGGTGAACTTATTCTGACCGCGCTACCTACTGGCTGTCCCTCCATCTCTCTCCGCTTCCTCAGGCCTCCCTATTCCCTGAGATATAATGATATTGAAATTAGACCAGTTAATAAGCCTACAATAGCCTCTACCTGTTCATGTAAAAGGAAGAGTCAATAAATCTCTCACTTTAAATCAAAAGCTAGAAATGATTACATTTTGTGGAGAAGGCATGTGGAAAGCCAAGATAGGCCAAAAGCTAGGCCCCTTGCACCAAACAGTTAGCCAAACTGTGAATACAAAGGAAAAGTATTTGAAGGAAATTAAAAGTACTTGTGTAGTGATCACATGAATGATAACAAAGTGAAATAGCCTTATTGCTGATATGGAGAAAGTTTTAGTGGTCTGGATAGAAGATCAAACCAGCTGTAAGATTCCCTTAAGCCAAAAACTAATCCAGGGCAAGTCCCTAACTCTTTTCTCTTCTTTGAAGTCTGGGGAAGGTAAGGAAGGTGAAGAAGAAAAGTTTGACACTAGCAAAGGTTGGTTCAAGGTTTAAGGAAAGAAGCCAATTTCATAACATAAAAGTACAAGTAGCAGGTGCTGATGTAAAAGCTACAGCAAGTTATCCGGAAGATACAGCTAAGATAATTTATGAAGGTGGCTACACTGAACAACAGACTTTTAATGTAGACAAAACAGTCTTATATTGGAAGAAGGTGCTGTCTAGGACTTCTATAGCTAGAGAGGAGAAGTTAATGCCTGACTTTGAAACCTCAAAGGACAGACTGACTTTCTTGCTAGAAGTTAATGCAGTTGAGTTTAAGTTGTAGTCAGTGCTCATTTACCATTCCTAGGCCCTTAAGAATTATGCTAAATTGGGGAAGGTAAGTGGTACAGTGAATAGAGCATTTGGCCCTGGAGTCAGGAGGACCTGAGTTCAAATCCTGCCTCAGACACTTAACACTTACTAGCCATGTGACCTTGGATAAGTCACTTAACCCCAATTGCGCTGCCTTCTCCCCTCTCCAAAAAAAAAGCCAAAGAAAGAAAGAATTATGCTAAATTGAGCTAGAAAAAGTAGTAACAAAATTCATCTGAAAGAACATAAGGTCCAGAATATCAAGGGAATTAATGAAAAGAAATTCTAGGGAAGGTATATAAGCCATACCAGATTTTAAATTGTATTGTAAAGTAGCAGTTATCAAAAGTACTTGGTACTGATTGAAGAACAGAGTAGTGAATCAATGGAACAGATTGGGTTCAAAAGACTCAGTAGTCAATGACTATAGTAATCTACTGTTTGATAAACCCAAAGACCCCAGCTTCTGGGATAAGAACTCACTATTTGACAAAAACTGCTGGGAAAACTGGAAAATAATATGGCAGAAACTGGGCATAGACCAGTATCTTATACCATATATCAAAATAAAGTCTCAATGGGTTCACAGTTTAGATATAATGGCTGATACTGTAAGCATTCTGGGAAAGTAAGGAATAGTTTACCTGTCAGATTTATGGAGAAGGGAAGAATTTATGACCAAACAAGAGATAGAGAGCATTATGAAATGCAAAATGGATAATTTTGATTATATTAAATTGAAAAATTTTGTACAAACAAAGCCAATATAATCAAGATTAGGAGGGAAGAGGAAAATTGGGAAAGAATTTTAACAACCAGAGTTTCTGATAAAGGCCTCATTTCTGAAACATACAGAGAACTGAGTCAAATTCAGAAGAATACAAGTAATTCCCCAAATGATAAATGGTCAAAGGATATGAACAGGCAGTTTTCAGAGGAAGAAATTAAAGATATCTATATGCATATGAAAAATGCTATAAATTACAATTGATCAGAGAAATGTAAATCAAAACAACTCTTAGGTATGCCATTTCACTGGTCAGATTAGCTAATTAGACAGAAAAGGAAAATGGTAAATGTTGGAGATGTGGGAAAATTGGAACACTAATGCATTGTTGGTGGAGTTGTGAACTGATCCAACTATTCTGGAGGGCAATTTGGAACTATGACCAAAGGGTTATTAAAAAAATGTGCATACCCTTTGACCCAGCAATACTACTTCTAGGGCTGTATCTCAAAGAGATTATACAAATGGGAAACAAAAAATATTCATAGCAGTTCTTTTTATGGTGGCAAAGAATTGGCAATCAAGGGGATGCCCATCAATTGGGGAGTGGCTAAACAAGTTGTGGTATATGAATGTAATGGAATACTATTGTGCTATAAGAAATGAGGAGCAGACGGACTTCATAATAACCTGGAGAGACTTACATAAACTGATGCTGAATGAGGAGAGCAGAACCAGGAGAACATTGTACACAATTACAGATACATCGTATCTGTGATGACTGACTGATAGACCGGACTCATCTCAGCAATGCAAGGTTATAAGACAGCTCCAAAGAACTCATGATGGAAAAGGCTGTCCTCATACAGAGAAAGAATTACAGAGTCTAAATGCAGATTGAAGCAAACTACTTGCTTTCTCTCTTTTTCATTTTGTTTTGTTTCTTCCTTGTTTTTCATTCCATTGGTTATAATTCTTCTTTACAACTTAACTAATGTTTAATGTGAAAGTATATGTAGAACCTTAATTGGATCACATGCCACCACGAGGGTGGTGTAAAGCCAATCAGCAGTAGATTTCTGAGAGAATGCTACTGTGAGGAGCTTTTAAGATTCAGATTACACAGTATTAGTGAACACTGTTTATTCCATTACAAATATTTATTCAGTACAATGTTCACAGTTTCAGCAGTTCACAATATTATATACAATCTTCAGAACAAGGAAAGTCTCTATATTATATCTTATTTCAGAAAGACACAATATTTAGAACAAGGAACAAAAGAAGAATCAGCTGGTTTCCCTAAGGGAGAAACCAGCTTAACACTTAAAGATTCAATCAATCAAATCAGAGATCCAATCAATCACTTAACAAAGGAATGACCTAG
>CM053593.1:120955296-121015252 GCA_028646575.1 Pseudocheirus occidentalis
TGGCTTTAAGTAGTCCAGCAATTTTTAAATTGTCTCTCCTCGATCTATTTTCCAGGTGAGTAGTTTTTTCAAGAAAATATTTCACATTGCCTTCTATTTTTTCATTTGTTTGTATCTGTTTAATTGTATCTTGATTTCTCATAAAGTCATTTGCCTCCATTTGCTCCACTCTTGATTCTGAAGGAATTATTCTCTTCAGAAAGCTTTTGAGATTCTTTTTTTCATCTGGCAAATTTGACTTTTTAAGGCATTCTTCTCCTCATTGGCTTTTTGGGCCTCTTTTGTCATTTGAGTTAATCTATTTTTTAAGGTGTTACTTTCTTCAGTCAGGTTGTTGACTCTCTTTTCATCATTTTCTTGCATCATTCTCATTTCTCTTCCCAATTTTTCCCTCACTTCTCTTATTTGGTTTTCAAAATTCTTCTTAAACTCCTCTATGGCCTGTAATCAGTTTACATTTTTCTTGGAAGCTTTTGGTATAGGAATTCGGACTGTTTTGTCTTCCTCTCATTCCATGCTTTGATCCTTTTTGTCCCCAAAAAAGGAATCTAAAGTTAGAGTGCTGAGCTTGTTTTGTTTCATTTGCCTGCTCATGTTGCCAGTCAGTTACTTGACTTTTGGGCTCAGTAGAACTCTGCTTTCAGAGGGGAGAGCTCTGTCTCAAATTGCTAGGGTTTTTGCAGCTGCCAGAGCTATTAGGAGGCTGCCACCTCTGCAGCCCCCACCAGCTTTGGCTCACTGGTCACACATCTCAGGACCACCACCCAAGACCGTGATCCCAATCCAGGTAGGCCAAGGTAAGAGCACTTAGCCTCTGAATGATTGCTTGGCCCCTCTGCACTCTGCAGGTTGGGAGCTCTGAAGCAGCCATGTAGAGGTGGCTGCAGGGCTGCTGCTTCAGACCACTTCTAGCTCTGGAGTCAGTCAGCCAGACCCTCTCTCCCAAATTTAGTTGAGTTCTACTGATCTTTTCCCTTTGTCCTTGGTTCTTATGGGCTGATAATTCTGGAAACCACCACAGCTGCCAGTGATCTGCTCTCCTGAAAGCTCCAGCTGCAGCTTCTTTTGGAAAGCCTGGGGCTAAAACCGCATGGGGCTGGGCTCTGCTCCCAGAGTGCTGTGATAAACCCTTTCTGTCCACCTGCTGTGCTGCCTTCAGTGGGAGCTTTGTTACTCTGTCATTTTGTGGGTTCTGGAGCTCTAAAATTTGTTTAGAATCATATTTTATAGGTATTTGAGGTGGTTATAGGGGGAGCCTCAGAGTTCTCCTGCTTTTACACCACCATCTTGACTCTGTCCCCCAAGAAGTTGCTTCTTCTGTATGAGTAAAATAAGAAGTTTCTTGAGATGGAATCTACTCTTGTTCAAAATGCTATGAACAGTGTTGAAATTACAATAAAGGATTTAGATTTATTACATAATTTTAATGGATAAAGTAGAGGCATATTGAAGAGGACTGACTCCAAGTTTGAAAGAAATTCTACTGTGGATAAAATGTTATCAAAGTGTCACATGCTATGGAGAAATCTTCAACAAAATAAAGAGGCAATTGATGTGGTAAACTTACTTTAAGAAATTGCCACAGTTACCCCAACTTTTAATAACCACCTCCCTGATCAGTCAGCAGCCATCAACCTAAGGGGAAGACTCTATCAGCAAAAGGATTACAATTTGCTGAAGGCTCAGATGATGGCTAGCATTTTTAGCAATAAAGTATTTTTAAGTTAAGGCACATACATTTTAAAGATATAATACTATAGAACACTTAATAGACTACAGGATAGGGTAAACATAACATTTATATGCACTGGGAAACCAAAAAATTCATGTGACTTGCTTCATGGCACTTTATTGCAGTGATCTGGAACTGAAACCACAATGTCTTTGAGATATGACTGTATATAGAAGCAAATGTGTCTAGTAACCTAGTATTTGATAAAGACTAAATTCCAGATTCTAGGAAAAGGACCAACTCTTTGACAAAATTTGCTGGGGCAATTAGACAGTTGTATGGAAGAAATTAGATTTAGATCAACATCTCATACCTTATACAGAGATGTGCTCCAAATAGGTATGTGACCTAGACATAGGCAGCTAAATAGTACAGTGGATAGAGTGCCAGGCTTGGAGTCAGGAAAACCTAAATTCAAATCCAGATTCAAACACTTACTACCTCTAGGACCTTAGGCAAGTCACTTAACTTGTATTTGACTCAATTTCCTCATCTGTAATATAAGTATAATAATGGCATGTACTTCTCATGGTTCTTGTGAGGATCAAATAAGAGAAAAATTGTAATGATTAGCACAATGACTATCATATGTATATATATATACATATGTATATATCTATGCTATATAAATATTAGTCATAATAATTACTATCATATAAAAGGTTACTTCATAACTGTATTAGAGAAATATGGTGAGGAAAATTGCCTATCAGATCAATGGATAGGAGAAAAGTTCATTACCAAAGAATAGACAGTATCACAGAAAATAAAATTAGATATTTTGATTACATAAAATTAAAAATATTTTTACTCAAACATATCTAACAAAGATAAGATTAAAAGAGGAACAATTAGTTGGAGAAAAATCTTTTGTTTCCCTGATGAAGATATAATTTCTAAGATAAGAAACTGATTCAAATTTTAAGAAAAACAATCATTCTTCAATTGATAAATAGTCTAAAGATATGAACAGGCAGTTATCAAGGAAAGAAACTTAGGCTATCTATAGCTGCATGGAAAAAAATTCTTCAAATTACTACTAATTAGAGAAATGAAAATTTAAAAAATTCTGAGATTCCATTTCACACCCATTAAAGTGCCAAAGTTAACTAAAAAGGAAAATGGCAATTTTTGGATGAGTTGTGGGAAAACAGGCACACAGATCAGTGTTGGAGGATCTATAAATGGGCACATCCATTATTAAATCATTTTGCATAACAATATGAAGGAATACAATGCGAAACACGCAAAACTAGAGTGGAAAGGAGACAGTCATTTCAGAACTCACAGGTCCCATGGTAAACAGTCTCATCTGCAACTTGGAGTCCCTGAGAATCACACCTCATCTCTGGAGTCACCTTGATTCCATTGCATGTGATCCTTCATATTCTAACCTCAGATCTTTTTGTCTCTAATGAGTTCACTCATTCCTCTTCCACATCTTTACTCTCCTTCATTTTCATCACTGCCACACAGCTCTCTTTGAAAATTTCTACACTGTGGAATACTCCCCACCAATCAGTCTTCATTTGGTGATGTTCTCATGTTGCAGGTTTATGTTCAATTTGCTGGGAAAACCTCATGAGATTTGTAATTACATTCTGGTTCTGCAATCACAAATGTAGAATTGACTAAATCCAAAGAACCTCATTAAGCTGTGAAATAAATCTTAGATTTTGATGCTTCAGAACACTGATTAGACAAGGAAAACTTCAAGCACCCTATCCAAAATTTACTGCCTCGTACAGAATTAGCAATAATTCATCTTTGCAAGCTGCTACAATACTATGCCTTTGGGGGCTGCTCTCCAAACAGAGAAACATTATGATGCATCTTTTTCATTTTGGCTTTTATTGTTGTATCATCTGAAAAAAATTTGGCAACTGAAAATAATTTGAATTATTTAAGGTCATCTATAGAAAAATTTATGCTGGCAAATCTAATCATGATTTCTATTAATCTGACACTATAATGTGCATTCATTTCAATGACAAAATTTAATGACTGCAACCATTAAAACAGGAAAATTTATACTTTTATAATTACTAAATTTGTAATTGTACCTTATATAAGTAATTATGAATTTGTTCTGTTACTAATGCTACATTTCTAAATAGAAATAAATCAGTGTTTTAAAACATGTTATTATGTTCATGCTGTCATTTAATGGAGAGAAAGAAAAGGTGACCTCTCCAAGCTTTTCCTAGGAGTACTAATGCCTTGTCTTAGCCCTGTGTGGTAAGCTCCTCAACTGATAGGGTTAACAAGGCAAAATGGTCAGGAGCCCATGGGTTTTTCTAGTGACAAAAAAGACCATATCACTTAAGACTCAAAGTAAGTGATGCAATTGTAGAGTGGTACCTAGGGTGGTGAAACTGGAACTTTGCTGTAAAGTACCGAAACTTAGGGTATGAAATTTTAAAATAAAGATTTTAAAAGATTGCCTAATTTTCAATTCATATTTACATTTTGATAGCACTATCACATTTTCATTCCTTCATAAGCATAGAAACTAGTTAGCAAGAATAATAAAACTAGGAAACTACCAGATGGCACACTTCTACCCTTCCTCAGATCTGCTCCTCCAGTATGGCTGGAAGTTCACCAGGTGAATCTTCTTACCCATCTTGGTTCTGCTCCTCCCAAGGCTCATGGTGTCACAGAATCTGCCCTAGTTTTGAAGAAGGAGGTATCTATCTCCTTTTGCCTAGCACAGTTGATTTGAGGATATCTTCCCTGCTGCTTGTTATGGTCTACAAAATGGCTAATTATAGCTCTAGGTGTTTGTTCCCAGTTGGAGTGAAATAGAAGCCAGGTATAGATGCCAGTCATGAAGATAGTTCAGAACATAAGTTAGACTATATTTGTTCAGCTAGTGGGAGTGGAGGATGGTGGGGAAAGAGCAGGAAGTTAAACTTGATAATGCCTAGGGAACAGGAAAGAAGGAAATGCAGATCCTGACAAGATTCTAAATCTAGAACTGGTAAACATATGATGATAAGAGAATAGCAAGTTCTGAACTGATAAGCCTAGGATTGACATGACATCAAACAAACCTCACAGTCTAAGTTTCTCTATTTGGTTCTTAATGGTCTGCTTCCCATTTGGTCCTATCTACTTAACTGACTGAGATTTAAGGAAGAGTAATAGAGCTTCCCTTCTTGTAGTTGGAAATTGACTACTACTAAGGACTTTCGTTGTCTTTTCAGTTGCTTTAGGAAGGTAGCTCAGAACCCAGTGAACTTCAGGGATTGGGAGAACAGTGTGGTTTCATGGTCAGGTTTTCTGGAGGTTTCTCTAAGGGTTTGTCATTGTCTGTATCCCATGAGATGCCAACTTCAGAGAAAATAGCCCAAGGAGCTGTGAATTGTCCATGTCCACCCACACCTCAAGGCGTTTTCTGTGCTGTGATTATGCTGGGTGCCACACAATTGGCTGAGTTCAGTCTTCCACTGGGTCTGTGATAGCAAAGTCTGGAATATCAAAGCCTTGCTAAGAGAACCAAAGGTTATGTCTCTGGACTGGAACTTTTCTGAGCCTAATCTTCTCAGCCTTGGGAAGGATCCAAGAGAGTGGAATATAATGGTTCTATTGACATCATAGGTTCTACTCTTCCATATTCCTACTGGCCATCTCCTCCCTCCCCAGTCACTCTAGAAGGGCTGGTACAGGTGTGAACCAGTTTAAAATACCTACGTGTGTTGTAGTGTACCTGTGTTGAAGTACTTACAGCCAGATTGACCTATTCCTGTTATTCTAGCTGATCCCTTAGTCTTGTAAAGAGTTCTAGCCCCAGTCCCACCCAAACATGTTATTGTATCACCATCTGTCTTCATGAACATCAAGAGCAGACTTTGGCTCTTTGGGAGCATATTGAATTTGCCTTGAAGATTCATCTTCATGTTCAAATACTGTTATCCCTGATTCCTCAGTTGAATTCACCTCACATATCCAAAGTGGTGACAAATCTTATCTGTTTCTACCTTTACAACATCTCTAGCATATATCCCCTTCTCTATACTCCCACTGCTGCCACCCTGATTCAGATTCTCATCATTTGATGCATAAACTTTTGCAATAACAATTCCTTTCTATCCTTCACTCAGCTGCCAAAGTAATTTTCTTAATATGCAGGTCTGACCATGTCATCTTCCACTCCATCCCTCAGTAAATTTCAGGGGCTCCCTATTGCTTTCAGAATCTAATGTAAAATCCTCTTTTTGACTTTTGAAGCACTTCACGACCTGATTCCTTCCTACCTTCCTAGTCTGCTTACCTTTTAGTATGCTCTCAGTGATTGTAGTAGCAAGCACCCTAGCATGCCCAGGATGGCTGCTAGCACAGGTTTTTAGATCTGCTTTTCTAAAGGAAAGCAACTCAAAAAGGGTTAACAATCTTACTTTAATCAAATATATATAATATACCTAGTTCAAGGGGAAAAGTCAGCACCATGGACTTCAGAGAATACAAACAGAAGTTACAAGCAGACAAAAATACAGAGAAAATAGCACAATTCAGCAAACCAACAAACAGGGCTTCTAGCTGTCTGACCAACACATACACACAGTTAGATACCAGAGAGAGAAGCACTAGCATCTGGGTTTTCAAAGCCATGGGGCTTGACAGCTGCCCAGAGTCTCATCTGGTCAAATCACACAACTCTTCCCAAAGTGAGCCCCAAAGCAAAACCTCACATCAGGGAATATGTGAGGGTCAGACAACTTCACAACCCTCATGACTCACTTGACTACAAAGTAACTAAAGTTGTGCTTTCCTGAAAAATAAGCTTCCCACCACAGGTTCCATGTGACCACATGCAGTCCGTGCATGCAGGGGGCAGAGCTGATTTTCAAATCAGGAAAAGTTGTCAAATTCACTTAAGCTTATCAAGGGGCAGGGAAGATCTTCAAATTCCTATTACCATTACAGTGATCCAATTACTTTGACGTTCTTGTCATTTCTTGACACAACAGTGAATCTTTTAGCCTTTTCACTGACTCTCCCCCATCTTTGTCTCCTGTCTTCCTTCAAGACTCAGTTCAAATACCACCTTCTATTGGTTCCTTCCTCATCCCATCATTGCTAGTGTATTCCCTTTGATATCTTCTATTTATCCTGTATATATCTCTTGCATACAATTTAATTTTGACATATTGTATCACTCATTAGAATGTGAGTTCCTTAAAGACAAAGACCATTTTCCATTCTTTGTACAGTGTTTAGCACGGTAAATAGCACACAGCAAGTACGTAATTAATGACTAATTGTCTAAACTTTGCTACTGATCAGATTTAAAGGCTTTTGTGACAGGAAGTTTAGGGAAAGTTTAGTCTGTAATTGGGTCACTACAAATGATTTAAGAATGAATCCACGTGATCATATACATCATAGATTTAGAGCCAGAAGATACGTCAGAGGCCATCTAGTTCAACCTCCTCATTTGACAGATAAGGAAACTGAGGCTCAGAAATGTTAATTGTCTTGCTCAAGATCACACAGCTACTAAGTATCAGAGGCCAGATTTGAACATTGGTCTTCATGATTCCAAGACAAGCATTCTATCCACTACTCCATCCTGCCTCTAGAGCATTTGGGGTACCCAAATCAAAGGCAGGATGCAGAAACATCAGCATTAGAACTCCAAAACGGGAGCCAGGAACTAGATACTTAAATCACTGGGTTTTGCCAAATACAGGCACTTCTGTATGAATGAAGCTTTACTAATGGAGCTACTTCAGAGATGACCATATGGAGAGTTAGAAAGATAGCAGGGTATTTGGTCTCTGCTGACTTGGTCAGGTGGTAGATTTTATCAACAAAATCAGCAAACAATTCAATGGAAAGAGGGCTTCTGTTTGCTGCTGAGAGAAGAGCTATAAGCCCAAAGGCAACCACTTCAGGCACAGCTTCCATGAATAAAGACGTCACTGTAAATCTTCAGTTTGATAGTCAAATTAATAACCTCTTCTCTTCCACACTTTCCTTTGGAGCCTTCCAAACACTGAACTGGCTCTAGCAATACCTGCCTCAACCTCATCATCTGTGTGTACATCCCTGGAAAGTATAGTGCCAAGGTAAGTGAACTTATCCATGTTATTCAAAATTTCTCCATTTGTTGTAACTGATGGTTCCACATATTGATGGTATGGTGCTGGCTGGTGGAGAACCTGTGTTTTCTTGGTGTTTATTGTTAGGTCAAAATTAGCACAAACAGCAGAGAATCGATCCATATTGTGTTGCATCTCAGCTTCAAAGGCTACATTGAGTACACAGTTATCTGCAAACAAAAAATCATGCACCTACTCTCCCTCCACTTTAGTCTTATCTTGTAGCCTTTTCAAGTTAAGTAATTTACCATTGGTGTGGTAGCTGACCTTGATGTCATTTTCATCCTTGTTGAAGGTGTGTAACAACATTAGGATGAGTACTAAAAAAAGGTAAGTGGATTTCCCCAATAATCCTTCTATTCTTCCCTTATCCATGCCTATCTTAACCATTCAAAATGTTCATTTTATCCTTTCACTTTTAGTAGCACACCTACCCCCAACATGTACAGTAGACACTGGACTTTTGAGACAGCAATTTCCATAGAGTGGGAGAGGACTAAATCCAGACTATAAAATCTTGAGAAAGGCATAAGCAATGAGAAAGTGAAAGCATTAAATATATGCATATTTTTCAAATTTATTAATGATGGGAAGGAAGAAGATAGGACAGTAGCTGATGGGGTAGAAACCTCAAAGGGAAGGGCATGGAGTTACACAGGATGGGTAGTCATGGTTATGTTGTGATCTATATCTCTGGAGGGAAAACCCACATCTCTGAAATCATAGATTCATTGATATACTGGAATACCGAGGAAATAGGGGAATTACTATGATGGTGTGAAAGTAAGAAAGGAGAAGCATTTCAATCGATCCAAGTGTTTAAGTGTGTCAGTCTCTGTGTTATGCAATTGATTCAAGAGAAGCACGAGATGTAATGCCTGTTTTGAAAGAACTTAAAATACGGGTGGAACAAAAGGATTAACACACATGAAACAGAACAGTCAATAACACCACATTCCCAACTGGTAAACGATACAATAAATTTTAAGTAGGAATTCATTGGCAAAAGAGATTGCTGGAGTTAAGAATATACTTTATAGTGAGGATAGGACTTCTAGTTAAAGTGCTGACATCTATGAGCTATATGGTCTTAGACAAATCACTAAAACCCTCTAAACCTCAATTTCCTTAACCATAAAATGAGAACTTTAGACTAAATGATCTCTAAGATCACTTCATGTCCTAAAATATTATGACTATGATTTGAGCTTGGCACTGAAAGATTTGGATAGCTTGAGAGTGATGCAGGAAACATCCAGGAGTGGACAGAAGTATAGTATGGGGAAAAGACAGAGGAGTTAGCAAAGGGAGAGTGGTGAACATGAGGTGGGAGGAGTGAGGAAATAGACTGTAGGAAAGAGTTCATATTTAAAAATAGTGATAAAAATTGTATATGTAAGTCTGGTCAAAATTATGGAGATTTAAAAAAAATTTGAAACAGTGATGACAATCCTGTACAACAAATATTTATTAAATGGCGACTGTACACAGCACTGTTCTAGATCCTTGTAAAAGGCACAAAGCTAGGTAAATTATAGCTCAAAGAGATTATTAGTAGGGAAAGATACCAATACAGATAGCTATGACAAGCAATATTTCACTAGTTCTGGACCACAACCAATGTGGTGGTAGAAAGAATAGAGAGAAGAGAGAGACTTTGAGAAACATTTTGAAGGAAGAGTGGACAAGATTTGGCGACAGCTTGGCCATGGAATATAAATCAATAAACAAACATTTATTAGGCACCTACCATATATGTACTAGGCGCTGTGCCAAGCACTAGGGATACAAAGACAAAGAAGAAAAAGTTCCTGCCTTTAAGGAGTTTGCATTCTATCAAGGGAAACAGATATAATACACAAAGAGATGAGTGCAAGTTTACTTGGAGTCAAAGATGATTGAGGTTTCTAGTCTATGGATGTATTTGGATAGCCTAGGATAGTGGAAATATTACTGTAAGTGGGTTTAGGCAAGAGGCATGAACAAGGGAGTGAGCTAAATTTTAAGAATTTCATTTTTAAGGGGCAGCAGGTTATATTTAGTAAGATATTTCAGGATGGAGCATGTTCTCAGAGTGTGTAGCTTACCCATTATAGGGTTTTCCATTATTCTGGATTTCCGAAAGTATATCACCTGACAGACATATTAGGAATACCCACTAGTTTCCTTGTCAGTTATTTCTCAGATCTTATTTTAGCAACTCAGACTATCTTTAAAAAAAGGTGATTGAGTCAGTTAGTGAGTTTTCAGATGGTAATTCAAGCATGAATCAGTTACTTTTTGCTCTGCCTTAATGGATTTCTAGAGAGCTTCCCCACCACACACATATACACACACACACACACACACAATCACTCCTGTGTCTCAGTTTCATCAGTAATACAAAGAGTCTTCAATTCAAGTTGACTTTTAGTGCTTAGAGATTTTAATAATTAAAATCCCTCAGAACTGAGGAGAGACTTGGCAGGTATTTTACATAACTGGTGATAGCAAGTTAGAAGAAGTAGATTGGGCCTCCCACAGGTTCAGACAGAAAGCTGCAAGGGTTTTAGTTGTTCAGATGTGCAGGTCATTGCTCTTTTCCCATATTAATTTTAACGTGTATTAGTCAAGGGGAAGTTTTTGTTTGTTTATTTGTTTGTTTAGTTAAGGAACACATTTGAAAAGCTTCCAAGATCAATGCCACGGGACAACTCTGTAGGTGAGAATACCCTATAAGCCAACATGACACAGACACAGGTAGTCGGCAATAGAAACAGTATTTGATCCGGTGTTTTCTTGAGCTCTCCTTAACCCCACTCCCAATTGTTTTTTCCATCGTAATAGAAACTGGGGAGGAGACAGTGAGTCGATAATGGAAAGGTGAGAGGGGAAATAGAATAACAGAGAATGGGGTGGGGAGAAAGGAATGAAAGAAGGGCCACTTTGAAGCCCCACTCAGATCTGTACTCCACTGGCCCCTGCCTGGGAAGCAGTCAGCTCTTCGCTCCATGGTTGTTATCTATTGTATTTTATGCTCATTATAACTTACTGTTCTGTGCTGAGGTTTCAGTTCCCTAAGAGATTGGCTTTCTTTGGCTTAAAAGGCATAACTAGTTAATATGATAAGCTGAAAAGAGGGCACTTTCCACTTCTAGGTCATATATTTTCATTTTAACAAGGTCTTTCTGGAAGCAATGTCCCTTGCCTTTGCTGCCTAATTCAGAATGACACTAATGGTGGGAATTTCAGAACAGATTTTGGACAGGCTGTGTTTTGTAATGCAGCTCCCAGAGGTCAAAGATTCTACTTACACTTAGGCCTAGACCCAGTTTTTTGTGCATAGTAGTGTGCTGGAAAATATTTTAATAGCCAGTTCTCCAAAAAAAAAAAATGTGCACATGGTACACTTTTAAGTTTAATTTGCATTATTAGCATTTTCTGCATTATTTACCCAAGTTTGGATGCTCAACCAAACAATAAACCAAGCCCTGATTTATATGGTGTTTACTGATAGCTAACGTGTAAATACTCACACTGAGAATTTAACAATCAACATCCAGAGAAGCTAAGAACTGGCTCCAGTTACCCATGGGTGCCAGCCTCCAAAGACAAGAAGGCAACTTGGCTAGTTAGTCCATTCACTACGTGCCACCCACATACCACATGGACTCAGAAGCAGAAACACAAAATAGACAGTGTTTACCTAGATGAACAGTATTTTACATTCTAAAAAGTTAAAGAAATTCCCTAGACCAGACCAGAGGTATCAAACGCACTGCTGCAACACTCCAGAGTAATGCCTGAACCAGACTGAAATGTAACTGGGAAATATTTAACAAAATAAATAAAAATTGAATTACACACAGATAACATTTCATTTTTAAACTAAGTTAATATTATGCCTGGAGGGATCTTTATGTAATAGATCAGCGGTCCATGTTTCTATTCGAGTTTGACATCATGTACTAAACCAATAATTCTTAAATTTTTCTGTTTTGTGGACAAGTTTGGTAGAATAAAAAGACTCAGTAGAATACTTGCCCCACTGCATTCCTCAGTCAAAGAAGGGACCAGGACTGCAGTGAAAATCCTGAAATTTATAAAGCACTTTTCTTTCAACTACCCTAAGAGGTAAAGTGTAAAAGCATTATTATCCCATTTTATAGAAAAGGAAACGGAGGGTCAGAGCTACTAAACTGGCTCCTCCCATAGTCACAAAGCTAGTAAGTATCAAATCTTGGAGCTGAACCCACGTCTTCTGACTTTAAGGCTACTTCTTATTCTACTAGCATGTTTTGATGTCTCTGTGATGTTGAAGGGCTTTCCAATTTACTCTTTCTAATTTCTCCCTAATGTCTCTCTTTCTATTTCTGTCCTCTTCTCTTTGAGTTCTTGATTTTCTCAGACCTCCTGGTTTTGATATGAATAAAACCGTTCCTTACTGGACTGTGACCTCCTTTCATTCCATCTCTGCCCATACTTCTCTTCTCCTGAATCTATTCTTGCTTGGTACTTTCCCAGGCTGTTAGTTACCCCTGCTCTAGCTTCATTTATCTTCTTCCTAATGCTGACACTATAATTACCAGGTTCAATGTTGTATTGTCTATTTTGAATTCCTTTCCCCCTTGTCATAAAATCACTCATGCATTGCCAAACTCCACTTCTGTATTATTCCCACCGTCTGCCTCTGCTCCACTTACCTTTTGTTAAACCATATTGGAGGAAGTCATACAACTGTGCAAATTAAGTCCACTATAAATGGATGTTATCTCTTCTCACCTGGGCCATCACTGGAACAAGGCAATCCTTTTACTCCTCCTTAACAGATCCTCTAGCATGTTCCCCACAGCAACAGTTATGAAACTTCAATTCTGTCCTCAAGTCTCCCACACAACCTTCCCACCCTCTCAGAAGAAAACAGCCTCATACTATACTGAGAAAAACGGACCATGTGAAGTGAACTTTCTCTTTTCCCATTATACATCTCAAAATATTTTGACACCATCCCCTATTCTCTTTTTACTCTTGTTTTTAATCAAGAGGAAACTTCTTTCCAAGACCAACTCTTCCGCTTCTGCTCGTGATCCCACCTTCCCCACTTCCATGTCTCCTCAATCATCTCTTCCTCTCCTTATGCACTTAGCTCTTTCCTGGTTGCCTAAGAGCATGCCCAGATCTCTTTAAAAAACAAAAACAAAACTCCTCTCTTGACCTTGCCTAACATTTGAAGAAGCTTCCATCCCATACCTCTCCTCCCTTTCATAGCCAAGCTCCTAGAAAAATGTGTCTGTACTCCTTGGCTCCTCTTCCTCTCCTCTCGCTTCTAACTCTCTTGCCATCTCACTCCTGACCTCATCACTCAAGAGAAACTGTGTTCTTTAAAGGTACCAGTGATCTCCTAATTAATTGTCAAATCTGGTGGCCATTTCTCATTCCTCATCCTTCTTGATCTCTCGGCAGCATTTGACACTATTGATTATTCTTTTCCCTTGGAAACTGTTACTAAGTAATAACAGCTACAGTAATTATTACAGTGCCAGGCACTGTACCAAACACTTTATAATCATCTCAACTGATCTGCACGACCACCCAGGGAGGTTAGTGCTATTATATCCCCATTTTATATATGTGTAAACTGCAGCGAACAAAGGTTAAGTGACTTGCCCAGGGTCACATGCCTAGTAATGTATAATGCTGGATTCGAACTCAGATCTTCCTGTCTCCAGGCCTGGCATACCTATACACTGTACCACCTAGCATCTAGCCTTTGCATAGCATGTTCCCCATAGATGAATTGAACCCCTCCTCACCTCTGCCTCTTAGAATCCCTAATTTCCCCCAAATCTCAGCTGAGACACCATCTTTTTCATACAACCTTCCTGATGCCCCTTCCTCCTCCCAGTTGCTATCTTCCCCCCAAATTACATTGTATTTATTTGCATATACTCATGGTTGTACTTTTTACACATATTACATATATTGTCTACTCCTATAGAATATAAACCCCTCAGGGAGTGGAGACTCCCATTTTTATGTCTGTGCCCCTGAGCCTAGCACAGTGCTTGTTGCACAGTGAGTATTTAATAAATGCTTTAGAATTGCTGGATTAGTTTATTAATTCACCCAAGACGGAAGCTTGTTTATTCCCAATAAGAATTTAGTTATTTACTAAGGAAGATACACTATTGTGTAACAAAACAAGCATTGGACTTGGAGTTAGAAAATAACAACCTAGAGTAGTTCATGTGATTTAGGTTCAGGTTTTGACCCTGTTTGACCCTGTCGTTGGCCCTTTGACATCAGATACTTCTTTGAGTTTCAGTTTCCTAATTTGAAAAATGAAAGTAAGAATCTTTGTACTACTTACCTCAAAGGCTTATCACAAGAACTGAGATAATGTGTGTAAAATGACACATTAACTATAAAACACTACATAAATAGGAACTGTTTATTCTATTTGTATTTTTTTTGCTTTATGGTAATTTTGGTCAGAAGAGTGATGTCAGAGGTCAAGGCTTTAGAAGCAAAGAACTGGACAACTGGTTCTAGTTTCTTGGCTCACCAAGAGAGGGACTCTTGTAGTGTTGGAAGGGAACTTCAAGTTCATCTAATTCAACTTTTTACCCTGAACAGGAGTCTGATCTACAACATCCCTGTCAGACAGGCATCCAATCACTCTTGAACACTTGCCATGATGAGGAGCTCACTACCTCACAAGATGCACGTTCCATTGTTGAACAATTCCAATTGCTACAATTTCTTTCCTGATACACAACTAAAATATGCAACTTCTTTTCTATGGTGCTATTGGTTGTACTGCCCTTTGGAACCACATAGGATATGTATTCCACATAATGGTCCTTCAGATATTTGAAGACTATTATACTAAGTCGTTTCTTTTCAAGACAAACACTTGAAGCTCCTTTAACAATTGCTTTAACATGGTTTCCACACTCTTCATAGTTATGGTTGTTCTCTTGGCATTTTCAATGCGTTAATACTCTTCCTAATATATGGCATTCAGGAGTGCTTTACTCCATTGGTAATCCAGAATGGACTCTGTCTTTCTCTGGATGCATGTGGCCTGGTTCAGGTTGCTGCTTGGTTGGCTTCCACTCCTGGGCACCACATACATTTACTGCTTGCCTGAGAGCTTATTCAAGTCCAAAATCTTATCACAGGAAAATGAATATGGGGCCAGAACCACACTGCTTCTGTAGCAATGATCATTTTGTCTCCAAGTCCTTTCTCCCTGAGAAGTCCTGGGTACTGGCCTACATTGCATCCCCCAAGCCAATCCCAACACAACCTGTTTTTTTTTTTTTAACACTTTCTATCATTGCCTTGGCCCAGAAAATTTGGTGGGTAGAGCCACCAAAGTATAGTAACTATAGGTTCAAAGCATAACCATACCTCTTTCTAAACTTCTTTTAATGTCCAAAACACTACCAATTTGTTTTTGTGTGTGAAATTGCCATGCACTCAGTGAAAAAATAAGTGCCCCAAAGGCTGTAGATTATTCAGAAGCCTTGTGGCTATGTAGTATGAATTTTTCTTTAATAAGACAATCAAAAGGCACTGAACATGGAGAACACTGAATATTATCTATGCTTATATTAAAATTGCACAATATTCTTCTATCAATGAAATCAGAGATAATTTAAATAATCCTTCAGTTATCAATATAAAATGAAATACAAAAGAAAGAAATATTTGCTTGCCAAAAGTCTAGGCCATTGTCATAGAAGAGAAGGATTACCTGTAGAGAGTAGGTCAATGAATATTTATTAAGCACCTATTATGTGTCAGGCTGGAGAAGAAAATGGCAAACCACTCCGGTATCTTTGCCAAGAAAATCCTAAGGACAGTTGGCCCACAGGATCACCAAGGGTCCGACATGACTGAACAACTGAACAACAACATGTGCCAGGCGCTATGCTAAGCACTGGGAATACAGATATGAAAAAGAATGGCAGTTTCTGTCTTCGAGGACTTTACAGTCTAATGGAGGGGAAGATAAGCCACAAAAGGAAGCTGAGAAGGAGGTGGGAGAAGAAGGTAGTTGGTGCAAAGGCTTGATGGCAAAGTCCAAAGAAGTACAGCTGGGTAGGAAATGAAGAGAGAGCTGGCCTGGACATCCTCTTTAAGTAGATGTTCTGGGAGAAGCTCTCTACTCTGCACTACAGTCAGAGGGCCCCAAGGACAGAGGGTACTGCTAAGGTATTAGCACCAGGACTAATGTGAGCTTGCAGGATTACAAGGTCCTTGGGGGTATGATGGGGTGCAAAAGAGTATAGCCCAGTGGGTAATGAAGAGACAGCTGGCCTGGATGTCTTCCTTCAGTGGAGGTTATGGAACTCTAGATAATGAGGTCCTTCCGATGTTCCTGTTTGTGTATGACATTGTGCTAAAGACTTGAGGCTTGGAAAACTCTGCCATTTAAAAATCAGCCTGGAATTCAAAACAGGAAAAAACCCAAGTGACTGAAGAATGCAGTTTGCTACTGCATTGCTAAATGAGCATGCTGTTGATTGAATTAGCCCAGCAGCAGCACAGGTATCCTGGACTGGCATTGCATGCTGTCAGTGAACTAGATCTATGGTTGGACACGAAGAGTACAGAGCACTTTCAATGATCTCAAACTCTTCTGGAGTGTAAAGTGGTCTTTCTCATTCCCAGGTCACCTAACATGAAGGCACCCTGCAGAATTCTGAGAGAAAACATGGTACATTTCCTACCAGTGATTGGGAGAAACCTGTTTTAATTTACTGTGTAGTCAGAACAGCCTTCTTTAAACAACCAGACTGGGATACTCTCTCTTTTTCAATGTCCAAAGACATTCAGTGTGGATGTCATGAACTAATTGGGTAAGGGGAAGAAATCTTTTTTTCCTGCCCCTTTTCACACTATGGGCCCCTCAAATGGGCTTGGGGTTGAGGCTTTGGGTTTTTTTCTGTTTGTCCTTTTCAAATCTAGGTGTAGGTGGTGAATTTGAGCTATGATAGCCTCAGAGGCAGGTTTGCAGGCCAGCTGTGCAGCCACCTGGCCCAGCAGGGAAACCCTGAGAAGCCAGGGCTCCTGGGACTCAAGCTCAGGGCAGAGCCTTGGACTTAGAACTTGAGTCTGTGCTATGTAAGAACTGAGCTGCGTGGTAAATCCAGTCACCTTCTCTACACCACAATATGAGGGGGTGGGGAGGAGTATGCTTTCAGGCATTGGAATAGAGAGTATTTGTTTGACTATTTTGCTATTCTTCTGAAGTAAATATAAATATTCCTTTGTTAAAACTAATCTGATCATTAAGTGGTTAAATACAAGTGGAGCGTTGGGGAGACTCACTACGATTAGGGGAGCACCATTAGTAGGGGCCAGAGCCAATTATAGAGAGCCTAGTTCCCCTTGAACCCCTTTAAAGTTACTGGAGAGTCTTGGGAGAAATAAAAGATAACATACCTGGCCTCCAGGTAGTGGGGACTAAGGTAGTCAGTATTATACTAACATAAAAATCCTATCTTTTCAAGACTAATGTTCTCTCAGTGATGATGTATGCATGTACATATCATGGAATTTCATTAACTCAGAATTTCATTAATTCCCAAATTTATTATATTAGGATCCATTAATTAAGAAAAATAGATCATGAGAAAAAGCTCTGATTTCAAATGATCTTATGTCGTATTTATCACAGCAGTATTTGCATATGAGAATCTATTAAGGATCTGTGATGCCATAGGCACAGAAAACTCCTACTAGGGAACTCTCTTCAACGCTACCATATTGCTGTTCGTTTATGACTTAGTAACTCCAGTGGAAGGACCTGAGTGACACAGGGGTGAAGCCACTTAGTAAATGTCAGATTTGGGATTCCGATCTAGTTCTTCCTGATTCCAAGCCCAGGCAACCCTCTCTAGTCTATGTCATGCTGATTCTACAATATACATATATTTAAATAATAGTCATGCACATGTGACATATTATTTATTTACTTTACAAAAGTCATGCTTCCTTATTTATTTTACTGATATATATGCCTACATTTTTGAAAACGGTTTTTTGGTGAAGACCTTTAGGACCCTGCATAGAGGAGGAATTCAGGATGAAGAGCAAGGAGTGCTGATCAGAAGCATTTACCTCCATGTCTGGTCTGTTTTAGGCTCCACAAGAGATGAAAAAAACCAATAAGGAGCAATCTGAGTCCTTTACTCTCCATCTATCGAGCATTTGTAACAGAAAGGTTAGGAGGACGCAGGATTAAAGGCTGTTGCCAGAGACAGAACTGCAAAAGGTTAGAGCCCTGGGCCTGGAGTCAGAAAGACCTGAGTTCAATTCCAGCCTCTAATATTTACTGGCTGTGTAATCCTGGGCAAGTCACTTGACCTCTGTCCACCTCAGTTTCCTCACCTCTCAGGGTTGTTGTAAAGATCAAAAGAGATAATATTTGTAAAAGCACTTAGTACAATGCCCAACACATAATAGTTGACATGTAAATGCTTATTCCCTTTCTTTCCCACCATAAGTAACAATGTTAGAATTCTACAGACTTCTGTGATGCCTTTTCTCTGTCTCTTATCTCTAGCAATATTCTGAGATCAGCATTAAATTAATGAGAAGTAGGTCAATGAGTGGGAAAGCAAGAGCTGGAATAGAGAAGGTGGGTAGGAAGATATTATCCTTACAGCAGGGCAAATTAGTCAGACTTCCCTGACCCTAGACTTTGGAAGGTCACTTGATGTAATCGAAGTCAAGCAGTCAGAGCTGAGCAGTGACTCATAGCTGAAGACAGAGAGGGAGAAAAGAAGGCAGTCCATTAATATGAAAATGTAACAATCTCTCCCAGCATCTCTTATTATTACCACCAAACCATTGCTAACTCTTGCTCCTTCCTTATTTGAACTCATAATTTCCACCATCCCCTGCTGCATCCCCTGATTGCTTTGAAGTTCATTAAAAAAAAAAGGTAACACCTGCAAAGAGTGTTAGTGGAAGTTGGTAAGTAATATGATTTTTCTCTCTGGGATTTATACTCTTCCTGGGTGCATTCAGAGTAGGGTTACCAGGTTAGAGAAGACTGATTGAAGCAATTGGGTGTGTTTATCCTAGAAAAAAGGAAGCTTTAGTGGAGAGGAGATGTAGATATGATTCTTTATTCAAACGTTTGAAAGGCCATTATTTGGAGAAAGAATTATACTTGTTTTGCCAGGCACGAAGATCAGAATAAGGGGCAATGTAGTTAAGTTACAGGGAGGTTAATTTTGGGTTCATTACAAGAAAAACTTTCTAACAATTAGAATTGTCCAAAAGTACAGTGGGCTACCTTGAGAGAGAATGAGTCCCCTATCATGGAGGTATTCAAGTGGAGGCTGAATGATGCTGTTCTAGTGGGGGTCATTGATCACTTACAGGTTGGACTAAATAACCTGAGATTTCTTCAACTTGATTCTATGACAAACCTAAGCAACAAAACAACCATAAAATGCTTGTTGTATATTTCTTTTCTTCCTTGAAATCTGAAGGAAATGCGATGGAATATTTTATAGAATTTAATTTGTAGGTAGAAGTAGAAATGATGATACTAATTGTACCAGGTTTGATTTCTCTAGTATATATTTTGCATTAACCTCTGAGGCAGCCATTCGTTGGTGGTATTTTTTTAAACACCCTTCTCCAAATTACAATTCTCACTATGTAAACTCTTCTAGATATGAAATCATTCTTTTTTCAAGTGTGTCTAATGTTGTTCAGCAGAGAGAACCGTTGAGATTTTCACAGCTGAGTAAATATATGTGCAAAGAAATACAAAGCACACCTTTGAGAGAATTAACAACTGAGCCATGGGCCATGGAGGTTTTCTTTATTCTCATTTCTTTTTTTTTACCTGCTGCCTGTCAAAAGAAGAGAAAGAACTCCCCTTCCCCAAAATGAGTCAGAAATCCCATTACCAAGCAAGAATTACCTTTTGTGCCCAATTTCCTAGCACAGGCCCAAGTAAATAAATCACCAATCTGACCAATGGCCTTCAACACACAATGTAATAATATCTACAAACACAGTTGTTTAAATAAGATTTGTTGCCAATATCCTAACAGGTTCATTAATCACAATTGAGCCTGCTATCATAAGTACACATCAATTGGGCTGTTACATTTCTGCCCAATCACCTCAACTGTATATAAAACTATCAATAAATCAACTGGCTCCTATTCCATTAGAAGGACAAATTAATGAAGCCATAAAATTGTGATAGAAAAACAATACAGTTGATTGTATCATGGAAATATAATCAGAGGGCAATTTGGGTTATTCATACACTCCCTTAGATATTCAGATGATCAAAGCAAGGCAATTTTCAAATTGTTTTCTATTTTTTTCAAAGGCATCATTAGCTATAGACATTTTAAACAATGCTTATAAATAACCTTCTGTTGACCATATTCCAGTAATTGACTAGACATATCTGATAAACCTTCAGAGAGCCCAACAATAATTTTGATGGCCTAACCATATGTTTATAGAAACTGTCATCATTCAACTCATTAATGAAAGATACCACTGTCACCTCTTTCTGTTACATTCTTTTCTCCATGAATGTCCCTGCCTAACAAATCCATCCCTAGTTCTTTAAGAGAAAGTTCTACCTACAGTGAGATCTTTGAAGAACAGGTTATAATGTTAATCATAGCATCACAGAGTTTCAGTTTAGGAAGGGACTTCAAGAGACATCTAAACCAATCCATCCATGAAAAAGAATGACTTCTGTAACAACTGATCAGTAAGCCTTTGAAGATCTCCACTAACAGGACTACTTCCTCTTAAAGATGATGCATTCCACTGCTGGGAAACTATGATTTATAAGGAGTTTTTCCTGACATCAAAGTCTAAATTTACCTCTCTGCAACTTTCACTGATTCTGTCTTCTGGGATCAAATAGGACAAATCACAAAGAATCAATTGATATTTATTAAGTTTCTACTATAGTCATTCACTGTGTTAGGTGCTGGAATTACAGAATTTGAAAGTTGCGTATAATTTTACTGGTCCCCTCCTCCAATCCATGTATGAAAAAAAATCTAGTTACAACACACTTGTCAAGTGACTGTCTAGCCTTTGTTGGAAGATCTCCCCCGGAGGAAAGCCACTCTTTATTGGTGCAGCCCATTCCACTTTTGGTTTGCTCTAATTTTTAGGAAGCTTTTACTGATATCAAGCCTAAATTTGCAACCTCTATGGAGTCTACGCATTCCTCTTAGTTCTGCCCTCTGGGAACAAATGGAAGTCTAACCCCTCTTCCATATGAAGACTTTTTAAGGATTTAGAAAATAGTTTAACTTTTTGCAGCTCTGCCTGGTTTCAACTCCATAAAATAAGATGCCCCTCCCAGGATAAGTTGATCATTTCTTGGAAACCACCTCCCTCTTCTTTCCTTGAAAATCTAATTCTCTTTTCAGGGACCAGTCCTTTCAAAATTGAAAGCAGCTCTCATGTTTTCCCTTGAATCTCTCCCTTTCCAGGATAAACATCCCTGTTTCCATCAACTGGTCCTAAATTTGCACAGACTTATAGCCTCACCAAGCTGTTTATCTTCTTCAGGACGCTCTTCAGGTTATCAATGTGCTTCTTACAATATAGATCCCAAACTGAATACAATGCTCTAGATGTGGCCTGGCCAAGGCAGAGTACAGAGGAACTCCTTATTCCTTGAAACCAGGCCTTTCATGATGCGTCCTGAGCTTGAGCTTTCTTGGCATTCTTCTCGTACTGCTGACTTGAACTGAACTTGCAGTTCCCTAAAATCATCAAAGCTTTTTTTTTCCCAGATAAACTGTTATCTAGCCATACCCTTCCAATCTTGCTTTTAAGGTGTTTTTTAACCAAAATGTAAGACCTTATAAACATCCCTAATAAACTTTGTTTTATGGAAGGAGTGCAGCAAATTGGAAAGAAAGCTAGACTTAGAGTCAAGATTTGCTTTCAAATACCACCCTGAACACTTGTTATGTTACCCTGGGCAAGTCCCTTAACCTCTATGTGTTTGAGACAGCTTCCTAGGATTTGTCAATTAGGGTCTGCCTTCATGAAGGAAATCCCTATACCAGAATTAACCCACAAGGAATGTTACTGTAGACTAAGTGAGATTTAATTGGGGTCATTTTTGATATCTATGTTTCATAATACAGTTTTCTATTCTGTCTGTGACCCTCTTTTATTTTATTTATTCATATTTAGTTTTTTGCATATTTATATATTGATACTTATTATATTTTATTTATTTATATTTATTCTTGGTGCCCTAATATTCTTTTATGGCTTCGATAACTCTGCTATCCAAATTATATCCAAATCTTTATCTATAGCTCTAATGCCTAACCTCTCTCCCACATTCCAGATCAACGCATGTACCTGGAGGTCCCAACAACACTTCAAAATCAACATATCCAACATTAAGATTCTTTCCCTTAAGTCTTCTTTTTGACTTTACTCCTCTTTACATAGCACCACTATTTACCAGGTTTCCCATGTTCTTAAACTTTGATGGTATCTGTATTGGATAAAACACATCTATATAACTTTTTAAAAATATGGAATGTTCGTCTTCTAATTGTCCTCAGCATATTATTTGTGATTTTCTTTTTTTTTAAATAATAAGCTGATAGACCTGAGATAAACAGTCAGCAATGATGTCAGTCAGATTTTATCATGGCAAATGCCACCATTGCTTAACAGCAATCTACCTCCTCACGCTTCCACTTCCACCTGCCCATTGTCTGATTGTCAAGGTAGAAGTGATGCCAATTATAAACTGCTTGATCTTTTTTATATTTGCAAATAACTGGGTGCCTATAGATTAATGACTTAAACAAATAGTAGGTCATGAATGTATGGAATATTATTGTGCTCCAAGAAACAATGAATACAAAGAATTCAGAGACACACGAGAAGATTCATAAGAACAGACACACGAGAAGATTCATAAGAACAAAGCAAAGAAAGAAAAGCCAGGAGAGTAACATTTACAAGGACTATGATAACGCACATGAAAAGAACACTAAACTTAGATTAATTTCAATTACAATATTGATCTTGGAGGATAGATGATGGATCATTAATTCCTTTCTTCTTGAGAGACAAGTTCTTTTCTTCTCTTTTAACTCCTCTCACACTACCTTACCCCCTCCCACTCTTACTCTTGCTTCACTAAGAAAACAGAACCCACTCACCAGGAACTTCCTCTTTTCTCCTACTCTACATGCTGAAAACCTTTGGCATCTTTTCCCTGTGCTCTTCTCTTTTATCCTGGTCTTTGAGAAAGAGATGGCCCTTCTCCTCCACAACATCAATCCTTTTACTTGTAGTATTTTTCAATTCCTCACAAATCAGACTTCTGACCTTATTCATCAGTTGAAACTGCACTCTCTAAGAGCAACAATGATCTCATAACTGTCTAATCTGATGGCCTTTTCTTAGTCCTCATTCTTCTTATCCTCTGAAGCATGGTGTCCCTCATGGGACATACTGAATCTTCTTAAGGCTGAAAATTCACATTTAGGGAAGAATCAGAAACAGTGAATCCTACATAATCAAGGGTCAGTTACCAAAGGTATGGGATGCCAAGCAGAGAGCCTAGACAGGCAGGAGATTAAAGGCCAAGGGACCAAAAGTTCAGGAAGCAGTCAAAGACAGTTGACTTAGGACCATGCAGAAATTTCAGCTAGACAATGAGAAAGGTCTGAGTTTAACAGGCAATCTAAACCAATACACCACATGAAGTATTTCAGGTATTGTTTGGTTTTTATGACCTGGGTATGTGAGACCAGTCCTTCCACAATTCCCTAAAACGAGCTTCAGCTGGATTTCTTGATGCCACCACTAGTATTACCTTTGTAAAAAACCAGCCATCTCTAAGGGGCATGAACACTAGCCAGTATTCCCTGTAATTTTGTAAAGTTGAGAGTAGATGAGCAGACAGCTGTACTACACAAGCCATAAATATGAAAACAGACTATTACATAGAGTTTAGTGTTGTAAACAATGGGGAGGGGGAACTTGCAATTTCATTGGTGTCAGGAATTCTCAGGTGAGGCAACTTCCTCTTCTAACATAGATCAGCACTTCCTCTGCAACTTACAGTCTTAAGAGAGTTGTCCAGAGCACTAAAAGGTTAAGTGACTTGTCCAGGATCCCACAGTTAGTATGTAGCATAGATAACACGTGAACCCAGGTCTTTTTGGCTCCAAGGCCAGTTCTTTCATTCATGATATCATGTTGCTTCTTATATGCAAAAAGATTTAAACATAATGTGACACATTTAGTTACATGCATGACTGTTGTGGTAAAATATGGTAATTAAACAAAATGGATGGCAATTTACACCCATAGTTTTTACATACTTTTATCCAGTTAAACCAAAATTTTACAGTTTTTTTCTTTTCTTTGTTAGTTCTCTTAATACTATAAACACTATTGAAATTAAGATTTCTTTGATACCACCATAGAGTTTCATCATCATCATCATCATCACACATGTTTTATGCTTACTGAAACACAAAGGCCCTGTATCAACTCTTTAAGAATCAAGGCTTTTTAAGCTTCTCCCACTATAGAGATTTCACATATTATGCTGCTTTCACCATGTTGCTGTCTCCCAACTCAGTCTTCTCCCCTTGTCATACCTACCATCCATCACACAAAAGGGGTCACACAAAATCATAGTAGTAGAAGGGACCTTCAAGGTCATTTTATCCAATGTGTACTTGCATAAGAATGGTTTTACAATACCTCTGATAGGTAGTCATCCAATGTCTACTTATAAATCTCCAAAGAGGGAAGACCAACTACCTCCCTAGGTAGCTTTTAGTAGCCTGCCTGTTTAATGGCCTGTCTGTCCTTAGCAATATTGTTATTAGTTGAAGCTAAGCTACCTCGTATTCATGTCTACAAACCCATAGGCAACGAGATAGATACTAGTCATGTTTGATATAGTGGGTACAGTGCTTAGCAACGTCAACCAGATCACCAGGGGAAGTATGTTAGGAATTTGCCTACTTAGCTATCCCTGGCATTATTCTAATTAACCACGGGTACCAGGTTGCCTTTTAGCTGTTGGGAATGAGGTGTAAAGGAGATCCAACCAGAACAATACAGGGTACCAAAGAGTCACATTGACTGGATCAAGGAGACAGTAGTCTCTTGTCAATAGAACAGTGCTCTTCTGATTTAAAAATTTTCATTTGGAAAATACATACAGCTTCACTGACCTTCAGATCTGCCAGTGCTTGAATTACATACAGCATGATATTGCCTCCAGCGCTCAAGAGGACAAGACTGAGCAGAAATAAGGATGGTAACATGTGATTTGTCTGGAAGTAGTCACAGAACTTAGACACAGATTGGCATAGACTCATGGAGCAACTAGGTGATGTAGTGGATAGAATACCCAGCCTGAAGTCAGGAAGATTCGTCTTCCTGAGTTCAAATCTGGCCTCAGACACTAGCTGTGTGACCCTGGGTTTGTTAAACAAACAACCCTGTTTGTTTCAGTTACTCATCTGTAAAATGAGCTGGAGAAGGAAATGGCAAACCCCTCTAGTATCTTTGCCAAGAAATGCAGAATGGAAATATAAAGAGTTGGACATGACTGAACAACAAGCCCATGTAACCTCTAGGCATTCTTATCCCAGCTTCCATTCTCACAATTGAATCAAGCTCCCAGAACTAGACTGGCTAGATGACCAACTTAGGTTTCTGAGGCTATTTCTAGTGTTGGAATGTTTCTTCTCTAAAGATATTAGCTTAAGCCCCCACTGGTATGCTTCTTCTAATCCCCCAAGATGATCATCTCATCAGCTTTAAGTAACTTTTAGAAAGTAACTTTTTAAAGTAGCATAACAAAATAGCTGGTACAAAACGGAGCATATTCCTGTTCTTTCTTCCAGTTTGGCAATATTAATAATTAATATTAATAATTATTATTTATTACATGTAATACATTTAATAGTGATAATTCTTGGTAACACATTTCTATCCTCCTTTTAGGAATGTTTATGGGTCTTATCTATTTAGAAGGGGTTTTTTTTTCTCTGTGGTTCATCTTTTTTTCCCTCCAGTTTGAACTTTTGATGTCATGAACATAGGAAAAGACTTGTGAGGAAACAACCTTTACCAATGGAGGCAGGCAGATATTTTGCATCTTACAGTCTTAAAGTGTAGTTTGAACCAGTGAAAAATTAAGTTATTTACCCAGGGTCACACAGCCAATTTATTTTAAAGGTAGGGTTATAGCTTGAGTCCTGAGCTTCTGAGTCCAGAGCTCTCTATCTATTGTGCTAGGCTTTCATTCTTGGCTATTATAAATTTGGTGGGTTTTTAAGTTATTAAGCTAGAAGAATTCCAAGAATCCATGTGCTTTATAATTCTGATTAAATACCTTTCTATCTACCAATAATATTATTGCAAACAGTGGAAAAATCCCTAGGGAAATGTTAGTTGTTATTCAGTCATTCAGTCATGTCCAACTCTTTGTGACCCCATGAACATCAGGTCCTTCTATCCTCCACTACCTCCCAAAATTTGTCCCACCTCATGTTCATTGCTTTCATGACACTATCCATCCATCTCAATCTTTGCCATCCCCTTCTCCTTCTGCCTTCAATCTTTCCCAACATCAAGGGTTGTTTCCAATGAGTTCCCTCTTCATGTTATATGGCCAAAGTATTTAAGCTACAACTTCAGTATCTGTCTTTCCAATGAATAGTTTGAATTAATTTTGATTTGATCTCTTTATTGTCCAAGGGACACAATTTGAAAGGGTTGATTCTGTAGTACTCAGCTTTCCTTATGGTCCAGCTCTGACAGCCATTCATTACTACAAAAAAAAAAAAGTACAGGCAAGCTAGGTGATGCAGTTAATAGAGTACTGACCCTGGAGTCAGGAGGACCTGAGTTCAAATGTGCAGACACTTGACACACTTACTAGCTGTGTGACCTTGGACAAGTCACTTAACTCCAATTGCCTTGCTTTCCCCCTTCCAAAAAAGGAAGGGAAAAAAACCCACAGCTTTGACTATATGGATATTTGTCAGCAAGGTGATGTCTCTGCTTTTTTGTATGCTTTCTAGATTTGCTGTAACTTTCCTTCCAAGGAGCATCTTTTAATTTCATGGCTGCAGTCACTGTCTGAAGTGGTTTGTAAGCCCAAATCTGACACTACTTCCATTTCTTTTCCTTCTGTTTTCCAGGAAGTGATAGGACCGGTTGTCACAATCTTAGTTTTTTTTTTTAATGTTAAGCTTCAAGTCATCTTTTATACTCTCCCTCTCACATTCATCAAGAGGCTTCTTAATTCTTCACTTTCTGCCGTCAGAATATCATCTGCATATTTGAGATTGTTGATATTTCTCCTGACAACCTTAATTCTGGCTTTTGATTCATTCTGTATGATGTACTTTCTATATAAGTTAAATAAATAGGGTGACAATATACAGCCTTGTTGTACTCCCTTCCCAATCGTAAATCCATCAGTTCCACTCTTGGTTCTGTTGCTTGTAGGAAAGTGGTACTGGCTTTTAAAACAGACAGTCTGATTAAAATAACCTATTCCACAATATTGTTCCTAACTGCCCTCTGGAACCAAGGACATGAAAATCCTTCAAATTCTTGAAGACTACTATCATGATCTTTCTTAGATCTTTTCTTCTTTAGACATAATAGCCCCAAATCCTTCAGCCATCTTCACATTTGATAACTATAGTTATTTCACTCAGCTGCCTTTGATTAGTAATTTGAAGATTCCTGCCAAGCCCAGGTACAAACACAAGCTGCCTCAAGTTAGAATCCAATTACACTAAGATTTTTATCTAATTTATCCAATTACCAACCTCTTTTCTTCTCTCTTCCTGTTTGTTTTAGATACTTCCTTGGTCACATATTTTTGTGTGGGGTGGATTGAGTCTGAAGCCAGGTTGTGGACACAGAGGAAGGAACGGAGAAGAGACAACATGGATTCTGGATTGTTGTTAACAGAGAATTTTGCAGAAGATTAGAGGGGGGAATGAGGAGGAGAGGAAGACAGGACTCTATCAGTCAGAGTAAGGTGAAGTTATGTGCCAGACTGGCACCTGGAAAAATCTGGTGATACAAGAACACATTTTCTATTCCCCAGGACTCCAGGAAATGAACTTTCTATAGCAATAGTCAGGCATGTGACAGCTCATCTTCAGGAGAAGAGGAAGTCCTTCTGGGTTTACTCCCTAAACCTGCACTTGAATTAACAGACAGGTTATCCAGAAGATATTTTTAGGGTTCAAGGGGTAAGGCTGAGAGTCACTAGGGTTTCTAGTACTGTAGCTCATTAATTCTGCCAAAGTACTCCCAAAAGATAGAGTTAAATTTTATAAATGGAATTTACTAAACAGGTATAGCAAGAACAGTTGTTACAGAAGCGTCTCACAAAAACCAGGGACATGCTCTCCCCCAGCACATACAAGATTCCCAGAGAGAGTGGGCTCAGAGTTGGAGAGCACCTGTGGCCAAAGAGTAAACTCACAATTCCTGGTTACTGTAAGTCTTTTTTTTTTTTTAAAGAAAAAAGTTTTTATAAAGCTCCCCTTACATGTAGCTCTCTGCTGTGTCCAATGATCAGTGAATTTACAGAGCCCTGAAGCTGCCTTTCCTTGTCTTTCTTGGAGTGCCTTTTTATCTTCCAGTGCAGATGTTGCTATCAGGTACTGCTGCTTCTGGGGCAATGATCTTGGTTCCAATGGGAACTCTAGATCTTCTGATCTTTTGAAGTGCTGATCTGGCCAATAGGGGAGAGTAAGGAGAGAAATTTGCCATCCACCACCCACCAAAAGCAGT
This sequence comes from Pseudocheirus occidentalis, assembly GCA_028646575.1. Classification (NCBI taxonomy): domain Eukaryota; kingdom Metazoa; phylum Chordata; class Mammalia; order Diprotodontia; family Pseudocheiridae; genus Pseudocheirus; species Pseudocheirus occidentalis. Next base: position 120,983,968 of record CM053593.1, read on the forward strand.
TCCCTCTCAGGAGTTTTTTGCCTTTGGATTCAGTTACCACTTGACTTAGCTGCTACTATAACATGAGATTGCAAACAGGCTTGTTCTATTTTTAAAAGGTTCAAAGGCATGTTTGCAAGCATAGGAACTGGGAATGAAGATTCCACAGGACTTGAAGACTCATTGGCTATCGTGGATAAGGGAAGGGAAAGAATCAAAAACAGTGTCTAGGTTTTAAGCCTGGGTGACTAGAAGAACAGTAGTACCATTGACTAAAATATGCAAATCAGAGATGTAGCAATGGTTTTTCAAGGGGAGCTGATGAATTGTTTTTTGGTATTTTTGCAGGGCAATTGGGGTTAAATCACTTGCCCAAGGTCACACAGATAGTTTTTGTGTTAAGTGTCTGAGGTCGGATTTGAACTCAGGTTCTCCTGACTCCAGGGCCAGTGCTCTATTCACTGCACCGCCTAGCCACCCCTTAGTTGACAAGTTCTTAGCACAAAATGACTAATGTGGACATTTTTGACATGATGGCAGGCTGTTGCTATTTGGGAGCAAGGAGTCTTTCTAAGTCTTCCAAATCATACTATTTATGTAGGCAGTTCTCTAGTATGTTTTTTTTTTAATTTGGTGATCTCTGAGGACCAAAGAAATTGTGGTTAAATATTAAGTATAATTTGGCCATGCTTGAGTTGAAGATAAAAACAGGTCATTTCTAGTTGCATTGCAATATAGGTTTTAGAAAGAAAGAAAGTAGCTTCTGATGGAGCAATAAATGTGGTACAGTAAGTTCTATGTTTAAAAATTATAGACCAAGGTGGCTAGGTGGTGCAGTAAATAGAGCACCGGCCCTGGAGTTAGGAGGACCTGAGTTCAAATCCAGCCTCAGAATTACATTAGGGGAAGGTGAAACTCCCAGACATTTTTTCAGTGATACTTCTATTTGGAATTTATGTTCAATTTTTAAAAATGGGTTAACCATGGATATGGGAATACTGTATTATTCACATATATAAAGTGTTGCCTTTTCTTATGTGGAGATTTATCTGCTAAAAGGACAGGAAAGGGGCATTTCTGGGAAACAGAAAAAAAAGCTTGAGGAAAAACACAGATTTTACTGAAATAACTTGAGAGAAATAACTTTAGATAAAAGTTCTTAGAGGACTTCAGAGAGAACAACTCCTAAAACAGAAAGGCACTGACTGATTGTAAGAGATGACAAGAGTACAGTTTTCCCCCCAAGCAGCCAACTTGAAAATAATGTTTTTCAGGATTTCAAGATTATAGCTAGGAACATTTGAATTAAATTATTTGGGGACTACAGGAAAATTATATCATTGTTATTTTATTTCATGATTTCTCATTCATTTGTTCATTTGCATATGACATAAATGCAGATTTGGGGTTTCCAAATTGGGATCACAAAGAGTTGGACATGATTGAAATGACTGAAAAACAAAAATCTAAGTTAGAGGTTGGTAGTTTCTCAAGAGGAGACCCTGATTTAGAACATTAGAAACTAGACTAGAAGATAGGAGTCAGTAGTGAAAGCATCTGAGTAAAGGAAAAGCTAATCAGATAATGCCAATGAGAAAACATGCTTACAGAAGCCAAGACATCAGAAGACAAAACAGAACACAAAATCTATGGAACTTAGAGCCTGGCTGAAGCTGAGACCAGCTGATAAGAAATAGCTTCTGCATTTGATAAAGGAAACTTAAATGATTTGAGGAAAGCTCTGTTATTTAAAGGAGCTGATTGGAGGGAAGGAGAATCTTTTGCTGTGGGTGAAGAGTTTGCTGAGCAAAGACGAGTTTGCTGAGCAAAGACACCTTTGCTCTCCACAGACATTCAGCTTCAGAAAAAGGGGAACCCTTATATATTTGCCAGTTTTTCCCTATGTCTAGAAAACAGCTCTCTTCCAAGTACATGGAGGGCAAATATGAATAGTTTTTCAGATCCCAGATAAAAAGAGATCTGCTTTTCAGTGGAAGAGTATAATGTTATTTTAGTATCCAGTCATAGGAGCAGGCCTGGGAAGCTTTGCACAGTCCCAGACTGAGGATTGCTTGACTAATTAATCAAGCTTAACTTTCTTCAAAGGTCTGAGAGTAGGAGAGAAGTTAATTCATCCAGCAAAAGAGTAAGAGTAGTAGAGAAGCATCTTCATCCAGCAGGAGAGCAGAGAGGCTCAGAAAATCAATCTTATCCAAAAAGAGGCATATCATATAGACTACTCCCTAAAAAACTTGCAGACATCCACATATGCAGTCCAGAGTAGTGAGTTGCCCCTGAACATATGGGTTTTCCTATTCATTTGCCTCACTTCTAGATTCTGTAAATTTGTGCCCATTTCTACGCTGCTGTGCCCTCTTCCTCCCCCACCCCCATTATATTCTATACATTCGAGGGAGAACATAACTTAAGGTTTCTATGTGGAATGTTAAATTTTAATTATTCTTGCTTTTGCCTCCCACTTAATACATATTATATAATTTTTGCTCTTGCTTAGTGAATGTTTCATGGTCAAGAGTTAATGGTGCCTTTGTGACTGATTTGTAAAATGGGAAGCACATTGGTGGGCGCTCAGGAGCTACAGCTGTGAGTATAAAATTATATTTTCCCCACACTAAGGTTACCCGTTAGTTGTAGGAGTATGATAGCTATGATAAATCTGAGAATTCTGGAATCCCCCCTCCCCAGACCTACATTCATGAGTGCAATTTGGGTAAAAGGAACAAGCAATTTTAAAAATTATGGATTTAGTTATTTTTAGTTTTCAACATTCACTTACATAAGTTTTAAATTTTCTCCCTCTCTTTCCCCGAGACGGCATGCAATATATGGCTCTACACATACATTCCTATTAAACACATTTTCACATTAGTCATATAGAAGAATTATAAAGAAGGGAGAGACTATGAGAAAGAAACAACAAAACAGAACAAAAAAGAAAATAGTCTGCTTCACTCCACATTCCATCTCCATTGTTCTTTCTCTGCATGTGGATGGCATTCATCATCATGAGTCCTTTGGAATTGTTTTAGGTCCTTGAATTTCTGAGAATGGCTAAATCTACCAAAATCAGTCATCGTATTCTGTGGCTGTTTCTGTGGACAATGTTCTCCAGGTTCTGCTCACTTCACTCAGCATCAGTTCATATTAATTTTTCCAGGATTTTCTGAAGTCTGCCTGGAACAAGCATTTATTAAGCATCTGTCATGTGCCAGGCTTTTCAAATATCTCATTTGATCCTCACAATGACCCTGGAGAGTAGGTGCTTTTATTGTTCCATTTTACTTTTGAGGAAAATTGAGGCAGAGGTTGGATGGCTTGTCCAAGGTTACATGATTATCAAGAGTCTAAGGCTGAATTTGAAGTTGGGTTTTCTTAACTTCAGGTTCAGAGGTCTGTGCATTGTGCCATGTACTTGCCAGTGAGCTAGCCCTACCCAGAGGCTAGCATCAGTTCTTGGAAAGAGACTGAGAATTTATCCATTCTGTTCCAACTCATCACCACACGGTAAGCTGACAGGAAATAATCAGAGGATACCTGCCCATGCTCTTAATAGGAGAGGGAAAGGACTCTTCCATCATGCATTTCTGGAAGCAGGCTCATCGAGGCTCCCTGTGAATTGGCAGCAGGCAGAGAACTAGGACCTTATTGGCCAGTCTCCCTAATAAACATGTAATTAGTAATGTATAATCAGAGACAGTCAGAATTATCTTAGTGGAAGAATAAATGACTGAATGGAAAATATATATTAAGCACTTTCTACGTGCCAAGTACTATGCTAAATACCAGTGCTACAATGACAAAAATTAGTCTCTGAACTCAGTGAGCTGACATTATAATAGTAAATTCTGTGACCTTGGGCAAGACTCATAAAGTGTTCATGATGCAGGAAATTCTCTATGTCTGTAAGTTATAGATGAGTCGCTGATCTGCAATAGGAGGTGGGATTTTCTCTAGGCTGATGAAATCGTGTGTCTGGACCAAGCAAAAGAGCCTGCCCTGAGAGTATATAAAATAGAGAATCACCTAATGTCATGATTTGAGCAAGTCTGAATAATGAATGAATGAAATATATTTATTAAGTGCTTACTATATGCCAAGCAGTGTCCTAAGCACTAGGATACAAATTTTTTAAAAAAGTTAGACAAGTCCTTATTCTCAGAAAGCTCACCAGAAATATATGCCCTACCAGCCATGGTGTCTAAAATTTATATCACTTATTAAGGGTCTTTAGAAGAATTGTGAATTTTAACTGGGCTTTAGATATTTTTTCTTACATGAAAGGAATACAGCATTAGGTAAGCTATAATGTTAGCACAGACTGATTTATCTAATTAATTCACTAGAACTCATTGCCAGAGAAATAAGAGAGAAATAAGGTTGCTAAAGGAATGGGGCACAAAAGAGGTAAATTTTGATGTAGGGGGGAGGAAAAGAGAAGAAAAGGAACATGGGGCCTCTTGTGAAGTTTTTCTGGCAGCTAAGGGTCTCATTTCACAGTTTGTTTATGAGCCAACCCTTTGCCAACTCTCAACTCCTTATCAATTATCCTCTTTGTAGATAGTCATCTGGAAATTATTATTCTGGTGCTAAGCCATCTGCCATTAAAAACTGTGTCCTCAGACAAATAGGTCAATTCTTCTAGGACAAGGCATGCAGCTGCCCTGGGGTCAGAACAGTTTGGGTGTCCATGGTGGATGGCTGATCCTAATTCTACTCAAGATAAGGATGCTCATCCTAATTCAGAAATCATGTATGACAATCCAAGAAAAATCAAGAGTTTGCTGTTATTCTTGCTTCTTGCATGTAGTTGCCCCATACTGAGAGAGCTTAAAAGTTATTAGATACTGGAGATAGGGAGGAAAGGATGACAAAGAAGGGTGGAGTTGGAAAGAGGACAAATACCCATGCCCATACTCCATGCAGTTGCTCACGTAATCATATTAACAATAATATTAGTAGCTGACTTGTAATTACCAAAACAATCTGTTACTAGCTAAGAAACACAGTGGTGGATCAGTGGAATAAATTAGGTATACAATATATTGTAATAAATGACCATAGTAATCTAGTGTTTGATAAATCCAAAGAACTAAGCTTTTGAGACAAAAACTTGTGGGAAAACTGGAAAACAGTATGGCAGAAACTAGGTATAGACCAACATCTCACACTGTATACCAAGATAAGGTCAAAATGGGTACATGTGTTCCACATAAAGGGTGATAACATAAGTAAATTAAGAGAGCATGGAATAGTTTACTGGTCAGATTTTTGGATAAGGGAAGAATATAGAACCCAAAAAGACATATACAGCATTATAAAATGTAAAATGGATAATTTTGATTATATAAAATTTAAGTTTTTATACATGTGTGCTCACATACGGACACACACACACACACACACACGCAACCAAAATTAGAAGCAAAGCAGAAACCTGGGAAAAATTTCTTATAGTAAATATCTGATAAAGACCTCACTTGTCAAATGTATAGAGAACTGACTCAAATTTATAAGAATACAAGTCATTTCCCAATTGATAAATAGATACGAATAGACAGTTTTCAGACAAATCAAAGTTTCCTAGAGTCATTTGAAAAAATGCTCTAAATCACTATTGATTAGACAAATGCAAATTAAAACAACTCTGAGGTACCACCTCACACCCTATCATATTGGCTAATAACAGAAAACAAAAATGATAGATGTTGGAGAAGATGTGGGAAAATTGGAACAGTAGTGCATTGCTGGTGGAGTTGTAAACTAATCTAACCGTTCTGGAGATTTGGAACTATGCCCAAAAGGGTAATCAAACTGCATACCCTTTGATTCCCAAATGTATTTTTTTTACGGGAAAAGGATCTATTTGTACAAAAATATTTGTAGCAGCTCTTTTTGTGGTGGCTAAGAACTGGAAATTTAGGGGGTACCCATCAATTAGGGAATAGTTGAACAAGCTGTGGTATTTGACTGTGATGGCATAGAATTGTGCTATAAGAAATGACAAATGGGCTGATTTCAGAAAAACCTGCAAAGAGTTACATGAACTGATACAAAGTGAAGTGAGCAGAAGCAGGAGAACATTGTACACATTAACAGCAATATTATACAATGAAAAACTGTGAAGGCTTAGCTCTTCTCAGCAGTATAATGATCTAAGACAATTCCAAAGGACTTATGATGAAAAAAGCTATCTGCCTCCAAAGAAAGAACTAAGGTTGTCTGAATAGACTGAAGCATGCTATTTTTCTTTTTTCTTCCTTTCTCCTTTCCTCTTTTTTGAGCCTTCTTGCACAAAATGAATAATATGGAAATGTTTTACATGACTCTACATGTATAACCTATATAAAATTGCTTACCACCTCAGGGAGGGGGGTAAGGGAAAGAGAAAGGGATAGAATTTGAAACTCAAAGCTTTTTAAAAAATGAGTGTAAAAATTGTTTTAATGTGTAATTGGGGGAAATACAATTATTAAAATATTAATAGCTGACAATAACACAACAGGAATAATATTGTTTATATAGTAAATAGGATTAAAATTGCTACAAGTACTGACACTGTAATATGTTCTAAAGCACACATGAGCATAGATAGGTACACATACAGATTGTAGGTGAAGTTATAAGTGTGATTGAGCTGTCTTGGAGAGTAAACAAAGAAAGAAAAGCATATGAGGAATAAGCCTTTGGATGATCCTCACAGTTAAGGATTTTGGAGGAGTAAGCAGAGACAATAAAAGAGGCAGAGAAGGAAGGTGGAGAACCAGGAAAGTAAAACATCAGAGAAAACAAAGAAAAGGCATATAGCTGATCAATAACATGGGAAGTAGAAGAGATGCAGATTAAGAAAAATCCACTGGTTTTAGACAATAGGTCATTGTTAACCTTGTGAGATATGTTTTCACATAGTCATAGAGACAAACAAAATTATAGAATGTTAAAACTGGAAAGAAGGAACAGCAATATCACCTAAAGGAATTTTTCAAGGTAGGGCAGATATAATTTGCATGTGAATTCAAAGAAGCAGCCAGATAGCTCAGTGAATGTAGGGCTGGTTCTGGAATCAGAAAACCTTAGTTCAAATAAAGCCTCATACACTTGCTAGTGTGACTCTGGGTGAGTCATTTAACCTCTGTCTGCCTTATATTCCTGAACTCTAAAATGGGGATATTAATAGCACCTACCTACCAAGGGTGTTGTGGGGATCAAATGAGAAATTTGTAAAGTGCTTAGCACATTGCCTGACACATAGTAAGCATTATATTTTATCTCTTTTTTTCAGTGCATTGTAGAGAACACATAAAGATGCCTTAGGTTTAGAGGCTCTCAGATGATTGACACTGAGGTCCTCACACTGGAGAAAGTCAAGGTCATGTTGAAGAAAAAATAATACTATTAATATTCTGCAATTTGGGCTCACTAAAGTTTACTAGAAACCATTTTATTGATTTTATCATTAAGCTATATCCAAGCCAATTCTAGCTGTGGTGGGGAGGGACACACATGCACACACACGCACACACTGGTACTGTCCCAGTGGTCTGTTGGTAATGTTTAACAACAGGCTTTATGGAAGAAAATTAGATACATCACATACTTTTAAATTTAATCAGAATTATTAACATTTTCTCCAACACTTTTTTAAGCTTACAGCAACAACAGAACAATAAATCAAATTCTGATTTGCAGATTTCTGAAGTGTAAATGCTTATACTGAAAACTTAACAATCAGCTCTATGTATCCTCTTCTGACATGAATCTCTACACCAAGACAGTTTTAGGAAACAGTAGAAGCTTGAACAGGTAAAAGACCATAAGTTGTTCAAATAATTCCAGAAGAATCACCTCTCAATTCCCTCCTAGAACACTCCCATTTAGGATTGAAGAGTTCTTCCCAAAGAGAAGCATTTCAAAAGTGGAGAATTCTTAGGGGTTTGCCAATCACTCTAGGTGGTGAGGCACTATTCTTACCTAGATAAGGGATAAGTTGGTAATAACCAATTTATGAACTATCCCTTTGCCAATTCTCAAATCCTTATCAATTATGCATTTCAAAGAAAGGTCTTAGCTTTTGTTTTTCCCACTTTCATAAAGGGAAAAGTCTGAAAAGGGTTGTAAAGTGAAAAAATATTGTTTCCTAATATTTTCAGAGAAAGTAAAAGGTGTTTTAAAAAATCCACAAAAAAAGGAAAAAAAGAAAAATATATCCAGTCATTGGTTAGTCAACAAGCATTTTTTTAAAAATTTCCACATTAACCATGTTGCAAAAGGGAACACACACACGCACACACATGAAAAATAAAGTGAAAAAAGTATGCTTCAATCTGCACTCTGAGCTCATCAGTTCTCTCTCTGGCGGTGAGTAGCATGTTTCATCATGGGTCCTTTGGAATGGTCTTGGATCATGGTCTTGACCAGAGTAGCTAAGTCGTTCACGGCTGATCATCCTTACGGTACTGTTGTTACTGTGCAGTGTCCTCCTGGTCCTGTTCACTTCCCAAATATTTAAATATTCCCAAGTTTTCCTGAAACCATCCTCATCCTCATGGCTTACCGGACAATGGTATTAGCATTCTCTCACAAAGGACAGCCAGGTGGCTCAGTGGATCAGGAAGACACCTTCCTGACTTCAAATCTGGCCTCCTACACTAACTAGCTGGGTGACCCTTAGGCAAGTCGCTTCACCCTGTCTGCCTCAGTTTCATTATCCGTAAAAGGGTCGGATGTGACTGAACAACAGTTACATTCCATCACAGTCAGATACCACAACTTCGACAAGCATTTATTAAGCACGGGGGAACCCTGCTAAGCGCTGGAGGGCAAAAAGCAAGCCAAGAGAGTTCCCGCTCTCGAGGAGCTCATAGTTTAATGGAGTCAAGTAGGGGGTCCCATAACTTGAATAGCAAACTGAGAGTAAACTCTCGACCCCTCTTCTTTTTAAACCAGACTTCTGGTTTCTCTTTTCAAGGACAGCAACATGGGACATGGTGGGCTTCGCGGGGGGCTAGGGACGGCCGGCTGCCCAAGGAGGTTTTAATGGGATCCTGAAGTTAGTGGGGGAAAGAAGGGAATTCTGAGGCTTCGGACAGACAACCTAGGAGAAGCTTCGTTTTGTTTTGTTTTGTTTTTTGGAGAAAAACCAGGGTGACACTCAGGACCCAGTGATCCTGGAGACCCCAAGGTAAGCTCCTTGGGGAGGGGGTAAAAGCAGCAGCTTCCTTTTGAACTAGTTCCACAAGAGGGTAAATCACGGTGACTCATTCCCGTGGGGTGGGGGGTAGGGTAGTGGGGCGGCGGTGGCCCATAAAGGGTACTTTCCATCCTCGGTTTCTCACGTAATACCGAGTAAGCCTCCCACCGGCCATGAGGCCACCTCCTCTTGTTTTGGAGGCTCGCGTGGTCCTTCCTGATAGGCCGTGGCGGGGCCTCGCGCTCCCGCCGACCACAGAGTTCCCACCCCTTCTGTAGTTCCTAGCCGTCCTCGGCGGGTCCTTCCGGCTCTCGGCCTAGGCATCTCTTGGGGGCCGTAGAGAACTACAAATCCCACAGTGCTCAGCGCACGCGGGCGGGGAGCGGCCGGGAAGAGCACGGGAAGGCAGAGGGCGGGGCCCCGTTGCTAGTGGGGAGGAGAGGTAGTGGGGCTAGGCTCCGCCGCCAGTGGGCGGCTTGGTAGACTTGCCTCTAGCTTCCTGACAGGTGTCGTGGGGACGTTGACCACGGTGCGAGGGGCTCTTCCGCCGGGCTTCTGGGGCTCTTCGTAGTCGTTCGTCGTCGTTCGGCGCCTTGGTGGCGCGGGCGAGCCGAGGCGCGGCCCCCCTTCTCCCCCGGTCCCGGCCGCGGCGGAGGAAGAAGGAAGGAGGCGAGAGCAGCATGAGCCGAGCTGGCCGCCGCCGCAGCCGGGCCGGGGCAGCGGCCGCCGTGCAGCTGTGGGTGACCCTGAGCTGCCTGAGTACCGTCGCTGAGGCCCAGGTACCAGAGGATGGGGAGGGAGCTCCGGCGGTCCGGGGACCCCTGTAGGGGAGGATTATTTCTCCAGACACGGAGCCGAGCTCGAGAATCGGAGCACCCTTATTGAGCGCCTACTGTATGCAAGGATGGCGACCTCACCGGGGGAGGAGGGAAGGGTGGGTGGTGGCCAAAGAAGGAGGAAGAGGCTGAGTTCCTAGGGTGACTTTTTTGGAAGAGGAAGAAAGAGAGAAAGGGAGATGGAGAGGCTGTCCCCCTCCCTTTCTATTCACTCCCTACCCACATCGCCCCTTCCTCCCTGCTCCTCCCTCCATCCTCATCCCACTGCCCCCCGTGGAGATGGTGACAGTCCCCTTAAGAGAACGTGGCAGCCGGCAGGCTGTAAGGCGGAGGGCTTCCCCTTCTCCAACTTTCTCCGGGTCGTAGTCTCTTTGGACTCGAGCCCCCGTGACTTGAGCCTAGTTGGTGGTTTACCCCCTTGAGTTGGGAAGTGGCATCTTGCCCTCCGCTCAGCACTGGCACCCGCAGCTTCGCTAGTGGTAGTGTCCACGCAGTTAGGGGGGAAAGCCCCCGGTGTGGGACCCGTTCAGTCGCTGTGGTGGGGTCGGCATCAGGAGACAGAGGTGGTTTGAGGCGGCCTGGCCAGGCTGGGGTGAGGCTCCTTAGGGACGCCCCAGCTGTTCAGGGCTTCACATTCCCCAGCAGGAGGGGGAAAGAGTTCTTCATGTGGAAATTCCCAATATTCACTATGTAGGTCCTGTTTTAGCGCCTTTGGGCTTGGTGACCCATTGCTCCAAAGAGATGTTTATTTTCTTTTTGTCATTTGGGTGGGTATTAAGTGGCTGCCGATTGATTTCTTGGGTTTAAAAAAAAATTATTTTTTGCACCTGCTGCAAAAGTGGGGAAGCTGCTAAGAGGAAAAAAAAACAAGGTGTCCCAAGTGGTCCTATAATGAGGGGAGATGTGGTGGTAGCAATTAAAGCACATTGCCACCTGAAAATGGAACACATTTGTGAGGTTGTGAATGTAAACATGTGTTTTTGACGTTATTTGGAGGCTAATTTTCCTGAGGCTTGTAGTAGGATCTGCTTATGACTGCTAGGCTGTACATAAAATAATAGCTAGTATTTATGTAACATAGTGATGTTTTCCTTGTTCAGTTTGCTTTCATTCCAGACTACGTTTTTCTTTTTTTTTAACATATGTCTGACATTGGTGCAAAGCTTTTGCTTAGCTTCTTGGTTGTAATATTTTTATTATGTTAATAATGACATTAAAAATAATGGCATAATATTTGTTATTATATGAGCTTTTCTTTGGCTGATAATAGCATTTTTTCTTTATTGTGAAGTTAATTTAGGATGAAGAATATAATATGATTTTGTAATTATATTCGACGATTTAATTTCCTAGTTTTTAGTTAATAAGATATTTTCCCCGGTGGAAACATAGTGTATTTAGGATTAATTTTCTCAGTTTCTGCTCTCTTTAAAAACTTTTTTAAAAAAAATAGTAGCAGTAATGCATATTCTGGGCTTCCAATACAAGACCAACCTAGAAGCTTTGGTTTATGACTCTTCACATATCCCTGATTATTATGAAAACATGAAATTTGCACATTTCAGCATGTGCCTTATATCTGAACTGTTAGATCAACAGTTAAAAGAAGTCTGTGGATGGATTGAAGTGTGAAGTGTTTGAGATTTAGTCCATTAAAGCAAATAAAAATATGGGTTTGTTTGTTTTTATAAATTAAGCTGTTCCTTTATACAGCAAGGAAATATACATAAATATTGAGACTCAGAATCTGAAAATTGTTTAGTTCGATTTCTTCCTTTCTCTCCATTTCATTCAGTTAGTAGAGAAACAGTTTAAGTGATAGGAGAGAAATTATATTCTTAAAAATGTTATTTGCAGCAAGTCAAAGGTATGAACTATTTACTGGAATCCAGTACATAATTTTGAATACTTCTTTTTGCCAGTAAAAGGCAAAATTTATTTCCCATCATGTAATAAATCTCAGTATACTCTTTTCTGTTTTGTTTCACTTGATTATAAATTAAATGCAAACGTGTTTTGAAGCAGAACACAGCAACCTGTCCTGAAGCTATTGTGAATACAGCTGGTAATCTTTCTGTAAAGAAGAAATTTGAATGTTCCATTCTTTCACATTGGGGTATCAGGTATACATGTAGATCTCTCTCTGATAGAGACTAAGTAATTTTGACATCTTGCATTGACAAAATTGCACCTGAAGATCTTTCATTTATATATGTGTTTCTGTGCCTATACATACACATTTAAGCTTTCCATTTTACTCAGAAGATTAAATAAAAGCACTAAATTTTGCAATTATTTAAATAATTCAATAATAAAGAAACTTTCCCCAAAGAGCACTTTTCCTTTATCTTATGGAATCCCTTAAAGGTAATTATGTTATAGTACTTTAAAAAAAATCCGTGGCAGTTAGGACAACATTAAGGGAGGGGGATAGGTTGGAGGGTTGTGACACTGGTTTAGAGGGAGCAGCTGTTGCGGATGCGCAGTGTTAAATAGTTAGCATTTTGGCTTTAGTGTTAATATTCTAGGAGAATGAGAACTTCATTCAGGTTGCTTTAGGAAGTAATAATAATAATTAGCATTTATATAGTGCTTACAATGTGCTAGGCACTGTACTAAGCACTTTACAAATATCACCTTATTTGATCTTCATAATAGCCATGTGAGATAGGTGCTGTTATTATCCCCATTTTACAGTTGGGGAAACCAAAGCAAACAGAGGTTAAATGACTTGCCCAGGATCACATAGCTAGAGTGTCAAAGGCTGGAGTTGAAGTCAGTTCTTCCTGACTTCATACTCATATGCTATGCCATATAGCTGCTAAGCTGACAAAGTTTAGTTATGGTACAAGTAAAAATTTCAACAGTGTAAGTCATCCTGACAATGCAGTTTTTCACCTTCTGTCAGCTGCATATTTGATTATATGACATTTTCAGGAACAAAGCTGTTAACCTGTAGACAGGTTGTGAAGGAAAATGAATTTGATGTATGTGACCTAGAACTTTGCTTTGTGAAATATGCATTTCCTGGATTGAAACTTTGGCAGTTGCGATAGCCTGTATTGCATTTTGGTATACAAAAAAATATTTTCACTAAGTACCGTATTGTAGTTTACATTATCCTTAAACTTAGAAATGATTGTTTTCCAAAAGTTTGTTTAAAAAGTTCAGTGATCAAAAACTAAGACTTAGATACTTTTTCCTAAAAAGAAAATAGATAAATGATGATTAGGTTCTTAGGACAAAATATAAAACTGTCTTTAGTCTATAATGTAACTAAAATAATACTAATAGCCTTGTACCTGAATTTTGAATCTTGAGTTCAGAACTTTGAGTTGGGGAGATAGGTTTGAAAATTCTGGGGACTGGGATTCTAGTAGCATTGGATTTCAGGAGCTGGGGAATAGGAAAAGAGACTAACTTCAACTCCGTAGTTTGTTTCCAGCATCTCCTGCTAAGAAGAGGGTTTCCGTGGCAGAGAGCCGAAGCAAGGGCTTTGTTGGGGGTGGGCTTTGGTTTGGCAGATGTCAACCAGGATTGAGCCCTGTAATTTTAAGATAGGCATAGATGGGTGGCAGAGCTCCAGTTAAACTGAACAGTTGTCCATTTCCTAAACATACCTTTTGCTTTCCCGCACCATCTTTATTTCTCCCTCTTTTTTGGGTGGGGTGAGTGTTGTGGTTTTTTTACTTATGATTTCATTGACTTACAGAATCCTTTTTGTGAGTAAAATGAGGAAACTCTTGGCCATTGCTGATCAGCAAACCTTCTGCAACTTTATAATCTTAGAAGATTATTCAGGGGTGTTGAGAGGTTATAAGGGACTTGCCTAGAGCCTTCCTGCCTCTCTGGCCAGTTTTCTTGGTACTTTGTTATACTGCTTATCCCAACCTCAAAGGCTTCTCAGTCCTTTGGGGTCCAGTTCAAATGTCACCCTCCCAGTAGAGCCTTTCTTAACTAACCCTCTTTCTCTGTCTCTTATGTACTATTATTAAAATTTTCCTATTAGTAATTTGTGCATTTTTATCTTCTAATTAGATTATTAGGCCCTTGAGAATCACATCTTAAATTTGTCTTTGTGTTTTCCCCACTGCTTAGCATATAGTAAATATGGGTACATGAGTAAATAAATGTTATGTACTAGTCATTGATAAAAATTAGAATTTTGGAGCTGGAAGATACTTTAGAAAATTCCTGAGAGTATTTCTAAATCATTGGCAGTTTGTTTTTTCTTTACTGAATTAAAAAAAAAAAAGTACTAGTAAGGAGCAGCCGGTCTATAGTTAGGAAGACCTGAGTTCACTTGAGACTCAATAGTTCTGTGACCCTGGGCAAGTCACTTAACCCCAATTGCCTTGCAAAAAAAAAGTGCTACTAAGAGCATATTACTACATTAGAATATAAGGCATATAGGAAAGATATTTATAAATATATTATTATTAGTGAGTAGTATTTACTTTGGGAGGAAAAAAATGTTAAAATTCAAGAACTTCATGGTATGTGAAGTTTAAAAATGTGCCCTTTAAAAATTTGAAGCTCTGGCCTGCTAGGTGGTGCAGTGAATAGAGCACTGGCCCTGGAGTCAGTAGTACCTGAGTTCAAATACAGCCCTTAGACACTTAACATATACTAGCCATGAGACCTTTGGCAAGTCACTTAACCCCAGTTGCCCTGCCTTCCCTCCCAAAGAGCAAAAAAAGAAACATGAAACTCCAGTGTCATCATAGAAAAAGATGGTGTGGAGGAATTTATAAAAATAATTGGCAGGAATTTGTACAAATAATTGTGAAGACTTTCTTTAGTAAGTCAGTAAATATTTAGCAAATATTTATTAAAATAGATGGTAAACATTTAATATTTCATTATCCAAGGGAGTATAATTGTTGGACATTTAGCATCCAACTTGTTAAGGTAGCTGCCTGAAACAGATTTAAAGTTGACCTTCAGTTATTTTGAAACGAAATGCGTCCTCCTATGTCACTATCCATAATACTCAGCAACAGTGCCCCTATCATGTGATTATTTTCAAAGATTATGCTTTCCTTTCCCATTCTTGTCAGAAATACTCAGGAAAAGGGGAATTGGAGGGGAGGGAGACTTTCTTCAGTTGTCTTGTCACTGTGATTATTCCAAGTTTCTCTTAAGAAGCATCTAATGGCTGTTCTTTGTCCATTAGGCTGTAAGTTACCCCAGCTTTTCACTGTACTTAATACCAAATGTATGTGGCATAACCAAAAAGTCTGTTTTAACTTCTATAGCTGTTCAGATCTTGAACTTCAAATATAATGAATCAATTAGCAAATTAACTTTTTTCATGACATACATTTCTATACTCCAAATTTGTTTACTTTATTTGAATAACAACTTACATTGAGTATTTATTTTGGTTCTTTTTTTTAGCTCTCTGGAGTCTTAGACGATTGCTTGTGTGATATAGAAAGCATTGATAGCTTCAACACCTATAAGATCTTTCCTAAAATACAGAAATTGCTAGAACGGGACTACTTTCGTTATTATAAGGTAAGACTGCTTAAAAAAACTCAGATCATACAAAGAACTAACCATATTCTCCTCAGAAATTTAAATCTTTTAGCATTTGAATATATTTTGAACATGAATGACAATTGGTGTTTATTTTGAGCCTTGGCCCATATTAATTCTGTCTATACTGGGAAAACTTGTATAATATTATGAAATCTTTAGACTGAGAGTTCAAAATTCAAGTTCTAATCCTGGTATATCATGAAATTCCTTTGTATCTTAATTATCCTGTCCTGAAGATGAAGATAATAGGGAGGGGCAATTCTATCACAGAGGTGTTAGGAGAAAATCTAAGACACTTTTTTTCCATTTAGCAGTAAAAAAAAAAAACAACAACAACAAAACCCAACACATTTTTCCCATGGATAGTCAAGAATTTTAACCCTTAGCCCCAGACTTTACATTTTAACATATTGATGGGATTCTTTAAAAAATGCAAGTACTTCCATACTTCCCAAGACAATGTACTGAATGTAATTTAATCTTCCTTTGAAGACTTAGATTTAGCATTATGAATATTAGTTATTGTATTATGATATAGACATTTTGACACTTTGAATTCATGATCTCATTAGAAAGGTCGCAACGCATCCTTCCAGGTTCTTTTATCCTTTGTCATTCTTCTGATTCTTTTAATAACTTGGGTTTAATACCTGACTCCTAAGGGCCAATTAATAGAGCATTTGAAGGCATTCAGACATTGGAAAGTACCCTCTTGGTACAGAGAAAAAACTGGAATCAGGGCTGGGTGGGGAGGCAAAGTGGAAAGGAGATAAAGTTCATGGCAGCTGTTCCAAAAGGGTGGAATTCACTGCAGAATATGGCAGAAAGGGGGACATTGACAAAGGTGAATTTGTTTTTTTATGTTGATTTTATGCCAGCCATGCCCTTCTTGCTTCAGGGCATTGCCATGGAGCCAAACAGATACCACTGTTGCACTTGGGTTATCTCTCTCTTGTGTTTGTCTCTACTCTGTGACTGACTACATTTCTGCTCTTACATTTCTTTAATAATGTCTTTTATTCTACTCCCAGTGAAGTCATTGTTGGTAATTTGCTACAACTTATTTATGCCTGCTATATGTCTTTCCATTGCCCTTTGAATAAATTGTAATTTTGATTCTTCTGAGATTGGGGTGCTTGCTGTTTTGCACCTGTATAGTATCACTTAAAAATATTTATATCAAGAGTCATACTTTGGTGGCATTGAGCAATTTAAGTCGTTAAAAATACTGTGTAATTTCTAAAATAAGATCTAGCTCAATATTCTCCTTAGTTCTTGACCTATACCCATTTCATTGTCATTGAACAGGGCTTTTTCAGTACATACACATACACACAGCATCAGAGAAGATGTGACTATCAACTCCTATAAATAGATTTAAAATAAAAGATATAATAAAAGATTCTGCTATTTCTGCTTAGCTTATTAATTTTTCCAAACCACTTGACTGGGAAAGGCAAATGTACTCCTGAAAACTCTACCAAAACAGGATGTCTTAATACATTAAAATTATATAAAAACCCTAAGACAGATGTGACTATGATCATTTTGTTCAATGAGCCATTGATTACTGACATCAAATGAGGTGTAAAATAAGAAGATATGCTCACCTAACTGAGGTCTTTTGATAGTGCTATAAAAACTTCACAAATAGTGTTTTGCTAATTGCATCAAGTTTAGGAAAATTACAGACTTCTCAGTTAAATGCACAATAATGTGATTAAGACTGGCCTAGCCATGCATACTGAAAAAACAAAGTGGATAAAATGCAGCTAGATAGGTAACTCAGCCCATCAAATTGTATTTTGTCTTTTATTTTATATCTATTTATAGGAATTGATATTCTCTGATGCTGCTACCACCCTGGTACAGGCCCTCATAACTCATGCTTTAACTGTTGCGATAGGCTGATGGTGGATCTGCCCACCTCCTAAAATCTGCAAATCCAACTATGTCACCTTTCTACCCAAAAAGCTATAGTTGCTCTTTTTTGTTTCCAGGATCAAATACAAAATCCTCTATTTGGTGTTCAAAGTCCTGCATTGCTTAGCTCTCCCCGTCATTCCAGTTTTCTTAAACCTTACTCCTCCCAACAATATATTCCAATTCAGTGACATTGGCCTCCTGGCTGTTCTACAAACAAGGCATTCCATATCTCAGTTCCAGGCATTTTCTCTGTCCGCTGTGCCTGGACACAGATATAAAATATCTATCTATCTGTCTATCTATCTATCTATCTATCTATCTATCTAAATACAATTAATTTTATTAATATATAATATTATATATTAATTTTGTTTATATCTGTATCTCTCATTATATATAATTTTATAATATAATTATATATTATATATTTATATATAATACATAAAATATATATAATATAAGTATATATATATATTTTTTCTCTCTCTCTCTCTCTCTCTCTCTCTCTCTCTCTCTCTCTCTCTTTCTCCAGCTCTACCTACTGACTTCCCTAGGTTCCTTCTAGTCTCAGCTAAAATCCCATCTTCTATAGGAAACCTTTTAGAGCCCCTCTTAATTCCAGTGCTTTTCCTTTGTTAATTATTCCCTATTTATCCTGTATATAGCTTATTTGTACACATCTCTTTACTTTTTGTCCCCCCCCTTTAGATTATGAACTCTTTGAGGGTGGAGGATTGTCTTTTTCGTCTTCTTGTATTGCTAGTACTTCCTACAGTGCCTGGTACATATTAGGCACTTAATAAATGTTTATCGACTGACAAATCAACCATTGTTGATGTGATGGGCATGACAGTGCCCAACTCAGAATCTGTGATTATGAGGCCTAGGCTGAAGCTCTCCACCCTGCCTACCACTCCTTTACCCTGCCCACTCACTCATAATAGCTTCACTTATCTTTATCCCACTCTACCCTCTTCTCACATTGTGCCTTATGGAATCCTTGTTCTGTTGTTAATAAGCTTGTCTTCATATTAGACATTTGCCCTCCTACTGTAAAATTGTTTGACATATAGGATTTAAGCTATTAAAATTTAAAACTGCCTTAGACTTTTGGAATAGCTTGAATATTTTATGTTTAATTTTTTATGTATATATTATTTGCTCTCGAAAGAATGTAAGCTTCTTGAAGACAGGTACTGGTTGTTTTCTGTTCTTATTTCCCTAGTGTTAATAGTTCCTAGCACATATTAGGTACTTATTAAAAGCTTTAGAATTGAATTTTCTACACTGCCTAGTTGTGTAATAACAAAGATATGGTGTTCTGGGAAAAATAGTATGGTAAACTTGACTTTATATTTCTTACATTTTCATCAAGGATACCTTCAATGTACATATAGACTGTTATTAAATGTTTAAGATGAGAAGGTAGATAAAAGAATGGTTATTTTCTCAGTCATTTTGGGAGTGATGGAGAGGAGGAATAAAAGTATCATCTTTATTAATGTTTTGGAATTTCCCCCTTTTTTAGATAGTCTGAAAAGAATGCCTCCCAAACTGTCACATATAGGATGTATAAGATTCAGACATTCTTCCCAACTAAATATCTGTAAATTACTGTACCCCTTTCTTATGTAGTATGTGATTATTGTAATACTATGTGGTCCTATTCTTTTATGGATCTCTATAAAGACACCGGCTGACTTGTTCTATTTACCATTTGTTGTCTGTCTTTCTATTTTCCTTTATAGATGGTTTGGGGTCAATCTGATTTACATTTTGCAACATCCTTACAGATTCTTTTAACCTCAAGTACTTTTCTAGAAACTAATACTATTTATAGTCTTTTCTCATTTCCCTTTGTAATGTTTTGCAAATGAACTTGTATTCTAATCTGTGTTGTCTTTGGTGTTTCATGTCTCCATAAAACAGTGGTTCTCAACCTTCCTAATGCCGTGACCCTTTAATACAGTTCCTCATGTTGTGGTGACCCCCAACCATAAAATTATTTTCGTTGCTACTTCATAACTGTAATTTTGCTACTGTTATGAATCGTAATGTAAATATCTGATATGCAGGATGTATTTTCATTGTTACAAATTGAACATAACCCACAGGTTGAGAACCACTGCTGTAAAAGGATAAAAGGCACGAGGCAGTTTTCTGTCTTCTTTTGGCCTTCCTGTGTTGAATTTTAAACATTTTTGATTCACTAGGAACCAAGAATAGTGTTTTTACTTTTCTTCATTCCTCATTTTTTGAGGGAAAGGAAGTTATTTAGATAGCTTGGAACTGCTATGGTCACACTGGGTGTTCTCTCACTTTCAGCTTTTCTTCTAATGTAGTTTTTACTTTCACCTTTAGCTACTTGATGATATGATTACACGTACACAGTTGATTCTGAAAGGACTACTGCTTTTCTCATCACTTGCTTTGTTCAGTTTTGTTTTTTTTGATATCCTTGTCAGCCCTTGTTATTTCATTGTATTTTTATTCTGAATTTAAATATTAAAAAAAGCATTTCCAGACACAAAGCAGAACACAGAAAAGAGAAATCCTGTATGAAAACTGTGACTCTCCATTTTGAACCACTTGCTTTAGAAAAAAGAACAATTTTGCATGTAGCTTACACAAGCTGACCTGTTTGCCTTTGCTGTTTTGAATTTCCTTATGTTCTTTTCTATGCATTTAAAAATGTTAAATGGACCTTTAACATTTTTGTGTTACTATTGCTAGCTTCTCCTTTCACCTGTTAATTTTTTTTTCAGTCTTGATTTTGTTCCAATATTTCTTGCTGTTTCATGGAATCATTGATTTCTGTTCATTCTATTCCATTTTTCAGGGATTCCATTTCTTGAGGCGGGTTTATCACTTTCTCATCCAAGCTACTTATTTTCCTTCTAATTCTTTCTTATCTCTTGCTTCTTTTCTTCTAGGCATTCATGTGGTCCTTATGGAAAATATATATTTTTTCTTTTGAATTCCTGCGCTTGCTATAGAGTTAGATTTGCAGTAATTTCCAATAATTATTTGATGTTTGGTTTACTCATTTTATCTCTCCAGCTTTAGTTTTGTAAATTGGGGCTTTATGCCAGCACCATAATCTGCCCCTTTGCTATACTTTTGGGAGAGCCTTACTTGTTCTTGTCGTGGGTTCCCTGGGTTCTTGTGCTGACCCCTTGTATGGGTTAGGTCTTCTTGGGTCTTTGAGGTTCAGACCCCCTGGGCCTATGGTATACTGGACTGAGCACTGTGCTGTCCCAGCTGTGCTACCGACCCTCCCTTTTCTTTCCTCCCCTCTACCCCAAACCTCCCTCCACTCTGAGGCTTCATTCTTCACCCTGGGGCTTTCTCAGGGAGCTCTTTATTCTTGCTGCCTTCAGACACAGAACCTGGCTGGCATCAGTGTCCAGTCTGTGATCATTCTGATGTGTATATAACTTGAGGAAACCCCCACCCCTACAACACCCCCAACTCTAGGCTTCTGGCTGATGTTTTGTGAAGTGCTCGGATGAAAGTTTTCCAGTTGTTTTGGTTTTTCACTGGGCTTCTTGATTGTTATTTGGTCTGGTGCAAACGTTAGGGTTTTTGCTTGAGTACATATGTGGGAGCTGGGCAACCTGTCTTTTGTTTAGGCAGCCATCTTGGCTGGAAGTATTTCTTTTCTCAAAGTATTGATGATGTAAACATATGAGGTTTTGAGTTGTATGTAGCTCTAGAGGGAAGAGAATATGAGTTATCTTTGTACTGTTATATACAGTCAGTCTCATGACCTTGGCTTGCACACCCGCCCCCTTCCCCCATTAATTTTGCTGACAGTAAGACTTTATTATGTCATATTAATGTTGTTAGGTGCTAGTGATACACACAGGTAGCTATTTGCACTCTTCCATCTGGCCTCTTCTGTCTTTTGCATTTAAATGTAGTAAAACCATTACATGCCTTACATACTTATATATACACCCCCTCCAATATAAACTCCTTGATGGCAGGGCCTGTTTTTGTTTTTAATCTGATATCCCCAATTTCTAGCACAGTTCCTGGCATGTAGTTGGTAAATAAATGTTTACTAAATTGAATTAAAGGGCATTTAAGGTACATGTGGCTACTTGCTCTTCTGTATACTGCAGATGTTTTGCTTCTCTCTCTGGTGCTAGTGCTCTTTACTGTCAGTGTCTTCTATTCACTGCTGTCCTCATAGCTCAGAAATAAATGCTCATTGTAGTCTATATCTCCTCAACAATATTCCATTAAACAAACATTAAGAACTTACTATTTTTAATGTCTTGTGCTAGTGATAAGAAGATACTTATCTCTATCACCACACTGGCTGTTGGCAGCATTCTTCATGAATTACAGAATCATATGATCACAGAATTTTAGAATTGAAAGGAACCTCAGAAGCTATTTAGTTCATTTAGTCATCAAAAGAATCTCCACCACAACATATCCTACAAGTGGTAGTCCAACCCTGACTTGAAGAACTCCAGGGAAGGGAAACCGTACCATCTGTCTAGGCAGCCCATTGTTAGGAAATTTTTACTGACATTGAACCTCTTTGCAACTTTCACTCATACTCCAGGTTTCACCCTCTGGACCCAAATGAAACAAATCTATGCTGTACTCTAAATAATAACCCCTCATATACTTGAAGATGGCCGTCATCTTTCTCCTGATATTCCCCTTTACAAGTTAAATAAGCCCAGTTCCTTTAAAATGTTTCTAATATGACATGAACCAATGCCCCTTCACTCTCCTGGTTGCCGTCCTCTGGTCACTCTCTCTTTATTTGTGTCCTTAAGCTTTGGCATCCAGAAGTGAATACCATATCAAAGAAGAAAGCTGAGTATGGTGTAGCTGTTATTTCTGTAGTGCTAGAGGGGCATACCCCTCTTATTGCAGCCCAAGATAGCATTAGTTTTTTAGTTGCCACATCACATTATTGATTTATATTGAGCTTGCAATTCACTGAAAACACTGGATATTTTAATAACAACTCCTCTTTATGCCTCCTCACTCATTTTATTACTTGTGAAGTTGATCTTTTGACCTCAGTTCAAGACTTTTTATTTATCCTTACTGAGTTTCATCTTTATGAGATCCAACCCAGTTTGTTCTAGCGTTTTGAGATTTGGGGGGGGGGGGGTCTTGACTCTGTGATCTATTGTATTAAGCTTTTCTTTTGTGTTCTCTTTAAATTCGAGTATATCACCTGTACATTTCTCTAACTCAAGGGTGGGGAACCTGTAGCCCTCTAGGTCCTCAAGTGTGGCCTTTATGGAAGTCTTTTATTTAAGAGGATTTGTTCTGTGAAATCTGGATTCAGACAAAGGGCTGCACTCTTGGTTCTGCTCATTTCACTTTTCATTATTTCCTGAAAGTCTTTCTGTGTTTTTTTTTTTAAATCAACCAGCTCATCATTTCTTATATAGCACAGTAGTAGTTCAGCACAATCATATACCATAGCATGTTTAGCCATTCCCCAATTGATGGGTATCCCTTCTATTTCTAGTTGTTTGCTGCCATGAAGAGAGCTGCTATAAATATTTTAGAACATACAGATTCTTTTCTTTTTTCACCGATCATCTTGGGAAACAGACCTAATAGTGGTATTGATGGGTCAGAAGGATATATACAGTTTTATAAGTCTGAGCATAAATCCAGATGGCTCTCCAAAAGGGTTAGATCAGTTCATGGTTCTACATATTAATGTCCCAATTTTTTTGCATCCACTCTAGTATTTGTCGTTTTCCCCTTCTATCATTTTAGCCAGTCTGATAGATGTAAAATGATACCTCAAAGTTGTTTTAAATTACATCTTTCTAATCAGTAATGATTTACAGCATATTTTCATGTAACTATATAGTTTTGATTTCTTCATCAAAAAACTACCTGTTCATACCCTTTGGCCATTTATCAGTTGGGGAAATGACTGATATTCTTATAAGTTTGACAGGGTTCTCTTTGTATTTAAGATAGGAGACCTTTATCTCAGAAACTGTTTATAAAATTTTTTCCCCAATTTTCAACTTTCCTTCTAATCTTGACTATATTATTTTTATTGGTACAAAACCTTTTAATATAACATGCCCATTTTACATCTCTGCTCTCTGTTTCTTATTTATTCATACATTATTCTCTTATCCATAAGTCTGTTAGGTAACGTGTTCCATGTTATAATTTTCTTATATCTTCCTTTATATCTAGGTCATGTATTCATTTTGACCTTATCTTGGTAAGTGGTATAAGATATTGGTCTATGCCCAATTTCTTCCAGACTGCTTTTCAGTTTTCCCAGCATTTTTTTTAACCAAATAGTGTATTCTTATCCCAAAAGTTTAAATCTTTTCATTTGTCAAACACAAGTTTGGCTTGATCTTACTGTAATCATTTACTACTCTATTCTAGTGATACACCTTTCTATTTCTTAGCCAGTGCCAGATGGTTTATATACCTATTCCCTTATAGTTTAAAATCTGGCACTGCTAATTATAACCCTTCCATTAATTTTTTCTCATTAATTTCTTTTATATTCTTACCTTTCATTCTTCCAAATGGATTTTGTTATTATTTTTTCTAGCTCAGCAAAATAATTAGGAAGGCATTGAATGTTGACTTAGAATAGACTATTAGTTTAAAATTGTCATTTTTACTCTGTTGGCTCTGTTCACCCATGAACAATTAAAATTTCTCTAATTATTTAGTCAGATTTTGTTTAAAAAGCATTTTATAATTATGCTTGTATAATTTCTGGGTTTGTGTTAGCAGCTGTTCTCTGTATTCTGTATTGTATTATGGCTATTTTAAACAGCATATCTCTTACTAGTTCTTCCAAGATTTTATTGGTGATACATTGCTGATTATTTACATGATAATTGTTTCAACTAACTTTTTAGTTGAATCTCTAAGGTTTTCCAAGTATATCATCCTATCATCCGCAAAAATTATTACCTCATTACCTATTCTGATCCCTTCAGTTCATTTTTTCATCTCTTACTGCTATTGCTAGCATTTTTATTACCATATTGAATAATATTGGTGATAATGGCCATCCATCTTTCAATCCTGATCTTATTGGGAATGCTTTCTAGCGTATCCCCATTACAAATAACGCTTGCTGATATTTCAGGTAGATACTTTTAAAATCATTTTAAGGAAAAATCCATAATTCCATATGATTTTACCACACTCTGAGATTGCATGTGTGTTTGTGGGTAATTTATTAAAGAAAGATAAAACTATCACAGTAACAGGACCATAAGATGAAAGAGAGGGAACAGATCTTTAGTGGTCATAGCTGATCTGGCAGCTGGCCTTCAGAAAGGTCTACTCCTAGTTTTGATAAGTGTTTTCAGTTCTTTTTCTTTTCTTAACAATTTTGAGGTTGTGTCAGGGACCTTTTAATTAGTGTTTCTCTGATTTTTGGAGCTTTAGAGCAATTTTTCCATGAGATTGTTGGGTAGTTTTTGCTTTCCTTCTTAGAGCTGCCACTTCATATACTTTGTACGTCTATTAGAGATGACTTTTGCTCCAGTGAATATCCATCAATTCCTTATTTAAAAAAAAAATGAAACATTGTTTTAATTAAGTAATTGTTGAAAGACATTTCTCTCTCTCAGGATATTAAAAGGCATCATATGTACATACATACTTTTTCTCTCTTTTGCTTATATTAGACATGATTGTTTTCAGAATATTAGTTCCTTTGAATATCAAAAGGTACTTTTGACTGGATATCACAGTTACCATATGGGGACCTTGGAATTATAACATGTTTATAGGTGTACATTTGTGTACTTACTGTTAAATCAAATGAAGATGAGATGCTGTTTTCTAATTTGGCCAGTACTGTTCCATAATCTTCTGAGGTGATGTCTTAAAATTTCTGAAGTGAAGGAAGTTTTTAAATCTATTTTTTATTTCAACAGATGAAATTTTTCACCAATCCAGTCTATCCCACACACTACTGCCAAAAGCAGATTTGATCTTGGGATCATCCTATTCAACTAACTGAAATGACTTCTTATTGCTTCCAGAATACTCCTACACAACCTGGTCCCAACCTATCTTTATACTCTGAGATCCAGCCAACTGTCTTTCTCAATTCCTCATTTACAGCTCCTTTCTCCATGCCTTTGCATTGGCATTTCCATGCCTAGACTCTACTTTCTTTTTCTTTTTCTCATAATGTACCTCTTCCTTTAAAATGCATCTCTAGCATCATCTTCTATAAGAAACCTTTTCTGATATGCTCAACTATTAGTGTCCTCCCTCCCAAACTACCTTGTATTTAATTATATTTATAGAACATATATTTTTATGTACTTTTTCTCACTTATTAGAACGTAAGCTCATTGTAAGCAGTTTGTTTGCTTCTTTGAATTTGTCATCAGTGTATAGCACTGTGCTTAACTCCAAATAGGTGAGTAGATACATTGTGAATGGTATAAATTACAATTGCTTTGGATGCTTTCTTATCCTCTTTCATTTTTGTCTGTGTCCTTTGGTAAATCTTGCATAGAGTCTAGACCAGCAGTTTTTCAAGTTGTGGGTCGTGACCCCTTTGGGGGTCAAATGACCCTTTCACAGGGGTCGCCTAAGACCATTGGAAAACACATATTTCCAATGGTCTTAGGAATTGAGACACCACTCCTCTATCCATCTTCAGGCAGGTCTGCCCACATTCAGATACGCCCACATACCAGTATTAAAGGGTTGCTGCATTAGGAAGGTTGAGAACCACTGGTCTAGACAGTATGCCAAGGTCCTTCCTCTAGATTGGTCTCAATACCGTGTGTGTGTGTGTGTGTGTGTGTGTGTGTGTGTGTGTGTGTGTGAGAGAGAGAGACAGAGAAATAACTGACTCACCTCTTTTTCTGATCATGCATTTTTTGTATGTTAGCTCTTATACCACCTTTTTATATGTGCAGAATAACGTTTTTATAGACCAAGGCAACTATCAAAATATAGGATTAACTACCTTATTTTAGGTATTAAGGCAATTAAATGAAACTTTAAATGTAACTCTTTTGTCCAAGATTCCTATATCATGAAAGGTAATGTACATTTTGGAAGATTTTCTTTTCTTTGTCTCTACTCAAGACCCTCATCACTTCTTGCAGACTATTGCAATAGTCTCCTTGTTGGTCACCTTAGTTTAAATCTGTCCCATCTCCAAAACATTGTCCATATAGCTGCCAAAGTAATTTCTTAAAGCACAGATCTGACCACTTTACTCTTATACTCAGTAAGATATTGCCTGTAGAATCAAATATAAATTCCTTTTAATCCCCTTTGAAACTTGGCCCCAACACACTTTTCCATACTTATTATAAATCTGTCAGTCAACAAACATTTATTAAGCACCTACTGTGTGCTGTGCATTGTGCTAACTGTTGGGCATACAAAGAAAGGAAGAAGACAGGCCCTGACCGCAGTCTAATGGAGGAGACAAGGTGCCAATAACTATGTACACATAAGACATACAGAGGACAGAGTGAGTGTAATGTCAGAAGGCACTAAATTTAAAGAGGACTGGGAAAAGACCTCTTGCAGAAGGTAGAACTTTACTTAAAACTTGAAGGTTAAGAAGCCGGAAAGCAGAGACGAGGAGGGAACGAAGCCCAGGTGAGAGAACAACCAGTGACAAACCAAAGTTGCGAAAATGGAGTGTTAAACATCAGTTAAACTTATGGATGTTGTTATAGTCAGCGTCAATGTCATTCTGTGTTATTTCTCATTTTTGATTGTCAGTTATTGAAATAATTTAAATTGTATACCATATCTTCTGATTATTCCTTTTCAAAAAATTAACTCTGATTCTTTGAGGAATTGATGTCTTAGTGTACAGACAGCTGACTCAGGGTTAAGTCCCACATCGATATCAAGTCTTTTCCTATTAAAATGTTGTGTTTTCTGGCATTACTCTGTGCTTTCCATGAACATATTCATATACATATGAACATATACATATATACATACATATACATACACACACACACACACATATATAAGTATTATATTATGTGATGACCAAAAATTTCTTGAAATAATGGCTTCTTGTTTCCTCTGTGAAGAAACATTTTGTGAACATATTTCTTTCCTTCAAGGGGTACCTGTGACCTATCCTTTCATATGATTGTAATGTCCTTTTTTTTTCTCTAAAGTTTTGTTTATAATTTAGCTCCTCCAACAGTATATACACTCATTGGTCATTGGACAGAAATCTTAGATTTAGAGTGCTAGTAGTCAAATTGGTCTGTTGATGGTCTAAAAATTATTGTGCAATCCATAGCACTCTCCCTCTCCTTTCCTTTCATTCTGCCTCTGTTACTGTAAAATCAGAAAAGAACCTGAGTTTTATGGGTATCCATTGCTAGAAAACAATCATCATCAGGTGGTTATTTTACTGGGGATCTGCTTCTCTATAATGTCGGGCTCGGACTCAAAAAACAGATCCCAATCCTTTACTGGGACCATACTAAAATTTCTTCCTAGTGTGGTAGAGTGTGCCAGAATTTAGTCTACACTGGCTGAGCCTTTAAAAACTCAGGGTTATCTACATGTAATGATAATGTTTCAGAGTTTCGGCTTTGTTTTGAAAAACATGATGGAAAAAAAAGGTCTCTTAGCTATATTTTCTTGATGTTTATTAAAGAAGACTAGGCTATCTACTTGACTGGGAACAATTGTCTTAAGTATTGTTTTGAATAAGACCTGTGACTTTGATATGTACTTTTTGTTTTTTGATTAATATTTTCTATTCTTTTGTCTCTTTATTATTTTTTAAAGGTTAATTTGATGAGACCATGCCCTTTCTGGGCAGAAGATGGCCAATGTTCTATAAAAGACTGTCATGTGGAACCCTGCCCAGAGGTATAAAACCAAATGGGAAATAAAGTCTTGCCTTCTTTATATAAAAATCTTTATTTATATATCAAAAAGGCATGAATCTTTTGCATTATTTTTTGTTAAAAGTGGTGAATTTGGGCTGATTCATTTATATAGTCTCATTTATTTCCTTCCCCCCCTTGTAAAAAAAAAAAAGAAATAAATATTTATACTAGTTGGTTAGAATTAGGAGGGTAGTGTGTGACCTTCAAACAGAGAAATTAAGTGCCTATCTGAGAATTAAGTAATAATTTTGGCATGTTAATATAAACTATGAAATTAATATATTTTATATGCAAAAGAAAATAATTCAGTAATGATATCTGCTTCTTATATTCAATTCTGAAAAGAGATTTGGCATTATTTTCATATATTGGCACTTAAAGATAAGAGCATCCAAAATTTTTACTAAAGCACTAACATGCACAAATAATAAAAAACAAATTTTAGAATATGTCTTTCCTTATTTATCACAAACAGGTAAATTCTTTCCGCTCAGCTCTAGTTAGCTAAAAGATGTGGTCCTATCTCAGTTTCTCCTTTCTGTACCTTTTCTCTCAAACTCATTTTTTTTTCAATGCAGATAAGAAAAGGACATTAAGATGAGTATAGATACTGAAGCTGGGGAGACCACTTAGAAAACTTATTGCCTCCAATTTTTTCCTCCAGAGTTATCTGAAAGATGCATTTTCAAGTTATTCATGTATTTTTAGTGTTGTTGTCTGCCTCATATTAAAAATAGATCCATAATGGGATATTTCTTTTTAATATTTAGACAAATTTTAAAATGTTTTAAAGTATTGTTTGTTATTTAAATAATTATGAAAATTTTTGTTTTGGTTCACTATGTTTAGAAAATCGTTTTATTGTTGCTTGTTTTCATAATGCCCATAAGCCAGAGTTTCCTTTTTGTGATATAAAGAAAAATGGTGAGGCTTGAATAAGTAAGGGAATTTTATTTTGAAGTCAACATTTTTCTCTCTGTTATTCACACTATTAGATAAGAAGGGTACTGTGGATCATAGATTTAGAATTTAGAAGCCATTAAGTCCAGTCCCCTTTGTTTTTCAAGTGAGGAAACTGAGGCACAGAGAGATTAAGGACTTGCCCAGGATCACACAGTTAAGTGTCTAAGGCAGATTTTGAACCAAGTCTTTTTGATTTCAAATCCAGTGCCACTATGTCATGCCTAAGTAAAGCACATAAATAATCCAGATATTTTATTTTAATTATTAGTTTCATCTTCCTCAGATGGGTTAGGTATAATCAGAAGCCTAAATCCAGTCTAAGGATCAGAGAATACCATAGATCTTAATGCCTAGCATTATAATTTATTGATTTATCATTTTATAAAACAAATTAGAGTCCACATGACACTTTATTTGGGTAGCTCTATAATTCCACCCATCTAGGTACTTCTTCTACCTCTGCAGATTGTTACTTTACTACCTTTACTCATTCCCCTAGATTCTTGTCCATAAATTTTCATAAATCTTCCATAGTACTGAATATCTTCTCATTCTGTTAATGTCTTAGAGGGACCAGCATATAACAGTTACACCTCTCATTTCTCATTCTTGTTACTTGACTGACCTGACTCCTTTTCTTGTTTTAAAAGTTGTAATTCAGTACTTTATCATAATGGAGGTCACTTTGTGACCTCAAAGCCTTTGTCAGTAGAACAAAAACTTATAGGTTTTGTAAACTTTTAGGTATGGATCCAATGCATGACTCTTTCTCTAGTACAATTGAGTATTGCTGTCTGTCATTAATCTTTTAGTTAGGCACAGAGCAGCCAAGGAATGCAGCAGATAGAGGACAGGGCCTGTAGTCAGAAAGACAGAAGTTCAGCTTTGACCTTAGACACAAGATATGTTACTCTGGGCAAGTCACTTAACAAACCTCAATTTTCCTCATCTGTAAAATGGAGATGATAATAATAGCACCTACCTCCCGAGATTATTTTGAGGATTAAAAGAGATATTTGTAAAACACTTATCATGTGATAAAATTTAAATGCTTGTTGCCTTTTCTTTCCCTTCCCTTCCATCTCTTACCATTTGCTCTTGTCCCCAGAAGGTGTCTCTTAAGTGTTCCTTCTCCATTACAACCTCTTCTTTAGTTCTTTGTAGCTAAGCCCCAACTATGGTCTTTCTCTTAGCTCCCACTTTATCTTTTGCCCAGAGAAGGCCAAAACACTCTGCTGATGAAAATTTTCTTGTCATTGGGTTCAGTCTGTGCTGTCACAGAAGGAAAAGCATTCATAGTTTTGTGTTTTTTTTTCTGTCTGAGAGAAAATTCAGTTCTCCAATTGCCACAATAAACTAGGGGTTCTTCTTTGAGGTTATTGGCCCTTAATGACTCTACTCCTGCAGACTTTTGGTCTTACAAAAGCTTGCCTATGGATCTGGCCCATTCGATTTAAGGGAGTTCTCTGAACTGCTTTAAGGTTTAGGTATAATGATTATAAATTTTTATGACCTTCCCTTTGAGATCTGAAAAGAGGGAACTAAGGGAATATCCAGGAGTTCTTTTTTTTTAAATTTTAATTTATTTTCTTGGTTACATCATTCATTTCCACAAGGTTTTGAGTTACAAATTTTCTCCTTTTTGCCCCTACCCCCCAGCCCAGAACACTGATCCCACTGTAAGACCCCTACCACAATCTGTTCCCTTTTATGCCCTCCTCCAACACCCTACCCCCGTCCCTGTATGTATTATTTCCCAGTTGCATTTGATTGTATAGCTTTAAATACTAGATTCTTGCAATTCCTCCCCTGTTACCCACTCCCACTGGGAGGAGCAGCAATTCAATACAGGCTGTACCTGTGTAATTACACAGGACATCTCCATGGTGGGCAAATTGTGAGAAGCTAATTGTATGTCCCTCCTTCCTATCCTGCAC
>CM053593.1:121015752-121054840 GCA_028646575.1 Pseudocheirus occidentalis
AGGATGGGTCTCCCTACCCCCATACCTGTATATCTTAATTCTCAGTTGCATGTAGTTAATAGGAATAATAATCTTTATACATATATATATATATTTTTTAACATTTGATTATAGAACTTTAAATTCTAGATTCTTTCCCTTCCTCCCTCATCACCCACCCCCGCTAGAAGGGCAAGCAGTTCAATCATGCTGTACATATGTAATTACACAGAACATCTCCACAGTGGACATATTTAATAGAACATTTCCAATTCCTTTTCCATAATACAAATCTTCAAATATTTGAACAAAGTTTTTGGGTCTCCCTTACTCCCCAGTACACTCTATCTTTATTTTCCTTCTCCTGATATTCATGTGACACAAAGCCTTCCTCTCATAAGTACCATTCTTTCTATTCTCTCCAGCTCACCATCCTTCAACTGTGGTGCTTAGAACTCAGCACAGACTTAAAAGACGTCTGATAAGTGAAAAGTATAGTACCCAAGGATGTAATTCATTTAGGCTAGGTGACTTGAATTCGTCAAGAAAGGAAGGACAGAATGAAACAAATATTGAGTACTTACTGTGTGCCACTTACTGTGTGCTAAAAGTGCTTTACAAATATGGTCTCATTTGATCCTCACAACAGCCTTGTGAGGCAGGTGCTATTATTATAGTTGAGGAAGCTGAGATAGAAGTTTTTGCATCCCTTGCCTTCAGTGGGCAGTAATGAGGAAAACACCACCTGTGCCTATGTGGTTTTCACTTTCTTGTCTAACACTTTGTCATTTGGATTACCAAGAACCAGAATTTATTGAACAAACATTAAAAGAATAACTCTGATATGTTAAAAAACTTATATCTGGTCTTAACTGTCTCAACTAAGACAAATATAAGATGTAATATTTAGGGTAAAAACAAATACAGTACCTGCATTTCCTGTGATTACTACTTATGATACCACAAGAAATCACCAGCAAATTCTTGGTGATGTGTGCTATTGTTAAAGACAGGACTGAGGGAGGAGAAAGTGGTGAAAAAAATGCAGTAGTCCAAGCTGTTTGAGGCAGAGACATTTGAATAAAATGGAATGTTAGGATTTAGGAATTAACTGCTAAAATAAATTTCAAAGGTGTCACAAATTTGGTGGAAGATGGTACTACCTCTTCACATACCATGGGTTGTGCTATGTAAGGAAACAGTGAACAATGAACAAATAAACAATGTTTACATTATTTGAGTAAGAGATATCAAACTGGTTTTCATCTTATATTAAAACTATATTTTAAATGAACTTTTTATTATTTTAAGCCCTGAATTAAACTGAGAGAAATCTTTTTTTGCAAATTTAGAAGTGAGAATATTTCTACATATGCATCCCTGTTATATTTGTGAATATAAAATTTATGTTATTTTTTTATCTAAGTTAAGCTGTCCATATAGAAACATGTCATTTTGCAGAGGCCTACTAAATGCAGAAAAAAGCTTGATTCAGGACTTAGAGTGGTAAAATTTAACAAATGCTTATAGTGAGTTATAATAAAAGTTTTTAAAAAAAATACTGATTTTTGTGTGTGTTAAAATTTTGTTTTATTAACCTTTTAAAAAAAAGTACAAAATTGTTTTCATCTGTTTTTTCAATGCAATAAAAATATTTTAAAGATGAACAATTATTATTATTTTAACTTTTAAGCTCTTCTCTAGTTGGACCTGCCTGACAATTTGTAGGTATTTATACTGTACATATCTATTAGCATATAGTAGAAGCTCTTCCTATAGTGCTAGTTTTAGAATTAGGAATATTGTAATAAGATTATTTAACTTTCAATAATATATACAAACCCAGGTAACAGTGAGCATGATGTAGAGTTTTATTATTTTTGTTGTTCCCTAAGTCCTCCATTAGAAGGACCTCTGAACTCCTGGAAACCTTTTGACTTGAGGGGGTGTCTGTAGATGTTGAGGACCGATATAAATTAATGGAGGGAAGGAAGATGAGTTAAGGAATCTCTAAGGCTAGATGCTTATGAACATAGGTGATTCTTATAATTCATCTTTGTAGTATTAAAGATCTAGCTAAACTTTAAAAAAGAGGTAGTGGTGGTAGTATATTTGTTGCTTAAACTCTCATGAACTACTCTATTCTATTATGCTTAACTATTATGCATTGCTTAATATTCTCTTAATGTTCGTGTAAATATTCTCTAGACGTGTACATATTTATGTTTGGCCTCCACAGTTAAATTTTAAACTCCTCAAGGGGAGCCTATTACACTTATGTAAAAGTCCCAGACATCCAGTTAATGCTTATTTTGAATGTATACTGCTTTATTTTAAATGCAGACAGTGGTCATTTGAAAAGTTAAAGATTTTGTTATTTCAGGTTGTGAATTTTTTTTCTATTTTGGTGTGAGGAGGAAAATCTCCTTATTTTGTCAGGGGAAAAAATCAGTAATGTTTGTCATTGGTTTTATTTGAAATTGAGCATTTACATAGGCTCAGATTACTATAATTTTGAATTTTCTAGCAAAAAGTCATATATTTAGTGAATAAGCACAGAGAGGGACAAATTTTAATAACAGGAACAATAAAATTTTATTAAATATTTAGTGTGTATACTCCACACAAGCTAAATATTTCCAGATTACCTGTTTAGGCATATATATATTTAAGAGAGAAAAATCTAAAAATTGTAATACATATACATCTAAATTGTTTTAAAATGAAGTAGGTTCTGCCTCTCATAGGTATTTTGTATATATTCTTAAATTTTGTGAAATTATTTCTTAAATCTCTAGTAATAGGAAATAATTTTATACAATTAGAATGATAATAACAATTTTCAGAGGAAAATAGTGATTTCTTTCCTTGATCATTAAGTTATGCTAATTTATAAGTATGCTTCTATATCACAGTTGTTGATATGATGCTACCATTTCTTGTGACTGTTATTTTAAACATTTAGCATCCCTTTGACATAGTTTAGTTCTTCTTTGTGATACCAAGTTTTAAACAAGGGATGAAATGAGACTTATAATTCAGAATTATTTCCTTTTCAGATGAGAGATCTCCAGCTGCCCAGTATGTGGACCTATTGCTAAACCCAGAGCGTTACACAGGATACAAAGGGCCCTCTGCATGGAGAGTGTGGAATAGCATCTATGAAGAAAATTGTTTCAAGTAACGGTCAAGGGGCAGGGAGGGGAAAATAGTTATTTGTATGTGTATGTGTTTTGAAAACAGTACTTCATACTGTCCAAAATTCATTTTCTTTCTTTTTTTCTTTCTTTCAGGCCTCGATCTGTATATCGTCCTTTGAATCCACTGGCACCCAGCTGGGGTGGGTTTTAAAAAAATATCTGTATCTCCATATTTAGGACTACCTTCAAAATCCTTTTATATAATTAATCTTGCCTTTTTAGTGGATGGGTAAAAATGATTTTTATGTTGTTCATATATGCATTAAGTATACATTTTTATTATGAATTTATAGTAAATTTCACTACTTATATAGAATAAAAACTGGATCTATTAAGTTAAATCATTAGAAGTCCAATTTTTTTCATGGTCGGTAGATGGCAAGATAATCTTGAAAATACTTTATAGAAATATGGTTATTTTTGCTTTTTGGAGAGAAGGCAGGACAGTTGGGGTTAAGTGACTTGCCCAGGGTCACATGACTAGTAAACGATAAGTGTCTGAGGCTGTATTTATGATAAAGGTATCAAGATTGATATGATTTAGTTCTCCAGTAATTGTGGCCTTTCAATAATTGCATAAGGATTTTACACATAGTAATAAGATACTAAGATCTATCATTTATATAGCTCCTTAAGGATTGCAAAGCGTTCTACAGATGTTATATTTTTATCCTCACAATAACTGTGGGATGTAGGAACTGTTATCCACATTTTACAGATGAAGCTGAGGCAGGCAGAGGTTGAGTGATCTGTACAGAGCTACATCTAGGAAATGTCTGAGGCCAGTTTTGAACTTTGGACTTCATGACTTCTGGCCCAGTGCTCTATCTCTGTGCCACCTAGCTGCCATAACACAGAAACTATTGTTAAATTCTATAGATGATCCCCAAACTGGGTAGTTCTTAGCACCTTCTGCCCCTGTTCTTCTGCTGCTTCTGTTGCAGAAACAGAAATTGGCACCGCAAGACTAAGGGCTATTTTGCATTTATTATATATTAGAATGGATGATTATTAGCATTTTCTTCCCCCCTTAGTACTCTGCCACTGTCATGGAAAAGATGCCACAACAGGACCAAATTATATTTTGTATCTTCCTGTTTCATTCCTCAAGTGACCAGTGAGCTAAGTGAGACTTTGGAAAGCTCATGTCTATTGGTGGGACAGTGCTTTCCAACCTGATAACAGTTCATGGTTTACATGCTGCTGACTCTGCCCTTGAAAACCCAGGGTCACCTCCATTCCCCAGTAAAATATTAGAACGGGACCTTTGGAGGCTACAGATTTGTGCATTTCTTAAAAGTTCTTGTTTAGATTGTCTACTTGAAGAAGGACTGCATTTGTGGAGGGAGCTGTTCTTCTACTTGGCCTCTTTTCCTTATTCCCACAGAATCTCAGATTTGGAAGTCAGTTCCAGCCTCTTTATTAATAAGAGCACCTTCTGCCACTTACTTTAAAACTTGTCCTTTAACCATTGCTTGAAGACCTCCAGTGAGAAAGGATTCCTACCCACAAAACAGCCTTTTCCACTTTTGAATAGTATTTAATCATTCAGGAAATTTTTCCTTAAATCAAACCTAAATCTAGTTCTGTCCTCTGTGGCTAAACAGAGCAACTCTTAATTCCTCGTTGATGTGATAGATCAGCAGATATACCAGGATTATAGTTTTAGAACTTGAAGGGTCCTTGGTGTCATATTGCTAATCTCTCTTTATAGATGAGGCAGCTGTGGCCCATTTAGGTTAAGTACTTTGCCCAAAATCCCACAGGCTCAATAACTTCAAATTCAGCACTCTTTCAGATAACAATCTCCTCACTCCCCTTTAAGTGTTCTCTATCCCAAACATTTCCAAGTTCTTTCTGCCAATATTGATATCCATTTATTCCAAACTCTTTACCATCTGAATTGCTTTCCTGGAAGCTCTCATAATTGTCAGTGACCTTCCTAAAATGTCTAGAGGTGAATTCGGTATTCCACATGTGTTTGAAATGCAATTATTGAGCACCTTACTATGTGCTAGGCACTATATGATGTGTTGGGAATACAAATAAGGGCAAAAGACAATCCATACTCTGAAGAAACTCATAGGAGAAGCAATATATAAGTAAGATATGTACAAACAAGATACACATAGGATAAATTGAAAATAATCAATAGAAGAAAGGTATCAGGAAAGACTTCTTTTAGAAATTTTAGATTTTAGCTGTGACTTGAAGGAAGCCAGGGAAGCCAGGAGGTAGAGTTGAGGAGGGACAGAATTCTAAGCATGGGGGACAGCCAGTAAAAAAGCCATGGGGGAAGGACATTTTATATCGAAAGAAACAAATGAAGCCAAAGAAAGAGAAGGATAGAAGATACAGGAGAATAGAGATAAAGGAAAAGGATACTAGTACTAGAATGAAGCATAATTATAATAGACATCTTTTTTCCTCTTCCTGCTGCTCAGTGGCTTCGTTGAATTTATGACCTTTGATCATCTTTTTATTACACCACTGTGCATGTCTGTTCAAATGTTCTGGGCCTCTAGGACAAATAACCTATGTTGTACCAGGGCAATGGCTTAAGTAATTATTACTTCTTATTTATAGTAACCAGAGCATCTCTTGCAGTCTCTGCAGTCCCTGTCTTTCAGTGGAGTTCTGAGTGTATATTTTGATGAAAAAAAAAAAGTAAAGCAAAACAAAAAACTGGCAGTGCCACATGAAGGTATAGCAACGTAAAAATAATTTAAATGGACATAATGCCTGGTTCTTTGTGTGTGAGTGGCTAAAAAAGAATTTATTAAGCATTTACTCTGGGCCAAGTACTCTGCTGAGAGCACTAGAGACAAATAGAAAAACAAGACAGTTACTGTTGTCAGGCAACTCAGATTCTGACTAGGGAGATAACATAATAGGAGGATTTAACTGCAGGAAGGATGGAGAAGCCCAGTGGTCCTGGGGATGCAGATTATTTGGCAGTGGCCAGGAGGTTATAATGACAGGTTACATAGTAAAGTGATGGATAGTCAATCATCTTACTGGAAGGATTGTAATGGGGTGGCTCTTTAGAAGAAAATTTAGTTCTTATGATATGACTTGAAGATATTTTTACTCATGTAATACAGACTACGCACATAATTGGTAGACGTGTTGTATTCCCCCACTAGAAGGTAAACTCTTTGAGGGAAGGGATTCTTAGATTTTTATTTGTATCCCTAGTACAGTTCTTGGGATATAGTATGTACTTAACAATGCTGTTTACTTCATGCATTCATATTACAGATTAAACTTTATTCACTGGAATCTTCTCATAGTAACTCAGGATAAACAATTCTTCATTTTCAGTTCAGGGTGTCTTCTTGTACTATATGCAGTTATTAGCATAACATATTGTAATATGTTTTGTTTCCAATACTTAATGTGTATAGAAATAGAGTTTTTAACTGTTACACATATTTTAAAATAACTACTTATGTTTTTTTTGTTTTTCCAGGAAAGGATGATGGTGAGTTAAATTTTGATATTTTAAGAAATGAAAATATTTGGAGCTACAGCTTATAAAGAGAATCTTTTTAAATGGCTAAACTTTGATATATTCTAATGTATACAATTTACCTAAGAGAAGATATTCTCTTATTAAAGCATTTTTTTGTTCTGAAATTAGACTGTGTATGAAAGAGAGTCTAACAAACACCTAACTTCAGTTATTGCTGTCTAAATCAGTTTCTTAGTTTTGTCAGCATATGTATGTATATGCATATATATGTACATGCACACACACATTTATTTGTTGTTTAGGTTTTTTAGTTGTGTCCAGCTCTTCATGAATCCATTTGGGGTTTTCTTGGCAAAGACACTGGAGTGATTTGCTGTTTTCTTCTTCAGCTTACTTTACAGAAGAGGGGTACTGAGGCAAACAGAGTTAAGTGACTTGCCCAGGGTTACACAGCTAGTAAGGGTCTGATGTCAAATTTGAAATCAGAAAGATGAGACCTGACACACTACGCACTGCATTACCTAGGTTCCATATAGATGTAGATATAGATATAGATATATACATACATGTGTGTGTATGTATATATGTATGCATATGGATATATTACATATATAATTGATGTACATTATATTTTTCATACTCTAGTTATTAGGCAACTGTTTATTAATGAGTAAAGAATTTATTTTACCTTTTTGGATGGGGTAAGGCAGGGCTTTTGGAGTTAAGTGACTCGCCTACGGTCACACGGCTAGTTAAATGTTAAGTATCTGAAGGCAGATTGGAACTCAGGTCCTCCTGACTCCAGGGCCGGTGCTCTATTCACTGCACCACTTCGTTGCCCTGAGAATTTTTTTCTAACACACCAAATTCGGGATTCTAAGTACAATATAAAGCTATCCTATTATATTTTGGGTGTAAAAAAGGACTAGTTTTATATATTATGTTGGTTAAATAAGTCATATTATTGTTACATTGCTTCCATCTTAAGTTTCTTACAACTCTGCGTCTCCCCTAATAATTTCTCTAGATATAAACTCTGAGAAATAGGCATGGTAAAGAGAACATTGAGATAGCTTCCTGAAACGATTTTCCTTGTTCGCATCTTTAGCTTTTCTAGATTTGAAAATGGCAGTCTATTGTATATGTCTGTGTGATGAATAGTGGTGTAATAATTGAGTAATTTCCCAGAGGATTTCTAGTTGGACATCAAAGGACACTAACAAGCTGGGCGACCTCCAGAAGAGGTCAGCTAGAAAGATGAGAGGCCTGGAGGCTGAGACACCTGAGGGTCATGTGAAGGAGCTGTGGGTGTTTAGCTTAGAGAAGATAAGGAGGACAGAGGATACGCTTATTTAAGGTTTCACATTTATTTGCAAGGTTTTTTTTAATACACTCAAGGAATTATTTGTTTAGGAGCATTCTGCTAACCTAAAATTTAAGTGATTAAGTTATTTATTAAGGACAATGCATACAAGTATTACTTGTGTTTGCTGCCATGCCTAGCATGGTGTTTTACGTACCATAGATGCTGGACAGTTTTTATATTGGAATTGTATTAGTGGATTCAGTAGAAGCACTAGATTGAGAGTCTAAAGAACCTGGGTTCAAATACTCAGCTCTGCTACTTACTTATCTATGATTTTGAACAAGTCCCTTAACTCTTTGGGCTTTAGAGTTTTCTTTCTCCAAAGTAAAGGTGTTGCATAAGATAGTTCAAGACCCTTCCAGCTTTAAATGTTATCATCTTAATTTAGTCTGGTTTCTGTTTGCCTATTAAGAGTTTTAACTAAAATCTCTCTTTTCAGGAGAATCATTCTACAAATGGCTAGAAGGTAAATAATTTAATGATAAAATATGTCAGCCGCTTCTGCATATTTTTATACTTATTTAATATTTACCATTATAATTGGTCTGCTTTTGACTAGCAACTTTGTGTCAAAAAGAAAATTGATTAACAATGCCATGTCTATATCATTCCTCTCCTTTTTTTAAATTGAAAAATATGGCACTTATTTCCAGTATTACATGCTCTACTTCAGCAGGAAAGCATTTTAGCTAAACTGTACCTACAAAGCAACTGTTTTTTTATTATATAATAATATAATAAACAATTCTACATATTTATAATTATTATATAATATATACAACATTTTGTCCTTTCTCCTCCTACCCCCAACCCTGTCTTTCTACTGAAGAAAGGGATGTATATTTCATCTTTAGTTCTCCAGAACCTAGATTGGTCGTTGTATTTAGAGTCCAGCTTACTTTTATTGTTTTTAAGTTTATATTATTATAATCATTTTGTAATCATATAGTCTTGCTGTGTATATCTGAATTCCTTATATTTATCATTTCTTATAGTATAGTAATAATCCATTACATTTCTGTACTATTGTGTGTTCAGCTATGCCCCAGTCAGTGAGAACTCAGGCTGTTTCCATTTTTTTTTTTTGCCAACATGAGAGTTAGAGTTATGAGTGTTTTAGTGTGTATATAGGTATAGAGAAAGAACATTCTGTTATTGACCACCCTTTATTTCTAGTACAGATTGTTCTTTATTGTAACTATGTATCTACTTGCTAGGCTCAGGCCACCCTGCTAGAGTATGTATGAATCAAGAAAGGCAATGAATTTTAGCTCTGATTTTTTTTTCCTGATATACAAAGTATGAATAGAAAAATGCTTTCCTAAAGTTGTTTGGATTGTGTGTTTGCTTTTAATTTTTTTTACTTTTAATTTTAAAATTCTATGAATTATTGTTTTAATTATATATACACTTTTGTGTGTGTATATATGTATGTATATGTGTATATGTATATATGCTTTCCCCACAATGTTTTCCTGTATAGGTTTGTGTCTGGAGAAAAGAGTGTTCTATAAGCTAATTTCTGGACTTCATGCTAGCATCAACTTGCATCTGTCTGCAAAATATCTTTTGGAAGGTAATCAGATTTTTAAATATTAAATTCACATTGTATATACTCAATAAAATAATTATGGAAAATGCATGAATTGGGTATAGAGGTGCATGACTATAATCCCAGCTATCAGGGAAGCCAAGACTTGTGGATCTTAGATTTAAGTTCAGGAATTCTAAATTGTAGTGGGTTATGACAGTTGTGTATCTGCACTAAGTTTATAAGCATCAATACTTTGAGCCCCTGGGGTAGGGGTGAGGGTGGAGGGTGGTTTGTGAGTATTGAACTTAATGAAGCTTAAGGAGGAGCAAACCAGCCTGTGTTTGAAATACCAAATCTCTTGCACCAGGAAGTGGTGGGACTAGCCTCTGCACTTCAGTCTGAGCGAGACAGTATTTAAGCAAAAAAGAAGGAAAATACATGTTTTCCATGTTATAGGTAATCCAGATAGGAAATTTTTTTTA
Source organism: Pseudocheirus occidentalis (assembly GCA_028646575.1). Lineage (NCBI taxonomy): Eukaryota > Metazoa > Chordata > Mammalia > Diprotodontia > Pseudocheiridae > Pseudocheirus > Pseudocheirus occidentalis. Next base: position 121,025,789 of record CM053593.1, read on the forward strand.
ACCTCTTTCTGTTTAGAAACCTGGGGAAAACCTAGTTGGGGACCCAACATCAAAGAGTTTAAGCGCCGCTTTGACCCTGAGGAGACCAAAGGGGAAGGACCTAGAAGGTTAAAGAACCTCTACTTTTTGTATTTGATTGAACTCCGAGCTCTGTCAAAGGTTGCCCCATACTTTGAGCGCTCAATTGTTGACCTTTACACTGGAAATGTAGAAGAAGATGCTGAGACAAAAAACCTTCTGTTGGAGATCTTTCGAGATACAAAGTAAGAATTGGATCTCAGTGATTTGAAGTTATTTCTTACCTTTACATAAAAGATAACCTTTGTTTAAATTGAAATGAAAAATGGAGATTGTTGTGAAAGTCAGTAAAGAAAGGCAGAACTAGATTTTTAAAGGGTCATCAGAATGTCATTATTTGAAAACATTTCTGAAAATGGAGTTAACAATGTTTCTAGACATCTCAGTTGCTGAAACTGCTTCACAATCAAGAAATTATTACTATTTCTAGTTTTAAAATTAACTCTTAAGTTTGAGTTACGTACAGCAACTTTTTGTCCTATTATCTGTCTGGAATGCCACGCTTCACGTGCTAGCTTTTCAAGACAATTTTGTTTATTGCTTTTGGTTTTGTTCACTTTCTGAATCTCTGCTCAACCCACTGCTATTTTAACGTTGTAGGGCATTTTTACCATTATTTTTGTTGTTTGAAACTAGGATAAATTAATCCATCAAGATGTGTGCTTTATGTAACTAATACTTATTTTACAATTATAAAACACTTTGCATCTATTAACTGATTTGATTATAATAATAGCTGTGCTTTGGTAGGTAATATAAATATTGTTATCCCTATTTTACAGCTAAAGAAGCTGAGCCTCAGGGAGGTTAATGGCTTGCCCACTGTCACCGAACTAGTGGCCAGGACTCTTATCCATCAGGGGTCTTTTGATGTTTATTCCAGTGTTACATTATACTGTCTTTTACATAAAACGGAATTGTGGCAGTGTTCTACCTGAAAATCTTTATCCTATTCAACTTACTCAGTATTCAGATAGAAAAAAAGTTAGAGCCAGAAAAATTTTAATTTAAAATTTAAAGTTTTTGGTAGAATTTCAAAATGCTTTTGTTTATACCATGCTTAACTTAATCACCTGTTTTTCATGATGACGTTTTAGCGCATAATTTCATTTAGTTGTTTCCATCTATTCTAATAATATGTCCATCATTTTGATTTAGTCTTTTATTGAACAATCCACACATTGACATTTTTTTCCTTTAGTGTATAAGCTATGATATTATTAACATAGTCATTTTAGAATTTTAAAATATCTGTAGTGATAAAAATTATGTAGCTTTAATGCACAGTATGTAAATTTTCATCCTTATTTTACCACATAATTGTTATTTGATTAGGTCCTTCCCTATGCATTTTGATGAGAAATCCATGTTTGCAGGAAACCAAAAGGAGGCTAAATCATTAAAGGTAATGTCAGTAACATTTCTTTAACATTTGAAAATAAACTAGAAATTACTTTTTTAAATTAGTCCTGTTAGTTCCTGTCTGTTCTTTTGATTCTCAGCCATTTTCCTCACTTTTTTTTTTTTTGGAGGGAGGAAGGCAGGGCAGTTGGGGTTGAGTGACTTGCCCAAGGTCACACGGCTAGTTAAGTGTTAAGTGTCTGAGGCTGGATTTGAACTCAGGTCCTCTTTACTATATTGCCGGTGCTATATTGACTGCGCTACCTAGCCGCCCCTATTGTCCTCATTTTTTGAAATCAATCTGATAGGATATTTTTTGGGTTGTATTTGACAATTTGTGACTCCATTTGGGGTTTTCTTGGCAAAGACACTGAAGTAGCTTGCCATTTTGTCCTCCAGTTCATTTGACAGATGAGGAAACTGTGGCAAATAGGGTTAAGTGACTTGCTCAGGGTCACACAACCAGTGTCTGAGGTCAGATTTGAGCTCAGAAAAATGAATCTTCCTGACTACAGACCTGACATTCTATCCACTATACCACTTAGCTGCCCCCATTAATTGGATATTGTGGTACTATTACTGAGGAGAGAATATATACATTTCCTTCCTGTTTTTGCTAGTTATATTTTACTTTTCTGATTTGTCCAGCTTTTTGGTGATTCTGTCCTGTCAGTATGATGTGGAAATGTTTTTTAAAATGATGAGAAAATTTTGAAGAACTGAGCGATTTTAAGCTTGAAGTTGTAATATTACAAGCTCACCTTCCTATGAGATTGTGACCTGAGTTAGACATTTTCAAGGTCACCAATGTTGTTCCATTTTTAAACTATTATATAAAATATTATTATGTAGTATTTTCCAAAAAACAAATTTTATTTATATTACTTCTGTTTAATATGGAATTTATGAGTGTTAAGTTTGTAGCATCATTGAAAGAAGTAAAAGGAATTAAACCAGATATTCTTTGAATTGGAGAATTTTGTATATAAACGCTGGTGAAATAAACCTTTTGTTTTCATGAGAATATTTTCATATACAACAGTTTAAAAATTCACTGAATTATAGAATAGATTTTGAATTGGAAGGAATATTAGGAGTCATCTAGTCCAACCCCCCTGTATTACAGATGGAGAACTCAGATGTGTAGATGTTAAGAAACAGCCAAGGCTACACACCTGAAGTGGAAAAACCAGAATTTAAATACATTTTTCCTGATCTCAAGTTCAGTATCTGTCAACTAATGGCCTTTTTACTTCCTGTTCTAGGGAAATACTGTTATTTCCGAGTGACCATACATAGAAGAATGTTAGAAATAGAAAAACACTAAAAGAGGATGTCTGTTCTGTCATTCCCAGCACCTTTAAATTTCTAGAGTTCCATGGCACACCTGTAAGGAAAGAATAGGTTATTTCATCCAGTGAACTCATTGTGATACTATCCTTTTTATAAATTCCATAACCTAGTATCTTTTTTTAACCTGAATCAATTAGACTTAAGCAACTTACCCCTGGTCACTTAGCTAGTAAGTGTCTGAGTCTGGATTTGAACTCAGGTTCTCCAGGGCCAGTGCTCTTATCCATTGTGCCACCTATGTGCTCTAATAACGTAGTATTGTAGTGGGCTACTGATAGCAAGTGTTGGAAGATATGAGACCTTTCACTTTCCTTTAAACATACCTGCCATTCATGTTTAGATTTTTTTGTTAGGTATCACATGGTTAATGAACTAGATTTGTTTGCTTGTTGACTAATTGACTAACATAACATTGCCTGTTATTTGTGATGACAAAAGAAGAGTGTGTTTTTGGTAATAAGTAGTTTAATTTAACTATTCAGTGTTCTTTGATACATCTGCCTTTGCTGACTCAATATATATGATGGTAAATATGCCACCTATTTTATATTATCACAAAAAATATTTTTAGTTAAGTGCAAAATATTGCTTCTGATATTTCTAAACAAAGGAAACTAAAGGTCACTGAGTCTATGTTGGCAGGGAGTTGGTGTCTACATCTTTGTAAGGAAATAGTCGTATAGTTTTATTTTGATTTTGCATTATTATTGAAATTGTTTTTAAATGCAAGTTGGAATTACATTTTAAGTGAATAAATAAAGTAAAATTTGCCTACTGTTTTTCAAGGATATATAAAATAATCAGATAAGTTTTGTTTCAGGTAATTCTCTGAATATGCCATATTAACTTCTTTCCTTTTTTAGGATTACTAAAATGGTAGATCTAGGGGAATGCTATAATTACCATATACCTAGATTTTTGGCAATGTATTTGATAAAAAAATCTTTTGTAGTGTTTTTGTGGACAGTTTAAAAGAGACGTGAGCCAAACAATATAGAACGATTAACTGAATTAGGAATTGGTTTACTGGTCAAACCAAGGACTCATAAATAAGTGTCAACTTGGAAGGAGGTTTCCAATGAAATGCTTCAAGAATCTGCTTGGTCCTGAGATTTCATATTTTTATCAATGGTTTAGTATAGTGTTTGGCAGTGTAGCAGGTGCTTAATAAATACATTTCGTTCATTCATGGATGATTTGAATAAAGACATAGATGACATTCTTATCAAATTTACAGATGACACAAAGCTAGGAAGAACAGCTAATAAAGTTATTCAGAAAGATCTGGACAGACTAGACCATTGAACTGATTTGAATAAGGTGAAATTTAAAATAGGAATAAATGTAAAGCATTATATTTGGATTCAGGAACCTATTCCACATACGCAAGATGAAAGAAGTTTGGTTAACACTATTTCTGAAAAAGTTCTGGGGGGTTTTGTGAACTACAAGCTTTGTATGATGTGAGCCAGTCAGTACACCAGGAAACACTAATTAGTACCTGCTATGTGCCAGGCATTTGTAGGTAATTAGAATAATGGGGCAAAAATGAAACACTCCCTGCATTTGAGGAGCTCACATTTTTCTAAGAGTAAATGACCTGTAAATATATAAAGAAAAAAAAATTACTCATGGGGAGAATGTGGGATCAAGAAAAGTATCATGTGAAAAATAATATTTGAACAGCTTTGAAGTTGATTTTTTTTTGTTGCTATTGATTAGTTGTATCTGACTCTTCATGACACCTTTTGAGGTTTTCTTGGCAGAGACATTGGAGGGGTTTGCCATCTCTTCCAACTCATTTTACAGATGAAGAAACTGGCAAACAGGGTTGTGACTCACCCACAGTCACATAGCTGCTAAATGCCTGGATTCAGGTTTTCCTGACTCTGAGGGGAAGAATTTGATCTACTTCACTACCTTGATGCGCCTTAAAATCTGCTAGGCATTCTGTAAAGTAGAGGTGAGGAGAGCATATGTTCCAGGCTTGGAGGAATATACCTTCCCGGGTAGAGGGAAGGGAGGTGGAATGTCATGGGCCAGGATCAATAAGACAAGTTTGCCTGGATTGTAGTGTGTGAAGAAGAGTACAGCTAGGACGTGAAGGGCTTTAAAAGCCAGAGGCATTCATGTGTGTGATTTTAAAGGCAAGAGGGAGCTACTAGAATAGCGGTTCTCAACCTGTGGATTGCAGCGCCTTTTGGGGTCAAACGACCCTTTCACAGAGGTTGCCTAAGATCATCGGAAAATACATATTTCCAGTGGTCTTAGGAACCAAGACACCGTTCCTTTATCCATCTCCAGGTCTGCCCACATGCAGATACACCCACACATGAGTATTAAAGGGTTGTGGCATTAGGAAGATTGAGAACCACTGTGCTAGAACTTTTTAAGTTTGGAGAGTGTCATGGTCATACATGTGCATTTGGAATATCACTCTGGCAGTTTTGTTGGAGGATAATTTGGAAAGGGGAGGGCCTTGAGGCAGATCAGCCAGATAGGCTGTTGCAGTAATCTAGATGAGAGGTGGTAAGAGCCTAAATTAGAGTGGTAGCTGTGTAAGTCAAAAGAAGGGCTTGAATGCATGATATATTGTGCAGGTAGAATCAGCAAGATTTAATAGCTGATAAGCATAAGGGAAAGGAAAAAGGTCATCAATCACTTTAAATTGAGAACCTTGGGAAGTTATATAGAAGGGAAGGTTTTAGGGAAATAAGTTCTGATTTGGGCATGTTTTAGTAGCTATAACCAAATTGGAGATGTTTAATTAGCAGTTGTTGATGATATGGTATTGGAATTCAGAAAGATGAGCTGGATAGCTCTGGGAGCTGTCTGAAGTGATTTCTTAGAAGTGTATAGTTGAACCCTTGGGAACTGATGAAATCACTAAGAAGTTATAAAGAAAGAAGAGATTTCCCTCTAGGGCTCTCATGACCACCCTGTATATATGAGGTGAAACAGCAGAGGTGATTAAGGAGGAGCTGGCATTTAACTGATCATTAGTAACCTTGTAGATAGAAATTTTACTTAAATGATGAGGTCAGAGGCTAGGTCGCAAGTGACTTAAGTCAGTGTGAAGAGAAAAAGTGGATGCAACTAGTGTAGACAGCTTTTTCTAGGTGTTTGACAGTGAAAGAGAAGAAAGCTGTAGGATGATAATGCTGATGGGGTGATAGGAAAAATGGTTTTTTTTCAAGCATGGGAGAGGTCTTGGCATGTTTATAGGCATTAGATAGAAAACCAGAGGATAAGCAGTGATTGAAAATTAAGGAAAGAGAATTATCAAAAAGGTAAGCTCCCAGAGGAGAGAGAGGGGTTAGTATGAAGGATATAAATAGAGAAATTGGTGTTGGCCCAGAGAACGGCCATTTCTTCCTCTGAGAACAAAGAAGAAAAATCAGGAATGATGTTGAGGTCATTTGGAGTGTAGAGGTAGTTTATGGCATATAGCTTCACATTTTTCAGTGAAGTATTGAGCTCTAATGAAAGAGTTGCATAGACTTGAGGGAATAAAGAGTTTGTGTTCTGGAACTACTGTTGACTCTGATATGCATATAACAAAACAGAAAAAAAAATATTACAAAACAAGTGTGCAGTACTTTGCCAGACACAGAAAGTGATCATAGTAGTTGTGCTTCTTGAAGACAGGGACTTAAGATGTATTTACTTGTGAATCTTTCATGGTGCCCCACAGAGTGCTTTGCACAAAGTTTGCCTTTAACAAACATTCTTTAGGCAAAATTTATAAATTGGCGGTGATGCCAGTGAGAGCCCTTGAGATATTTTATGACAACTATTATAACCTTCCTTGACATTTTCTTCCAGATACAATGTCCCACTATTTTCAACCTTTTCTTATATTGCCATGCTTTTGAGGCCCCCTTCAGTCATACTGCTTTGCTCTCCTGTTGTGCTCTATAATTTGTCAATATCCTTCCAGAAATATGATATTAAACAAAAAATAATGCTTGAGGTATAATTTGACTATTTTAGAGTGGGATTCATTGTTATTTGAAGTACAGTACATTGGCTCAGTATCTTGATAGAATACTTCTGTTAATACAGCCTAAGATTGCATTCTGAGGTAGCATTTCATGGTGAATAAAGAGCTGATCTAGGAGCTGGGAAGATTTGGATTTAAGTTCTGCCTTAGGTACATACTTCCTATGTGGCACTGGGCATATCATTTAACCTTTCAGGGCTCTGGGCAGCTAGATAAGAAAATAAATTGTGGATTTGGCCTAACCTGTACTGGTAGAGGCAGTTTTCTTATGAGAGAGCTCTCCAACCATTGACATCCTAGCTCTCGTCCTCTGAATGTTTTGGTTTTGTGGGTGTTTTTCTTTGAAGTTGCATCATAGTTCTGTTGAACATACATTTTGTTTGAAGGACTGTTCTTTTTAGAAAATTTACAGTTGTTTCATCTAAATATAGTTAAAGGTCTAATTTAACCATAGAAATATTTTCTATCAGGAAGAATTACGGTTGCATTTCAAGAATATATCACGTATAATGGATTGTGTTGGATGTGACAAATGCAGGTTATGGGGAAAACTACAGGTATGTATATCTTTGTTTCTTTGTTTTGGGAATTGTTACTATACTGAATGCCTTCCACTAAGCAGTTAAGAGCTGTTCATAAGTTTTAAAAATTCTTTTCAAAGTGAAGCTTTGATACAGGCAAAAGCCAATAGTAGTATCCCCGTTTGAACATGTGAAGAATCTATACAATATCACATTATATATATACAAATAGGAAAATATTTATTTACTTGTTAAATACTTCCACTAAAGTCCTGCTCTGCTGCCTCATTGTGATACAGCAAGTGGCCTTAAAGGTCTGTGCTTGGGAATGAAGTATAAGCTTTTGCAGTTCCTAGTAATCTGAAGACTTTGAGTATAGGTCCAGAAAGAAAGTAGGCATCTGTCACCTGAGCATAAGCCTTAGATAAGCTAGGAGAAGGAAATTAATTACCAGGAGATGAAGTTTTTCAGTCCTGACAATTCAGTATGAAATCATAAAAACATTTTAGTAAGCATAATACATACAGTTTGCTCTTATGTTTCATATAAATATTAAAAGGTGTTCAAACCTTCCATTTTAGCCATTTTTAGGCAACTAAACAGTAGATAGAGAGCAGGGCGTGGAGTCAGGAATACCTGTGTTCAAATCCAGCCTCAGACCACTTAGGCTGTCATTTAACCTCTGTTTGCCTGTTTCCTCATCTGTAAAATGGAGATATTAACACCTGCCTCTCATCATTGCTGTAAAAATCAAATGAGATAATAATTGTAGAATTGCTTAGCACAGGCCTGCGACATAGTAGGTACTATATAAATGTCAGCTATTGTTATTTTTTTAAACTAAACATTGGTGGAGAAAAGGTTCATCCAGTTTCAATGCAGTATCTTTTGAACATGTGAAGCCCTCTGTTTCTCTATTCTTTTCAGAGGATAATAAGTCATGATTATGATGAGATATGGCCTTGCATGGTACACAGGGGGGTTAGGCTTGTATTTAGGAAGCCCCCTAATATCTACCAGCTTTGTAACACTTGGCTTCTGAGTACCCCCTGCAGCTCCACTGTGGAGTTGCAGGCAAGTTACTGATCTGCAGTGGTGAAGATATTTTATATACCAGGAGTTAACAGGTCTGGAGCAAAAAACAATAATAATAATAACTGACATTTATCTGATGTTTCAAGTTTGCAAAATGCTTTACATTATTTCATTTTAACCTCAGCCCTGGGAAGTGAGGGCTGCAGATATCTCCATTTTACAGATGAAAAAAATGGAGACTGTCTTGCCTGGAGTCACCCAAGCTCTTCACTAGGTGAAGAGAGACTTAAACTCAGGGCTTTATATGTAAAATATGTATAATGGCAATGCGGTCACTAGGCTGTTTTGAAGATTAAATAAGATAATGTGTATAAAATGCTCCCCTAATGTTAAAGTATTGTGTAAATTTTAGTTATTCCTAGATATTAAATTAATGGTATCTAATTTTTTAGGGGCAACTGTGGGATAGTAAGATACTAAAAAAAAAACTCAAATTTTAAAGTGGCAACAATTTAAAGGCAGATAATTCTCTCATGTGAGAATTTCATTGTTAATTATGCCATGGAATTAGCTTATAAAAGTAATTTGTAGATTGTACATTGAAGCAAGCAAGCATGATTTTCAGATATGTAGCTATTCATGCATCTTCTAGACTACATTTAGAAATGTTTTCTATTTTAGGGTGAAAGTTTTTTAATTGTGTGTGTGTGTGTGTACAGGTACATGCACATATATACAGATACTTACATGTATGTAGGATATTTGTTTTGATAGATTTAAATTATTTATATATGTTTATATTGAGCTTATCCCTAAGGGCACAGGTAAATTCATCCTGTAGATAAATTAAAAGTAGAAAGTCAAGTTTTTAGTGTTTTGGCTTATTCCTCTTTGCTGGCTTGCACTTTTTATTTTTATAATTTAGATTAAAGTATGTGGGCTTGCCAAATGTATGCTTTGTATAGCATTTATACTTGTTAATTAAGTGAAAATTAATCCCACTAGGCACCAACTTGTTGAGTGTCCTCGTGGGAACTTGAAACTTATCTTAAAAGTCTAAGTACATACTATGTATATACAAAATAAAATTAAAATATATGATTTCACCTAGACTCAGGGTTTAGGAACTGCTTTGAAGATACTATTTTCTGAAAAAGAAATTCAGAATCTCCCGGAGAATAGTCCATCTAAAGGTTTTCAACTCACTCGTCAAGAAATAGTTGCTCTTTTAAATGCATTTGGAAGGTAAGAATCATCTTCATAATGTAATCTTGCTTATACCTCCTTTTAAATGAATTTGAGCTATAAAAATGATGATTGTTTCTAGTAAAGTAACTTAAACTAAGTCATTTTTTCTAGACCCAGTATCAAAGTCACCAAGAAGCTAGAAAGAGTTGATTGTGGAAGGAAGTTACAAACTTCATCGTGTATATTTTACATGTGGAAATTCATTTGTATTTTGTATGATCACCTGTTTGCTTTTGCTACTACCGTGGACCCTTCAACTTGCCAGATGCTAAGGGATTGAAGGCAGCAATAGCCACACATACAGTCTTCCCTGACCAATACAGAGAGACACATGAGCTCACAGATCCCTATTCCCCTCCCCCCCAGTTGCCTAGTAACTCATAGTCCATTCACAGTGCCCCATGTATAGCTTACCTGCTCCATTAATGCAAAGACCTGCCTCCCCCCAATAAACATAGAGATCCACTACACATAGAGAGATGTGTCATATACAGTGTCTCTGTGTAGAGGCCTGCCACAGATAGGCACCACACTGTCTTATCACAGGATTCTAGTTAGAACTGCAAGGGTCTCAGAGCCTTTGAGGCTTTGCTTAGAGGCTCAGCCCTTCATTTAGTAAATGACAAAATGGGCTCAGTGAGGTTAAATGACTTGCCCATGATCACACAGCTAGCAAATGTTTGAGGCTGGATTTGAATCCTGTTGTTCTTGGCTTATTCTCTATCCCAGGCTGCCTCTTATATACATTTTCAAAGATTACTCTGCCTCCACCCCTCTCCTCTCCCCACACAGCATGTAGATAATCGTCATAGAAAAAATATGGGTCAGGAAGCAAGAAAGAAGGTGCCTTCGTTTGGAGAGGAAGAGACAAAAAGCCTGAGATATTGACACAGGTATTGGGTGGACAGAGCAGACTGGGGAAGATACTTCCAGTCAAATCCAAAAATCATCTATTATTAAACATCCCTTATGTGTAAGGAGCTGTGTTAGGCACCATGGATACAAATCAAAATAAAAAATAAATCTCTGCTCTTAAACAGCTCAAGTTTTACTGGGGCAACAGAACATGAAAACATCTGTATTTTGAGGAGGAAGAGAGTATCAGCAGTTTTGGGGAATTCCTTCCTGTAGAAAGTGGCACGTGAATTGCCTCTGACAAACTGGATCCTCACAAGTAGAGAAGAGAAAGAAATGCATTCTTGGCACAGACACAGAGGAGGGAAAGGGCTTGCCAAGTCTGGAATAGCACAGAGGCCATTTTAGCTGGAGTGTGGAGGGTGTGAGAAACTGTATTAATGAAATAAGTTGAGATAGGCAGATAGCCTGGTATGTTATACTATGAGGAGATTCAAAGCCAAAGAGGGACTTGTGCTGCATTCTAGAGACAGAAATGCTGGCAGTTTTTGAACAGAAGGATGACAGAGCCAGGCTGCTCTATGTAAATTATTTTGGCTACTCTGTGCGGGACAAATTGGAGAGAGGGATAAGACTTGCCAGCAGTTCAGTTTAGAGGCTGTGGCAGCAGTCTGGGCAAAAGGTGGCGAGGGCCTAAATAAGCTATTGACCACGTGAGAGAAGAATATGAATACAAGAGATGTTGTGGGGTAGGATTGTTTAGGGTATGGAGACAGGAGGGGAGGGTGACCCAGAAGTGACTTGAGTGTCTAGAGGAAAGATGAAGCACTCAGCAAAAGTAGAAAAGTTTGGAAAAGAATGGTGAGTTTAAGGGAAAATTGGTGAGTTCTCGTCTCAAAACTCTGCTCCGTTTGACACTATTTTCTCCCATTTCCTCATGGGTATATTCACTTCTCTCTGGGTTTTTGTGACACTGTTCTCTCATGTTGCTTTCTCTTGTCTGATTTTTCTCAGTGTTCTTTGCTGGCTTATCATCCACTTTGTGCCACCTAATTTTGGTGTGTTCCAAGGTTTTGTCCTGGGCCTCTTTTCTTTTCCCTGTATTCAGAAATTTTTAACCTGGGTTCCAAGAATTATTTTTAATATCTGATAACTGTATTTCAATGTAATTAAATTCCTTTGTAATCCTATGTGTTGTATAGTTTTAAAAACATTATTGTAGGGATCTATAAGCTTTACCAGTTGTCTGGAGGGGTCTTTGACACAAAAATCATTAAAAATCCCATCTTAAATCCTTCCCTCTTCCAGACTTCACTATTTCTGTCAAAGAATTGTTTGACAATTCTTTCAGTATCTCAGGTTTATATCTAGGCATCATCCTGGATGTCTCACACTTATACACTCTTATACAACACTCTTACTGTTTTGAACTTCATAAAGTATCTTACATCCAGCCCCTTCTTTCTACTCAACTAACACTTTAGTTCATCACTGTTAACCTCTCCCCTAGATTATTGCAAGAGCTTCCCAACTGGTCTCTTTATCTCAAACTTCCCCATGCACTTGTCTGTCCTACACATGGCTGTCAAAGATTTTTCTTTAAGTGCAGATCCAACCATGTAGCTGCCTTATGCATCCAACTCCATTGGCTGCTTCTTGCCTCTAGGATGAAAAACAAATTTCTCTGTTTAGCATTTAAAGCCCTTCACAACTTGACCTTAGCTTGCTCTCTAGCCTCAGTGGACATTATCCCTTCCTGTACTAAGTGATCTAGTTAAACCGACCTCTCTATTCCTCTCATGACACACCATCTCCTTCTGTGCCTTTGCACTGTTTATCCCATGTATGGGACTGTATTCCCACCTTCCCTCTACCTCATAGAGTCCCTTTCTTCCTAAAGAAGCTTAGGCATCAGATTTTGCATGAAGCTTTTGTTTATCACCCTAACTACTCTTGTTGTCCTTTCCAAATTACCTTGTATTTTAACCCTTCTGTGTATATGTATGTATATACATATGTATTAACTTTTACAGGGATTATTTCATTTTTGTGCTAGAACAGTGCCTACCACATAGTATCTACTTAATAAATACTTGATTGATTTGACTTGTTGAAACTGAGATCCTAGTGGGGCCTCCATTTGGAGATGTCCAGCAGTAAGTGAATTCATGGGGAGACTGGAGCTCAAAGAAGTTCCTGGATATATAGAGCTGGAAATCATCTGCGATAGTTCTTTGAACTTAGGGAACCTCATGAGATCACCTAACAAGAGAGGACCTAATATAGAGTCTTGGAAGACACCTATAGTGAGAAGGCAGGCCAGCTGTGCATGATAATCTCACAAAGGAGACTTGAGAAATAGACATGTAGGACAACAAACAGGGGAGCACAGTAGCAGGATACTTCAGAGTTCTCAATTTTTAGGAGAAAAACTACCAAGTCATCCAAAAGATGAACAGTTTTTTAAAGTCTTATCTGATTTGGAAATTAGGATATTGTTGGTAATTTTGGGGAGAATTTCAATTTGGTAGTAAGATTGGAAGCCAGATAATAAAGAATTGAGAAAAAAAATGGAAGGAAAAGAAATGGAGGCAGAATGTGGCAGCTTTTTCTTAGAATTTGACTCTGAAAGGAAGGAGAGATATAGAAGGGATTTTCCTTTTTTTTTAACAAATTATTCTTGCTAACTAGGTGCTAGTTAGGCCTGGTGAGTCATTCTAGGATGGTGGGTTGACTGTCAGTGCTGTTCTTTCTTTTATCATCACCATTTAGCATGAGTACTACTGCTCTGGAGGCCGCCTCCCTAGTCAAAATCTTCCTTTCCTTGCCTGCCAACTTGGGAAATAAGGTAGCTACATACTCCTCTAGGTAGCCAGTTCAGCCCCTATGACAGAGGTTTAAATACTAGGAGCTTCCTACTATTCTCAACCCCATGTTTTCTTACTGGCCTTATGAGAAAGAGGGTATGTTTCCTTGTGTAAGTAACCATGAGAGCAAAGGGGAGATGGGAGAGCACAGATTGTGGTATGGGAGCAAAGAGTAAAATATCTTTAGGCAGCGGTTCTCAACCTTTCTAATGCCGTGACCCTTTTATATGGTTCCTCATGTTGTGGTGACCCCCAACCATAAAATTATTCTCCTTGCTACTTCATAACTAATTTTTCTACTGTTATGAATTGTAATGTAAATATCTGATATGCAGGATGTATTTTCATTGTTACAAATTGAACATAACCCACAGGTTGAGAACTGCTGCTTAAGAGCATAGAATGTGAGGAAAGGAATAATATGAGATAAGGCTGAAAAGGTCAAGACCAGATTCTAGAATGTCTTGGATGACAAAAGTGTGCCTTAGAAGACAAAAAAAACCACAGAATTTTTGAGCAAATACCCATTCAGTTAACCCATTTGGTGATTGTCTGGTTTTTGTGCATCAACCAGGGTTTTATTCCAGGGTTTTAACCTTAGCCTGCCTTTTCCCCTGCCAGGTATGTTTCACAGGCAGCTTTCTCATACTGCCAATTGGTGTTTACTCAAGGGAATGAGCATTTCAGTAGGAGGCTAAAAAAACCCAAACCCTCAGTGCCTTACAAGTTAAACGTAAATGATTTAAACTTCTGCTGTTTTGTGTTTTCTGTAGCTTTCCTCCTCACAGTATAAACAATTGATTTGACTCTTAATTTGCCACCAGAAAATAGCAAATACAGAGAGTTTCCTCTGTAAATTAAATTGCTACATAAATCATTTTACTTTTCTAAACAGGACTCTTCATAGGGTATAATCCTACTTTGATATTATATAAAATCTAGATTATAACTAACTAAAATTTAAGTTTTAAATATCTATGCATCAAACTTGTACTAATATACATATTCTTTTTTTTTTTACAGACTCTCCACAAGTATAATAGAATTGCAGAATTTTAAAGTTTTATTGAAACATAGTAGATAATAAAGACTTTTATACACTTGTTAAAGGTAACCGTAAAATAGTGTAAAGACTTTTGGTCTTGGACATTCAGCAAAATGAGACTGATCTTCCTGACCTTCAAGAATTCAAACTCTTGAAGGAAACATTCAGACACCAACTTGAATATTTATGATCCTTAAAATAGGAAATTGTCAATTAGAGCTATTTATGAATGAAGTATATAGTTTTGGAACATGTAAATTATATTGATTCTCTGTTTAATTTCATGGTTTTTTTTTTCATCTATTGAATGTTTCTAATGTGCCACCTTTTATTTAGAGTCTGTTTTTCTTATTTTGTTGTTATTCCCAAGCAATTGTCCAACCTTAAATTATGTAGCCATCTAATAGCACTGTTACAATCCCCTATGACAGGAACAAGAACTAGGGAACAAATACTGTACTTAGTAAAGAAAAATGCTGATACTGTGATAAGAAATTTTTCCTTGTCATTTCCCCTTTTGCTTTATACTTGTGCCTAGCTTTGTGTTAATTCATTTGTTTCTTCTGAAGAATTATAAACATAATGGACAGTCTTTTAAATGTGTAATTCAAGGAGTTTCTTAAGTGCATTCAAGAGCCTCCTATTTGCTTTTATCTTTGTTGATATAAGGAAACTTCCTCTGGTAGAGTTCGACAGATGCTTTCTCTGATTCTCAACCATCTCTATATCTGTTTGGTTGGTCCAAGAGTTTTCTTATTCTTAAAACCTAAACATTATCTTTTTAAAAAAAAATTGCCCAATTTGTGACCAAGACACAGTTGTGTACATTTCTCTTTCCTTAAAGAAAAAAAAATAGTGCACATCCCCCATTGGAGTAGTAAATACACAGCTAGCAGATAACTTCTTGAAGCAGATTCTGTTGGGATTATGTAACGCTATAGTGTTGTTTTCAAACATTACAGGCCAAAAATTTGTTTTAAATAGAAAAAGAAAAACCATTTTAAAGAACTTTATTTAAAAAAAATTATCTATGCAATCCCCCTAACTACTCTCAGTCTAACTTTCTTAGGTAGATTATTTAAACATGCTAACAAGAATATAGAAATTCTCTGTATATATGTGATACTTTGTGTGGTCAGCTTGGACATTATGCTACCACACCACTCTGTAGTAATGAAGTTTCACATTTTAAATCCAGAATTAAAGTACCCTTGGCCAGGATTAGCTATTTGATAATTTTTTTTAAAACTGTGATAGTTATAACGTTGGTGTTCAATGTGGAAGTTTGTATATGTGTGGTAGTAATGAGGGTAAGAGTCCTAAAGTTTTTGTGTATTAGACCTTCGATTTTTTACCAAGTGAATAACAAGTGCCCTTAAGCCCATACTTTAACCTGCCAAAGTCTGAAATGTGTTTAATAAAATTAAAATTTGCTCCACCACTAGACCCTTATAAATGAGGGCTGAAATTGTGTATTAGACTCGTTTCTTTTCCAAACCCAATTTCTAATTTTTATAGAATCACTTAAACACTGACAGTGCCATTTAATTTTATTATAAATGGGTGGATTTGATTGCAGACATTTCTTTTATTACTGAAAACATTGCATATGGAAAGAAAACTTAAGGCAAGCTTCTTTGAAAACCAAATACATTAATAATTTTGTTGGTTTAAGCATGCCAGATAATCAATATCAGTTCTCTGTAAGCTACTACTCAAAGCCTAATTTTACCTGAAAATAATACCACATTTTCATTGTCTTAGTACAGTAATCTTTAAGATTAGTTTCTTTTTTAGAAAGGTTACTTCAGGATCTCTTAACCAGAGACAAAAACTTCTAATCTACTGGGGGGTGAATCCTTGCTTATTATGGGCAATTACCCTTAATTCCTGTGGTTTGTTTCAATCTTTTAAAAAGGGACAGTTATATATGTTAGAGAGAGTTCTTGGAAATGAAAGGGTTTATACCTTTCTAGTTGTACAAAGTTATTTTCTAAATTTTACTCATTAGCAGAAAAATACATGAAATATAGTAATTTGTCATTGGAAAATAATGTGCTAACAGCATTCACTTTGCCATATTTATTTTTAGGAGACTATATTACTGGTATATGCTACCTGTAAGAATCTTTATTCTGTGAACCTAATGGCATAGTTTTTTTCAACTCACATGACAGGTAATTGTTTAATGCCCTTTGTTGCTTAGTTCTATAATAAACTGACAGCTTTGTTGATTATATACCATTTTCAAAAGCATATGCTTGTCTAAGTTCAGCCTTTCATTTTATTTCATAACTTAATAAAAAAATACTGCCCTGATGGTATAACTGACAGAAATGATTGTACCAGTTTATAAAGTAATAAAAATGTGAAAAAAGGGGAAAATAGGCCTCTTCCCTAGACTTGAGTTTGTTACTGTTTTGAGTGGCATCTATGTCAGCATTACTGTAAATTTTAGATTTGGGGATCCTCAACCATTTTTTGAGGTGAATGAAATAAAATAGTAATAGACCTTACACAATTTAGAAACTTGATAAATCAGAACATTTTATTTTGGTATTTAGCATTGTGATTTATCCATTGGTCACGTATGATTGCTGGGCATATATATAAAATATTGTGCCATATTTTTTAACTTTGGATATTATTTTGAGTATTAAAAAAGTTATTAAATTTCATCAGCAACACTTTAGTCTGTGTGAAAATTTGAGACTCACAACAAACCTTGTAGCTGAAGTACCTAAATTTGCACCATTTGTGTGTATGATAAATCACAAAACTTGTACAATTCTGTCATGAGTATACAACACTTTTGATTTTGAACATGATACTGTATTATTTGCTGTTGTTTCCACTTGATTCTGTAAAATCTGAATTAAAGTAAATGTTTCTGCAGTGTTTCTTGTGTTTGAAAGACTTTTTTTGAGATAAATATTTAATTCTCTTTTTTCCCCTTAATGGCTTCCAAAAAATGTGCAAAATTACATTAGCATCAGTTCTTAAATGTGTATAATAAACCTTTCAAGAGAAGAACTTAAAAATGAAAGAAACTCCCAACACTCTGAACTTCTGCTTACGAAAATTAAACCTAACACAAACAAAATTGTCATGGAGCATGATGGAGATTGATTTAACATCTCATGTAAAAGATATTCAAACAGTTATTTTTCCATCTTTTGAGTTAAAAAGCACAATGATAAGCATAATAACTGATGTGTCTCAGAAATATGATCCATCTAAGTTAAGCATTCTCTCTCTTGACATCAAATGATATTTTTGTGGAAGAGTAGGATCATCCTCTTTCATATCCTCTATCAAAAATTCAAACATTTGTATGTTAGCTCAAATTACCACTTACTACTTCACTGCTTATTTGATTCTGGCTGGTAAGACAAAACTTGCTGCCATTCCTTATGTGCCATTAAGATAAATCAGTGAATTAAAAAGCATTTATTAAGCACTTACTATATGCAAAGCCCTGTATCAGCAAGCACCCTAGCATACCTAGGGCAGCTGCTATCACAGGTTCTTAGATCTGCTTTTCTAAAGAAAAGCAACTCAAAATAGGTTAACAATCTTACTTTAATCAAACAAACATATCATTTACCTAGTTCAGGGGGAAAAGTCAGTACCCTGAACTCCAGAGAATACAAAAACAAGTTACAAACAGACCAAGAAACAGATCAGCAGACAGGTTCCAACCATCTGACCATCACATCCATTACCTATTCAAGTGACCAGAGAGGGAAGCATCAACATCTGGGTTTTCAAAGCTGGGGCCTCAACGGCTTCCCAGAGTCTCGTCTAGCCAAATCACACAACTTCTCAAAGTGAGCCCCAAAGCAAAGCCTCACGTCAGGGTGTATATATAGCCTTCTCCTGAATGAGAGAATGTTACAGCCCTCTTGACCCACTGTTGTATCATAAAGTAACAAGGCGTGGGCATTCCCAAAAAACAAGCTTCCAGCCACAGGCTCCATGTGACCACATTCAGCCGAGTCTTAGGGGGCAGAGTATACTTTAAAATCAGGGAACATTCTCAGAGCCACTTAAGCCTATCAAAGGGTCTAGGGGCAGGAAAGATCTTCAGATTCCCATTACAAGCACTATGGATACAAATGGAAAAGCAGAGAGTACCTGTTCCCACTCTCATGGGAGAGAGAACATACATAGATTTCACCTGCAAGTCAGAAGTAAACATTCCATCATTCTTAGGGTATGGCAGCAAAGCAAATTCTTTAATTTTTACTGATAAAAACATCTCTCTCTCTCTCTCTCTCTCTCTCTGTTTTGTCTTTGATAGATCCAAGGACTTTGGGGACAAGAGCTTTCTTTTCTAGGTCTTGAGTAGCTGTAACAGTATTGTCAAGATGCAGCCTAAATTTCAGAAAATAATTGCATTTTTAATGTTATTTCTTTTTAGTATGACTATATAGATTTTTCCATAAATTAGATCCTTTTTTATAACTACTTATATAATTTGAAGTACCTTTTGAAGTAGCAAGTTTTGTAAATTTATTCCCCAAAGGAAAGTAATACAGGTAATTTACTCATCCCAAAGTTGCTTCATATGAGCTCTAAGTCAGTCTTAGTGAGGGAAAGAGTAAAGTAGATCCATAGAAATGGTTGAGGTTTGGATTCTAGGCAATTGAAATGTGGGTATCATCAGGGCTCAAGGGTGTGTGTGAATACTTTAGAGCCGTGGTTGTCAACCTTCTTAATGCCATGACCCTTTAATACAGTTCCTCATGTTGTGGTGACTCCCAACCAAAAAGTATTTTCATTGCTACTTCATAGCTGTAATTTTGCTACTGTTAGGAATTGTAATGTAAATATCTGATATGCAGGATGTATTTAAATTGAACATAACCCACAGGTCGAGAGCAGCTGCTTTAGAGGTTAGAAGGTCAGGTAAGTTTCAGGGGATTGACAGCATGATATCAAGGGTTCTAGCCAGAAGGCATAAGTAAGGGGAGGCTAGGTGGCACAGTGAAGAGAGCACCCGCCCAGAAGTCTGGAGGACCTGAGTTCAAATCAGGTCTCAGATGCTTAACACTTACTAGCTGTGTGACCTTGGGCAAGTCACTTAACCCCAACTGCCCTACCAAAAAAAAACCCCAGAAAGCATAAACAAACAAGTTAGGAAATGGGAATATCTACTCAATGTGGAGTCTAGAGTTTTCAAGTAAAGAAGGTGAATAGGTAGTGGAGATCCAAGTGGAAAAATCTGGTTCGGAGTATGAGTGGAAGGGAATGGCACTCGCCAAGAGTAATGTATTTGCTAGCACAGTCAGGGCAGATGGCGTGCCACCCATCTAAATCTTATGAAAGAGCCCCAGTGAAACTTGGCTGTAGGAAAAAAAGAACTTGGGTGCTGATCATAGGTTCAGCAAATCTACAGCGCACCTATCCTGTACAAAGTACTGCTAGATCACTAGTGGTTCCTGGTCCTGGGCAATGTTCAGTCATGGGGAATTGGAACCTAGAGACAGGATCACAAACATTTAAACTGGAACCTCCTAATTTTACAGATGGGGAAATGAAATGATTTGACCAGTGTCCCTGAGGTAATAGTGGGCACCTAAGTGGGGCAGTGGATAGAGTGCTGGGCCTGGAGTCAGGAAGACTATTTTTCTGGGTTCAAATCTGACCTCAGACACTAGCTGTGTGGCCCTGGGCACTTAGCCCTTTCTGCCTTAGTTTCTTCATCTGTCAAATGAGCTGGAGAAGGAAATGGCAAATCACTCCAGTATCTTTGCCAAGAAAACCCCATGGGGTCACAAAAAAGTTGGACATGACTGAAACAACTGAACAACAAGTAATAAGTAGCAGAATCCAGCTCTAAATCCAGGTCATCTGATTTCCAAAGTCCATGCTTTTCTCTATAAAATAGGAAAGGAAGACCACCACCAACTCAATTTATAACAAACTGATGAAGGTCCTACTGAACAAATAATGAAACATATGTGTTGCTTCATAGCAAAGAAACAGGACTGTTAAGAGTGTTTTGGATTTTTTTTTTTAATGTGAACAGGACACTGACTCTGAGGTCAAAGGACCTGGATTCAAATCCCATTTCTGAAGTTTACTACCTCTGTGACCTTAAGTCATCATGAGATTGGACTAAACAGACTCTGACTTCCCTTCTGTGTCTAAATCCCTGATCCTTTAAGAATGACCCAACCTTTTCTTGAGGCTAGGTTCCTAACAGCCTCCCTGCTTATGTCCAGAACTAGGATTAGTGCAAGGATCAAGCAGAGAGGCTGAAAGTGAAGGCAAAAATTTACATTTCATGAAAAGGGAAGAAACTGACTCCTTTCTCTTGATTTAAATTCATCATTCATTCTTTCTGTTATTTTTTTTTTTGGAGGGCAATTGGGGTTAAGTGACTTGCCCAAAGTCACCCGGCTAGTAAGTGTGTCATGTGTCTGAGGCTGGATTTGAACACAGGTCCTCCTGATTTCAAGGCCAGTGCTCTACTCACTGCGCCACCTAGCCACCTCTGTTTGTGTTATTTTATGGACATCTCTTTCAGACAGTATACATTAAGTACTTTATGCCAAGTACTGTGCTAGGCACTGGTGATACAGAGGCAAAAATGACGGTCCCTGCCTTCAAAAAATATTCTTTAGTAGAGACAATATGTAAATATGTACAAATGTAAAATACGAGGTTGTTTTGGAAGGGAAGGCATAAGCAACTGAGGGGACCAGAAAAGACTTCAGGTAGAAGGTAGAACTTAAGTTGGCTCTTGATGGAAGTTAAGGAGTCTCTGGGATAGTAAAGGTGAGGAGGGAATGCATTAAAGGCATGAGGCATGGACAGTGCAAAGACATAGAGATAGGAGATGGAGCCTTCTCTGTGAAGAACAGAGAGAAATAAGCTGGGCTATACTGTATGGTGTAGGAAGGAGATTAATGTATGATAAGACCAGAATGTTAGGGGCTAGGATATGAAGGACCAAAGAAGTTTTTATTTGTCCCCTAGCAGCGGTTCTCAACCTGTGGGTTATGTTCAGTTTTAACAATGAAAATACATCCTGCATATCAGATAGATTTGTAACAGTAGCAAAATTAGTTATGAAGCAACAATGAAAATAATTTTATGGAAACTGTATTAAAGGGTCACAGTATTAGGAAGGTTGAGAACCACTGCCATAGAGGTAATAGGGAGCCACTGAAGTTTAATGAGTTGGAGGAACGACATAATCTGACCTGGACTTAAGGGAAATTATCCTTCTGAACTGAAGGGGCGTTTACTTCAGTACTTTGCTTGGTCTATGATCTCATAAACATGGATACTACCATATCTCATTCTAAGTGCATCATATTCCTTTTCAGATTTCATCTTTCCAGACTAAAGAGATGAAACTGATGATCTATCCTTACATGAACCCTACTATCTCAAATAGAACTGAAATGTTGTCATAGTTGTACTATTACTTTTTCTAAAGTAATTTTTCTAAATGATTTCCAAAATCATTTATGATGTAGAAAGACTGAAAGAATATAGTACAAATGTATTTGTTTCTCAGGTTCTATCTTGTACAGGATTTATATTTTTTTTTGTGGTGGTTTAGCAAGGAAGGAGAACACATGCAGGACTTTTACCAAGTATCTTTTATTGGCATTCTCAATATAACTTCAAATACATAGACCCATATAAATTTAAGATAAATTTGACTTTATTGTCGGAAATTAGATTGTATTTCTTATAGTACTCCTTTTTGACAGAGCTCTTAGACATGGGAATGCTTGTTTGTTTGTTTTTACCTTTATAGGGGGTAACTTTTACTATCTGACAGTTATAATTTCTGCAAACTTTTAATTTTAAGATAAGATGAAACATTTAAATTTGGTCCCAGTCTTATAAATAACTGATCAAAAAAGCTAATTCTGATAGCCATGATATTAAGTACATTGTAAGTCCAATAAGTCAACAATCATTTAGTAAGCACCCACTATGTGCCAGGCACTGTGTGCTAAGTACTAGGTAATTAGCAATACCTAAATTCATTTGTTTAAATGCAACATGTGTCCATGCTGTTATGGCATAAATTTCTTGGCAACATCTCAGACCTGACTGTGTTAATCACTCTGATTCCTTGTGTCTGTATCTGTGTTTCTAAATTGGCCCAATTAAATGGGTTGTCTATCAAATGCCATAGTAAAATATCTGCCACATGGGTACAACAGAATTCTTCTGAAGTTAATTATGAAAAAGAAAACAATTGTGCCTGTATAGATATTATTTTTAATGGTTAAGTAAATTATATTCTATGTGCTAATATAAAACCAGCATTGTAAGCATATGCTTTTGGTATTGTATCAGGCTTTGATATGTGTTGGCTCAGAACTTTTATTAAAATATTGTCCACTGCCTTTACCTTTTAATTTTCTGAGTTTGTCTTATATTGCTTTAACACAAAGAAAACAAACATAGCCTGTAGGAATATTTTAGAGCCAGTGATAATTATTCCTTTAATTTCCTTAATATTTTTAAAGGATTTCATAGACTAAGCAGCTTCATCATCATAGTTAACAGTCAAAAATAAATTAAGAAGCTAAATGAAAACTGCATTTTTCCTCCCACCCCTCTGTCTTTCAAAAATGTATGCATACTCATTTACTAGCAGAGAAAGAGAAATTGCATTTTGGTACATTCAAGTACAGATTCCAAGTTCATTAAGACATTTCATATGCAGGTGTGCATTTACAAGACTTGGGTTTTGTCCTTGTGTTGACATTACTACAGAAACAAAAGTTAAGACAAAGTATATTAAGTCGACACCAAGTACATCACTATCCCCCTCTTCCCCAATTCATCTTCATGAAATATTAGCAGCTTTAATATAAAGGTAAATTACGGCTTGCAATGGTGACAAGATGAGCATTTCAAATTTCTCCGCCTAAAATCATAAAAGTATAACCAGTGTTTCTAGATTATAGTATAAGATTGTGATCATTGCTTGGTTTTAGTAATATGATTTGATATGATTTTTTCATATTAAAATACTTTAAATCTATTTACTCCAAAGCAAAGGATACCATCAAAGAAATGTATGATCAAAAGAGAAGGTGGGTTTGTTGTGTGATGAGTGGGATAACCGACATGTAGCCCATGGACTTCATGGTATCCTCATGATACCAAGAGAACGTAAGAAAGGTCTAGCATGATGAGTGGATCCTCTTTGATAAACTTGTGGGAAGCCACGAACAGGGATTTTACTGGATGGGTAGACATGAATGGTTTGCAAACTGCATCAGCCACTTCAGTGAGGTCACAGGTCCAATTTGAATGAATATATTTAGCTGTCCTAAAGACAAGGAAAGTATTCTACAGAGCCTACATAAAAGCTTAATTAAATAGAGTTCTATAACCCTAGAGGGGTGAGAACTGTTGGAGACTTGGAGTTTATATTTGCCAATTTCTCCTCCCCCCATCCTTTACCTTACAGAAGAGAAAAAGAAGCCCCAAGACCATTTTACTGCAGAATATTCAGCTATGAAGAATCCATAACTGGCTTCAAAGACAGAAAAACAGTGACAGGTCATTTTTAAGGCTATTTGGAAAATTAAGATTTTGATCTCTTATCATCTGAAATGTTTTTAAGATGGTAGAACTAATTGGTGGAGGTTTCCTTTCTGTCTGAAGACGCTTATCAGTTTAGAATGCTCTAAGTCAATCACAACTACATTGGGTTACATGGGTTAAAGGGATTCAAATTGCATGAAAAATCTACATCATGATCTGGTTTGACAACTTTGCCCAGTTAAATAGAGAGAACCTTTACATAACATCAAGAGAACAGAAGTGAAATTCATATTAAAGGTTTAAATCATCTGAATTGCTAAGCAGAAAATATTAGTGAAGAATGAAATTATGAACCATGGATCATTGCAGGTAGAATTTACCCAACAGGAATAAAGATACAATTCTTTACATTTTGCCCATCTTATTGCCCTGAGACTTGGGATTTGCTGAGTAGGAATGATACTTATCTCTTTATATGACATCTGAATTCTCTGGCTCTTGACTCTGTAGAAAACCTGCCCATTTAACCTGTTGGTGAAATATGTGCCTGACAGTCTTCCATTCCCTAGGGATTTTTACAATGAAAAAAACCATGCAAGGAGTATGTAACATTAGCAGCATTTTCCAAATGAACCTGGTTTGGGGGCATGCTTTTCCGTCTAGGAGACAGATAATTCTCTAGAAGTGCCCCCTTGCTATCAGACATTTGTGTCATGTCATAACATGGGTAAACTCCACTTACCTTCTGGATAATCAATTTTCATTATGTTGTTTTTAAAATCAGTTCAAATAAATCAACATTTTCCACATTGGTCTAAAATGGAATAAAAGCTATTTGGGACCCAAAGTAAATTGGCCCTTGATTTCATCTACAGTACTAGGGGTGTTGCAAATCCCCTTTAAGAAACCTATAGCATATATTTGAATTTAAAAGGCATCAGATGTGTGGAAGAGCCCTAGGAGGCTCAAGCAGTGAATTTATGGATGTTAGATTCTAATCTGGATGAAAACTTTGCAAAAACCCTTATGGTGACAGGAGAAAAGTTCAAGATTGTACGTCGGCACAACCGATGTCAGTTTTAACTTGTTCTCATTTAACTGTGTACACGTAACCTTATGAAAAGCATAAAATTTGGGACAACATTTAAGGCCTTTAGAACCTTAAAAAACCCAAAAAGCTGAATCCTCCTTGAGGAGCCGCCCAGCAGGGTTTTAACACTTGGAAAAAGTAATCTGTCCAGAAGGCTTGCAACAGTCTATCCAATTGCAGCTATAAGAATGGAAACTAGTTAGATATTTAGAAATTAGGTTAATCAAGTTGTGAGGTTCTACTATGAAGCACTGAGAAGGGTTTCTATATCTAACAAGGATATATCTATTCTCAAATGTCTTTTTAATTAAATTGGAGTAATTTTAATCATCTGAGAAATGCATCGACAACAAGCCATATAGGACACATTAAACTATATAGTATACTTTTAAAGTGAATTATACATAAAAATATCTGTGCAAACTAAAAAATACATTGCATCGACAAATTCTTGGGAGAGAACCTTAACATACTTTAGCATTATCATTTAAGTTATATAAAATATGTCTTCTGTAAAAGTACAAATAAAAAAAATTAAATTATGCCTGGGGAAATAGCCAGGCTCATTTCTTTAGTACTAACTAAAATAAAGTTTCATCCATCTAAATTATTGCTTAGTCCCACTGGAGCGATCACCAAAGTCAGTCCTATTTCCCATGTGACAGTGCCCTAAACATCCAGCTGTCCCCAAGCTTGTTTTTCTGAAACTTTTCAACGTGGAATACAATTTCATAATACTGTTGTTAACAGAGGCTACCCATTGCTGGATTTGTCGGGATCCAATGTTGAATCTTGTTGCAGTGATCCTATTTGTGCCATGAAGCTATTAGTTTGTTGTCCCCAGTCATAGTAATCTGGTGCAAAGCTTTAAAAAGAAAAAAAGAACATTTTCCAACATTTCTTTTATATTTCTTCTATCAATTTGTAGGCAGCTACTTAGGGGTGAAATGGATATCTAAAAAGTCCACCTGTCTCTGTTTCCCCACCTTGTTCCTGCTCCACTTCTCCACTCCCCTTCCTTAGACACAAACCAAAATGTTGTTCACATGAAAATTTTGCTGCAGTACTAGGAAATTGGTCCATTTCCCCCCCTAATAGTATAAATATCGCAACAGGGTACATTGGCTTCTTTTCAGTGTTTTCTAGTACAATAATTGGTTATCTCATAGCCAGATCTACTTTTAGTCATTGTTTCTACTGACAATATAGTGATGGGGTCATATATTTAGAACTGGACAGGAACTTAGAAGTCATTCAAATCAATCCTTTCATTTTACAGATGAGGGAAACTGAGGCTCAGAGAGGTTAAGTGGCCAAAGGTAAACCTGAAGCAAAATCCCAATGTAAAGTTTCGAGAAAAGTGCCTTCTTTTCATTTGTGTGTGTGTGTGTGTGTGTGTGTGAGTGTGTGTGTAGACAATCTTCAACTTATAAATGGGTACACCTGAGTCACTGGCAAAGGGACATGATATCTGCCCTAAAGTATTTAAAAGGCAGCCTTATAGAGGAAGGATCAAATTTGTTCTGCACAGACCCAGAGGACAGAACTATGAATAATGGATGGAAGTAGAAGAGAAGTAAGTTTAGAGTTTTTCCCAATTTCCTAATAATTAGAGCTGTCCAAAGGTAGATTGATAATCCCTTGAGAGAGATTCCTCCTCACTGTAAGTCTTAAGGCTAGGACTGCACGATCTCTTCTAAGGGACATTATAGAAGTAATTCCTTCTCAAGTATGGGTTAGGCTACACCCACAGAAGCTGCTTACATCTCTGGTACTCTGTGATTATGCATTCCCCTACCAGGTTCTAGTACCCCAGAGCCTACACTTTCCCTTTTACCCTACTCATCCTGCCCATAACCAACTGGAATAGGAAAGAAGTGGAAAAACTGACTCAAGGTGACTCGTATCCCTTCCTCTATGAGAGCCCCTATCCAAAAATATTTTGATTCAAAGGGATAATCTGGTATACCCCAGAAAAATAGAAATGCCTCCAAGAGAGTTAAAGAAATGCCCCTTATTTATCAAGGATCAATGCAGTCCAATGGCCAATTCAACCTGCTTCCCTGAGGAAATGAGAGTTTTGATAAGAGCTGGGAGAGAGGGAAGGTTGGGGATGCTAGCTATGATTGGAATCTGGGTGGAAAAAAAATGTCCTAGGTGGAAGATGTGGGGCCATGTGTAGGTAACTGGGTCCTTAGAAAGAAGTACTAGTGATGGGGTTTAGGCTCTGGGAACCCCTAGAATCTTCCCACATGATGATGCATTTCCTGAGACCACAAGCCTTTCATTATCCTAGGCCTAAATCTCTGTTACTCTTAACCTAGCCTAGCCCTCCATTGTCCAGCTACTTCCCACCCTTGATCCTATCAAAATGTCTATACCCAAATTTGTTAACCTTAAACTAGCCTAGCCCTCCATTGTCTGTCATCTCAGGCACCTTCAGCTATTTCCACCTTTAATCCCATTCCTGGAGTCAGACCTCAGTAGTAGAGATTCTCCTTAGATTCCTCCTCAAGACTCTCCCCAAACTCCTCCTGCAGACCACCTCTAGATCTCTCCCACAGTCTTTCTATATATATATAAGATCCATCTTGCCTCCAGGAAGGCGCTGAGATTCAATCTAGAGGAGATTCAACCTTTGCTCATCAAAACGAAGGGTCACAAATACTTAGCCTCCTTAAGAGTCTACCCATTATGATAAATCTTTAATACACTTTTACTTTGTGCATACCCGGCAATACCACTTCTAGTGCTATATCCCAAACAAATCACAGAAGTGGCGAAAGGACCTGTCTGTACAAAAATATAGCAGCTCTTTTTGTGGTGGCAAAGAACTGGAAATCAAGGGGATGCCCATCAACTGGGAAATGACTAAATAAGTTGTTGTATATGAATGTAATGGAATGCTATTGTGCTATAAGAAATGAGGAGTAGATGGACTTCATAAAAATCTAGAGAGACTTACATAAACTGATGCTGAGCGAGGAGAGCAGAACCAGGAGAACTCTGTACACAATTACAGATACATCGTATGTGTGATGACTAACTTTGAAAGACTGGGCTCATCTCAGCAATGCAAGGCTATAAGACAACTCCAAAAGACTCATGATGGAAAGGGATATCTATATCCAGAGAAAGAACTACAGAGTCTGAATGCAGATTGAAGTAAATTACTTGATCTCTCTTTTGTGTTTTGTTTTGTTTTGTCCCTTCTTTCTCATTGTTCACCTCATTGGTTATAATCCTTCTTTACAAAATGACTAATGTTCAGTGTGAAGGTGTCTGTAGAACCTATATTTGATTACATGCTGCTATGTGGGGAGAGGGGAAGAGAGGGAGAGGGAGAAAATTTGAAACTCAAGAAATTGTGGAACTGAATGTTGTAAACTAAAAGTAAATAAATACTTTAAAAAAATAAACTTTTACTTTGGCTGAGAGAAGGCTTGAGTTGAATTCATTAGGCAGGACCCAGTGTGTTGGCATTTTGGGGTCTTGAGTACCCCTAAATTCCCAAACCTCAAAACTAGGAGGTGAAAAGTTTTCAAGAACAAATTCCTTATGTTTCAAACTGTGTGTGTGTGTGTGTGTGTGTGTGTGTGTGTGTTGCCAGGAAAAGAGGAGACAATTCTTTCTACTTTTTTCCATAGCACACAAGGCCAGAATTCTGGCCCCAGTGGTATAGTTATGATGATATAATAATAGCAGATAACATTAATATATCACTTTAAAATAGCACGCCTTTATATGTGCCAGGCACTGTGCTAAGTGCTTTACAATTATTATCTCATGTGATCCTCACAACTACCCTCGGAGGTAGGTACTAAGATTATATCCATGTTATGTTTTATTATATTATATTATATTATATTATATTATATTATATTATATTATATTATATTATATTATATTATATTATATTATATTATATTATATTATATTATATTATATTATATTATATCATATCATATCATTATATTATATCATATTATATTATATCATATTATATTATAATATATTATATC
>CM053593.1:121054940-121081942 GCA_028646575.1 Pseudocheirus occidentalis
ATATCATATTATATTATAATATATTATATCCATCAGATATGGAAACTGAGGTAAACAGGGTTAAGTGACTTGCCTAGGGTCACACAACTAGTGTTTTGAGGTCAGATTTGAACTTGGGTCTTCTCGACTTCAGGTCCAGTGCTCTATCCACTGTACCACCTAGCTGCCTTAGGTATCCTTTAGCTATATCACAAATAAGTTTTTTTGGTGAGCTAACCAAAAAATCTAACTACCATGTAGAGCACAGTTTCTGTGAGAAAATGTGTTCTGGGTTCCAATGGACCAATTTAAGGACATTTGAAAAAAGCTTGTTCCTCAACTGGGGACTATACCTATAGGCATAATACTCTTGCCCATAGGTGACAGTGAAAGGAACATGTGTGTGTATAACTAATTCATGGATAGTCTAGTCATACTGGTAGAGAATAGGATTGTAGATCTATCGCTAAAAGGAATCTCAGAGAAAAGTAAATACTTAAGTAATGTGACTTGAAGGAGCTCTCTTGCCCCTAGATATCGCCTCATCTAGTCAGAAATTCCAAACATTAGTTTTTATTAGTTTATGCAGCCTTAATGGATTTGCAAGGGTCAGAATTACTAGGGCAACAGGACACCGGGAACGCGCGTGGATACTGGATGTCAATAAAAATCCTTTGCCTATTTCACAATTCTGCTTAGGGCTAGCCTTGGGTCCACTGGGACCAGCATTATTACTTAAACTAAGAGACATTAACCTGGACCTCCCCTCCCCCATACCTTTAAGAGATTAATCTTTAATTGTGGTTAATAATAAGTCAAAATTTTAACATTTTGTCCTTGCTACCTAGTAATTATTCTGATTAATTATTTATATTTAATCCCAGTCTGAGATGTCTGACAAAAGATGGCTGTAAGTAACAATGTCCTGGTGACTTTATTTTTACCATATATCAATCTTTTCTGTGGACATTCTGGGATGACTGTACAATGATCTAGGCCTGGGGTAGGGAACATGTGGCCCTCGAGGTTCTTAAGTGCAGCCCTTTGACTGACTCCAAACCTCACAAAACAAATCCCTTTATTCTGTGAAGTTTGGATTCAGTGAAAGGGTTGCACTTGAGGCCCTAGGTCCTTATACCTAGATATCCATTTCATGTATCATATCTACATTAGTCCTCAGCCATTGTATAAAGAAATTTTCCAATTTGGTACTCTCTTATTGTGGTAACTCTTTTTGAGAGAAGGATCTTTCTTTCTCATTTACCCCTTGCCTACAAGTAGATTCTCCTCTCACCTTCCCTGAAGCCCTTGAGGGGCAATGTTCCAGGCGAGGTCATCATCACTGTCATATCTTCGAGGGTTGTCGAAGAAATAGGATCTGGGGCTAAATCCATGGCTTGGGACCATTCCAGGATTTGTCTGGAAAAAACAATTACAGGATGAAACAATCCTCTCCTCTCAACAGTGTCAACAGATGCTAGACGCAGAACGATGTAGGAGTTGGCTGAAATTGGTTGACCTTACCTGTTTTTCTCTGGAACAAAGGAAGATTCCAGTAGGGAGAGGGGGAGAGGAATGGAAGGACAGAAAGTGGAAGTAATTGCTATGCTTTTTAAAGTGTCATCATTTTTTTTAAATAACAGAAAGTCGCCAGAGACGTTAGGCCTCCTTCCTGTCTGGATGGGGGCTGTTCCTACATGCAAATCGCCAATTAAGTCATTACTATGACCTATCTTTTGCTACATATAAAAATTTGAGTGCTGGTAGAATCCTTTCCAACACATTATATATGTAGGTTGTTTTTTCCCCCGAATGTATTTTCTTATGAACCTGACTGAGAGGGGTTTCTGCAATCAAGTTAACCACACTGAGCATTAAGTGGGCCAAAATGAACGAAGGCACCATGCCTATAATCACTGGTACTGGGGGAAGATTGGTAGATCTCTTCAATTTGGGAGTTTAGGGTAGCAAGAGGGCTAAAGTCAAACCAACTCCTAGTGAGACCCCAGGACCAATGAATTGCCAGGCTGCCTAAGGAAGGGTGAACTGGCCCGCGGTAGAAAAATGAACAGGCTAAATGTTCTGTGCCAGTCAGCATTGGGATTAGGCCTCTGAGTGACCATACACTTCTAACCCAAGTGAGACCCAATTGGAAGACCCAGTCCTCCACTATGACTCTAGTGTGCTGTTTAAAAGACAATGAGAATAAGCCAAACTGGAAACCACTCTTTCCCATACAGAGTCTAATACAAACCAAGGAAATTGGACTCTGTTCTTCCTCTGAGCAAAATTCATATTAGCAGGTTATATGTTAAGTCCTTCCATTTTCAGGAATTTAATTTCAGCTCTAAAACTTTTATGATCCCAGGGGAAGTTACTGCCCCAGACCTAGCTATATCATTTTCTGGGAGCCTTGCTTAGAGGTATCTAGTACCCCTAACTATGCTCTGCCATCCAACTCCTGGTGCTGAGAGTGGAATATCATGATCCATTAATGGGTTGTGTCAAAATGACTTCTTGAGTGCAGCACAAACAAAAGAAAATCCATGACATCTAATAACATTTCTTCTCTACTTGTGCCCCTCCCTATGAATAAATTAGGTGCTGATGTCCCTTCAGGCCACTAGGGGACGATTTTGGTATAACAAATCCACTAAGAAACTGGCAATACATTCAATGGTAAATGTGATGGGCACAGTTATTGAAGCAAACGCTGTGAAATATGATTAAGATGGCAAACAATTTTTCTTGGGCAACAAAATTTGGGGGCACAGATTAAACTGTAATTATATATAGTTTGTTATGTAAACTTAGCAATTTGATTCAACTTGACAAGTATTTAATAAACGACGGATCTATACACACTGTTTCTGAATCTTCATAGCGTTTACATAGAATAATTATAATAACAGTGATAAGGAGTGGCTTGCCCTTATATATAGCATGTTAAGGTTTGCAAATTACTTTACATCCATTATCTCATTTGATATTTACACATTCATCCAACAAACAGATCGCTGTGCTAGGCACCAGGAGGAGATATAAAAGGTTAGATAAAACACAGTCCTTGGTAAGACCTCAATCATACACCACACTATTGCATGATAAATCATTAGAAAGTTTTTTAAAAAGTGCTATTTGAGATCCAAAAAGGAAAGCTATTATTACCTTGAGGTCAAGAGGAGTATTCAGAACAACCTTGTGGTACTTCCCACTGAAGTAAAGGATAATTAAAACTGAAAAACCAATTTGTAGTTCTTGGTCTCCATCTTCTGTCTCTGTGTCTTTGCACCAGCTGGCTCGCCTCACCTTCATCCCCCAGCTCCATGTAGAAAATGCTCTGCCCCCCCCCTCCACTTTCTGCTTTCAGGACTCAGCCCAAGTCTCACCTTCATCAACAGGCCTTTTCCAGTGCATGACCTTCCCTCTCCTCTGCATATATCTGGTATGTATGCTATCTCCCCCATTAGAATGTAAGCCCTTGGAGGAAATGGATTGTTTTTGCCTTTCTTTGTATTCCCAAAGCACTGTACAGGTCATACAGTAAGAGCTTAATGTTTATTGAATGATTGAGAGGAGGGAAGTCAACTAGCATTAATTTATTATTTACCAACACTGAGGCCACCTTGGAGCCTAAAGTTTTGCCCCACTAAGTCTCCTTCTCTCTCTCTGTGGCTCCAATCCAACAGCCACCCCAGAAAACTTAACTAGCTGCCTTCAGAGTAGCAAGAATGTCAAGGTAGCTCCTCTCTAAAAAAAATAAAGTCCAAACTCAGCCTGGAATTGAAGGCTCTCCATAGACTGAACTCAGCCTTTTCGTCTTTACTTCCCAATGTACCCCTTTCTTTTTTTCACTGTTGTAGTCAAACTATTTGGTGACTCACTATTCCCCAACAAGACAGAAACTTCAGATGACAGATTTAGAGTTGAGAGGAATCTTAGAGGTCCTCTGTAATTTTACAGATGAGGAAACTGGACCCAGAGAGATGAAATTACTTGCTCAAATAGTAAGCAGAAGAGCCTGGATTCTAATCCATCCTGTGCTCTTCTGCTTTCATACCTTTGCTTGTATCATGCCCTAGGACTGAAAAACCTGTCAATCCTCCCCCTCCTTCCAAACTATACCTGTTTAAATCTCTTCTAGCGTTTCAAATTCCAGTACAAATTTCTCTGCTTTCATGAAGCCTTCTCCCATCCTCTCATCCAGAATCCCTCTGATCTCTCAGAACAATTTGCAACTGTCTTGTGTTATAGTTACCTACATATATGTCTTATATCTTCCTAGTCAGTCAGTCGATATTATGTTCTGGCCACTGTACTAAATATTGGGGGTAGAAAGAAAGGCAAAAACTAGGTAGATTATGAAATATACACAGAGAAGATAGAAGGTAATCTGGGAAGGGAAGGCACTAGATTGTAAACTCTTTGAGGGGAATGGACTGTCTTATTCTTCTATTTTCCACAGTACCAAGTACAATGTTCTACATGCAAAAAATAGAAATAGCTCACAGAGAGAAATCACTTTACAAGAACTTTCTTCACAACCACCATGTGAGGTAGGTTAGTGGAACAGTAGAAAAATTCGTATATCCTTTTTGTAGATAAATAAAAAGAGGTTCAGAAAGAGTAATCAATTCAAATGCAAACTGAATTCCAACCCAAGTTTTCTAACTCCAAGTTCAGTGTCTTTTCCACTGTACCTTAAGGACCCACAACAGGTACTTAGTAAATGTTAAGTATCAGGTAGTTCTATGGCTAATTACTCAGCTAGCAGATTTTAAGGTCCCTTGGAACAAACAGCAGCTATATTGCTTTCTCTCCTTAACTTTGTCATTAGTGAAGAGAAAGGGGGGAAAACTTAAGTAAACCTTGGTACTGGTATAGATTTCCAGTTAGGTTCAGAGAAGAATTCTACTCTTGGCTGAAATGAGAACTTTAGCTATTTGTGGGTGTCATAGATATTTGGAATTTCCCCGTCATCTTGACTTTATCATAGATGACTGACCATTAACCATGCCTTATAACTTGGTCAAAATATTGGTGGCTTAATTCCTAACACGAAGGAAGGTACTTAGTATAAACTAGGAAAGAACACTGAGCTCCTTGGCTCTCCAGGCAAACAGCAAGTATCTGAAAAATCAAAATTCTCACCCCTTGGCCTTGTTCTGTATTAGTCTCTATGGATATTTCTCCCAAAGTCAACTAGGCCCCAAACACACTCAAGAAGTCTTTGAGATAAAATATCTTTGAGATATTTTAGCATTGTATCCCTTTCAGTGACAAATTATATTCATTACTTTCAGGAGATGCTTGCATTGCAATACTGGTTATAACCACAACCTGCAGTGGGTGGTGGGAGGGTAACTGAATTCTATTGCATTTCCATCTGAAAGGTTTGCTTTGCTAGAAGATAAGATGACAAATTCAGGTTTCCTGATTCAGGTCAGGTGTTCTAAATGATAACAAAGTAGTCATCAACTGGAAAACATTCCCTTCTCTTCAGTCCTCATAGAATTAAACTCTTTCCCATGCCTTTGCAAAACAAAACAAAATTAAATATTTGAGAAGAAAGCACTTTTCAGAGTTGTTACGGGAAAGGAAGACATTTTGTTGTCGTTCAGTCACATCTGAGTCTTTGTAATCCCAACTGGGGTTTTCTTGGCAAAGATACTGGAGGGGTTTGCCATTTCTTCTCCAGCTACTTTTACAGAGGAGGAAGAGAGACAAAGAAGGTTAAGTGATTTGGCCAGGGTCCCATAACTAGTAAGTATTTGAGACTGGATTTGAACTCAGAATGATGAGTCTTCCTGACTCTAGGCCTGGCATTCTATTCATTGTTCCACCTAGCTGCCCCAAGGAAGACAATAATGTCTCCAATGGCCAGAATTCTCTCCCTTTATTTGAGACTGGGACTCTTTTATCTCACCCTGCCTATGGTGGTCAGCGGCCAATCCCACTACTGATGAACATGGAAGCTTTGACCTGCTCCATTTCTGGCCAGGGCTAGTTTGTTTTTCCTTTGACATCCTGATGCCCTCCCCCTACCTCCATCCTGCTCCTAGAGGCTTAGTACAATACTGCTAGATTTAGTGTGGGCTTTGGCCCTACTGTAGCTCAGAACTCCAGTGTTCAAATGTTCTACCAGCCTCAGCCTCCCTAGTAGGAGAGATTACAGACATGAACCACCATGCCCAGGTGGCAAAAATTTCTAATGTCCCTAAGGATGGTGAATGACTCTCTCTGTTATAACAATTTCAAAGTCTAAAAATAAGACCCTGTTATGGTAATCTGAAGATCTTCCCTGTCCCTAGGCCCTTTGATGGGCTTAGTTGACTACAAGAACCTTGCCTGATTTGAAAATATACTCTGCCCCCTAATAGGCTGAAGGTCACGTGGAGCCTGTGGTGGGAGACTTGTTCTTCAGGAATCCCTATGCCTTATTACTTTGTGACTGGGCAGAGGGTCAAGAGGATATATATATATATATATATATATACACCCTGATGTGAGTTTTTGCTTTGGGGTTCACTTTGGGAAGAGCTGTGTGATTTGGCCAGATGAGATTCTGGGAAGCCGTTGAGCTCCTCGGCTTTGAAAACCCAGATGTTGGTACTTCCCTCTCTAGTAACTAACTAGGCATGGATGTAATGGTCAGACGGCTGGAAGCCAGTCTGCTGATCTGTTTCTTTGTCTGCTTGTAACTTGTGTTTGTACTCTCTGAAGTTCAGGGTGCTCACTTTTTCCCCTGAACTAGGTAAATGACATATGATTGATTAAAGTACGATTGTTAACCCACTTTTAGTTGCTTTCCTTTAGAAAAGCAAATCTAAGAACCTGTGCTAGCAGTCATCCTGGGTATGCTGGGGTGTTTGCTGATACAGACCCTGAATGGCAAAACAAACTCCTAAACCAAAAATTCTACTATTCACTATTTTATATATATATCCTATATATGCTAGTATACAAAATTCTAGAATTTATTATTATGTTATAAAAGAATATCCTTCTTCCTCCTTCCAGTGAAATACAAATCAATTTACTTACTAGGTCCTTTGTAGGATTTCTAACTCGGAAGAAGTAAACGACTAAGGTGGTGGGCAGAAGCTCCCACACAAAAAGGACCACTCCGAATACTACATATCCAGCATCTCCAAGTTGACTTTTCAGATCTGCCTGTTAAGACAAAAAGAATGGAGAAATGGAAAAATGCCTGTTTATACTAGATAAAGTCACAGAAGAGAAGGTGGATCATGCTTAAGTAGAGGTGAATATTACATCCTGAACTTCTTCTCCCCAAAATATACACAGGAGATCATAATAAGACCAGACAAGACCTTGAGTAGTTATTTTCTTCAGCCTCCTGAAGGACTCTGACGATTATTTGAACTTTGCATGATCAATGGTCATCTTTCTTAAATATCAAGTGTTTTTAAAAAAGGGTAGTTTTTTCTATATTCATTGATATAATGTATGACTTTTTTTAAATAAGTGCAAATTTTTTTTGACAAAATACAATATCCTTGAAACACTAGAAAACCTAGGAATTAAATGGGCCTTACCTTAACACGGTAAATAATATATATCTAAAACTGAGAGCCAGCATTATACGTAACGGGGAGTTCTTTCCAATAAGAACAAGGGTAAGTGAGGATGTACAATGTCACTGCTACTGTTTGATTTAAATCCTAGAAATGGTAGCTATAGCATCAAGATAAGAAAAGGAGAGCAGCATAGAAATAAGCATAGACAAAGAAGAAGCAACATTACCTCTTTTCGCAGGTGATATAACGGTATATTTAGAGAACCCTAGTCAACAAAAGTTAATTGAAACAATAATTTCAGCAAAAAATCTGGGACGTAAAATAAAAATCCATAAATCATCAGCATTTCTATAAATTAGCCATACAACCCAGCACAAAGAGATATAAAGAGAATTTTTTTAAATAACTCCAGCAAGTTGAAAATACCTGGGAATCTATCTACTACAATACAAACAAGAACGACATGAGTCCAACATCAAAATATTGCTGATAGAAATAAAGACGACCCTAAACAGTTGGGAAAATGTTAATTGTTCTTGGGTAGACAGAGACAATATTATAAAAAGACAATACTACCTGAACTAATATACTTCTTCAGTACCATAAGAAGTACTTTATAGAACTAGAAAAAATAACAACAAAATTGACCTGGAGGAATAAGAGGTCAAGAATATCAAGGGAAATGATCAAAAAAAGGGGTGGAACAAAGTAGGCCTAATAGTACCAGATTTCTAATGCTACCACAGACCAGTACTTTAAAAAAAAATTGATACTGGTTATAAAATGTTAAAAATATCAATCAGTGGAACAGATAGATATACAACATAGAAAAGCAAATTAACTTAGTAGCCTAGTATTTGATAAATCCACATACTCCAGATGCTGGAGTAAGGATTTACAGTTTGACAAAAAATTCCAGGAAAATTGGACAGACTAGCAGTCTGGCAGGAATTAGGGTCAGATCAACATCTCATGCCATAAAGGAAAACTTCAAAAGGATACATGCCCTAGATAAAGTCATATCATAATCAACTTAAAGGAACAACCTTTCAGATCTATGGATAGGGGAAGAGTTCATGACCAAGAAAGCAATAGAAAAGATAACAGAAGATAAAATGGATGATTTTGTTTACATAAAGTTCAACAGGTTTTTTTTTTTGTATAAACAAATACAATGCAGTTAAAATTGTAAGGGAAATAGGTAACCGGTAAAAAAAATCTTTGGAGCAAGTTTCTCTGATAAAGATCTCATTTCTAAGATAGAGAAGAAACAAATTCAAATCTATAAGAATAAGAACCATTCAAAAGTTGATAAATATCAAAGGATATGAACAGGCAGTCATGATGGAAGAAATCCAAGCTATTTATAGCCATATGGGAAAAATGCTCCATTTCACTAATAATTAGGGAAATGAAAATAAAAGAAACTCTGAGATTCTACCTCATACCCATCATCTTGGCACAGATGATAAAAAAATGGTAAATGCTAGTGGGCTCTGGGAAAACAGGCACATTGATATATTTATTTTTATATTTTTACTTTTTGGAGGGTAATTGGGGATAAGTGACTTGCCCAAAGTCACACGGCTAGTAAGTGTGTCAAGTGTCTGAGGCTGGATTTAAACTCAGGTCCTCCTGACTCCAAGGCTGGTGCTCTATTCACTGTACCACCTAGCCACCCCCTAGAGATTGTTTTAAAAAGAGGAAAAAGGCCTATATGTAAAAAAATATTTATAACAGCTCTTTTTGAGGATGTCTTCATAGAAGCCCATTGTATCCTTGACTGGAATATGTAATGGTCAGTCACCCTTAGCCTCTTCTGCAGAATCAGTTCCCCAATTTTAACCTATCTTCATATAACACATTTTCCATTTTTTTTTGTAATTCCTATGAACCTTTTCTAGTTTCTTGTCTTCTTGTTTTCTGATATTGAGGCAACTAGATGGCACAGTGGACATACAGTGTTGGACTTGAAATCAGGAAGATTTGAATCAAAATCAGCCTCAGACAGTTTTTAGCTGTGTGGCCCTGGGAAAATCACATCACTTCTCCATCTAAAGTCTCCTCATCTGTAAAATGGGGATAATAATACCTTCATACACACGGGTTTTGTGAGAATCAAATGAGATAACACATGGAAAATGTTTTCTAAACTTTAAAGCACTATTTATATGGTAGCTGTTATCATATAGTTACCTAAACTGGTTACATTACTCTGCTGAGAATAATTTCCCAATCCCTGCATGTCACACTTCTTTGGAATCCATCCCAAAGTTCTCTTGTTTTTTTCCACAGCTGCATTATGGCAATGACTCACAGAGAGTTTGTGGTCAACTGTTGTATCTGTCTCTCTGTCTCTATCTTTCTCTCTCTCTCTCTCTCTCCTCTCCCTCTGTCTCCCTCTGTCTCTCCTCTTTCTCTTTCTCTCTGTTTCTCTCTCTGTCTCTCTGTCTCTCTCTCTCTCTTTCTCTTTTTTTGGGGGAACTAGGAAAGGCCTCCTGTAGGAGGTGAGATTTGAGACATAAAGGAAGTCAGACCTGTATAAACAGTTAGCCTACCTTTTCTTCTTCATGTGTTTGAGTTATAAGTATGATTCCCTTATCTCTGTTTCCATCTATTTTCATTTGTCTAATTCAACAAGTTTATTTCACATTTACAAACAGGACGACTATAAACCTACGTTAAAGAAAGGGATAGGATAGGCACTGGTCCTGTGATTTTGTTGATTATAGGGAGCTCCCAGGGTCTCAAAACGAACAGAAAGGAAGGGCAATGCAGCTGTTAGTAGCTGTGGAAATGGAGTGTGTTGTTCTATGTCACTGAGAAGATGGGAGGCTCCCTTTTCTCTCAAGAATAAAGTACTATTTAGCCATAGGGATAGGGACTGGACCTGTCATTAAACTAGCCAAGGAAACTCTCTAGCAATGCAAGTTGGCACCTTCCCTGATATTTGTAGTCTTAGAGGGTTTCACAGAGTAATTAATGTGAGGTTAAGTGACTTGCCTAGGGTCTATAGTATCTGTCAGAGAACTCTGCCCTAGGTTATCCTGTCTTTAAAGCTAGTTCTCTAGCCACTGTGCCACACTTCCTCTCTAAATCAAAGAATTACTAAACTAAAGGATATATCTGAATCCTGTTGGAGAGTCCAGCACTGAGCAATGGGACTCAAGAACGAGAAAAACTGAGTTCCTCACAATTTTTCCATTTGGACCCTGAGATTCCACCTCACATGCTTTGGTTGTCAGAAGCAGGGGGAGAGAAGGTCCTCATTCTCATTTCCTTTCTGTCCTTATTCCTTTTTGAGGTTAAAGTCAGTGGATTTTGGAAGAAAAAACAGAACTCTGGTCCAAATCCTGACCCTATACCACTATGTGACCATGGACAAGTTATCCATCCCCTTCTGGGTCAGAGAAAACTAACTTATGCCTTTAATAATAATCCTTCCACAATTCACCTCACACTGTAGCTGTGAGAAAGTGTTGTATACATTTTTAGAGAAGCAGAAGTCTCAAGAACTGGATTCTGGTCCTGCCTCTTACACTAACCAGCTGCATGACCTTGAACAAGTTTTGGCTGATGGAGAAGAAAGAAGTACTGGAAGCTGGAGGAGGCTTGCATAGCCCACTTAACTTCAGCTACCTCAGCTAGAAAGAAGGAAGGTACTGGACCAGAAAACCACAGAGGGCTTCTCAGTTCTAAATCTACAACCCTACAAACCCTTTGGCCTTCAGTTTCTTCATTTGCATCGTTAGAGATTTGGACCAGATTCCTTTCATAATACTAATTTCTGTAGAAATAATTATTGAAATTTATATAGTGTCTTACAGTTTACAAGGAGCAGCTAAGTAGTGCAGTGGATTGAGTCGTGGGCCTGGAGTCAGGAACACTCATCTTCTTGAGTTCAAATCTTGTCTCAGACAAGACTAGCTGTGTGACCTTGGGCAAGTCACTTAACCCTGTTTGCTTCAGGATCCTCATCAGTCAAATGAGCTGGAGAAGGAAATGGCCAAACCATGCCAGTGCCTCTGCCAAGAAAACCTCAAATGGGATCACAAAGAGCTGGACGTGACTGAAATGACTCGACCACAACAAAGGTTTAGAAAGCATTTATAGACATCATTTCACTTGATCCTCCCAAAAGCCTTTTCACATCCAGGCAGCTGGTGGCACATTGGAGAAAGTGCTAGGCCAGCAGTCCAAATCTAGTCTCAGATATTTATTAGCTGTATAACTGGGCAAGTAATTTAATCTGTATTTGACTCAGTTTCCTCACCTTTAAAATTGGGATAATAATCATACCTACCTCCCAGGGTGGTTGTGAGGATAATATATATATATATATATATAATGTATATAAAGCCCCTTGAAAACCTTAAAATAAAATATGCAAATACAATATATATTATATGTAAAATGTTATATGTTGTAATACGTAAAATAAAATATATAAATGCTAGTTATTATTATTTAGGATACTATAGGAATTATTCTTTTCACTGTGAAGATGAAGAGATTGTGACCAAGAAAAATTAAATGACTCAGTCATGCCGCTAGTCAACAGTGGAAGCAGGATTTCAAGTCCCTACTAATTTGAGATCAAGCATTCTTTCCACGATGCCAAACTGGCCCCTCAAATATAAGCCCATGAATGGCATCATTAGACTGGATGATTATGTGAAATTTTAGCCAGTTCTGTTTCTCTGGACTTAATCAAAATAAGAAATAAAATCTAGGATTTCCCTTGACTAAAATCAATCACTCAAACTCCCTCCTTTCTTTGGACAGGCAGGGAACTATGGGTATAGAATGTTACATATGTTGACAGACATGGTTGATATATGGGTCAGTTTTGCTGAAATATGATTATAAAAATTTTTTTTTGTTATAAGGAAGAAGAGGAAGGAGGCATCTTCTCAGAAATGAATATGATATAAAAACAAAAGCTGTCAGTAAAGCTAAAAAAAAAAAAAGCTCAATCATTCCCTCTTCTGGGCCTTTCCATAAACAAAGGTATTCTTTGACAGCAAAAGGAATGACAGAGGTCACAGAGGTCCTGGGTCTGCAGAAGGCAGAATGCTCCTATAGTTTCTTTCTTACCATGTGATCTCATAATGAATTCAGGAAGCCCAAGAGATGGGAGAAATCCACAGTTTCTATAGCTCTCAGACTTGGGGAAGCTAAGTGAGCCACAAGGGAGTAAGCATCAAGAAGCCTTTCTGTATGCAGTATCCTGGATGGCTTGAATATTCATTTTCTGTAGCCACATTTCTATCCATGTCACTGGCCCTGTCCAGGTTCCATAGTCTCTGGACCTGTTTCTATTGGATGCAAACATGCAAGATCCCATCTCCTGTTCTGTTGTTTAGTCATCTAAGATGGGTCCCAGCTTTCCCATCATCAAAATGGGGATTATAATAGTGATAGTACCTATTTCACAGGGATATGGTAAGGAAAGATCGCATTATACAAGCTGTCTTGAAAGTCTTAGTGAAGTTTTAAGCTATTAAAGCTGCTCCATCATTCCTTCTAAGATATTTAAGCCTGAAACTGCTAAGACTTTTGGAAGACCCTGTGTAATGCTCTTATTAGGTTTGACCAAATCAAAGGGCTGCACTTGAGGACCTAGAGGGCCATGTGTGGCCTTGAAGCTTCAGGTTCCCCAGCCCTGGGCTAGAGGCTGGATGAGGGTCATCCTCTTTGTCGATCACTTCTGTGCTTGCTTTGGTTTACATTTGGAGTCTGATACATATTATTTGGGAGAAGGGTGATATATTACATTTCCTGTGATCTGAAGAATAGATTTGAGAAAGGGGCAACAGACTAAGACAGCAGGGGAAAATGGAGAGCTCCTATTCAAGTCTAAGAACTTAGCTGCCATCTTTTAAACTAGATTTCTTCAAACACTGCAAATATTTGTCTTCAGAGAATTAGACTTGCTATTGTGTCTGCTTGGGCAACTCTTTTCTGGCATCCTTTTGTATGCTGTCTTCTCCCATTTGACTATAAGCTCCTTGAGGGCAAGGACTGTTTTTGTTTTTTGTCTCCCCAGCATTTAATACAGTGTTCATTTAGCATGTTGTTGTTCAATCACGTCTGACTCTTCATGACCCCACTTGGAGTTTTCTTGGCAAAGATACTGAAGTAGTTTGACATTTCCTTCTCCAGCTCATTAGACAGATAAGGAAACTGAGGCAAAGAGGGTTAAGCATCTTGCCCAGGGTCACACAGCTAGGAAGTATCAGAGGCCAGATTTAAACTCAGGAAGATGAGTCTTCTTGACTCCAGGCCTGGTGTTCTATTCATTGTAGCACCTAGCTGCCCAGCCCAGCATATGCTTAATGTTTCCTGAATTAAGTTGGATTGAATTGAATCCTGATAAGGAAACTTCCTCTATTGGTAAAGATTGGCAGCATTGTCTAGAGCAGTGGCTCTCAACCTTCCTAATGCCATGACCCTGTAATACAATTCCTCAAGTTGTGGTGACCCCCAACCATAAAATTATTTTTGTTGCTACTTCATAAATGTAATTTTGCTACTGTTATGAATTGTAATGTAAATATCTAATATGCAGGATGTATTTAAATTGAACACAACCCACAGGTGGAGAACTGCTGGTCTAAGAGGGTTGCCTAACAACTTAGAGATTAAATTATTTACCCAAAGTCACAAAGCTACATGTGTCAGAAGCTGGATTAGAACCTGGGTCTTCCTGATACCAAGGTCAGTTCTCTATTCACTATGCACATTTGTAAAACGCCTTGACCACACCTCAGAGCATTCAACAAAATTTCAGGCACGAGTTTTCTGAAACCTGAGTAAGTCTTCTTTCATTCCTTTTTTTCATCACAAACCTCAATTCTTACTAATAACGCTTTAACATTTCCAAAAAACTCTGAAAAGGCTTTGGTCACATCAGTCTGATTATTTAATTCTGGTTGGCTTTCAGGGAGAAAGGGATTGTTCACAAGAAGCATGTAAAAGAGCAGGGCTTATCACTACATGTAGCACATGAGACCCCTGATAGAGAAAAGGAAAACAATTTACCCAAAGTTGTAAGACTAGTGAGTGAACAGAACCAAGCCAGACTGGCAGTACTCTGGCTTTTACACTCTTGTCCAGAGCTCAACCTAGTATACTACCATGTCTCAGATCCCAAGAAACGGATCCTTGGTTCTCATTGGTTCTCATTTATAGGCTCTTCAGGTTTCAAAGCAAATTCTCCCAGCTAAGCAGACCTTGTGAGCTCCTCACTTGCCTGGTCTGATACGTTGTACCAGTCATAATCAAAGGAGTGGACATTCTTATTGTGAGAAAAGGATAATATGAACAAGTTGTAACAGGCTCTGGATGCATAAAGCAGGATAACTGTCACCCCAATGGTGGTCACTTGACACACGGATGAGCCCTGGAAAAGAAGGACATTTGCTTTAGTATAACTCCCAGGAAGG
Source organism: Pseudocheirus occidentalis (assembly GCA_028646575.1). Classification (NCBI taxonomy): domain Eukaryota; kingdom Metazoa; phylum Chordata; class Mammalia; order Diprotodontia; family Pseudocheiridae; genus Pseudocheirus; species Pseudocheirus occidentalis. The sequence continues at coordinate 121,069,909 of CM053593.1, forward strand.
ACCAGTGCCATTCCAGCCAACCACCATCCCTCAGTTTCCCTCTGTATCCATCATTACTTAGGTGTGACTGGATAGGTAAATCCTTCAATGACCCATCTGAATGCCCTATCAGAAATAGACACCTCAGTATGTTAGTAACCCTCCAAATTTATATTCACTTTTAAGAATCTAGTCATATAGTCCCAAATCTGCTTATGATTTTTTTCCTCCCAAGAATCTGAAAAAGAAGGAATAAGAAAATTCTAGGATAGGAGACAGCAGCAATATTAGTTTGCAAATACTTCCATGCAGTTGAAACCAGAGTCAGAGATCAAACCTGTATGCTGTGCTGTTTCAGGGCCTTTTGGGTAGGAATATACAAGTGACGTGGACCTTTGCTTTAATTCTTCCTGAATACTGTTGGCCAGCCCAGTAGTAAACAGTCCCAAGAGCTGCCAACTCCCCTAGGTCTCTGTTTCCACCACTCTTCCCAGTGTGATGATTAAGCACATAGTGAGGGATTGTTCTGTGGACAGAGCTCAGTTACTAGAGGATTTGCAGAACCAGTAACACACTTGGTGTTTAATCAATACTTGTTGGCTGAACTTGGGACCTGTCAGTAGCTATGAAAATTCTCTTGTTAATAAATGATCGCTTTTTCTAACTGATCAGAAAACCACGGGATAAACAGGATATTAGCTAATGTACCTGAACATCTGGAGAGTGCTTTGATATTTTTTTCAGGAAGGAGTTATCAAATAAATCCAAGGTGTTATTAAATTGTTTCAATGGCTGTTAATTACGCTTATTATTTTCCCTGTGGGAGGTCTGAATAGTGTTCCAGTAGAAAGCTACAATTTAATCCTTCCTGTTAAATCCCCTCTCCCTGTTTTTAAAATCCCCAACTGCCTTGCATAGAGGAGAGATTATGTTCAAGGGAATTCAGACAAAATCAAGTTTGACATTTCCCTGCAAAGCATGTGAATGAAAAATTGCCCTAGCATACCAACTGTAGGGCTTGATTCTCCAGGGTAATATTGCAAACAAAATGGTGCTCAGTGGCAAAGATTTGGATTTATAAGGAATCTTTCGCCCTAGGCCCTTAGGGTTGGCAGCTGTTCTTCAATTTGTCATGACTGGGTGCTTTCTGAGCACTGGCAGATTGGCACACAGCACAACACAAACCCCATCACCTGGCCACAGTCTTTGGAATAAAGAGATTAAATAAATGGGTTTTAAGGGCACTCAGCAAATCACTAGTAGACGAGGGAGCAGGGCCCTGGCCCTGTTCCTCTGATGTCAATACTCCATCCTGCCAGGAATTACACAACCCTCCTTTGCTCAGCAATCTGCTTTATGAAAGAACTATACCAGCTGTTTAGGCAAATTTACCCTACAGTCTCAAACATGTTTATATTTTTTCTCCTAGGCACCTAAAGTGGCAAGGATTGATATTTCTAGGGTAGAAGAGAGAAGTGGAAAATTCATCAGGTTTATAACTTCCTCCCCGACTTTAATTCTGGTCTCTTCCCCATAAAAAAGAAATCACCATGCGGCTAAAAAGGCAGGCAGAAGTTCAGTTCTGTGGGCACTCGTCTCTAAAGAACAGGAAGACCCTGGTTACCTAGCAGATCAAGAAGAAAAATCTGGGCCTGGAAGCGAAATCACCCTGAATTTCCCATGACTCACCAAGTGACCTCCAAAAATCTCCCGTGCCCCTTTAAAAAATTTAAAATTGAGAATACAGAAGGATGTGTGACTTTAGCTGTGTAGGAATTACCAGTGGGGGAAATTACTCCATCAACACAGGTCAAAATCTGTCTCTGACTTAGTAGATTCCTTCTAGCAGATGACTGTTCTGGGGCACAGAGAAGAGATGTTATCTAGGACCATAAGGCTAATTTGAAGTCACAGGCAAGGTGTGAGCCTATGTCTTTATGACAAGGTGTGAGCCTATGTCTTCATGACTCCAAGCCATACTGTCACATACTCTTAAAATTGGAGGCAAAATCAATTTTCTTTCTTTAAACGGATAAATTATTCTCTTCACACTCTGAACATTAGTTCAATGTACTCTTGGCTGTATGGCATAAGGCCCCCTCAGGAATACAAGAGGACAGGCTACTCATGGTTTGAACTTATGCCTCAATCTTTTGTGTTAAAACAACAACTTCACTAACTTTCACTAAAAGGTTAAGCATGAGAGAGGCTTTGGTATTTTTTTGTTTCCCAGTCAATCTGTTATTTCTGGCAAGAGCTTTTTGGAAGGAGTTGAGTACATGTTGGAAATCCTTCCCACCCTACCTTAGATTCCAAGTATATATTGGCTAAGGACATCTTGGAAATCTTGTAGAGGCAGATGGAAAGAGAGATGGCGCAGAGAACAAAGAGGGTGTCGTTAATGGCGACCCGCACTGAGACGATGACCTTTCTCTCCCAATTTTCTGTTTTCACGAGCACTGCACAGGTTAAATTCACCAACAGGAAAAGAAGACTGATGAAGAGGGAAGCCAGGTAGAGGGGAAGTCTGAAAAGAAAGAATGAGAAAATGTTAAAGCACTGTCTTCTCCATGTTGCATAAATGTTCTGTTCAGAATAACGCAAGTTTTTCTAGCTAACTGCTTACAACAGACACACCAAAATTAGGAAGTAGTTATTTGGGACTTGGTTATTTTACAGCTGAGAGTAGTTTTTGTACTTTAAAGTAGTTTGATAGACTTTAACCAAAAAAAAAATCTGTTACAGACTTTTCCAGGAGCTGGAAAGATGCCCACTGTCTATTCTCCCTGAAATATTATACAAGTGCCTCATAGGGAATACAGAGTTGTTACGGGGGCTGTTTGATGTCTTTTGACAACAATCAAGTTGTGGTACATGAATGTAATGGAATATCATTGTGCTATAAGAAGTGAAGAACAGGCAGATTTCAGAAAAACCTGGAAAGGCTTACATGAACTGATGCTGAGTGAAACGAGCAGAACCAGGAGAACATAGTACACAGTAATAGCAACATTGTGCAATTATCAATTATGATTGACTTAGTTCTTGGCACTACAATGATTCAAGACAGTTCCAAAATACTCCTGATGAAAAATGCTATCTGCATCCAGAGAAAGAACTATAAAGTCTGAATGCAGATCAAACCACATCATTTTCACTGTTTTTTGTTTTCTTTCTCATGGCTTTTCCCTTCTGTTCTGATTCTTCTTTCACAATATGACTAATGTGGAAATACGTTTAACATGATTGTACATGTATAACATATAAGATTGCTGTCTTGGGGAGGGAGAAGGAAAGGGAGGGAGAAAACCTGGAACTCAAAAATCTTACAAAAATGAATGTTGAAAACCATCTTTACGTGTAAATAGGAAAAAATACCATTAAGTGTAAGAAAATAAAGGATGGGTAAAAATTCAACAGGTATGGAAGGGAAGGAAGATAATAGCTTATAATTACACAGTATTTTAGGTTGCAAAGTATTTTACATATGTTATCACATTTGAATCTTACAAAATCCTTATGAGATAAGTGCTATTATTATTATTTCCCTCTGACAAATGAGTAAATTGAGGCTTAGAGAAATTAAATACCTTGCCCTGAGTCTTAGAGCTACTCAGTGTTTCAGGTAGGTAGTATCTGAATCCAAATCTTCCTGATTCCAAGTCACTACATCACAAACCTTTTCCAGAAAAAAAAATCCCTAAGTATGGAAAGCACCAAAAACTGAGGCATAGGAACAGGGAAGCACAGGAAATTAAGGAGAAAATCATCTGTTTTGGTTGTAGCGCAGAATGTGTAGAAGGGAGTAATACCAAATATCAAATGATATGAATACCTTTGTAAAGTGCTCTGCAAACTTTAAAATTCTATATAAATGCTGGCTATTATTAGCACCCTCATCATTGTATGTTATTATTATATTATTATAATTACTATATTATATTTATTATTTGTTATATATTTATAATTATATATTATAAGATTTATTATTATATTCTTATTCTAATTTATTATTATGTTTTTGTTGCCATTTGGTTGTTCTCAGTTGTGTCGGATTCTTTCTGACCCCATTTGGAGTTTTGTTGGCAAAGATACTGGAATGGTTTGCCTTTTTCTTCTCTGGCTCATTTTACAGATGAGGAAATAGAGGCAAACAGGGTTAAGTGACTTGCCCAGGTTCACACAGCGAGGAAGCGTCTGAGGCCAGATTGAGTCTTCTTGACTCCAGGCCTGGCACTATAAGCACTGTGCCACCTAGCTGCCCTTAATATTACATAAGACTAGAAAACAGGGTGGCCCCAAATTGTAGAAAGACTTGCAGACTACGCTAAAGAGATTTAACTTTATTTGACAGATAATAGGAAGTATCAAAGATTTTTGAGTAAAGGAGTAAAACGATCAGATCTATGTATTAGGAAGATCAGCTGTGAAGGATGGCCTGGAAAGGAAAGTGAATATGGTGGGGGACAGGTGGAGAGAGGGGGTAAAATTTGTTAGGTTATTAAAATAGTCCAGCGAGGTCATAATGAGAGCCCATACTAGGGGTGCTGCAGTAGAACAGAAAGGTCAGGAAGGGTGTAAGAGATATTGCAGAGGTAGAATCAATAATAATAGCTAATATTTATGTAGCTCTTTGTGGCTGGCAAAATACTTTACAGACATTATCTTGTGTGATTCTCACAACAGCCTTGGGAGGTAGGTACGATGATTATCCCCACTTTCCAGGCAAGGAAACTGAGGCTGAGAGGTTCACACAGTTAGGAAATCTGAGGCAGGGTTTGTACTTGGGTTTTCCTGACTCTGTATCTGCTGTCAACAACCTAATTGCCAGTACATTCATAGAACTATAACATCAGAGCTATGGAAGTGGCCTTAGAGGTTCCCTAGTCCAGTCCCTTCATTTCATAATTGATGAAAACGAGGCCCATTTTGGTTTAGTCAGTAGTCCAAGGTCATTCTAGGAATAAGTGGGATTCAAATTAAGGTCCAAGTTCATCACCCATTCCACTCCACCATGTTAATTCCTGTAAACAAGTAAAAAAGAAAATAGTCCAACAAGCCATGTTATCTACCAAGAACTGTCCCAGGTATTACAGGTACAAAGACAAAACAAAAAACAATCCACTCCCTCCAGCAGTCAAAAACAACACTGAAGAGGGAGACTGAATGAATGTTTTACCCTGAAAAAGAGCATGGAGTCCAAAGGATGCGGAGGTTTAGGGGGAAAGGTAATAAGGTGAATTCTGGACATGTGATTATGGGTTCACAGGTTCAGAGTTGGAAAGGAGCTCCTAGAGAACTCTGAGTCCAATATGTCCACTTCATAAATGAGAAAGATATGAAATGATTTGCTGACAGTCACATAAATAAGAAGCAGAGCCAGGGTTTCGGTAAGTCAGTTAATAAACGTTGAGTGCTTACTACGTACCAGGCACTGTGCAAACCACAGGGTATACAAAAAAGAGGCAAAAGACAGTCCCTGCCTTCAAGAAGCTCACAATCTAATGGGAGCTACAACAAGCAAACACATGTACAAGCAATCTATGTACAGGATGAATAGGAAATAATTAGAGGAAAAGATAGTAGTTGGGAAAGATTTCCTGTAAAAGATGGAATTTTAGTTGGTACTTGAAGGAAGCCAGCAAAGCCAGTTGGGGGAAATGAAGAGGGAGAGTGTTTCAGGCATGGGGAAAGTCAAAGCAAATGTCCAGAGCTGAGAAATGGAATGTCTTGTTCATGGAACAGCAAGGAGGTCAGTGTCACTGGATTAAAGAGTGCATGATGGGGATTAAGGTGTAAAAAGACTAGAAAGGCATGTGTTGGGGGAATAGATTATGAAGAGCTTTGAACACCAAACAGAGCATTTTGTATTTGATCCTGGAGGGATAGGGCGTCACTGGAGTTTATTCTTTCTAGGAGTAATTAGACAACATGTTCTGAGCACTTTAAAGAAAGTCAGTGAGTAAATTCAGAGCCTAATATTATCACTAGCTACATCTAATAAAATTCCCCAGGTCAAACAAAAAGGACTTTGTGGTGCCTGTTGGCCTTTTACCAGAAGGCAGTGGCTGCCATTTTGGATTCTCTCCTCTAGGGAATTCTTGCAGCTGCTATGAAGGGTTGGGTTCTGTTTTGTTCTTGGATGCCTAGAAAATCAAAGGCTATGAAAGCTTTGCAAATAGCTCCTGGGAAGCATAGCTTCTTTTGAAGTTTTTCATTTTTCACTTTCAGTTCTTGCAAATAGACAGTAGTAGTTGAGTATAAAGAAGGATGCTTTTACATTAACCAGGGTTTAATCTATAAACTTGACTTGCCAGGTAATGACTTTATAAAGCAGTGGGCAAGCTTGAAAGGTAACACATTTATACAGTTGCAATAGGGGTTCCTTATAAAGCTGGGAAAGTGAACCCACTAATAGGCTGATTAAAAACAATGGCTCTAACAAAATAGAATTTTCACCAATTTTTCTGGGTCTCAATTTTTCCATTTTTCAAAGGATAAAGCTAATGCCCATCATTAGATGAAGATTCTAAAGTCTCTAATAATTCAAGATAAAAGTACTCTATAATAAGCATATTCTGCTTTTATGTAATTCAATTTCAATTTAGCAAACATTGATTAAGCATACACTATGTACAAAGCCTAGGGGTTAAAAAGATGAAACGATCTACTCACTGCTCTCATCGGGGACTAGGGGGTGGTGAAGGGAGAAAATAAGGCATGCATAAAAAAATAAAATACAAGGCAGGTCGTGATAAGTATAATGAGGAATCTAGATCTTTTGCCAATTCCTTTGGCACTAATCTGCTCGGACAGAAGGTAAGCTCCTCGAGGGCAGGAACTGTTTCTTTTTTGTCTTTGTAGCCCTAGTGCCTAACTAGTACAGTGCCTACCTAGCACATGATAGATGTTCAAAAAATTACTTGGTAACTGATTGATTGATGATCTTTTGTAAGCTGGCAGAAGTCAGTAGATGTGAGTTCTAGGCCTGGCTCTACCACTAAATTGTTATATACATTCAGGGAAATCATGTCATTTCTTAGCGCCTCAGTTTTATCTAGAAAACAGGGACAATAAATAATCTCTGCCTGGCTCCCAGAGCTGTTTTGAGAATTAAAAGAGATTCGAGTGTAAAGGTGTTTTTAACACCAACATATAGTGGTGCTATGATTCGTCAATTAGGAGTCATGGATTGACAATCAGTAAAACAGATTGTAGTTGCAAATTCACAGCCACAAATCTGTATGGCATGCAACTCTAAAAGTACAGATATGTTATAAGGGTGACTTAGATACGAACATGATCAACTATAATTTCGCCAAATAAACATTTGCACATTTGTCAGCTCTCATAGGTCAAACACTCTCTTAATGGAAAATAAATTAACAAGTAGAGCAAGCTACTTTCTTCTAGATAACAAGAACAAAAAAGGGACTGTATTTTTCTTCTTGTAAGCATACTTTTCTCTAAATAACAATTTAATATATTATTTGATTAAAACATCATGCTGGTCAACTACACATTCATACTTGAGCAGCAAAATTATCTTGGAGAGTCTTTAAAAATTAACATTAATATCACAATTTTAATTGTGACATAAAAATTCCTTTTGATAACAATACATAATAAATGGCTTCAGACTGACTCTTTAAGGAATTCTATTTCTGAAAAAAATTGGCAGCTGTGTCATCAAATGGGGTAGTATGGGCAGAAATCCAAGAGTTGGTCTTCCTCTGCGGCAAAGGATAGAAGTGAAGAATTGTGTCTAGATATAAAACTAGCATAAACAGGAGAGATTGAAAAGAATTAGAGGCTTTTCAGGCACCTGTGACTCAGATCCTAAAAAGATCACTTGAGTCACCTAGCTGAAGCCTCAAACAGAAGGAGATCTCCTTTCTTGGGAGGAAGCAACCCAAAATTAAGGAACTAAAAATTAGAAAGTAGGGTTGTAGTCTCTGTTTTTAAAAAAAATGGTAAAACTTGGGGCATCAGTTTGAAATCCTTCATGGTTTAGTAGGGCCTGTGAAGGCTTGTGCTCTGTTGGCACAGTTTTTGAGAGGTCAGGGTCACATTTGCAAGCTAAGACCCTGGAGTAGGACTTTATTGGAGCAACCTACTCTTAGAGAATGGCTTTAGTGTTTCAAAACAAAAAGCCCCTTTCCAACCCTGCTATCTCTGGGTGTATCATTCTTCTATCTTTGAAGTGATCACATCGATGGGCACTGGGACCTCATCATTGACCTTGTATGCTGGTCCATAGAACTTCCCTGATTTGGGAGACCTTGCCTCTCTTGGGCAGGCTGCTTCTGCTCTGGAGCTGCCCCTTAACCCTCTTGAATGTTTTCTGTCCTTTGCTGAAATTGTCTACACCTAGATATTTCCATACTAGAAACTTCCATGCCCCATGCTTGTAGTCAGTATTTGCTAGTATTTAGAGGCAGCTAAGTAGAGCAGTGGCCTAAAGTCAGGAATATCTGAGTGCAAATCCAGCCTCAAATACTTAGCTGTGTGACCCTAGGTAAGTCACTTAACTTTTGTCTGCCTTCTTTCTTTCAAATGTAAGATGGAGAAAATTAATAATATTCTCTCCCTTAAAGGGCTATTGTGAGGATCATACGGGATAATATTTGTAAAGAATTTAGCACCCTGCCTGGCACATAGTAGGCATTTAATAAAGACTTGTCTTGTTTCTTTATATATTTCCTGTATATAGCTTGTCCACACATAGTTATTTGCCTGCTCTCTCCCTCATTAGATTGTGAGCTCCTATAGGGCAGAGACTCTCTTCTGTCTTTCTCTGTCTCCCCAGCACTTAGCTCAGGCCTACCTTGATGCTCCCAATAGTCTCCCTCATCTCCTCCTGAGTTTTCTTTTTCTTTCTTTTGTCTTTTGTGAGATAATCAGGGTTAAGTGACTTGCCCAGGGTCACACAGCCAGTAAGTATCAAGTATCTGAGGCTGGATTTGAACTTAGGTCCTCCTGACTCTAGGGCCAGTACTCTGTCCACTGTCCCACCTAGCTGCCCCCTGAGTTTTCTTTTAAATAACCACAATCAATAAGCATCAATTAGACATCGACTGAGTGCTAGGCACTATGTTAGGTTATACAGTATGTATGGAATATCCTCCCCTTTGCTTCTTTCATTCAAATCATTTCTGAATTCTTACTTCCTACAAAGTATTTTCTGGCTAATTGGAAAGATGTGAGGATTTTTCCCTGATTCAATCCTGTCTAACTCCACAAACATTTAAAAACTGCTTACTATGAGCAAACCACTGTGTTAGATATTGAGAACACAGACAAAAACGAAACTCTCCCTGATCTTACGTTCTTTTTGCTCACATTCTCACTCCCTCCTTACCTGTCCCTCCTAGAATCCTTTACTTTTTTCTTTTTTTTGAGGCCATCAGAGTTAAGTGACTTGTCCAGGGTCCCACAGTTAGTAAGGGTCAAGTGTCTGAGACTGGATTTATACTCAGGTCCTCCTGACTCCAGGGCTGGTGCTCTATCCACTGTGCCACTTTGCCACCCCTGAATCCTCTCTTTCTTTACTTTCTTTCAGTACTAACCACAAGCCCTTCCTTCTATTTGAAGACTTTCCTAATCTTCCTATGATCCTCGGGCTCTCTCCTCTGAAAACTATCTTGTATTTCTTTTTGTTTATGCTTAAATATGCATGTCACTTGCCCCAATAGAATATAAATTCTTGGAGAGAGGAGAATGTTTCATTTTTTCTCTGTATCCCAGTGCCTGGCACTAATAAGTGCCCATTGATTGAATGGTTGATTGCTTAGTCAAGATCACAATTTTCTCTTTCCCTATCAACCCACAAAATAACTTACCCTTTATGTTTTAACACAAACAAAGTATTTATGTTAACTTCTGTACAGCTGTGTGTGAGCTGGTATGATCCTTAGAGCCAGAACGGTGCCATGCTCTCTCTGGTCATTACTACGTGTTGTTAGTACTTGGATGACCTGGATCCTTTCATTTTCACTTCCTCCACACAATATCCAGCCCTAGTCTGCCAACTTTAGTGCCTATAATTCAACAAACATGAAGTAAGCTCCTATACTGTGCCCAAGACCATGTGTTTGGAACAGAAAGGACACTAAGTCTGAGCTATGATAACTAAAATAAACCAACAACAATAACAGTGAGCATTTTGAGTGTGCTTTGAGGTTTTCAAAGCACTTTACTGATATCATCTCATTAGACCTTCACAATAACCCTAAGAAGCAGGTGCCATTTTTATCTGCATTTTAAGTGGCTTGCCCATGGTTAAATAGTTAGTAATGGCAGGTAATTGCATACAAAATACTATCAATGAGTTAGGGAGAGAGACATTAGGGAGATGACAGGATCTCAGATTTAAGGGTCAAGGCCCTTTCAGATCACTGAGTCCAATTCCTTTGTTTTACAGTTGGGGAAACTGAGGCCCAGTGATATTAAGTGACTTGCTGAATGTCCAAGAGTGAGTAAGTATCAGGTCCTCTGACTCCAAACTCAGCACTACTGCTCAGAGAAAGTTTCATGGAGGACATGCCAGTTCAATTCAGTCTTCCAGGAAGGGAAGGATTTTAGCCAACAGAGAAGGCAGCTATGAATGCATGTAGGAATAAAACCTTTCCTGATCCCTCCAACTGCTAGTGCCCTCTTTCCGAAACTACCTTATATCTATCTACTTTGTATTTATTTTCTTTATGATTATTCTGCATATATTCATATATGTACTTTCCTCTAACTCTCCTCAGTTTAAATGCAAGTAGGGATAACTCTACTCATTGCATTTGGTTCCTAGTCTGTGAGCAAAGATACAACGGCAAGTTCAGTCAATTACTCTACAATTTATTAAATGTCCAAAATACAGCAGACACTGAATGATTTCAGGGATGGTAGATGAATAATCTAACATAATTGGAACATATACACTAATGTCCAGAGATACCTGTGTCTATGTGCGTAGCAGGATCAGAAGCACAATGCTTTTGGAGACCTGTTGAAAGCCCATGTCCTGAAAGCAGTATTTCCTAATGCATTTTAGTGACATAATACACTTTAGTAAAGAACGCAAGCTGGAAACATCCAGAAGCCATGGGTTGACCTTATGAATCAACCTCATTGTCTGGATACAAAAAGCTAGCTCACTGCCTGCACAAATGCTTTTATGTAGCCCATTGTAACCCAAACTGGCCTTTGGAAATAGAATAATCTGGGCTTTTTATCCTTTAAGGATAAGTCTCATCATGAATGCTGTTTAAAAATCAATTAAATGAGCATGAGCTATGAGCTAGCTACAGCATGTCTGCTTTGCAATAAACATCACTTCCCATGGCTTGCCAACACTTCCAGTCATCCTGCCTGCAATGCAAATGAGTTACATTGTGGAATGAGGGGTGAGACTGGGAGAAACTGCTATTTAGCTCTAAAATCTGGTTAAATTTGGGATTTTCCTCAAAGCAAAGGACAAAAAGCCCACCTAAAAATAGCCATAACATTCATAATTGAAGTCAGTGCTACATTCAGTTAAAGGTTGGTAAAAATAATTCATGGCTCCTTGAAGGTCAGTGGTCCCCAGACTGACAACTGCTCTAAAGAAGTTAACTCCAGTTGTGCTCCTCCTTAGTGAAGCCTTACTTTGTTCTCTCCTCTGGCAACAAACTTCTTGTTCTTCCCCAAGGGTTTCTCCCTACCTAGCCATCCACTATGGTTGCTCTAGGTGCCAAATTCCTCATATCTCTGAGTAGAAATGACCAGTAAGAGCCTGAAAGCCATCAGGAAGCTACAGTAATGATCCACGTCAGACGTAATGAGACCCTGGATTAGGAGTAGAAAGGAGAAGGCTGAAGAGTTAAAAACTCACAGGATTTAGCAACTTATTGGATATTGAGAAGGAGCAGGAGGAATCAAAGATGGCATATATTTCCAGACGATATAACTGGGACAAGCCATTAACATAGTAGGGAAGTTAGGAGGAAAAGCTGATTTGGAAGAAAGAAGATTAAGTTTGGTTTTGGAAATGCTGAGTTGGAGGTGCTGACAGGACATCCAGGGA
>CM053593.1:121088901-121111312 GCA_028646575.1 Pseudocheirus occidentalis
GGTCACATAGCTAGTAAGTGTTAAGTGTCTGAGACCAGTTTTGAACTCAGGTCCTCCTGACTCCAGGGACAGTGCTCCACTCACTGTGCCACCTAGCCACCCTCCCCATTCACATTTGCAGTTATAATTAATAACTCTTTCCTCCATCTCATTTTCTTCTATTTACTCTCCCCTCTCTCTTTTTATCCCATACCTCTTCAAAAGTCTATTTTGTTTCTGAAGTTCTGAAGTTGCCTCCCTTAATCTGCCCTACCTTTGATCACCACTTCCCCTTCCTCTTCTCCCCTTCCGCTATTTCCCTGTCAGGAAAGACAGATTTCAATACCAAAGCGTGTGTGTGTGTGTGTGTGTGTGTGTGTGTGTGTGTGTGTGTGTGTATTTTATATACATATACTTCCCTCTTTTAACCAATGCTGATGAGAATGAGGTTCGTGTTGCCTCACACACACTTCCTCATTTTACCCTCCACTGTAAAAGCTCTTCCTCCTCTTTTATGTGAGCTACTTTTCCTCATTCTACCTCTCCCTTTCCCCTCTTCCCAGGGTATTCCCTCTTTCTCACCTCTTCATTTTCTTAGATCATCCAAACATAATTGACTTAGACCCATTCTGAATGTATGTAGACTTTGTCTAATAACAATAAAATTCTTAGGAATTACATGTATCATCTTTCCACATAGGAATATAAGCAGTTTAACTTGATTAAGTCTCTTTTGATTTCTCTTTCATGTTTACCTTTTTATGCATCTCTTGAGTCTTATATTGTAAAATTTTCTACTCAGTTCTGGTCTTTTTATCAGGAATGCTTTATTTCACTATTTCATTAAATATTTATTTTTCTCTCTGAAGGATTATACTCAGTTTTTCTGGGTAGGTTATTCTTGGTTGTAATCCTACCTCCTTTGCCTTACTGAATGTCTTATTCTAACTGCTCTGCTTCTTTAACATGGAAACTACTAAATCTTGTGCTCTCCTGACCGTGGCTCCACAGTATTTGAATTGTTTGTTTTCTCAAAGCTTCCAATATTTTCTCCTTGACCTGGGAGCTCTGGAATTTGGCTATAATATTCCTGAGAGTTTTTATTTTGGGATTTCTTTCAGGGGGTGATTGGTGGATTCTTTGAATTTCTATTTTACCCCCTCTTATTTTAGGATATGAGAGCAGTTATCCTTCATAATTTCTTGGAATATGATGTGTACACTTTTTTTTTAATCATGACTCACAGGTAGTCCAATAATTCTAAAATTATTTCTCCTCCATCTGTTTTCCAGGCTAGTGACTTTTATGATGAGATATTTCACATTTTCTTCTATTTTTTCATTCATTTGATTCTGCTTGATTGCTTATGATGTCTCATAGAATTATTAGTTTCTATTTACCCAATTCTAATTTTTCAGGACTTATTTTCTTCAGTGAGCTTTTGTACTTCTTTTTCCGTATGACCAATTCTACTTTTTAAGGAGTTTTTCTCCTCAGTGGATTTTTGTGCCTCTTTTGCCACTAGGTCAATTCTGTTTTTAAGGTGTTATTTTCCTTTATTGTGCCTCTTTTACCAATCTGTTGACTCTCTTTTTATAATTTTCTCACATCACTATCATTTCTTTTCCCAATTTTTCTTCTATCTCTTTGATTTTTAAAATCATTTTTGAGTGCTTTTATGAATTCTTATTTGACTTGTGTCCAACTTATGCTTTTCTTTGCAGCTGTTTGTAGCTGTTCTGACATCATTGTCTTTTTCTGAGTTTGTGTCTTGATCTTTTGTTTCACCCTAACCTTTTGTTCATTCTGCCACTCCAAAATTTGATTTCAATAATTATTTTAAAAGTTGTATAGAGGGGAATTTGGGAGAGTTTGGATTTTTACTCTGCCATCTTTGCTCCACCCCCTAGCCCTTCTAATTCTTTTTAAAAATATTTTTCTTGCATCAATCCTGTTTCTTTTCTCAATTTTTCCTCTACCACTCATGTCTTTCTTTTAAGTCTTTCAAGAATTCTTGTTGGATCTATGTTCAATAAGCATTTTTTCTTGGAAGCTTTGGATGTAGCTGTTTTCATGTTGTCTCCTGAGTTTATCTTGATTTTCCTTGCTACCACAGTAGTTTTTTATGATCAAGTCCTTTTTTTGTTTGTTTGTTTGCTTATTTTCCCAGTCTATTTCTTCACTTTGAACTTTATATTAAAATTGGTCTCTAGGGACAACTAGATGGCACAGTGAATAGAATACCAACCTTGGAGTTGGGACGACCTGAGTTCAAATCCGGCCTCAGACACTTGACACTAGCTGTGTGACCTTGGGCAAGTCACTTAACCCTGATTGTCTTGCCTCCTCCCCTCCAAAAAAAAATTGGGGGCTCTGTTCACCTGAGCATGGGGAGGCAGTATCTCAAGCTTCATATTTTTTCATGTTCACTTAGGAGTGGAGAGGAGAGTCCAAAGTTGAGCCTTGGGACAGAACTCAGAAAAGAATAGTAAGAAGGAGCTGAGGCTTGAGGCATCACTCCCCATACCTTGCAGCTAGAACTTGATTATATTAATATCTGCTAAAAATAAAATAAAAATGAATAAGTAAAGGAGAAAGAATCCAACTACAGATAACTACTATGGGGATAGAGAAGATCTGTGTTCATATTCAGAGGAAAATAATAGAGCTAAAAATGTCTCTCCTTTTTCAAAGAGAAATGTCAAATGGTCCCAAGCACAAAAAAAGAGTTCTTGGAAGAACTTAAAAAGAATTTAAAAAAATAAAATAAGGGAGATAAAGGAAAAATTAGAAAAAAAAATAACAGCAATCTAAGAAAATCAAGAAAATTAGGAAAGGAAATCCAACCAACCTGAAACAGATCATCAAAAACTAAAGGAAGAAAATAATTCTTTGAAAACTAGAATTGGGCAAAAGGAAACTAATAACATTCTAAGATACCAAGAAATAATAAAGCAAAATTAAAAGAATGAAAAAATAGAAGAGAATGCAAAACATCTCATCAGAAAAAACAAGGAAGAATAATGCAATAATGGACTACTTGGAAATTATGAAAAAAAAGAATCTTGATATAATATTACAAGAAATTATCAAGGAAAATTGTCCTGAAGTTCTAAAATAAGAATGCAAAAGAGAAATAGAAAAAAAAATCCACCTGAAAGACATGCCAGGAGGAAAACTTACAGGAATGTCATAGCCAAGATTCAAAGCTCCCAGGTTAAGGAGAAAATACTGGAAGCAACAACAAGAAAAATCGAATTTAAATATTATAGAACTACAGTAAGGATTACACAAGACCTAGTAGCTGAAGGACCTCAGTTCTTAGAATACTATATTTCATAGAGCAAGAGAGTGCTGGGGTTAAGACCAAGGGTAACTTACCCAGTAAAGTTTAAAAAATGGGGGGAAAAAATGGACACTTAAGGAACTGAATGACTTTCAGGTATTCGTGTAAAAAAAAACCAAATCACTTTGGTCCCAGACCAAGCCTTATAGGTTCTTTGTTTGAGCCCAAATTAGCCCAAAATGAATGTGAAAACAATTGTTCCTGTTCTGGCCAGAACCCTGAGGGTCTTCCTCTCTCAGATCTTTTTTTTTTTTAAGAGGTCATTCTTAACCTCATTTTTATTAAGCCTAATCACTGAATGGGTGTTGCCTCACTCAAACTTGAGACCTGCTAAAGACCTGAGCTTTAAAAGGTCAACCACTGTATGGTGGACCATCTTCAGTTGTCCTGATTCATATCTGGCCACTGGACCCAGATAACTCAGGAGGAAACAACAAGGCTGGTGACTTTGCACAGACCTCTGTCACTTAAATCCAATTCACTTGTACGTCATAGTATCACCTCCACATGATGTCATGAACAAAGGACAAACAACAACCCTCCAGATGGATCAGTAAAAAAGTAGATACTCTCCTCATCCAAAGTCAGTGCTTCCATGGACAATACTTTACGACTGTCATCTATGTTCCCATCTTAAAATCTCCAGTGCTATATTAAATCCATACCTTTTACAAATCACATTTGGGAGATGTTTTGTTTGAGATTCAGCTCCATTGTAGTTGAGGGAACTTAAAATGCTTTCTCTCAAAGGGCCAACCCCCCTGCCAGCTTTGATTTCTCTGTCTTAGACTATATTATAAATCATTGATTCACTCTTTCTGCTGCTTGCTAACTACCATCTCCCTAGTGGAAGCTGTCTCCTTCAAAATTCCCCCCGAGGCAAAGAAGACTCCTTAATTTGAGAGGAATACAGAAGGATTCAAAACCAATATTGCAAATATCATTTTTGTTTCCCCCTTCTCTCAGGTTCCCTACTTTCTAGTTGAAGAGCAAAGATTAAACAACAACAACAAAAAAACAAACTTCAGCTCTACAATCCCAAGGAAGCATCTCATTGTAGTTGTGGGTGGGGAGTACATTCTTTTCTTTATGAACAACAAAAGGGTTACTGTGTATGGCAACCAAAGAGGAAAAAATGCAAATTAGACTCTGGGTGTGATTGACTCCCTAGGCTGCTGCCTAAAGTGCTAACTTGGCTTTTTCTCTTGGGGCCCAATCTCTTGCTTTCTATTGTGCACACCTAGGTAGTAAATGTCGTGTTGTCAACGGAAGGGCATTGAAGCAAAGCCTGTAGTCACCCCTAAGTCTACATAGCTCATTCCTCTGGGTGAGGCAAAAAAGTAGGGCATTGTTTCCAGAATACCCACAGTTAAGATAATAGCTCCCATTAGACACTGGCAACCTGAGGGGGGGAAAGTATCTTACATAGAGTTACAGAATCTTAGAAGAAGAAGGGACCTTCCTCAGAGATTACCTGGTTCAACCTGTACCTGAACAAAAGGTCCTTCTATAAAAACCTGTAGTGATGGGGAATCTATTTTCTCATAGAGAGCTATCTAAATATAACTTCCATGCATGGGTCTTTGTATCATCCTCTAGTGCAAAATAGAATATCTCTATGCCCTTTTTAACATAAGTGGAGATAAACAATTGAGATGTGATTTTTTGGTATAAAGAACTCCTAGGTAAGGAAATTCCATCTACCAATGTAGATTAGCACTTTTTCTGCAATTGATGTTCTTAAAAAGTTGTGTAAAGCAGTGGTATCAAGTTCAAATAGAAAGGGGACCACTAAACAACACAAAAAAGATCCCTTCAGGTAGCATATTGATTTAGAAACCCACACGTTAACATTATCTATGTTGTATTATATTTTTATTTCATCTCGTTAAATATTTTTCAATTACATTCATTTGCTGAGTCAGTCACCTGACTATAAAGCAAAACTGAGGAAGGTAGTGAATTTCAGGAATGGAGTAAAGTCAGGGTAAAGACTCTAACTGGCTCACTCTAAGTTTATATTCAGCTAAGATTAATGCATTTTAAAGTGAGAAAGTTAACTCCCATTTGTACCAGCAGTCTGGCCCCAGAGGCTACTACTTACTTGTCCCCTCTGGGTTCAAAGTTGCTAAGACCTCCCACATATATGCTTCCCCTGTTCATTATTGATTGATATTGTTTGGGCTGAAAAATAACCCTCATTCTTAATTTAGTGAAAAAATAACACACAGATCTCTTAGGATAAGAACAGGAGTTTATTCTCTTCTTGGGAGAAGAGGGCGGTCTTCCCCATGACTCATTATGGAGAAGAGGCGAGTTACAAAAGATGGTGCAAGAATGTATACTCTAATGCAGTCAAGCCCCACTCCTGACTGTCTGTCTCCTCTCTTGTTGGTTGAGAGGCTGACTTCACCAAACTCTTCCCCAAATGGGACAGCAAGAAAAGGGGGCGGGGGAGAGGGAAGGATCCCAAAGCAAGGGAGGAAGAGTGAGCCTGGGCTGTCCCTGACTCCCATTGGTCAGGAGGAGGGGCCCACCAAGGTGGGAAAGCAGACAAAGGAAAATGAAAGTGATTGAGAGCAGCAATGGAGGAGGAAAAGGGAAATTAACAATCCCAAACTGAGCAGTTTTCACTTATCCCATACAATATCAATTAGTATATCAATTAGAATCATCTAACTTTTAGATATGAGCACAAAACTATATCCTGCAAATTTGAGGCCCACTCTCCAGAAAATTCATACAGGTGCCAGGGGGAAAGTGGGCTCAAGCTTAGACAGCACCCTGACAAGGGAGGCTCTTTTCCTCCCGGCCTAAGCAACTTCCTCTCAAGGACTCGGTCTGAACTTGTTTCCAAATGTACAAATGAAGAGATAAAAGAAGACCTCCCCAACTTATCCCTTTGTGGAGGTGGGAGGTCCACAGGTGTTACACATTGCACATGTTTTCAGCCTTTTTTTTCAATATATCCATATATAGGTAGTTTATCAATATTTTTGCAATATATCACAGTTGCATTGATTTTGCACTTTCTAGAAAATACCATTTATCATACAAGATGATTCTCTGAGAAAGGATCAGGAAGGGATACATAGGGTACCATAGTGATATAAGTAACAGAAAATATCTATAAAACTTATTTAAAACAACAGTTAACTAACTACCTGTGTGACCATTAATGGTTTTACCTCCAAATGAGGTAGAGTAGACACCCTCTTAGGCCCCTTCCAGCTCTAGATCATTCAGTGAAGTTACCACATCGTTTCAGGGGAGTACAGTTTCTTTGCGTTGGTCATACTGTCAGTGAGACACCTCAGGGAGGAATTTGGAATTCCTTGTGGCCTTATATACTTAGGACCAAGAATCTACATCAACAATTTAAGTAATGAAGTCTCTTGGAGAATTTTCAATCTCTTTCAAGGAAAAGAACTAAATTAAAGCAGAGGCTTTGGGGAAAGCAAGCCCAAATTACATGGCTGAAATCTAGGAAATACTGCTTTTGTCATAGGTAGGGTAGCAAAAGTCTGGAGTAGAAAGTACCCACTGGTAAAAAAAGAGGCCAGAACAGAATGCTACATTGTGGGGGGGATTGTGGGAGTGGGGTATGGCTGGAAGTGAAACTAGGAAACTTAGCCAACAGAGACAGAGAAGAGCTTCTCTTTCCTCTTCACACGTTATATTTTTTCCTATTTCTTTTTCTGACCTCCCATCTCTCTGAGTTACAAAATATAGTAAGTGAATATACAGATACTCTGGAAGATTAAGAATAATGGATAGTGAGTTAAAAAATATACAAACCCACAAATGGAAATCCCAGTTATCCTTGACTTGAAAAGGTTTATTTTAAAAGTATGATTTTTAAAAAGAAAAAGAATACTCAACCCTGTGAGACAGTCACTATAGCATAATTAAAATACACCAAAGAATAGAGATAGTCATGGACATTGTATCTCGTATTCCATTAGTTCCCTTCTCTCACCCCTATGAGGGAGGGGATCAGAGAGGTCAGAATGTAAGAGTAGAATTTGCAAGAAAGGACGAAGAGAGCATGAGAGTAGGAGGAGAAGGGATGGGTCTAGCAGGTATTTTAAATGGTGCTATAGTATATGTCTCTGGTAAATTAATATGTTGAAAATAAGAAATATAGTAGTTTTTCCTTAAATTAGAGCTAAAGAGAGAAGATAAAAACAGAATAGCTAAGTGGCACAGTGGACAGAGGAGTCAGTAAAACCTGAGTTTAAATTCAGCCTTTGCTTTTTTAGCTGTGTGACCCTGGGCAAATCACTTAACCTCTGTCTATTTCATTTTCCTCAATTGCAAAATGGAATTCATAATAGCACCGACTTCCCAGGGTTGTTGAGAAGATAAAACGAGGTAATACTTGTCAAGTGTTTTATAACTTATATAAAGTGCTACATAAGGGTTAGCTGTTATTATGAATAGGTTAAGGGAAATGTGGCCAATTGAACACAGGCATCAAAGTCAAATTTCTCTGGCTTTCCCACCTGTTAATTGGTAAAGTAACTCCTATATTTTGTGAGCCCAATCAATAATAAATAATAACAGATGAGAGAACAATGATGAAAGACATTTAGTAAAAGTAAATAGGGAAATTATTTTGATGAATAGACAGACACCCCTTTGAGATATTGGAATGGGGAGCCATATGCTGAAAATAACAGCATTTCACTTCCTAATTCTTTCAGTTGCAAAGTGAGTTAACAAGTCATAATGCTGCCCTGCTGAAGTAGTATTTACCAGCCTGCTGACTCTGCAGGGGGCCCAGGCCAACAGAAAATACAGCTAGAGGCCGAAGAGGTGATAGTAATAGAAGTAGATGACATTTATGTGGTGCCTCTCATTTAATCTTCACAATAAACCAGCAAGGTAGGTAATGTATGTTTCATAATTCCCATTTTACTGATGAGAAAACAAACAGAAATTGAGAGGTGACCTAGTAAGTATCAGAATCAGAACTTTAACCCTGGTCTTCTTATTCTAAGACCAATGTTATTTTCCCTGCTCTAAACCCCTGTTATCCTAGGGAATTTTGGTTTGGACTTGGCTCAGCCACTGAGGTCAAGCTTCTCTTATTAATTGGTATATCCATCACATGCTTCCAGGGGTTAAGCAGTGCTGCCTAGGACAAAGATAAAGGGAAAGGCAAAGGCAAGAGAGACCATTTTCCCATTTCAAACAAACCAGCAAAGGCAGAAATAGACAACCCTGCCTTTGATATGACTTGAAAACGAGTGTTGGGGGAGTGGGAGATTTTCAGGGAGAAAGGTTAGCCAGTTAACTCCTTCCCCAAGAATAAGCAGATTCTTAAACTTTGTCCTTTCCTCCTCAGTCCTTTTTCCCTCTCCCCTCACTGACAGATCCTCACATTTGGAAGGAACCTCAGAAGATATACAACCCATGCTATCCCTAAAGGTCATCAAAGCTATCCCCTCCGCAACATTGCCAACACAGGGGCATCTAATCTGTGCTTGAAGACTTACAGTGAAGAGAAACCCAACGTGGTACATGATACTATGATACCACGAAAAGAGCACTGCTCTTTCTACTGCTAGAAGACTTGAGTTCAAATTCTGCTACTGCAAATCACAACCTCCCTGAGATTCAGTTTTCTCATTTGTAAAATGTGGGGCTTGGGTCAGAGGGCTTTTGGGGTCCTTTCCAACTCTACAGCCATGATCTCACAATCTCCCAAAGCAACCTATTCCATTTCTGGACAGCTGTTTTCTTTTCAATTGAAATGAAATCTGTCTCTCTGTAAAGTATCATCACAGAGCTGGATGGGTTCTAAGAGGTCTAAGATTCTAAGGTTCTAAGAGGTTCAACTACCTCATTTTGTAAACTGACCTCAGGGAGGTGAAATCCCCTGAAGTCACACAGGGAGTTGGTTAAGTGGAATAAATAATATTCAAACATCCTGCCCTCAGTGTTGAAGTCCAACAAGCTTTCCGTGGAACCATACCAACCATACCTTTGGCTCCTAGGTTCTGCCTTTTGAGGCCAACTACTCGCTCTTTCATGTAACACCCGTTAACCTACATTTATATGGTTTTCCAGTCATTATCAGGCTTTGATGCCTGTCTTCAATTTGCTACACCCCCCTTAATCTGTTATCAACAATAGCTAGCATTTATATAGCACTTTATGGTTTGCAAAGTATTTTATAAAGCGTAGGAAAGCTAAAGAAAAATTGAGTAGTTGACTAAACCGACAACCGAGTGACAGGCCAACAACCCTTCTCCAGGGTTCTCAACCAATTAAATAAAGCCCAAAGCAAATGACCAAAATAAGAACCCCTCCCGTCCTCTCCCTGTCCCCTCGGGCTCTCGAACAGGAGGGGGCCTTGCTCCTTGTTGCCCTTGCTGCTGCCGTGTCCCTCACCTCCCACCCCCTTGGCCAGCAAACAGTGATGGAGAGGGGAACGAGGCTTGGTTTCTTGGTGGCCGCTTCAGGCTTAGAGCAGGGCAGGGACGTGCCGCTGCCCCTGCTGCTGCGGCTGCGGTTAAGTTGCCAATCGCTGACAAAGGCAGCCCTAATGAATCACTCAGGCAGCCGCGATCATGTGGTGCCGGGGCCGGCGGACCCAGGGCAGCCAAAGAGGAAGTGCGAGCTTGTTTTCTTTCAGTTTCTGCGCTCCTAGCCCAGCAAGATGAAAGGGGGCGGCGGCCGGAGCAGCAGCAGTGGCGGCGGCGGCCGGAGCAGCAGCAGCAGCAGCAGCAGCAGCAGCAGCAGCAGCGCCAGCAGCAGCAGCGCCTGCAGCCTCCGCGGACGCAGCCCGAGGACTCCATGAAGTCCGTGCGGCGCCTGCAGCCCAGTCCCTCCGAGCCCACGGTTTTCTGATGGAGGTCCCTCAATGGGACCCACTGAGAAATGACTCCCTGCCACCCACCCTCACCCCAGCCGTGCCCCCCTACGTGAAGCTCGGCCTCACTATCGTCTACACCATCTTCTATTCGCTCCTCTTCGTGTTCATCTACGTCCAGCTCTGGCTGGTCTTGCACTACGGGCACAAACGGTTCAGCTACCAGACTGTCTTCCTCTTCCTCTGCCTCTTCTGGGCCTCCCTGCGAACCATCCTCTTCTCCTTCTACTTCAAAGACTTCGTCGCGGCCAACTCGCTGAGCCCCTTCGTCTTCTGGCTGCTCTATTGCTTTCCAGTATGCCTCCAATTCTTCACCTTGACCTTGATGAACCTGTACTTCACGCAGGTGAGCCGTTGGGGGTAGGGGCCCGCAGCCCCCCAGTGGAGGGCGGGCAGAGAGAGAGGGGCTGGCTGACTTGTCAGTCAGTTGGCGTTATTCAGCCTCTGTAATGCGCTAGGCACTGTGCTAAGTGCTGCGTTACAAAGAAAGGAAAAAAAAAAAAAAAAAAAAAAAAAGGAGCTTGCAGTCCACTGGGGGAGACGACATGCAGACACCTATCTGCAAACAAGATTCGTACAGGATAAACCTGTCTGTCTGTCTGTGTCTGTCAGCCTGCACCTGTCCAGCTCCCCAATACACCTCACCAACCCAGCCTCTCCTGTAAAACAGGAGCAAAGGGCATAAGGATTTCACTTGCAAGGTTTGGTTTCCAGGACAGGAGTATGAGAATGTGAAATGGGATCTGAGGAGTGTGAGCATTCTGTCATTCCATTGGGAAACCCTTCTCACCAGGCCTCTCAACCTTTCCTATCCCTACTCCCTCCAGTCCTCAAGAAACTGGGGTAAAGGTGTGGAGTAAAGGCCACCACACAATAGTTTACAGGTATGAACAATGTTTTCCCCTTAACCATCACTGACAGTTTGGGCTAACCCGAGATTCTGAGCTGAGATCATTCAGGAGCATTTAGGGGCATTACCCCTTTTGGGAGAACAGCAGACTCAAGGGTCAAGATTGTAGCTTCCAGAAGGCTAGAATCCCTTTTTCAAAGTTAATATGTTTTTTATGTCCCCTATAAACTATTTCTGGTCTCCATTAAATCTAGAATTCTTGCATGAAGCCACTGTTGTTGGGGGAGGGGAGGAGAGAAAGAGGATTGCTTCCATATCAGAACCTGAGTAAGCCCTGAGCAGGTGATTAGGAACTCTTCTCCTTGGGAGCATTTAAACACCTTTTACCAAAGGAATCTTAATGAATTGAGACCTACGGGCTCTTTTCCCAATGATTGCTACACAACCCTCCATAGTAGTAAACACTCATCTCCATACCTAATATGAGGTTAGGCTTGATGCCTGATTAAGGACCTGGCTTTCTCATCTTAGAGGCCCAGGGAAAGAACCATAAAACTTAGTTGAGAAACTTTTATAGGAGCATAGGACCAATTTTTATGAGACATATTATTAATAGCCCAATTTAAGGACATACTGGTTGGCCCTGTGACTGCTTTGACATCAATATAGAATTAATAAAAGTCATTATAAAGCATTTTGCAGATGCCATACAGAAAAGCTTAAGAAAAGTGACTCCATCATAACCATCTGCTATTATTTCTTTCATCTAAAGCAGACACTAAATTTCCATTTTCATTAAGACCTAAGACAATGATCATTGTGTTCTGATGGGGTTGTCAGAGGTTATGTTGTCTACCAGGCTGAGCTTACTTATGTAAACAAATCCTTATTTCATTTGGGATCACTAACTTCTTGATCAGCTCTGTATCTTTAATGTAAAAACTATAGTTGAAAATAGAATTTGTCATACTTGCCCTTTTAACTGTCCTCACCCTCCATGTAGTGAAAACAATACTGTGAATTTTTGCATGAAACATTTTTGAATGAAAATTATAGCATATTATTAATATATTCTAGATATTAAAACCAGGGATCAAAATGGAACTCTTCATGATGCCTTTCACAGGTCTGTTTGTTCATTCAGTCATTTAATTCATTCATTAACCAATCAACAAACATTTGAGTACTTACTGTTTGTCAGGCTCTATATTTAGTGTGGGGGATGCAAAAAAAAATAGTCCTTGTTCTCAAGGCCTTTATAGTTTTGGGGCCGATATTTTTGATTTGTTGTTTAATTTTAAATTCAATTTTATTTTCAGCTCCAAATTCAGGAGTTTATCAGGGAAAACAGCATATACAAATATAAGTAAATACAGAACGAAGACAAAGGAAAGACAAATAATTTTTATTTTTGGAGGCAGGCCTGGTTGGGAGGCTTCATCTAGGTCCTAGATTCTAGGAGCCGGCACATGAGCTGAGCTTTTTAGGAAGCTAGGGATTCTAAGAAGTTTAGGACAGAGAGCTTGGGGGTGGGGGTGGGGATGGGGGCAGCCTGTATAATGGCATGGAGATGGGAGCTAGAAAGAGGAGCAGGTAGGCTGGATTGGCAGAACCAGATCATATGAAGGGGAATAAACACAGAATAGTAAGCTAGGCCCAAATTGTGAAGGGTCAAACAAAGGAGTTTGTATTTGATTCATTGGCGCTCCTAGCAGTGACCATTAATTAGATTATTTTGGCTTCTCTAACACTTTCAGAAAATATTTATTGAGCATCTACTCTGTGTAAACTACTGTGATAGGTACTAGAGAAGATTTTATTTTCAGGTGTCCAAATCTACATGACCCCGTGGACATTTTACATGGAGTTTCCTTGGCAAAGATATTGGAATGGTTTGCAATTTCTTTCCCTAGGACATCCACATTTTACAGATGATGAACTGAGGCTAATAGGGGTAAAGTGACTTGTGGAGGGTCACATAGCTAGTAAGTGTCTGAGGCTAGATATAAACTCAGATCTTCCTGACTCCAGACCCCATGCTCTATCCACTGAGTCACTAGTCATCCCCTACTGGAGAAGATACAAAATACTTTAGATAACATTATTTCATCTGAACCTCACCACAAACCTCTGTACAGGAGCCACAGAAGTTACTATTCCCAGGCTCAGAGATATTACCTTAACTTTCCCATGGTCATACAGTTTATAGAATCAGGACTTGAATCCAGGTCTTCTTGATTCCAAGTCTAGCACTCTGTGTAGCACTGAGGCCCTCTTGGAGTTCAATATAAGTTATATAATACATACAAAAATAAAAATTATACACAAATGAATAAATGGCACAAACCTAGATAAGTTCCAAGGGTGATAGGAGGGTCCTTAATGTCAGGGGAGGGGGCCCTCAGGATGGGCTTAGCTTTAGAGCCGGAAGAGACATTAAAGGACATTTGGTCCAGCCCATTCATTTTACAGATGAGGAAACTGAGGCCCATAGAGGTTAAATAACTAATCCAAGGTCATACAAGTAGTGACTGAGAAAACTGAGGTTTGAACTAAGGTTATAGGATTGTAGCTTTAGAGGAAGAGGAACACTTAGAGGTAAACAAATCTAAACCCCTCATTTTATGGATCAAGATTCTTTTCCTTTGGACTGACTACATAGCCTCCCTTTCAGATTAGAGATGGCATTTGACCTAGAGGACATGAGTGGGGGAAGGAATTCCAGGTATTGGAAATGTGAGCAAAGGCCAGAAGGTGGAAGTGCAAGGAATCAAGTATAGATTTCTTTGTCAACATATGAGCTGTACGTTGTCCATTCAAATACAATGCAGTCTATACAAGTTTGCAAATTAGAGTGTGTGACTTGGTAATGACCAGGGTCCCTTCTAGCTCTAAAATTATATGTTTCTATCATAACAGCTTTAAATATTCTTAATATCATAGGCATTATAGACTTCGAGTGAGATTGCAAAATGAATTTAGGAAATATTGAGTTGGGTAGGTCAATGTTACTGCATGGAATGATTGATAGAGCACTAACCTTTCTTATTCATTAATTCAACAAATGTACAGTGCTTACTATGTTTATAACACTGTGAAAATGTGGGTACTAAGGGAGATGCCACAACTAGTGGGATTAGCACTAGCAAGAGAATTAGGGCACTTAAATTTTAGGCCCTTCTCTGTCACTAACAACATTTGATCATCCTGACACTGGCCAAGTAACTTCAATTCTCTAGGCCCTCAGTTTCCTTGTTGATAAAATAAACATATTGGATTAGACCAGAGCTTCCTTTTTTTTTTTTTGACTGTGAAAGGCAGGACAGTTGGGGTTAAGTGACTTGCCCAAGGTCACACAGCTAGTAAGTGTGTCAAGTGTGTGAAGTCATATTTGAACTCAGGTCCTCCTGACTCCAGGGCCTGTGCTCTATTCACTGCGCCACCTACCTGTTCCGGGAACTTCTTAACCTATCTTCTTTCCTCTCTCCCTCCCTCCCTTCCTTCCTCCCTTCCTTCCTCCCTCCTTCCCTTCCTTCCTTCCTTCCTTCCTTCCTTCCTTCCTTCCTTCCTTCCTTCCTTCCTTCCTTCCTTCCTTCCTTCCTTCCTTTGTATGTGATGGACTCCCTTGGCTGTCTGGTGAAGTCTATGTATTCCTTCTATGAATAATGTTTTTAAATAATTGAAACAAATACTAAATTTCAATTAGAGATTAGTGAAAATAAATATACCATTGATTTTCCCCTCCAAATTTATGTGTCCCCTGAATTCTATCAATGGACTCTGGGGCAAGGGAGGCAGTTCTGAGGAATCTAGATCTAATACATGATCTCTAAGGTCCTTTTCAACTCAACAGGCCTATGACTCCTTTTAAAACTTCGATTGGTGTAACAGTAAACATGTAGTTCTTCAACCCCTGATTTTTTAAGGGGTCAAAAATAGTGGAAAGAAAAAACAGGAAGCTAAGGTTACTTACTAATAACCATATGCAAGTAAACCTGAAGCATGATGAGACAGAGCTTGCAGATCTTTGCTGCACCATCTGCTGGTTAATAAGTAAATACCTGGCAAAGGGAAGAGTTCACACCCATACTGTGCTTTCTTTGGCTGAAGATGTAGCTGGGCAACAGCTCTAGCCTGAGAGGGAGGCATGGGGGGGGTCATGCTCTGGACTCCTGTTCTCCCGGGTCTGCAGAAAGCATTTTGTCCAGTAGCAAAGTACTTATCAGCCTAAAGCATAGAGTCCCTCCCTGATTAGAGGAGGCGGCATCTCTCACTTCTTACAGATCAAAGGGATTTCTTAGCTTTTTAAGAGATAATTCAGATTGCTAGAGAGTTGTTTACAAGCACTAGGAAGAGGGTAGTTGTTGGTTGTGGGCTAGATTTTCTTTTGATCTCCCTCACCCCAATCCAGGGTAGATTTTTGGGTCTCACATAAAAGGACCATTGTCTTATATTTAGAATAAAATAGAATTTTCAGAGCTTGAAGTGATTGTAGAAATAATCTGGTTCCAATATATACACACAACACCTCACAACTGAGGAAAGTAAGGCCCAGAGATATTAATTGCCCGAGGTCATTCAGTCAGTCAGTAGCAGAGCTGAGACTAGTACTCATAACATTTATATAATGCTTTGAGATGTGTAAAGCTCTGTACCTATGTTATTTCATTTGATTCTCATAACATCTCTGTAAGGTATATGCTATGCCCATTTTACAGATGGGAAAATAGGCAGATAGAGGCTGACTTGTTCAGGGTCACTCAGCTAATAAGTATCTGAATCTGAATTTAAATTCTAATCTTCCTGAATCCAATCCTGAATGCCACCTCATTAAAATATAAATCCCTATCTATAGATATATAGCATTTTAAGATTTACAGAGCACTTTACAAATATTTCATTTTATTTTCACAAAAATTTTGAAAGATAGGTGCAATTATTTTCCCTGTCTTATAGATGAGGAAGTTGAGGTAGATAGCAGTTAAGTGATTTGTCCAGGATCACATGTGGTCTAAGAATAAATCTCTGGGTCCAGCGCTCTGTCCACTGTACCACCGATTGCCAATAATAGATATAGCATTTATGTAACTAGCACTCTTTAAAAAGTTATCTTACTTTGTCTTTACAACAACCTTGATTGGTGTTACTGTGATCCCCTTTTTACAAATGGGGAAACTGAGACTCAGAAAAATTAAGTAACTTGCATGGGATCACACAGTAAGTGCCTGAGGCTGGATTTGAATTCAGGTCTTCCTAACTTCTTGCCCAACTCCCTCTCTACCCAGCTGCCTCGGTTCCTGATCTCCTGACTCTCAAGCTAATTAATGTTCCTTTCCTTTACATTATACTTCTTTTGCTTTTACTGTGCTGTTTTATTTCCTACAGCTTTCAAGAGGTAAGAGGTAATAAACATTACTACCTGGAAAGAAAACAGTGAGGAAATGAAATTAGGCATTCATTTATGACCAAATGGCTATAATTTTCATATTCATTCTTTCAGCAGGTACTTACTAGTTAGTGCCTTATCATATGCCCATCACATGGGAGTAAGGGGGAGATGAGGTCATAAGGAAGAAGAAACTGTATTGGAGGTCAACAGATTTGGGTTCCAGTTCCTGACTAGCTATGTGACTCCGGGCAAATTATTTAAACTCTCTGATTCTCATCTGTGAAATGAGAAGTTTGGATTAGATAACCTATAAAGTCTCTTCCAGTGCTAAAAATTCAATTCTATTATAATTGTATGACCTGGTCCCTGGCCCCAAAAACTGCTTAGGGAGACAAAATAATGGTAAATGTGAAAAAAATAGTTGATGATGCAAGGGTTAGGAGAAGGGCAATAGCTATTGAGGTCAGAGCAGCCTCATGGATCTAATAATCTATGACATTCATGTGCAATAGTTTATTCAGCTCTTCTTCAAATGATTGGGCATTTACTCTGTTTTCATTTCTTTGCTACCACAAAAAGTCTGCTATCCTTTCTGTCTTTGACTTCTTGGGGGGGTATATGCCTAATAGTGGGGTCTCTGGGTTAAAAAATGTGAATTTTAGTTATTTTTTGGACTTAATTCTAAAATTGTTTCTTGGATATTGGAACAGCACTCCCCATGTCATATATTGATATGCCTATCCTCCTACAGCACCTTTATTTCTTGTCATCTTTTCTAATATTCCGGTTGTAAATTAAAGCTTCAATTTGCATTTCTCTTTAATGATTCAGAGCAATTTTTCATATAGTAGCTAATAGTTTACAATTCTTTTGAGAACTGTTCATTTCATGTAATCACTTATCTATTAGTGAATGGATCTTGGACTTACTTATGGATTTATAATTACCCATATATCTTGGGTATAAGACCATTATCCTAGATTTTTGATGCAAATATTTTTTCCTAGTTGATAGTTTCACATTTTATACTAGCTTGTTTAACTTTGTTTATGCAAAAGATTTTCAATTTCATGTAATCAAAATGATAAGTTTTATTTTTTGTGAGCTCTTCTATCCCTTGTTTGGTTAATCATAGCTGTGAAAGATACTTCTATCCATTTTCTTTTTTATTATTGTTTTTTCCGCATGATTTGAGCTTTTATGTTTAGGTGGTATTCTTTTAGAACTTGTTGTTCAATATATGGTGATAGGTGCTATTCTAAACCGTCTTTTTCCAAACTGTTTTCCAGTTTTCGCAGGTGTTAACAAATAGAAAAGTATTTACCAAATAGTTTGTTTGGGGGTTTAACAAATACGAGGTTACTTAGTTCAGTTGTTTTTGGTTCTTACTTCATTGGTCTAATTTTCTATTTGTTAACTTGTACTTCTAAGTTTTGATAATTACTCCTTTACTGCAGAACTTAAAGCCTGAAAGTGCTTTCCTTCATTTCTTCTTATTTTGTTTATTTTTCATAGGAGTCATGTCTTTTTTCCTCTCCAAGGAAATTTTATTATTTTTTAAATCTAATTCCATAAAATATTCCCTTAGTACTTTGACTTAAAATATATTTGCAAATTAATTTAGGTATATTAGTCATTTTTATTACATTGGTTTGACTCAACAACGAATGGTGAACTGCCTTCAAATTACTTAAGTCATTCTTTATTTTTTTAAAGAGTGTTTCTGTGATTGTAGTCATAGAACTTTTACGTATGTCTTAATAGATTGACCCTCAGAAATTTTCTGGACTTTGTAGTTATTTTGAACTTTATATTATTTCCTTCTGGATTTTGTTATTGCTATGTATAAATAGAAACAATTTTTGTGGATTCATTTGGTATTTAGCTACTTTTGAGACTATTGTCTCATTTAGTTGTTTTTTTTTTAATTATTCTCTGGGGTTATGTGTATTTAAGTATAAAATGACCAGTGAGTGCCCTGTGCATCCACATCAGTCTCTAGATAGCTCTTTATTTTCTGTTTCATTGGGAGAGATTTTGTTTGCATCTTAAAAATTTCGTTCTGGAGAGCTCCCTATTCTATTTGGTCTGACTTCAGGAGTATTTTCTATCACAGCCTAAACGCAAATCTTTGCTAATACCTATCTTGTCCCAAACAGGCTATAGCAATGCCTTTAACCACCATTTAAACTGCCTTAGACTAAAAATTCAGGCAGCAGGCTATGCAGTCACCATCATGGCTTCCCCTCAGGTTTTGGCTATGTTCTGAGAATGACTCAGACCAGTATTTTTATCAAGTGGAGATTTTTTTTTTTTTTTTTTTTTTTTTTAGCATTCCTGAGGGGCCACCATTCCAGAAAGGACTCTGATACAAACTGTAGTAGTCAGTTACTGGTATGTTTCTTCAATGGCTTCAAGAGAACCTTCTCCCCAACCTCTCAGACATAGTGTGTGTTTGTGAGACTGGAAAGCAAATATAAGTTGTGAATCAATGGAATGTGGTCAGCTTTCCTAAAGTCCGACTTGCCTTCAGCCTTAGGCCAAGTATGACAAGTTCTTGCCATTATAGGCAGTAATTTTTGAAAACAGTGGAAAGCTGAAAAATCTTAGTACAAAATGAGGAAGTACTGTGGCTAACTCAGTCAGGAGACTGAGTTAATTTGTTTTTGAATTTATGATCTATTCACAGTCACTGTTAACTATTTATTTATGCCCTTATGAGGTAATTCAGTATTCTTACCTCTTTTTTACAGATGAAATGGCTGAAACAAGTCAAAGAAGGTTTAGTCACACAAGAAGTCTATGTGATATACCTGGGGTTAGAACTTGACTCTACTCTGAAACTCAGTTCATTGTTTAGCCAGAGGTATTGAATTTAGCCCATGGAAGGCCGCTAGGTGGTACAGTGAATAGAGCAGTGGCCCTGGAGTCAGGAGGACCTGAGTTCAAATCCAGCCTCAGTTACTTAACACTTACCTGCCATGTGACCTTGGGCAAGTCACTTAACCCCAATTGCCCAGCCTTCCCCCCTCCAAAGAGAAAAAAAAAAAATAGCCCATGGACTGGCCTATAAAACTCCCAATCAGGTCTACTGGTGGCCAGGTCTGCTGGTTCCCCACCCTAGCCCAGGGTCTTCAAAACTCAAGTGCTGCTGAAATCAGATTAAAATTTAATTGGAGGGGTGGCTAGGTGGCGCAGTGAATAGAGCACCGGCCCTGGAGTCAGGAGTACCTGAGTTCAAATCCGGCCTCAGACACTTAACACAAAAAACTAGCTGTGTGACCTTGGGCAAGTTACTTAACCCCAACTGCCCTCCAAAAAAGCAAAAAAAAAAAAAATTTAATTGGAAATGTTTAACAAAATAAAAACAATCCAACATAGATAATGTTAATTTGTGCTTTTCTAAGTCATTATTCTGGCCAGCAGGGATCTATGGATCCCTTCTTTTTGTTTGACACTTTAGGTTTAGATCACTAAGTCAAAATCTTTTGTCCAGATTCTAATTTCTGACTTAGCCTGTATCCAAACCACTTTTTAACATAGTGAGCCTCAACATCTATAAAAAAGGGGTAATTCTGCCATCATGCTCTTGGGAGAGTTTGGTAAGACCTCAATTAAAAACATTTTCAACCCTTGATTTTAGTGCTGGAAAGGACTTGGAGATCACCTATTTTATTTCCCTTATTCAAATGAGGAAGCTGACATCTTCAGAGCTTAAGCAATTTACCCAAATTCTCACAGCTAACTGGTGGTAAATTTGAGATTAGAACCTTTGTTTTCTGATTTTCATTTCAGCAATCTTATTACATCATGCTGCATCCAAGGGACTCAAAGGAAAAGCTGAGTCATTCTGGTTATTATTTCCCACTAGAACGAATCCAATCTAGGATTTGAAATTGACCTTAAAGGTTTCATAATCCAACCAGTCACCACTAGTTGTATGAATACAGACCAGGGGTAGGGAATCTACATCCTTGAGGCCAGCATGTGGCCCTCTAGGCCCTCAAGTTCAGTTGAAGGGTCACACTTGATGACCTAGAGGGCCACATGTGGCCTGAAGGCCACAGGTTCCCCACCCCTGATACAGACCTTGTCTATTCTCATTTTTTCTTATCTTTGCCAATTTGCAGATGTGAGATAAAACTTCAGGGTTGGTTTGATTTGCCTCATTATTAGTGATTTGGAGCATTCTTTCATATGGATGTTAATAGTTTGTAGTTCTTCTTTTGGGAACTGTTCATATCCTTTCACCTGGCTTTTGAAAGTACATGTGTGTATATACACATGTATCTTTGTGTATATAAATGTATGTATATGTATATATGGACACTGTACGTACATGTACATAAGTATATGTCTGTGCACATACATACATGTACACACATATCAATGTACGTATGTTCACCTATATACACACATGTATAGAAAACTACATGCATATATGTACTGTGTATATATGTGCCTATACACATGTGTGTGTATATAAACACATTGTTTATATATATTGGATACCAAATCCTTAGATCAATTTGATGTAGCAATTTTTTCCCCCATTTGACCACTTTCCTTCTTTATCTTAGGTTCATTAATTGCATCCTACCCATATCAACCTAAGCAAGTGGTCTGCATGAAAACCACTCTTTCACACAGGTCATGGTCAGTTTTGTTTCTTATTGCTAACTGATACCTTTAGCCTCCTTACGCAGGTGATTGAAGGGTATACATGAATCTTCATTTTCTTGATACCAGAAGGGAAACTCATGACTGTAATAATAGGATTCTATTTAGGGCTCTTGGAAATCTCTGAACTATAGATAGAAAGAAGCTGTGGAAACAAACCATACCATGTTTCTTAGTAGACTCAGATTTTCAGATTTTCAAATATAAGATTCCATAGGAACCAGGGAAAATCTTCCTAAGTCAGGCCACTTCCCACACCCTGCCTAGTCCTCTGATATGGGCCACACCTACTCTTTTCTCCAGTTTGTAGCAGCACTAGGCAGCAATACAGTATTAGGAAGTAGTAGGGTTGCATTATGGTACTTCCCATTCAAATTCTAACTTAGATCCACCATCTTAATGCCCAGTTCCATGACCTACTGGAAGCATTATTAACAGGGCATCTCCTATCTAATTACAATTTTAACTCTTGGTCCTCACACTATTCTATCTTTATTCTCTGTAGTCAGGATTCTCGTTGCTTCCCTGGGGGTAGTGCACTCCATCAACCTCCTGGGAATGGAAATTTAGCTGATACACTCAAATTCCTGGGAACACTCAAATTCCTTTCTGTGTCACCCAGAATAAAATCTCATTTCCCATTACAAATCCACTAAGTAAAAGCAAAGGCTGAAAGCTGCCAATCTAATCACTGAAGGGAAACAAGTAAAGCCCAAGGAATTTATGCAGACCTTCATGGCTCATTCTTACTAGTGCTTACCTGTCTACCTACCAATCAGGAGGTTGTTTTGCCTGTAATTCTACATACCATGACAATTGAGGTGAGATTTCTTTTCCCCTTTACTGTGTTCTCTTTCTTCTCCAAAGTACAGACGAGCAAGAATCGTTGTGTGGGATAGTGAGAGTATCTTGCTTTGGGCTAAGTATCTCAGAAGAGCTATGCAGACCAATTTAGAGGCACCATTTACATCCAGAATGTTAAAGTTCTGCCATCTGGCAGACTCTTTCCCTCCACCATCACAAATAAGATTATTATGTTATTTTAAATTCTTCATTAGTCTGATCTTGATAAATGTCAGCAAACACAAGCATTTCAGTATACAAAGAACAGAAAAAGAAAATTGTAGATAAACTGCAAATCTCCATTATGGACAGGGTTTTATAAGTATAAACTAAATTCAGCGTAATTCATTCCCAATCTGTTCTGCTTATCTGGTTGTTTTTTTTTTCCCTCTGAACCTCCTTCTGTTCTCTCCATTTCTAAAAATATTCATTGACACTTTTTTT
>CM053593.1:121111812-121131438 GCA_028646575.1 Pseudocheirus occidentalis
AGAGAGAGAGAGAGAGAGAGAGAGAGAGAGAGAGAGAGAGAGAGAGAGAGAGAGAGAGATCATTGGTAACTTTGGAAGCATTTCAGCTGAATAATGAGATCAGAAGTCATATTACAGGAGGTTTATGCCATTATGGCCATATGCCAAAATTTGTTCGACAAATTCTCCAGCTGATGGATATCTCCTTCATTTACAATTCTTTACTAAAAATATGCTGCTATGAATATTTTTGTATATATGGATCCTTTCCCTCTTTCTTTGATCTACTCTTTTGGTTGGGGATACATGTCTCAAAGTGATATTACTGTGTCAAAGAGTATGACAGTTTAGTGACATTTTGGGTATACCTTCAAATTGCTTTTGAGTGTAGCTGTGACAATTCTTGACTTTACCAAAATGGCATTGGTGTGCTTATAAAGCAATTTAGGTAGCATTTTATCATGTTGGCATGATTAAGCCATGAATGATTAATTAATATCTCTCCCAATATTTAGAGTTGTCTTTATTTCTTTAAAGAATATCTTGTAGTTGTATTCATATAATTACTATACATGTCTTGTTAGGTAGACAATCAAATATTTTATACATTCTATAGTTATTACAAATGGAATTTCTATTTCTATTATATCTGGCTGGGTTTGAGTAGCAATGTACAGAAAATTTGATTTGTATTGATTTATTTTATATCCTGCTACTTTGCTAAAGTTATTGTTTGAATTAATTTTAATTGCTTTTCTATGGTTCTTTAAGTAGAATATAATATCATTTACATTAAGTGATAATTTTCTTTACTCTTTGCATGTATTTATTATAATTCTTTTTTTCTTGTCTTATTGCACTCTCCTCTCTCTCTTTCTCCTTATAGATATATAGTCCATATATCTGTATCGAGTAATAGTGGTGATAATGGACATCCTTGCTTTACTTCTGATATTATTGAAAGGGCCTCTAATGTTTATTATAGATTAATAAGTGTAATAATGAGTCATTGCTTTAGATAGTTGCTAGTCAACATATTAAAGAAAGATTCATTGATGCCTGTGTTTTAAAATATTTTTAACAGAAGTGGATATTGTATTTAAAATTTTTCCCTTTGTTCTTATTAATATAATCATGTGATTTTTAAAATTATATTTGTTATGATTATGGACTATGTTTGTAGTTTTCCTAATTTTGTACCATGGCAGCTAGATGGCACAGTGAATAAAGCACCAGACCTAGTGTCAGGAAGATCTGAGTTCAAATCCAGCCGAAACACTTATAAGCTTTGTGACCCTGGGCAAGTCACTTAACTGTTTGCCTCAGTTTCCTTATTTGTAAAATGAACTGGAGAAGGAAATGGTAAACCACTCTAGTATCTTTGTCAAGAAAACCCCAAATGGGGTCATGAAGAATCAGACATGACTGAAACAACTGAACAACAATATTGTTGTTTATTCTTGATATAAATCTAATCTGCTCATAGTATATTTTGGTAATCTTTTATTCACTGTTTTTACATCACTACTCATTACGGTTATTGGTCTATAGTTTTTCCTCTTTAATTTGTCTCTCCATGGTTTGGGTATCATGACCATATTTATATCCTAGAAGGGATTTGGTAGGATTCCTTCTTTTTTATTTTTACAAATAGTTTGTATAATGTTAGAATTAATTGTTCTTTCAATATTTGATAGAATTGACTTGAAAGTCCATCTATCCATGGGAGTTTTCTCCTTGATAATTCATTTAAGCTTTTTTCAGTTTCTTTTTCTGAAATTAGGTTATTTAAATGCTTGTCTTTTTATACCCAAAAAGGTGGGAGTTTAAATTGCCTGAAAGAAATGAGGAGGTGGACAAGGTAGGAAAATAAGAATGTTGAAGGATATTTATGAATATGAGATACTAGGATTTTCTTGGATGTTCAGAAATAACAAAAAATTTGGATGATTTTGTGATGGAGCTTCTTAGTTAAACTAATTAAAACTTTATGTAATCATCTTTAGTGTTTGTGTTTCTAATATACTTATAATTTTAATCAATAATCAGTTATTAAAGACCACCTCTGTGCTAGGCACTTTGCTAGGCATTGAGGAAAAAAAAGATAAAAATGAAACAGTCCATACTATTAAAGAACTTGTATTTTAAAGAGGATGTACAATATATTCAGGTTAACAGACAACACTAAAATGATTTGCTAACCTTTCACTTTTCTTTTATTCTGTGGCTATAATTCAAAACCATGTCACCTACAAGGAAAGATAGAACCTGAGTGATATTTATCCTGCCAAAAAGGTGGTTTCCTAAGATTGTCTTCTGAGGGAAAAGGGATATAACAACACACATGTACACCTGCATATCCACCTGCATACACACTCCCATAGCACTTACCTCCCATGCCTAATCTATCCTAGCTCAAAACATCAAAAAAGTATCTCATATTAATACAGAAGGTTTCTTCAGAGTTTTCAAACAAAGGGCATTTTTTTTCCTGTATCCTCAATGAGTAGACACTCAGGGCGAATAGAAAGCAGTCATCAGAGCCAAGAAAATCTGTATTCAAGACATTCCTCTGATCCATACTAGCTGTGTCACACTGGGCAAGTCACTTAACTTCTCAGTGGTCTAAGTCAGTTGTTGTCAAACTCAAATAGGAAAAGATCCTAATGGGTCTCTTACTGACTTAGAAAACCACAAATTAACAATATCTGTATCTTACTGTATTTTAATTTGTTAAACATTTCCTAACTGCATTTTATTCTACTTCTGCTGTACCTGGGAGTTTTGTGGCCTGAGCTTGACATCTCTCATCTTGGCAAGTCTCTAAGATTATGAGTTGCAGAAAAGTTACTGTCCTATACTGATAGACAGTTTCCTCTTGGGGAATTCTCTATACCAATGAAATCTCAGGTCCAGTTCCTGCTTCTACCTTCTTCAGTGGGTAGCCCAGTTTATGGCACAGAGCAGTTATGTAATAACTATTTGTTGACTTGAACTGTGTAAAAAATTGGGCCCAGGAATTAATGATATAAAGAATAATCCCTATTAAATCATGTAATGATCAAAAAACCTGTTGCCAGTTTCATTCGTGTTATATTGAAAGAAGGACAAGGCAGCAGGGATGGGTAGAATGGGTGGAACTCTAGGTTCCAGAATGGTGGCCCTACATCAGATATTGATACTTAAGGAGGACGGAGATTTCTGAGTCTTGAAGGAAAGAGTAAGGTATCAACCCACTATTTGTTTTGGTTTTT
Organism: Pseudocheirus occidentalis; assembly: GCA_028646575.1. Lineage (NCBI taxonomy): Eukaryota > Metazoa > Chordata > Mammalia > Diprotodontia > Pseudocheiridae > Pseudocheirus > Pseudocheirus occidentalis. The sequence goes on from CM053593.1 coordinate 121,115,046, forward strand.
TTCCTTTTTAAAGCAGCCCATTCTTGGCAGGGCATGCTGTCTACATAACAATTAATTCATCACTATAGACTGTTACTGCCTCTGTCTTTGCAGGTGAGTGGCTCCATATCCTGGTATGGGACACTGGGCTCTCACACTCAACAGCTGTCAGCTGATATGGCCTCCTATAAATGGCCATGCCCTGTAATGTGTGACTGGCACCAGACAACTGAAGGAAGTAGGTTGTCTTGTGATCAACACTCACTCCTTTGAGCTGTAAGGCTGAAGGCCATAATCCAATACTGTCTTATTATTCTGAAACCTAAATTTGTTTTCCTCCTGATTTGATAACTCATTTAAGTCCATTCTAGGATTTCTTGGCTTTCATATTCCAAAACGTTTTATTGTCTTTAAAATAAAATGAATGATGAAATAATGTGGTCTAGCAAATTTACCAAGGATGAGCAAATTTACTCAATTGAAAATATCAAAAGGATGACTGTACAGAGAGTGAAGAGGATAGGGTAGGAAGGGATCATTGGATTCATCTTTTTTGGTCCCCTCAATATGAAAATTAATAAACTGAAGCCCAGAGTAATAAAGAATATTGCCCAAGGTCATACAATAGAGTCAGGATGTAAAGCGCAATCTTATAACTCAAGTTGAATTTCCTTCCTCTCCGCTTCCCTTGTACCTCCCAAAGTAAATATATGATTGATGCTATTTAAAAAGAAACTAAAACAACTCTTTCATTTCCCAGTATTTCTGTCTCCCTTGGCCCAACAGAGCTCTTCCTTAGAACAAACAAACACATCAACGCCCTGACCACATCTAACAACAAAGGCTTCCAAGTTTGCACTTTGGATTCACAGCATCTTTTCCGAGAGGAGGGAGGTATGCTGTGCTGCCAGTCCTTTCAAGACACAATTGGTCCCTGCATTGATTAAGAGCTTTGATGATTCTCAGGGTTGTTTTCCTTTGCATTATTGTAGTTATTGTATACTTGTTCTCTGTTCTGCTTACTTTGCTCTGTTAGTTTGTGTAACCCCTGCTGATTTCCCCATATTCATTCCCTCTTCATATTCATATGACATATCATCCAATTGCATTCGTTTTCATTCGTGGGTTACAGTTTTTGAGCCATATTCTAATCAATGGGAATCTACTTTGTTGCCAGTTTCTTAACTCTAAAAACAAATTCCTGCTATAAATATTTTTTGTATATAACGCAGTTCCACAGGAAGTGCTTCAATCCAACTCCCTCTTCCTCCCACATGTATATATGGGATCTTCTTCTCTGACTTTAACTCCTTGGGGAAGTTTCCACTAAGTCTGGAAAGTTTTCAGTGGAAAGTCAAAGGAATGAATTTATTTCTTCAGCCAAATGCCTCTAGAACACTTTTTCATTTGGAAGCAACTGGTTTTTATACCTTTTAAAGTATGTCAATGCCAGATATAATGAGTCCTACTTTATTTTCATTTCTGCATTGAAAATATCACTTTGGCATAATGAATATACTTCCAAATTTCAACAGATGATCCATATTTCAACTAGTATCCACTTCAAAGAATTCCTAATATTGTTCAATGGAATAATTCATATACCCCTGAGGTTCATTGTAGCAGGATCTCATGTGTATTTGTATGGAATAAAATGGAGAATTGTTGAGGTAGAGAATCAGAAGACAAGACTAAATATTTGCTGGCTATTCTTACCCATCTCTTATGCAGATGTAGAATCTTTTCCTCCTTATGATATCCAACTACTGTCTACTTTTATCTATGGTGAAGGCCAACTAGGCCACCTTTTGCCTCAAGTTTTACCTAACCTTTAACTACTGAATGGGTAGTTAAAGACAAACTTTAGATCTGGGAAACTGAGACAGACTGAGATCTGGGAAAGACCTTAGATTAAAAAGGTCAAGGTCTCCCACTGCATCTGAGGCCATCACTAGTTGTCCTGAACTGCTTTCCTACTGGATTCTGTCATCTGACTCTGGAGGAGGCCGATGATTTTGCAAAGCTCTGCCTCACTTAAATCCAATTCACTTGCAAGATAAAACATCACTTTCTTAATGTCATTGGTTCTCTCCCAGAACTAAGAATGAACAAAATAACTTTTATCTACCCAGCACCAATCTGATTCTAGCAAAACCTTGGGAATATAAGTCCAAACTGAGAATAGTAGGTTAGGGATAGGGAACCTGAAGGAGTACTGTTTTCTGGTCCATAGCAGCCACAGGAGTATTGAAATATCCCCACTATCTATGTCATTGTCCTGATGGTGGGAGTTAAAGAAAGGAAAGGAGACACTGCAGGTCAATGCTTTAGGATTATCAGTCTTTTAGATTAGATCAAGGACGGTTTAGGACCATACCCAGCCTTCTGGGTATGCTTCAGAAGATATTTCACTTTCTAGCCTACTACGATGCAAAATGATGTTCTTGGAGTTAGCCTAGCAGGAAGAGAAAGTAATGTCCCATTAAATTTGATTTCTTATTAACCTGCCCTATCATTGACTAGTCTATGGTTTGAAGGTGACCCTCTCACTTCTCATTCCCCTCTTTTCTCCTTCTGTAAAATTCGGACTAATAATTAAGACCTACCTCTAAAACAGTTTTAAGTTATTCCATCATGGATGAGAGACTGTATAGCCATGCATGGTAATGTTAGCATCACTGTATGTGTCACTGCTATTGCTGCAGTCTCAGTTATTAATTTATTCCCTCATTACTCTTCTGGGCTGGGCCCTACCCATTATTGTTCTTACTGTATTGAAAATTAGGGAAAGTAGTAACAAGGAGGTTATATTTGGTGGGGTTTTTTTTTGGAGGGCAATTGGGGTTAAGTGACTTGCCCAAGGTCACACGGCTAGTTTTTGTGTTAAGTGTCTGAAGCCGGATTTGAACTCAGGTCCTCCTGACTCCAGGGCCAGTGCTCTATTCACTGCACCATCTAGCTGCCCCAAGGAGGTTATATTTGGTATCTCCAGCAAGTTCAGTCTCTTTGATGTTTGTGGGTATTAACTAATCAGAAGCAAAGACAGGGAGAAGTTAAATATGAGATGTTTTCAATGCCAGACTGAAACTACCTGCTATGATATAATATGAGCCACCCCTTAGTGATGGTAAATTACGTAAGAATCATTTGAATTAGCAAGGAAACTATGTCCAGTTCAGTTCTGTCTGGTAAAGTAGCTTTCAAACTCAGAAGAAAAGGGTAGTGCTGTCTTATTTAGGAAAGGAAGAAGGGAATAAGTGCCAGGAACTATGGTAAGCATTTTTACAGATACCTTGTTTGATCCACAATCCAACCCTGTAAGATAGGTATTATTATTATTATCCTCATTTTACATTTGGGGAAACTGAGGCAAGCAGGGTCACACAGCCAGTAAGCTCTAAGGCTAGATTCTTCCTAAATCCAAGTCTTTGTTTCTAAACAGTTATTTCTCTCTCTTTCTCTGTGTCTCTCTCTGTCTCTCTTTCTCATTTATATCAGGTTGTTGGGGGGGGGGTGCCATGACAAAGACCTGGAAACAAAGGTGGGGCCATCAGTTGGAGAATGACTGAGCAAATTATGGCATCAGAATGTCATGGAATACAATTTTGTTCTAAATCCAGGCCCAGCACTCTGGTCATTGTACCACCTAGTTTCCTATTTAAGACTTTCTTCTGATAATCACCTCCTTTGCCCTTCACCCCAATTTTGTAATGGCCTGATCAATGGCCTCTGATCCTTAGTATACTGGAATCTAAAAGATCATTAGGAAAAGCTTCATGAAGGAGGCAGAATGATATGGAGAATTCATTGACTTATCAGGAGACCCAGGTTCTGTTTCCATCTCTGCTACCAACTTGCATCTGACTGTGAATACTCCATCTCATGTTACTCACCTGTAAAGTAAGTGGGTATATTAGCAACCACACTGGCATATCCAGAATGGCTACTAGCACAGGTTTTTAGATCTGCTTTACTAGGAAAAATAACTTTTTAAGGGTTCAACAATCTTTTATAATTACATTCACTATTTCAGGGGAAAAGTCAGCACCCTGAACTTCAGAGAAAATACAAATAGAAAATCAGAGAAAATACAAGCAGAGAAATAAAGACCAACAGACAGGGCCCTGACTGCTTGAATCCACTATACACCTTGCATACACCCCTGGTTTCAGAGAGCCTTTACTGTTGAACCGTCAGGGAGCTCTGAAAATACAGCCACTCAGAATCTGGACCAGGGAATCACAAAATCCTTCTCATAACTGAGCTTCCAAAGCAAAATACCAACTCAGAGTGTATATATATATATACATATATGTATGTATACTTCTCAAAGCCAGAAGGTATTGCAACCCTCATGACTCAGTGCCTAATTAGAAATTAGCAAAAGGTGTGAAAGCCTTCCTACAAGCAAACTCTCCTTAATAGGTGCCATGTGAGGCCTATTTATGAGCAAGGAAGAGCTTATATCCCGTTAAAATTACAGGGCATTAGATAATCTCTAAAGTCCCTGATAACTGCCATTTTGTGACTTCTCAAATCCAGCACATTTGGGAACTGGAAGATTTTAGTTTCCTCTGCCTCTCTTTTTTTAACTTCTCCAAAAAGCAGAAAATTATTGCCTTTTAAATTTTGATTGTCCTTTAAACTTTTATGTTTTTCAGATAACAAATTTATTTTCTCTCCCTTCTACCTCCCAATCCAATTGAGCCTTGTGACAAATATAGTCAAGTAAAAAAATTTCTGCCTTTGCCATGGCCACAAATGTATGTCTCACTCTGCATCTTGAGTCTAGCACATCTCTATTAGGAAGTGAGTAGTATATTTTCTCATTGGTCCTCTGGAATCAGGCGTGGTCATTTTATTGATCAGAATTCTTAAGTTTTTCAGAGTTCTTTGTCCTTACAATTCTGCTTGCTTCACTCTGTATCAGTTCATACAAGTCTTCCCAGGTTTCTTTGAACCTTTAAGTCTTTATTTCTTAGAACAACATTGTATTCCATTACATTTTGATGCCATAATTTGCTCAGCCATTCTCCAAGTGATGGCCCCACCTTTGTTTCCAATTCTTTTGTCACTACAAAAAAAAAGTTGATATAAATGAAAGAGACAGACAGAGAGAAATAACTGTTTAGAAACAAAGAAGAAAAAAGTATGCAGACACACACACACACATACACCTATACCCGTCATTTTCCTCTTTACTCATGGTATAGGCCTACTTCTAGTATCACTAGTTCAAAGAATACATATGGTTTAGTTACTTTATGAGCATAGTTCCAAACTTTTCCAGAATGACTGGATCATTCCCAGCTCCACCAATAGTGCATTAATCTGCCCAGTTTCTCATAGCCCCTTCTATATTTGTCGTTTTCCATTTTTGTCAGTTTTATTGACATGAGGTAAAACTTCAGTTACTGAAAGTTAGAGAAATACATGTGTATTTCTCTATTAGTGATTTGATACATTTTTCATGTGTTTACTAGTTGCTTGCATTTCTTCCTTGAAAAACTACCCATTTACATGTTTAGCTCTTTTTTTCTCTTGGGAAATGGCACTTCTTTTAAGTTTAAATCCAAATCTTTTATGTATTGGGAAGGAGGCCTTTATCAGTGAGATATGCTGCAAAGATTGGGAGTCTTGGATGAATGAGAACATAGAATGATGATTTGGGGGTACTGTATTAACTATTCAGGGCACAGAATGAAAAAAGTATGTGAACCACAGCCCGCTTAATAGTATTTCTTCACAGTTGTTTCATGTAATGATCCATTGACATATTCAATTTTTTCAGGCGTTCCTTCCCCATGTGATGTGCTAGCGGAACTCTAATAATAATTTAGGCAGTCCTGTAAATTATTAGTCAGTTCCTAACTGTCTGTCTTAGGGAAGGACAGCATTGCTATAAATCTTCTCCAAAGCTTTTCTAGTTTATTTTGTTCTTCACTTCAGACCCTCCTAGTTTGTCTTCCTATAATGTTGTTCCCCTTGGAGGAACTTGTCACTTGTTACCTGTTGACCTTGGGTAAGTTATACAACCTCACTGGGCCTTGGATTCCTTATTTCTAAAATTAAGGCATTTGGCACACAATTTAGGAGTTTTGAACCTCAGGTCCAGGAACTCTTTTTCTAAACAAATATTTTGATATCTATATTTCCATACCAGGGATCTGTTCTGGGCCCTCTTCTCTCCTCTCTCTAGACTATTTTACAGCTCCCATTGGATTTAATGGTCATCTCCATGTCAATGATTATCAGACCTACTTATTTAGCCCCAGCTTCAAGACTCCTATCTATAGCCCTATTAGAAATCTCAAACTGGATGCCCCGAAGAGGGAGGGGTGAGAGAGCAAATATGCATTTCACAGCACTTGCTGTATGCCAGGAACTGTGCTCAATGCTTTTTAAAAAATGTCTCATTTGGTCCTCACAAGAGCCTTGGAAGGTTTGTATTACTATTATCCTCCTCTTATTATTGAGGAAACTGAGGCAAACAGGTTAAATGACTTACCCAATGTCACACAGCAATTAAGTGTCTAAGGCTGGATTTGGACTTGGGGTGGTTGGTTGGTCGCTCTGACTTGAATCTCTTCTCACACCAATCAGTACTCCAGTCAACTATCAAATTAATCTTTCTAGAGTTTAGTTCTGATCATGTCAGGCTCCTCTGTTCTCCCTGTCACCTACAGGATCAAATGCAAAAACCTCTGTTACGCATCATTCAAAACCCTTCATAACCTGGCCTTTTCTGCCTTTCTAGTCTTCTGTCTTACCCCCATGGGCTCTGTATTCCAGTGACATTGGCCTTTGCTGTTCCTTGCACAAGACACTTTTTCTCAACTCTGAGCATTTTTGCCAGCTGTTCCTGGGGCCTGGAATGCTCTCCCTCTTCATCTCTGCCTCCTGCCTTCCTTGGCTTCCTTTAGGACCTGGTTAAAATCCCATCTTTTGCACAAGAAACTTTGCCCAATCCCCTTCATGCCAGTGCCTTCCTACAACTTCTGTATGTATCTTGCTTGTACCTAGCTTATAGTAGGTACCTAATGAGTGTTTATTGACTGACACTGTAGATGCTTAATACTCATTGACTAACTTACTGATTTCAATATAATTGGTTTCTTTTGTAATCCTAGGTATTTTATTTATGCATTTAAAAACTGACAGGAAATCTAAAGACTTCAACAAACTGTCAAAGTGATCCATTACTCCCCAAAAGTTTAAGAAGCCCTGGCATAGATGGCCTCTAAGGTCTCTTCCATCTACCAGTCTGAAAAGATTTAATGCCCTCAGGATTTCTGGATACCAATAACTAATCAGGGGAGATGGCTCTGGAGCCAGCTGAATTAAAAGAAGTCCCCTTGGTATTAAAAATACATCCTTCAAAGTGGCTAATCCACAGGTAGCAAATTGAAAGCTGACTCTGTTACATCTATATTTGTGTGTATCTGTGTGTGTATAGATATATGTATATACTTACACACACTTATACATATATACTTATAGACATAGATATAGATATATAGATATGGATATAGATATATAGAGAGATATACATATATATATATAGACATATATATAGATAGACAGTCAGATAGACAGATAGACAGACAGACAGACAGACAGACCTATACTTGACAATTGAATAAACACTGGATTAGATTCAACAAATCGTGGTCCACCAAGTGCCTCTCCCCTTCCCACTCTTTCCTTGCTCTGCTATGTGGTGGGGGTAGTAGTGGAGGGAGAGCTCATACTAGTCATTTAGAAGGAGTTGAGGAGAGAGCCAAGGTGTTCAAGGCTAAATGAGAGCTGGCCCTCTCCCTTTTCCCTCTTTCCTTACTTCTCTAATTCGTTTCTCTACTTTGTCCTAATTCTCCACCTCTGTTCTCCCACCATTGGCTTTTCTTTTCCTGAGAGAGATAACAATTTAGTGTGAATATGAACAAAATAATTAAGCAAGAGTAAATGGTCAGTAAGCTCAGTTTGCACACCCAGAGGATATTTGTCCCTGCAAACTGGAGCTACTTAACCAAAAGAATCCTCAGCTGATGTTATTGGCGTGGGAGTGGGGAGGGGAAAAGGGAGAGGAGACACTGTAGAGGTCAGGTCATTCTGGTGCCTTGTGCATCCTTTTGGGCTGCTGCCCAGCTCCTTCTTAACATCATCTCTCATCTCACACTTCTAACACGACCAAACTAGACCTTTGAAGAATAAAATCCTGGCAATCCTTTATTTACAAATGTCCAGGCTTGGTCCTGAGGTCCATGTTGTACCTTCATCCAGGGAAAGAAAATCCATCTTGTTTTTCCTTAGTTACAATGACTCCCTGACAACATAGCTCTCACCTATTTCAGTTCCACAGCTCTGTCTCCCATCCATCCACCATCCTCGCCTTCTCCTCCTATTGCTTTCCAACCCCACTCTACAACTCTTTCTCCTGTGACTTCAGGGTGGCTCCAAGTTTGGCAGTGTTGAAGGGGTTGTGGTGGGGGAGCCCCTGTTCCTACTGTGAAGTTGGATTAGAAAGTTGAGAGGAGAAAAAAAGTCCCACTCCAGAAGTGTGCTAAAGTTAGCTTGGACTGACTTGGGAAACCTGAAATTGGGGCTTGGTTTATTGTTTTATTGACTGGCTAGACTTAAGAAAGTATTAGGGGGGAAAGTTAATAATGTAAATTAAACCTATAAGTGTTCTGAAAAAAAGTTATTTTTGGAGACCCAGTAAATGCTAACATTTACCAACACACCCTTGCCCTACTCCCAGTCAGGGGAGATGTGCCTGATATTTAAACTAGAACTTTGAATCCTTTTTTCTATAAGAACATGATAATAAATGGCAATTAGATTCAAAACTATTAGTATTATACTTGAGGTGGAAGTTATATTATAACTGTACTTTGCACTCTTAAACAATATTTTATTGATACCTTTTTAAAACATCACTTTCACTTCCCAGTACTACCTCTTGCTCCTCTCTGCATAAAATTCTTCCTTGTAACAAAGCAAGACAAATCTCCAGGTCTTTGGTTCTGTGCTTCTTTGTGAACACCCCTCTGCTTAGAGGATGGACAGTGTGAAGAGGGGTATTGCTTTATACTCGTTAAAGCTTCCACAGACATTTTATTTGATCCTCCCAAGCACCCAGCAAGGCAGGCAGAACAACAGTTATTTTGTTTGTTTTACAGATAATAATAGTTAACATTTATAGAACTTTAAAAATGTAAAAGGCATTTTGTCTTAATTATTTTATTTGATGAACCCAGTAACCCTGTTAGGAGACTGATACTATCTATCCTCATTTTTAAATATAGGAAACCCACACTCCAAGTCTCACACAGTGAATAAATGTCTGAGATCTTCCTGGCACCCAAAGCTACACAGCTCATCCAATAAACCAGGCAACCTCTTAGGTGAAGGAACAGAGCCCTCAAGATCCTAAGTCTCCCCTGAGATCACAGGGCTAAGGACTGGCAGACCTCAGATTAAAATCCAGGATTTCTGACACCAAGTCAAGTGTGTTTTCCATTTATTTGTTGATTGGTTTGGTAATCTATCAACCCCTTATGGCTTTGTTTTTATGGGAAAACATATTTCAAAGTTTGAAGCAATCTGATTTGCAATAAGCTTTTGAAGCATGACTCATTGGTTAAATGAGGACTGTTTATACGTGGAGTCAGCATTATTTAGTAGTGGGTGCTTGCATACCACCCATCTGCTTTTCCATAGTTTTTTGCAAATGGCTCTATACCTCAAAGGGCTCACTCAGTAAGAATAAGGAGAGAGGGAAAAAAAAATATGTTGGTAGACACAACAAATATCCAAGTCCTAGAACAGAGAATTTGGGAAGATAGTCTCTTATGTAGAGAAGTTCTATAAAATGATCAGAGGGATAAATGTAAGAATTTCAAGGGACTGCTAAACCTGAGGAAGTGAAAAAGGAATCTTCCCTATGATTGAACCAGTTGAGCTCATCTCAGAGACGAGCTAAAGATAAACTCTTAGTTTATCTTCTAAATCAGGACAATCCTAGTGCCCATTCAGGTTTCTCTGGTTTAAAAATGGACTGAGGTTGAAAGACCAGCCCTGTCTTTTATACTAAATAGGTATGTACATCTGGCAAATTGAGGATGAGGCTGTTCATAGAAAGGACTGCTGGAACCAGTTGTCATTTGCTGAGTAGGGTGAGCCCGGGGATGGAAGCTCATCAGGCTGAAATGCCTGGGGTGTCCCACCTCTCATTACCATATCCAGCCAATATCAGTGGATAGGACTTCACAGACTAGAAAAAATGGTATCATTTGGTGGTTGTTGAATAGTATCTGTCATATCCAACTCTCCATGACTCCATTTGGGGGTTTTCTTAGTAAAGATTCCAGAATGATTTACCATTTCTGTTTTCAGCTCATTTTACAGATGAGGAACTTTGGCAAACAGAGTTAAGTGACTTGCCCAGGGTCACACAGGTAGTAACTGTCTGAAGACAGATTTGAACTCATGAGGATAGAACTCGTTCCAAACCCAGTACTATATCCATTGCACCACCTAACTGCCTCTTTGGTACAGTTCATTAAATTACAGAAACAAATAATTTTATTTCATTTCTACACCATCCTCATTTCCAGATATATCTTAAGGTCTTTAAAAGACCTACCTTTGCAATTTTTTAAAGACAATTCAACTTTCTCTCCTCCTGGTCAATCCATAGCCTTGCCCATTATACTGTGTATGCCCAAGATATATGCACTGAAGAACCAGCTCCATAGGTTGTCCCACTGAATATCATAGTGGCTAGATAGATAGATAGATAGATAGATAGATAGATAGATAGATGGATGGATGGATGGATGGATAGATGATAGATACATAGATGGATAGATAGATGGATAGATGGATGGATAGATAGATAGATAGGTGGAACACTTATTAAGCATTTATTTTGTGCTACACACTGGGATATAAATACAAGCAATCAAGGTAGTCCCTTTGTTTATATTCTTATGGGGGAAGACAACACATAAAAGGGATGTGGGAAGTAAGGAAATGACAGAGTAGAAGAGTGCTGGCAAAGAGGTAGAGGTGTCTAGAAAGTAGATGGAATCAGATGGGAAATGCTAGTAGTCTGCTATATAGTGTCTGTAGTCTAGACAATATAGTCGTTATCTACTTGGTTTCTCCTGTGTGTATAGTCAGGCAAATTATTATGTGATTAGAGATATTATTTCAGTTCTGCAATTTTCTGGGCCTTGATGCAAGCAGCATAGTATCATCTGCAAGCAAAAGTATGTGGAGAACTTTGACTTCAAATAAATACATAAATAGTACAATACAGGTTGTTTATAGTTATTTGCTATTACAAATAAAAAGCTAATGAATATTTTCATATAGCTAAAAGTATTTTTATGTGAATAAGGCTTTGTGTTTATTGACATTGTTCAATAAAATTATAGTATTGGGATTAATTTCAAAAGGCATGATCAGTTTTCAAATTGATCTTCAAATTATAGTAGTCTGCAGTTCTCTCAACAATATATGGATACTTTACTTTGCAAACTTGCCAACATTATATTTTTTTACTTTTTGCTATTTTTGTGAGTATAAAGTGATATTTTGATGTAGTTTTGATGTTCATTTCTCTGATTATTAGAGAATATGGCATTTTATGTGGTTTTTTTTAACAGTTTGTATTTTCTCTTTAGAAAATTATCTGTTCATGTTCTTTGTTTCATTACAGAATATCTTACTGAACTGTTTGTTATAGAGACCCTCAGAGATTCTGGAGGACAGAGCTTTAATTGATATGTTTACTGAAAATATATTTACCTCAGTCTGCTTCTTTCCTTTTAACTTTATATTTATTGCTTTTTATTGCATAAAACTCTTTGTACAGCATAATAATCTCCAAAAATTTCTTATTCTTGTGTGACTTATAAGAATATTATTCTCTGAAATAGGAACAAATATGTTATTCTAGTTTTTCCCATTGTATTGGATAATTCAATTTCTTATATTTAGCTTTTCAATTCATTCATTTCAAAGGAAGAACATACATACTTTTGTATTATTTCTGTTATTAATTTAAACTTAACCACTATAAACCGAATTCTTCTGTCAAATTAATAACCATGTAGGTTTCTTTAATTTGGACTTCCCCTTATCCAAAGATAGGAACTTAGTTTGGGGATGTCACCGTTGTGTTCCCTTCTATTTCCCCACTTCTTTCTCTTTCCCTGAAACACCTTTCTGAAACTCTTATTAAATTTAGTGATTTAGCCAGTACAATTCTGTGAGTGTTCTTGCATTGTGTGCAACTGGTTCATCTTGATTTTAATTGCTTTAAGTACTTGTCTTTTTGACTGGTAGACACATGTTGGAATACTTACTTGAAGAGCTACATTTGGCTTTGTGCAAACCTTTAATATGTCTATTTCTTGCTTTGAAGCTGTATAGTGTATTTGACTGGGTTGTTAATTATTGGCTCTTGGTTTACGATTCTTAATATTTATATATAGTATTCACTTTTCTCCATTTGTATCTTGTCTTCCTCGAGATGTTATCTGTCATTCTGATTAATATTCCCAGGTCCTGTCTTTTTCCTGGGAGTGTGACATATTTTCACTTTAATAATATAATATTAAAGTTTGACTATAATGTGTCTAGGAATGCTGATTTTTGGGGTCTTTCTTTTTCCTACATCAGAACCTGGTGGGTTCTTTAATATATGACAGCTTGCTTTTGCTAATTTTTGGAAGTTTTTTTCTTTGATTTCAAGAAATATAGGTATATTTTGTTTTTCTAAATTAGCTGGGATGCCAGCAATACTGACATTTCAGCATTTTCACTGCTCCTCCAGGTCTGTCATTTGATTCGGCATGTTTTCCAAATCTTTGCGTAATTCATTGATTTTCTGCACCCAGTTTATTTTCATTGGCTACAACTCTCTTTCTTCATACTACTAAGTCATTGATTCTTAAAAATTTCATATCATATTGGCCATTTTCATACTTATATTCTTCCAGTGCTTTTTTAAAGCATCTTTTAATTCTAATTTAAGTTTGTCCCATGATTGTTAAACTTTCTTTTTGGTTCTTTTTTTAAAAAAATTCAGTTTAGTAAACATTTAATAAATGCTTACTGTGAACAAGGTGCTAAATTAGGCACTGAGGATACAAAGACAATATTCTCTCTCTCTCTCATACACGCACACACACACGTTCTCTTGGATGAGCTTTTGATCTTGTTTACTTGCCAGTGTAAATTATGATTTGACTTTCAAAAAAGTTTTATTAAGAGATCTCTCAGAATTTCTTCTATTGTTCCCTTTTCCATCTGTGTTTGTTTCTACCATTTTAGGTAATTTAGCTGCTTTGTGGTTTTTGTGGGTTTTTTTAATTGTGTTAAAATTCTCTTTGCTCATTTTCTGTTGTTGGTTTTTAAAATAATATTTAACTGTTCTTCTTTTGTTGTTTTCTAGTTATTACTCTTTGAAAGCAGTCTTTCTTTATATCCCCAGGTCTTACGCAGTGCCTTGCATATAGTAGGCATACTATAAATATTTGTTGACTGACTTTTTTTTTAAGGGGTATGTGAAGAATCTAGCTTCAGAAGCTCTCATTCTGCCATCTTATTACTATTTCTAGGAAAGAAGTATTACCAAAGATGAGACTTGAAAGAAGAAAGGTGGAGACTGATACAAACATGCCCTATCCCCAAATCTGATTGAGATTGCTTAGGTATATCATACCTGAAGATTGGAAGATAGATTAGATGACCTTTTGGATGTTACTTTCATCTCTATGATTTCCTGATAGCAAATGAATCAAGAATGTTTTGCCTCTAGGAGAAACTGAAAATTCTCAGTCTGACATTTAAAACCCTCAGAATGTGGTCTGATTCTGACCTAATTTTCCATACTTATTTCATATTTCTCCTTTATGCACTCCCCATTCCAGTAAAACTGGCCTACTAACCTTTCCCTGTAACCAGTGTGCCATCTCCTAACTTTGTACCTTTGTACATTCTATACTTGGAATGATGAAATCTATGTCTTCTCACCTGTACCTCATAAGCTCAGCTCAGATGCCACATGAAGCTTTTCCTGCTCCTCCAATAATTAGCTCTATCTCACTCTTCACATTATTTTGCATGTCTTTGTATATGTTGCATTCCCCTAGTAGAATGTAAGCTTCTGGAGGACAGGAGCTATTTTTTTCTTTGTGTACTAAGCAGCATATAGCATAGTGACTGTAAAATGCAAGCACTTAATACCTGTTTCTTACATTTAATTAAATTGAGGTTTTGCAAATAAATGTTTCTCTTTTTGTTCTCCCTCCCCCCTTTTCCTTCCTTCTTCCCTTCCTTCTTTTCTTTTTCTTTCTATCTTTCATTCTTTTCTTCCTTTCTCTTTCTTTCCATCTTCCTTCCTTCCTCCCTCATTCCCTCTCTTCCTTCCTTCCTTCCTTTCTTCCTTCCTTGCTTCCTTCCTTCCTCCCTCCCTTCCTTCCTATCTTTCCCCCTTTCTCTTTATTTCTTTGTCTCTTTCTCCCAAAATATGTGGTTTGACATTTCATTGACATTTTATTTGATTGCTCCATTCACAAAGCTCCTACTACCAATAGGACCCCCCAAGGGATCCGTGTATAGATATCTGGAAGTCCGTAGACTTGGATGAGAAAAGGTTTACATCTTTATATCAGTATAATTGATTTTCTTGGTAATCTATGTCTTTTATTTTATTTAAAATTATTACTCTGATAAGGGGTTCATAGGCTTCATCAGATTACCTACCAAAGGGGTTCATCACACACGATAGGCACTCCAGTCTTTGTGAATTGCCTGGAACATTGAGAAGTTAAGTGATTTGCTCCCAGTTGCTCAGCCAGTGCCTGTCAAAGGAGAGCCTTGAAGTCTTCTTGACTTCTTGAAAGCTCAGGCCAGCTGTCTCTCCCTTATGCAACACTGCCTGTCTGGTATGCTCCTTTTATAAATATTATCAGTAAAGCTACCATTTAAAACCAAATAATCCCCAGAAAGTTATTGGACCTAGAGTGTAGAAAGTTACTTTTATAACATTCTTTGTCAGTGTCCTTACTATAAGAAACCATGTGATATAGTAGAGATATCTACAAAGTGGATTTGGAGATAGAGAGCCTGTTTGTTCCCAGCCCTGTCACCTGTTAGACCTTAGGCAAGACACTGGACATATATGAAATTGGATATTTAAGATCGCTTGCAGATTCAGAAATCTTTCTGTTGCATCCTGGGCTATAAATTCAAGAAAAAGGTTAATGAAAAAGATATATAACAATACACTGACATCCTCTAGTTACACAATTCTGCTTTTGGTTAGACAGAGATATGAGGTTCCCTCAAGAGTTCCTCTTTCTGGAAAAAAAATTTCTTATATAGGGAAAGTATGGAGGAAGGGAAGGGAGAACTGATCAGAAATCAGTCCCATATACCAGCAACCTGTTATGTTCAGAGTATTTCACTAGGTATATATGTATATAGAGGGGTTGCTACAAAGATTAAATAAGACTGTGTTCTTGTCCTCATTGAGCTTATAGTTTACTATAGTATGACATCAAAAGATAACTTTTTCTGTACTTTAGGACATGGCATGTACATGAAAAGAGCTGCTGAGTAAGGAATGAGGAATGTCACTGATTGAGGGTAGGCCTCAAAACAGGCACAGCTAATCAGAGTCAGGGAAGACTTTGCGGAAGAGATGGTATTTAGGCTTTAAAGGGTGGGTAGAAATTCAACTGTTGAAGAGAGAAGAAGGAAGGAAGATATTTGAGATATTTTTTTAAAACATGTTCTTAATGTCTTATTTTTCTATCACAGTCATTTCTAAAACACACACACACATATATATATATTTACATACATATATACATATTCTGAACTGAACCCTACCTTATAAAGGCAAAAACGCATGATACAGTGACCCCATTGGATAATGTGCACACCCTTCTGCCCCCATATTTCTCCACTGCTCTAGAAAGGTTGGACGTTAGGACATTTCATTCTTTATTCTCTAGGATCGTTATTGCTTTTCAGTCATTCAAAGTTCAGCTTCTTTTTAGTGACCTTTTCATTTACTTTGCCATAGGCATTGTGCATATTTTCTGGGAATAGTTTGAACAAAAGCATGGAAGTACAGAGTGTGCTTGAGGTAGGTATGAGGCAGTTTCATGAAAAGGCATAGAAGAGAGTAATATAAGATAAAGCAGGAAACATATTCTACCTTAAAAAAAACTTATTTATATCTCTCTTTTTTTGGTATCACCTTCATTTCCAAATGTATCCATCTCCCCTCTCTAGAGAGCCATCCATTGTAACAAAGAATAAGAAAGAAGAAAAAGTAGGTCAACAAAACTAACCAAACACATTAGGCACATCTGTGTGTGTGTGTGTGTGT
>CM053593.1:121131938-121148272 GCA_028646575.1 Pseudocheirus occidentalis
CTCCCTTCACCCATTTTCTATCCCACCCCACCCCCCACCCAAAAAGATCTCTAACAAATACCATATTTCACCACATAATCGTCACCACCACATAATCATGGCACTCTGTTTTGTTTTGTTTTCTCCAGACCAAAATTTGGTTTATAACCTTTCATCACATAATCATTATGTGGTATCATTCTGTTCCTCAGGCCACTTAAATGGCAAACAGAGAAGCAACGTATTCACCAGTGTTATATGGATGCACATTTACTGGGAGCCGCAAGTCTAGAACTCTCGGCCGACATGTGTTGTCAGTATTCAACTTCAACATAGATTCACAAGTATTCTGTGCATCCTAATCTTGCACCAAAGACAGTTTAGTAATAAATGATTTTAGTAATGACAGCCAATTACTTTTTTCTAAAAGAGCTTCACATAATGGTTGCACCCTATTTTTTTTGCCAAAAAAAAAAGCAAAAAATTGGCATAAAATCTGCAACTACAATGCAATGATATACCATAATTTAGCAACTGCATTCAAGAGTTCCTTCAAAGCCCTGGGGACTAGTGGATCTGGTTACTTAAACCCAATACTATGTTTCTCCCTGCAACTAAGTTGTTGGAAAAGCATTTAAAATAATTTTTGATGATTATTGCTATAATTATAATAACTCACATCGATGAAGTTTTAAGTTTTACAAAGAAAATAGACAATGGGGCATGGTGGATGGAGAATCCCTAAATTCAAATCCTGGAGAAGGAAATGGCAAACCACTCCAGTGTCTTTGCCAAGAAAACCCTAAAATGGTGTCACGAAGAGTCAGTCACAACTGAAAAGACTGAATAACGAAAAAGATTCAAGTCCTTCTCCAACATGTATTGGCTTTGTGACCGCGGGCCAATCATTTAATCTCTCAGTATCTGCAGCAATTCTCTAGCTATAGATTACAGAAGAGATTCCAGTCTGCCTTTATGGATGGAATTTTTTTACTGGAAATTTAGCCCAATAAAATCACATATTTGGCGCCAAGCAAAGCATTGCAAAGGGTTTTACCAGGTCTTGTTTGATTGTGATCATGGGTTTTTTTGAGCTACATATTTGAATATCTATTATAAGATATAATATTTATGTAACACTTATCTTTTCATTCATTCAATAAACATTTATTAAGTACCTATACTGTACTAAGTGCTGGGGATACAAAGATAGGTAAAAGACAGTCCTTGTTCATAGGGATATAAAGATAGAAGACAACATGCTAATAACTGTATACATACAAGTTATATACAGGATAAATTAGAAATAATCAATAGAAAGAAGCTACTAGAAATTCTTGTGTAAGTAAGCATTTTAGCTGGGACCCAAAGGAAGCCAGGAGGCAGAGATGAGAAGGGAGAGCATTGATGCATGGGGGGGAAGCCAATGAAAATGCCTGAAGTCGGAAAGGGAATGTCTTGTTTGAGGAACAGCAAGAAGGCCAGTGTCATTGGAACCAGGACTTCTTCATATTCTTAGGTTTACCTGCAGCAATTGCAAAGAGGGCTTGCTCCATACTTCCCCTAAGTCTCCCTTGCCTCTGGCTGCTGCTTATTTGAAAGTGGGTCATAGTGTGCATTGAGCAATTAAGCATTGTACACTCCTTGATAAGGCACCATATTTTCCTTGTATCTACCTTATTTTGACATGACCCTGCTTCAGCTTGTTCAAGAACCCAGTTTCCAATTCTGCCCCTCACTTATCATTCATGTGTGACTACAGGGTACTGGCCATGTTGTCTTTGCAAACAGAGACACCTCTCAGTGCCTCAGGGCCAGATTATCCAGCTAATGTTTTCTCGAAGACACTTCTCTTTGGTGCCAGCTTTTGTCCCCTTTACCGATCACTATGACATTCAAGGAAGGGAGAGAGAGAGAAAAATTTTAAAAAAATGTGATTTCGAGTCTTAGCTTCTTGCTAGCAGCCTGGGTAAAAAGTCTTGGCAAAAGAGAAAAGTGAAAACTTTTGACCTAAGTGCAGTATCATTTGACCATGCCCTCTGAGCTTGGTGTTACCGTTGGTATTCAAGAATTGACCAGATAGGTTGTTCATGGTGTTGTTTTCTGAAAAGAACATATGGACTTCTTGTAGAAAAGGACAGCTACCAGAGGGTGGCACCAGAGGCTGCTTTTCTTGGAGTAGGTAAAAGTTCTATCTGCTCCCAGATCAACACTTTCCCACCCCACTCAAGAATGATGTCACCATACCAAAAGCCGGTGAAAGCACTGAATAGTAGCTACAACATGAAATGCAGCAGAGACTTGATCAAACATTAAAATGATCTAAGGATCTGAGTAAAAGAATAATTGCTCACATTTATATCAGCTGTCACAGGCAACCAGACTTTCAGAATGCTGTTTTCATTTTGGTTTTGTTTCCTTCGACCCCACTCTGATCATTTACTGATTCAATTCAGCCTAGTAGAGTGGCAAGAGCACTGACTCTAGAGTTCAAGGACATGGATTCAAATCTAGCTTCTCATGCCTAATGCTTTTATGACCTTGAGCAAGATACAACCCATTTCCTCATCTGTTAAAAGAAGGTATTGGACTTAAACAGACCTAGATTTTAAAGAGGTTCTTAACGTACCATCTATGAACTTGTTTTTTGTAAGGTTCTGATACTTGTATCTCAGTGTAATTGGTTTCCTTTATAATCCTATGCATTTTGTCTTTTTTTCATTTGAAAACATGATTTGGAGAAGGAGTCCTTAAGCTTCACCAGACTGCCAGTGGAATCCATGACACAAAAAAGGTTAAGAACCACTCCTTCTCTAAATCTGTTCCTCTACCTCTCCACTCCTGCCCTTCTCTTACTCATTCCCACCTACTTGTCCCCTTACATACTAGCAATAGTCTAATATGATTTTGAAGACAATAGGATCAGAAATGTGGTTATAACTTGACTCTGGGGGGAAAAAAAACATCATGGATTCCCTGACCCTCACTGACTATAAAGGCCATATGGTTTATGTTTCACTTCTAATCATGCCTCTCCCTTGAAAAATTTGTTGTCCCAGACAAATGGGCATAAAACATCTGGAACACAATTGATTCCCCCAATTTAGAACAGAAGAGTCCTCTTGGGCCTCTCAAGAGGCATAAGCATTATCATTTCCCTTGCTTCCTCAGTATCATACAAGACAATCATAACTATAGTTAATGTGATCGTATAAAGTCAAGACCACATACATGTACAAGGAGAAACCACAATTAACCCTCTTCAACATAGAGTTTTGCCAATTCAACAAATAAAAAACACTTCACAAAGTTTGCTAAAGATTATTGGTTGCTTAGTACTCAACAGGTGCTGGTGGTGGTGGTAGTGTTGATCCTTCACTTTGGAACAGGACCAGTGATATCATGGGTGATGTCTTGACTTGTGAGTGAACTGGATTTAAGTGAGGTAGAGTTGCGCAAAGTCATCCGCCTCATTCTTTCTTCAACAGTCATCGAGTCTAGCTAGAAGACAAACATTAGGACCAACTGGTGATGGCCCAGGTTGCAGTCAGTGACCTTGGCATCTTCAAAGTCTGATAAAGCTCTGAGCATGCCACCATTTTCATGGCAGTTCGAACAAATTATTCTCATCTGCCCATTACCCAGCTGGAAGTTTTCACATGCTTAGGTAGACATCTCCCTAACTCTTTAATTGGTATTCAAATGGCCTTTTTTAACCCTAAAGCAAAAGAAAAGGCAATGAAAATTGACTTCCTGTTTGAAGCCAAAATCTGGTCCACAATGAGTTTTTCAAACGATATGGAGTTTTTCCCCATAAGGATTTAGGGCTTGGAGTTCTCAAATGAGAGAAATTGATCTGGGTAAAACTCTTGTGCATAAGATCATCTAGTTGGGTGGGGGTGTGGATAAAATTTTCAAGTGTTCCTTTCTACACAGAGCACAACACAATTTAGTTCAGTTTCTAAATAGCACCGTTAATGTACAAAACTAATATTGTTGGGCTGGGGTCCCAGATCTTTGCTGGGTTGGTTACAACACCCAGGTTAGGTTTCTTAACTCCTAGATTCCTGGGAGTGACGCTGTTGGCCTAGATCAAAGATTCCATTCCCTGCACTAGAATGGAAAGAAATAATGAAAAAGCCAAGGACTCATACTCATTTCTTGAGAGCCTTTTGACCTGGGAGTAGGGGCAGAAGAGAAGGGGAAGGAGTCTATAAGGCTCCCCCTTATATAAGCATGATCTCCCCAGCTCCAGATGGGCAAGCCACCCCAATTACCCAGATGCAGATGCCTCAAAAGCTCCATTCAATGCTGACTGAGACCATTTTGAAGAAACTTATAGTCATTGCTACACAGCTGGTGGAAAAAGGCTCCTCCCAACCATGTTCTCTAAACAAATCAGCACAGAAAATCCACTCGTGCACCAGTTCTCACTTCTCCAGGAGGAAACTCCCTGGCATTTTCCATATAGATGACACCATCTTAGGAAGCTGGTGGTGTCTGCATGTGCACTAAACCCCTGCAACACTTAGCTACTTAAACATGCTTCACAACACAAATGAAGAAGAGGAAAATGGAAGTTTTGTTAAGATGAAGAAATAACTAGAGAAGTAAGCTCCACATTCCAGAAGGAGGGGACCAATGGACAGATATAGTCAAAAGAAACAATATACAGGAAACCACAAAAGAAGAACACATTTATTTTCTCACCTCTAACCTCATTCCACTCTCCACAAACTACACCCAAAAGTCATGAAGACTTTAGCTATGAAATGACCGCAGGAAGATAATTTGCTAACTAGAAGCCTTTATATAAAATTATGACAAATAATAATAATAACTGAGTTTTAAATGTGCTTTAGAGCTTGCAAAAGTGCTTCAAATACATATTTCATTTGAGTGTATGAACAGCTGTCAGATAAGTAAATAAGAAGCTCAGGGATGTTTTGACTTATCCATTTTCATATAGCTAGTAAGTGACAGAGGCAGGATTTGAATCCTGGTCATCCTTAGATTAGTAGGTGGTATAGTAGATCGAGTGTTAGGCTTGTAATCAAGACAACTTAAATTCAAATCCTCTTCAGACACTATCTGCGTGACTCTGGGCATTTTATTTACCTTCTCTCAATTTCTCCATCTGTAAAATAAGGGGAAGGGTAGCTGGGTGGCACAGTACATAGAAGATGGAGCGTAGAGTGGGGAAGACCCAAGTTCAAATCCAACCTCAGACACTTCCCAGCTATGTCAACCTAGTGAAGTCACTCAACCCTGCTTGCCTCAGTTTCTACTTCATCTGTAAAATGAACTAGAGAAAAGAAATGGCAAAACACTCCAGTATTTTTGCCAGGAATCAGACATGACTGAAACAACTGAACAACCAAAAAATAAGGAGGAAGAACTCAGTGGTCTATAACCTCCCTTCCAGCTCAAAATCTATTATCCTAAATCAATATTATCATATCTAAATTTATTATCTGCTACCTACCCTCTGTCCATTACATCTCGTACCACCTTTGAAAACAAACTACAACCTTATCATTCTTCCCCTTCCAAGTGTTTAAAGAACTCTTGATGCTTAGTCTAAACACATCTGCTTTATAATCAGGCCATTTATTAACATTTAGTTAAACCTTTAACTCTCTTTGGCATCCAAATATATAGCCCACCTGCCCAAATGGTATTTTCTCTCTTCTTTGTTTCCAAGTTTTGTTGTGTTTTGTTTTACTATACTCAAGGAACCACTCTGTTTTCTTTTGCTCTTTTCTTTAGAAGTTTCACATTATTTAAACTAATTTGCCATATGATTATATTCTTTCCAAGATTTGTTTACTGGTCTACATAGTTTGATTTCAGGCAAAATTTCTAAGGACGTGCCTTTCCTCTGAGATTATTTCCGTTTTATCCCATTTGTCATCATCTTTGTGTGCAGTCGTCTGAATGTTATCTTCCCTGTTGTATTGTGAACATCTTTTGAGTAGTGGTTGTTTTTCACCTGTTTGGTTATTTATTATTGTTTTTGCCCTTTTTTGTACCCTTGGCTCTTAGCACAATGCCTGGCACATAGTACACACTTATTGACTTGACTTGAGTCAGTGTTTTTCTAAAATACTCTTTGGGGTGAGGGGAAAAGAAAAAAAGAAATTTACATGACAATTTTGTTGTATATTTGAAAGGAATAGCAAGTTGGGCATAGCAGATTGGCAGTTTCATATGCAATCATCTTTTTATTGTGCTATGTCATGGAAATGTTTGCTTTATTCCATAAATTAAGAATAAAATTTTAAAAACAACCACAAAACACGGTAATTTCCCCAAAATGAGTAAATGAACAACAAAAGCAAAAAAATGAAATAATAAAATGCTCTTTCTGGAATTAAAAAAAATACCTACTTTAGTTCTTTTGATAATGTAATTTTGCACTCTGTGGCATATAGCACATTTTGGAGCATAAGACTTAGAGTTGAAAAGTTAGGCCACTAATTCTCTATGTGATTCTGGGCAAAAAGGAATGATAAAATCTTACAACTGTAGTTATCTCAGAGGTCATCTGTTCCAATACCCTACCTAATTCATGAATTCCTCTAATAATAAAAATGAATGAATTAATTAATTAATTAATGAAAAAGTTGATTAAGTCATTATATGCAAATCACAAATCCATTAAGCAAAAGCAAGGGCTGAGAGCTGCCAATCTAAACATTAAAAGAAAACAGTTGAGCCCAAGGTATTTATTCAGACCTTCACAGCTCACTAGTGCTTACCTGTCTGCCCACCATTCAGGAGATCGATTTTTGTTTGTTTGTTTTTTGCCTGTAATTCTACATACCATGGCAATAGGGGTGAGATTTTTTTTTCCCTTTCCTACGTTCTCCTGCTTCTTCACAATGTAGACAAGCAAGAGTCATTGTGTGGCACAAGGGAATCATGTTTTAAGATGACTGTATCCAAAGAGCTATGTGGACCAATTTAGAAGCACTATTTTCAGCCAGAAGGTTATAGCTCTGCCATCTAGTGGATTCGTTTTTCCCTCTCACAAACAAACTGGTTATCTTTTCACATCAGAGAAATGATTTTTCATCCCTTATAGGTAATGGGGAAGTGAGGCAGGTAGGAAACTAAGAAAATTGAAGGAAAGTCTAATGTACTGGAAAGATTACTCAATTTAGAGTCAGATGATTCCAGATCCAGTTATGCCTGTATTATTTGCCAACTTTGTGACTTAAGCAAACCACCTAATTTCTCTGAGCCTCAGTTTCCTCATCTGTAAAATAAGGAGGTTGAACTTACCCTCTGTAGTCCCTCCCAGCCCTAAATCTAAGATCCTATGATTTCTGGGGGGCTCCATTAGAGAACTCACTCCATATTAACTTTTTTTTCAGTTGCCCATAGCATTCATCACCAGCCTCATTTCATTCTGGGTTTTAGTGCTCTTAGCCCAGTGCTCATTTTTGTTACTCTTCTAGCATAGTGGAAAGATCATTGATTTTGGAGTCAGAGGAGCTGCTTTCAAATTTTGCCCCTTCCTGGACCCTGCCACACCATGTTGCCTCTGCTTTGGCCATCAACCCCATCACCTCTCCACTCTCTCTCCACTGCCTCACTCCATGAAACTTTGGACTATGCCTCTGGCACTCTGGGTTCTAATAAGTGAGCTTTCACTTTATCTTACCTAAAATCAAGCTTCCACTCTACTTCCTGTCCATCTCTACACTGTGCCATCTCCTCCACTTCCAGGTCTCCTTTATGTGTTTTCTTCTCCCATTTGAATGTAATCTCCTTAAAGGCAGGGATTGTCTTACTTGTCAATATCTGTATGACCACTGAGCATCACATAGGTGATAAATGCTCTATCTGTCTATCATTTATCTATCTATCTATCTATCATCTATCTATCTATCTATCTATCATCTATCTATCTATCATCTATCTATCTATCATCTATCATCTATATAATCTGTCTAGCTCTGTCATTCACTGATTGTGTGACTTAGGCAAGGCACAACCTCTATGGGCCTTGGTTTCCTACCTATAATATCAAGGAGTTGGATTAGAAAATCCTTAAAGTCCCTTCTGTTCTACAATGTACAATCCTAAGTTATTTGTCCTTACTTCCATCATTTGTATATGTCCTTTGCAAGATAAAAAAAAAAATGAGTTCATTGGTGAAATCACACTGGTCTCTTTAGGCAACTCTCCTTTTTATGAATGCTTGAGCATTCAGAATTTCCTTCTTGAGAATTTCTCATCTTTTTTGAGTCAGCTTTACTTCTATAAACCCTTTAAAGTCTATTCTTTCAAAATCTAGGGTGCAAGTCAAACTCTGCTTAGCTTCTTGTGTCATGATTTCTGTGAATGGTCACTTTGTCCAAGTCCTGTCATTTCTATTCAGTAACAAAGCCCTCCTTGTTAGTTAGAATTAGGTCCAAAATAACCATTCTTCTGTTTACTTCCTCCACCTTTTGAAAGATGAAATTATCAGCAAGATAAGTTACAGATTTTTTTCAGCTGTTTTATTTTTTGCCAAAAAGGGAGTCTTTGTAGATGTCTGGATGACTGAAGCTCCCCATCACTACAATATTATGCTTCCACACCTAGTTAGTGATCTGTTTCCCAAATTTCTCCTTCATCTGTCCAGGTGATCTTTGATGTGCCTCAACAGTGATAATGCTTCCATTGAGCCTACTCCAAATGTTCTCTATCATCTTTCTTCCCCCATCAAGTTCCTGGATTTCTTTTTTTTTTTGAGAGGGGAAGACAAGGAAATTGGGGTTAAGTGACTTGCCCAAGGTCACACAGCTAGTAAGTGTGTCAAACGACTGAGGTGGTATTTGAACTCAGGTACTCCTGACTCCAGGGCCAGTACTCTATTTACTTTGCCACCTTGTTGCCCTGAATTTCTTTACATGAGCAAATTCTCTTAGTACATCGTTCTTCTCCACCTCACCCCCTCTGCTGTATCTAGTCTGCTCTTTTTAAGTATGATATGACCTTTCAGAGGTTTATTTAAGTTATGAGTCTGATCCTATCAAGTCATAGTGATGTCTATGGTATAAATTTTGCCTAGGTTCACTATTATCTATAGCTCACCCTGTTTATTATCCACACATAATGCACTTGTAAATAGATATCCAAAATCATCCTTTTTATGGCCTGGCTCTCTTCTTGGATGTTGTCTCCTACTCTTCTTTCTTTGGTCCTTTATTCAGAAGTGTTGTTTTCTAGGGTATCCGTCTTGTCAGATTTGTATAAGCAGCTTTCCCCTCCCACACCCTTTGTCAGTGTTAGCTACTCTCTCATCCTGCATCTGCCCTCAGCACTGGGGCCTCCTCACCCTGAAACATCCAACTATCCCTCTGGCCTTTTCAATCTGCAATATCTCTCTGTAAGACCTCACCCCCTTCTCCCATTCATGACTTCCTCCTAGAGACTTCATTTCATGAAGGGGCCTAAGCTGACCCTTATTTCCCTCCCAGCTCTGTCCCTGGCTTCCAGACTTTAAAACCATGACACCTGTATTAGGTATCTTTATCCCTCCTCTCCCCCAGCTTTTCATCTCCTTTTTATGGATTGTCTCTCCCTATTAGATTGTAAACTCCTTAAGGGTAGAGACTGTCTTTCTTTTTGCTTCTTTTCTTTCCTGTGCTAGAATATAGTTAGTGCTTCCTCCTTTTCTTCCCTCCCTCTCTCCCTCCTTCCTTTTTCCCTTCCTTCCTCCCTTCCTTTCTAGTCTTCTTGATTAGACTGACAACACTCTAAGAAAATGTACTGTCTTGGTCCTTGTTAAGTATACTGTATCCCTGGCCAAGACCCTGCCATCCACTCATTTTAAGGCTTGGACCCCAAATCTAAAAGAGACAATTGACAGTAAGGACATCAAATACCCAGCAAAAATTTCAGTTTGGAGAAGAGTGAAACTGAGACTTAGAAAAGCAATTTCAGGCCATATTATGGAAGGCCTTATTTACTACATTACAAATCTAAATTTTACTCTACATCATTTTTAATACCCTACTTTCAAAAACCTCAAATAAGTAAATCAAAAGGTATTTTAAGCAGGGTGATAATATGATTAAAGCAGTATTTCAGAAAGATTAATCTGACACCAGTATGAAGTATTAACTAGTGAGGAAAGGAAGTGGAGGAAAGCATATTATGTAATGATCTTGGATTCATGGGACCCAAGAAATGGTTATGGGGCCCGTCAAAACATAGGTAACTGGGTCAGAAAAGGAGGAAAACTTGCTGAAGACATCCCCCAATGGGGCAGTGATCCCAAATACCCCAGTGTGTCTACAGCCTTAATTAGGAGATGTTGTAATAGTAGCTGTTGAAGCTGGGTCATTCAGAATAACAATAATAGTAGCTATCATTTTAAGGCTTGCAAAACACTTTACAAAACATTGTCTCCTTTTATTCTCACAACAACTCTAGGAGGCAGGTGTTGTCACTATGTTATTATTTGCTATTGCTGTTACATTCTACAGATGAAAAAAATCGAAGCAAATGCAAGTCAAGTGACTTCTCCAAATGACACACAGCTAGTGAATATCTAAAGATTTAAACTCCTCTTCCTGACTCCAGTCCCAGTGCTCTATCCACTGTGTCTCTTGAGAAAAATATTGTTATGAATGAAGATAATAAAAGTATTGGAGATTGATTGGCCACGGAGGATGAGAGAAAACAAAAGGGATCAAAGTCAACTCCAAGGTTGAATTATATAAGCCTAGGGTCATGGTAAAGCTGTTTCTAATTTAGGAAGACGGGAACCTGACTCGTTTCTCTGAAAAAGTCTCCCCTTACTAACCCACTGCTTCATGGTTCTCATTCCCTCTGGATTTATTTATACAATCTGCACTGTATTATAAGACATGTTCTCTAGTGGCTTCATGTGTGTCCAATTTTCCCAGTTAGATTACGAATATAGAACAATGCCAAGTATACAGTGCTTCAAAAAGCTTTCTATTGCCTTATTGTCAGGCTTCCTCCAGACCTCTCCACTCCCCCATGCCTAAATAGATGGTCTTAATGAGTTCTTGTGGACAAAAAAAAACAATAAAAAAGAAAAAAAGCAACCATCTCCTTGTGGTTGACCTTCTAGTGATGAGAAACAGATAGTAGGGTTTTAGAAAATTAATTTATACCTCCTGGCTCCACTTGGGGGCATCTGAGGGAATCTGGAAAAAGTGCCAAGGTGATCAGAGAACAGCAAATGAGTGGAGATGAGTGGAAAATGATACATGGAATAGATAAATGGATTCAACCCCTGTTAACTGAAGATGGCGACTGGTCAGATTTGGAGAACCTATAATAAACGAGACTGGGGGAAAAAATCCCTTCAGTCTAGCAACTTCTTCTAAGAACCATGGAATTTCAGTTTAAAGCAGAGATTCTTAAACCAGGATCCACAGATGCCCAAGGGGATATGTGTGTATTATTTCAGGAGGTCTATTTGGATGGGAAAAATTACATCTTTATTTTCACTAACCTCTAACTGAAATTTAGTATTTCTCTTAATTGAGGGTTTTAAAAATAAATTATTCTGAAAATAGCTCCATATGTTTCCATATACTTCTGAAGGGGTTCATGAGCCAAAAATGGTTAAAAACCCTTCTTGAAATGAAAACCCTTCAGAGACTACCTAATCCACTTGGTCTTTGTTTAAAGACTTCAAGTTCTCTGTGTTTTTTTAAACGAGCATTTATTAAACATTAACTATATGCCAGCCACATATAAACATTATCTCATTTTACTCTCACAACAAACATGGATAGGTATAATTATTTTCTCCAATTTACAGATGAGGAAACTGAGTCAGACATAGATTAGAGTTGACCAGGTTAGTAAGTGCCTGAGGACACATTTGAAGTCAGGTCTTCCTGAAATCAAATCCAGTACTGTATCCATTATGGATAGAGCATATAGGCAGCCACCATCACTGCCATAGCTGCCTCACTGTAAGCCCTTTAAGCAGCCTGTGTCATTCGTGGACAAATTCAAGTTTTTCCTAATGTTGAGACTAAACTTTCCTCTTTGCAATTTCTGCTTATGGTTACTAGTTCTGACTTATGGGAACAGACAGAATGCAGCTAATTGACATGACAGCTCTTTAAATGCTTGGCCAAAGGTATCTCCAATATGTCTTGATTTCTCCAGGCTAAATATACCCAATTCTTCCAAACAGTCCTCATATGACATGACCTTAAGGTCCTTCACTGTTTCAGTACATCCTTCTGACAATCTCCAACTTAAGAAGGTTCTTTTTAAAATTGAATCCCTCAAACTCAATACAATACTCCAAAATATGGTTTGACCAGGGAAACCAATCAAAGTCCTTTGCTAGAGAAGCATTATCACCTAGATGCTAGATGTCTTTTAATGAAGTCTAAAATCACATTACCATTTTCCCCTGCTATTATCACCTTGTTAGTACAAAGAGAGTGTAGAGCTTACTAAAAACCCTGGGGCCTTTTTCATACTGCTCTCTCCAGCCCCTCTCCAGTCTTGCATTCTGAAATGGATTTTGCAAGACCAAATTTAACATCTTGTATTTGTCCCTATTACATTTTATCCTGCTAGATTCAGCCTGATGCAGTAGCCTGCAGGGATTTTTTTTTGTCCCCAGACTTTATAATTCAATATGTTTGATATCTCTTCTACCTTTACGTCATCTGTAAAACAGATAAACATGTCACTGTGCCTTTTTCCATGTCCAGTTCAATAGCGATTAGTCTGTAGATTCAATTCTCTTCCCTTCTTTGAAAACTGAAATGATATTGGCCCTTCTTCAAAAGCAGTTGACATTTACACACGGTGTTCCAAAAGACA
Source organism: Pseudocheirus occidentalis (assembly GCA_028646575.1). Lineage (NCBI taxonomy): Eukaryota > Metazoa > Chordata > Mammalia > Diprotodontia > Pseudocheiridae > Pseudocheirus > Pseudocheirus occidentalis. Next base: position 121,144,743 of record CM053593.1, read on the forward strand.
GTGTAATTTTAAATTAAAAGCTTCATTAACTGCATCAAGACCTTTGGAACATCCTGTATGTCTCTCTAAGGTTTGCAAATATATTTTCTCATTTGGGTCTCACGACAACCCTGGGATAATAACAACGGTTGTTGTTACCCTCATTTTAAAAATGAGCAAATAGTCTCAAAGAGATTAAGTAATTTTTCAGGGTCATATAGCCAGTGACTGAAGCAGCCCAATCTTGTCCATTCTCCATGATCTTTCTTTTTTTAAGTTAATTTATTTTATTTATTTTTGTTACATGTTAAGTTCCAAATTGTCTCTTGCTCTCTCTCCCCACCTTGTACTAGAGAAGGCCACCCATCAGACACAGATTTCTAAATTTATGTAAAACCATACTATGTGTACTTCTATATATCAGTTCCCTCTCTGGAAGGGGATAGCGTCATCCTTCATTGGTCCTTATAGTTGATTTGAGTATTTATAATACTCAGAATAACTTGGTTTTTCACAATTATTCTTCAGACAATATTGCTATTACTGTATTACAATCTTCTCTTGGTTCTGTTCACTTCATTTTTCATTATGTCATTCAAGTCTTTCCATGTTTTCCAAATTCAGCGAGCTCATTATTTCTTTTAGCACAATAGTGTTCCATCACAATCATATACCACAACTTGTTTAGCCATTCCCCAGTTGGAGTATCCTCTCAATTTAGAGCTGCTATAAATATTTTAGAACTTATATCTTCCTTTCCTTTTTTACATGATCAAATTGGGAAACAGATCTAATAGTGATATTGCAGAGTCAAAGAGTACACACAACTTTATATCTCTTTGGGCATAATTCCAGTTTGTTCTTCAAAATGGTTGGATCAGTCCACACGTCTACCAACAGTATGTTAGTGTCTCCATTTTTCCATATCTCCTGCAACATGTGTCATGTTCCCCTTTTATCATTTCAGCCAATCTGATATGTGTAAGATGGTATCTCAAAGTTGTTTTAATCTGCTTTTCTCTCGTCAATAAACATTTAGAGCATTTTTTTCACATAATTATATATAGCTTTGATTTTTCATCAAAAAACTGCTTTTGCCAATTGGGAAATTACTCATATTGTTATAAATTTGACAAAGTTCTCTATATATTTGAGATATGAGGCCTTTATTCAAGAAACTATCTCTAAGAATTTTTTCCCAAATTTCTACTTTCATTCTAATTTCTATAGTCTACATCCTAATTTTACATTGGTTTTATTTGTCCAAAATCTTTTTATTTTAATGTAACCAAAATTATCCATTTTATATCTCATAATACACTCTATTTCTTATTCATAAATTCTCCTATCTATATATTTGATAAGCAATGTGTTCCATGTTCTTCTAGTTTTCTTATGATATACGCCTTTATATCTGGTCATGTATCGATTTTGACCTTATCTTGGTAAATGGTGTAAGATATTGATCTAGACTCAATTTTTGCCATACTGCTTTCCAGTTTTCCTAACAAGTTTTAATAAATAGTCCTTTCTTCCCCCAAAAGTTTAAATCTTTACATTTGTCAAACACGAAGTTACTATAATAATTTACTACAATGAGTTGTATGTTTCCTCTATTCCATTGATCCACTTATTTATTTTCTAACCAGTACCACATAGTTTTGATAATTACTGCTGTATAATATAGGTTAAGATCTGACACCCTTAAACCTCCTCCCTTTACATTTTTTCATTAGTTCCTTTGATAGTCTTGACCTTTTTCAAATGAATTATTTTATTATTTTTCTAGCTCAATAAAATAATTTTTGGTGGTTTAATTGGGATGGAATTGAATAAGAAGATTAGTTTAGGTAGAATTATCATTTTTTTACATTGGTTCTGCTCATCCATGAACAATTAATATTTCTTCAATTATTTAAATCTGACCTTATTTGTATAAAAAAGTGTTTTATAATTAAGTTCATGCTGATCCAACCATTCTGGAGAGCAATTTGGAACTATGTCCAAAAGACAATCAAACTATGATCCAGCAATACCACTACTAGATATGTATCCTGAAGAGATAATAAAAGGGGGGAATGGACCTTTGTGTATAAAAATATTTATAGCAGCTCTTTTTGTAGTGGAAAAAAAAGGAAACTGAAGGGAATTTCCATCAATTGTGGAGTGACTGAATAAGTTGTGGTATATGAGTGTGGTACATGAAAATACTATTATGCTATAAAAAATGATGAGTAGCATGATGGAAAATGCCATTCACATCCAGAGAAAGAACTATGGAGTTGGAATACAGAACAAAGCAGAATATTTTCTTTTTTGTTTTGTTTTGTTTTTGTCTCTTTCTCGTGGTTTCTACCATTCATTATAATTCTTCTATGCAAGATGACTAATGTGAAAATATATTAAATAGTATTGTGTGTAGAGCCTATATCAGATAACATGCCATCTTGCGGAGGGAGAGGGAAGAGAGGGGAAGAAAATTTAAAACTTATGGGAGTGAATGTTGTAAGCAAAAGTAAGTTAACCAATAAAAAAAGGAAAATAAATAAAATTCTGACTCCAGAAAATTACCATGGTGATAAGGAAGATAAAAATCTATACTAAGAAGAAGATAGCAAAATCAAAACTCCTATATGCAAAGCCTCAAAAAAAAATATGAATTGATTTCAGGCCACGGAAAAGCTAAAAGGGGATTTAAAAATCAAGTAAGAAAAGTAGAGGAAAAATTGGGAAGAGAAATGAAAGTGATGCAAGAAAATCATGAAAAAAAGTGAGCTTGGTAATGGCACCAAAAAAAAAAAATACTGAAGAAAATAACACCTTAAAAAAAAAAACAGAAAAGGGGCGGCTAGGTGGCGCAGTGAATAGAGCACCGGCCCTGGAATCAGGAGTACCTGAGTTCAAATCTGGCCTCAGACACTTAACACAAAAAATTAGCCATGTGACCTTGGGCAAGTCACTTAACCCCAACTGCCCTCCAAAAAGCAAAACAAACAAACAAACAAAAAAAACCAGAAAAGGTCAAAAGGTAAAAAAGGTACAAAAATCCAAAGAGGAGAAAAATGCCATTAAAAAACAGGATGAATCAAATGGAAGATACACAAAAATTCCCTGAAGAAAAGAGCTCCTTAAAAAACAGAAGTGGCCAAATGGAAAATGAGGTACAAAAACTCACTGAAGAAAATAACTACTTAAAAATTAGAATTGAGCAAGTGGAAGTGAATGACTGTATAAGAAATCAAGAAACAATGAAAAAAAAACAAAAGAATGGAAAAATAGAAGACAATGTGAAATATCTCATTGGAAAAACAACTGACCTGGAAAATAGATCCAGGAGAGATAATTATAAAATTCTTGGATTTCCTGAAAGCCATGATCAGAAAAACCACCTAAACATAAAGGCTATTTTTGTTGATTTCCTTGAGCATCCACAGCTGTTGCTTTAGACAACTCTCCCTTTTTCATTTTTATCACAACTATTTCTCTATGTCTGTGGTTCTCAACCTGTGGGTTATGTTCAATTTGTAACAATGAAAATACATCTTGCATAT
>CM053593.1:121148772-121180954 GCA_028646575.1 Pseudocheirus occidentalis
GTTCTGAAGATTGTATATAATATTGTGAACTGTTGAAACTGTGAACATTGTACTGAACAAAGATTTGTAATGGATAAACAGAGTGTTCACTAATACTATGTAATCCGAACCTTAAAAGCTCCTCACAGTAGCATTCCCTCAGGAATCTACTGCTGATTGGCTTTACAGGAGCAATACTTGTTGGCCTCTTGATATAGAGAGTGGAAAACACACTAGAAGGGAATGCCAGGGTGATAGCATTAGGAGGCCACTGCCCCTTGGGGTGTCCATGCAATTGAGGGAGAGAGACACTCAGCTTAGCTCTGGAGACCTGCTCCTGTGCAGGTGGATTGTGAGCCTTAACCTACAATCTCGCTATGCATTTTTCAAAGTTCCTTTGCAACTGTCCCTTTTCATAATTTCACAATAATATTACATTACTTTCATTGTCAGTGAGGTGATACAATGGACATGATGAACTTGGAGATAGAAAGGGAAGGGAAAAGAAAGAAGCATTAATTGAATATCTACTATGAACTAAGAACTGTGCTAAGGGAATAATGAATATTATTGCCTCATTGGATCCTCACAATAAGCCTGCCAGGTAAATACTCTCATTTTACAGTTGGAAAAAACAAGTGACTTGCCCAGGGTCACACAGCTAGTAAGTGTCTGAGGTCAAATTTGAACTCAGGTCTTCCTGATTCTAGGCCTGGCACTCTATCTACTGTGCCACCTAGCTGCCCACATAGCTAATTAGTTGCAAACTGAGACTAAAGTTCTGAACCTAGAGTTAGGAAGAACTGAGTTTAAATCCAGTCTCAGATACTTACTAGTTGTGTGATCCTGGGCAAGTCACTTAACTCTGTTTGCCTCCATTCCTCATCTGTAAAATGAGCCAGAGAAGGAGCTGGCAAGCTACTCTGTTATCTTTGCCACTCCCAAATGGAGCAGAGAGTTGGACACAACTGGAATGACTGAACAACAATAAATGAGATCAGAGGATCATACGTTTAGATGTGGAAGGGGGCTTAGGTGTCATCTAATTCAACCCTCTCTTAAAATGGCTACATTGAGATTCAGAGGGGTGAAAGGACTTGCTAAAGGTCACAAGGAGCAAATGGCAGAGCTGGGATTGGAAGCGCCAGTCTCCCAGGTTGTCTATCTGCAAATCCATCTCATTTTAGCACAAAGCAAACACTGTCTCCATACCTGCTGCTTGACTCAGACTATACATGTCACATCCGGCTTTTTGAAGCAGTCCCACTAATCAGTCATACTTAACACTGAGTAGCAAGACAAGATCAGCTAACACTGAAGACCTGGCAGGTGGCCAGTCTAAAGGGCTGTGGCGTGTTTGCTGCAACACAACTCCACAGTTCTGGATTTATGTGAAGAATGGATAACAACATGATACCCAGGCAGCTGTCATATGGGGAGGTGAAGGGGGCAATTGCAAGCAGGGAGGGCAGAAAAAAACTCTTTGAAGAAACATGGAAGCACAACTCCAAAAGGTGCTCCATGGCTGTATGGACAGATGGGAAATGGGCTGATCAAGAACAAGGAGACCGGGCTGTGTCACGTCAGAAATGTAAACAAAGACCCAGGAGACCAGGGATGGAAAGGGCAGGCCTGAGTGACAGGTTCTAAGAATGGGTAAACCTGAAAATAAGGGGCAACTATAAAAGATGGACTATAAGCTGCATGAGGGTGGGATTGATGTCTTATATAATTTTTTATTTTATTTACCTTGACCCTCTACCACTGTGTACTTGATAAACATTTATTAAATTGCATTAAATTTTCAGATTAGTTTCTTCCATATTTTCAAACATACTCACCAACAGGATAGTAATCACCGTCAGTAGCGTTATTCTTCAATATTATTATTATAAGACAAAAAATGTGTGTCATATAGAACAGGTTTTGAAGGTAGTAAGCAAAAGTGGAATAAAGGAAAGAAGGTAGATACTGGATTGCAAGCTGGACTACCTGGATTTTGGTCTTCCTTTCTCCAATATCCTTGTGACCTTGGTCAATTCATTTAACCTGCTTGATCATTTTCTCATCTCAAAAAAAAGAAAGAAAGAAAGAAAGGAAGGAAGAAGGAAGGAAGGAAGGAAAGAAGAAGAGAAGAGAAGGAGGAAAGAAAGAAAAAAAAGAAGCAGGGAAGGAAAGAAAGAAAAAGAGGAGATAAGGAAAGAATAAAGAAAAGAAAGAGAAAGAAGAAAGGAGGAAAGAAGAGAAAGAAAGGAAGGAAGGAATTTATTAAGCACTTACTATCTGTCAAACATTATGGCACTGAGGATACAAAATCAAAAGTTACGATAGTCTCTGCCCTTAAGGAGCTTACACTCTAATGAGAAGAGACAACATGTATAAGGACATATAGGGGAATGGTGACCCATGCATGAAGAATATTTTGGTTTGGAAGTGATTATGGGTCCCAAACTGGAAAAAGGTCAGGGAGGGGACATTTGTAGCAGTATGATAACAGGTGAGAAGACCAGGGAGTAAACAGAAGCATGGTGGTGGAAGCTGGTGCTGGGTGTAGTTGGGCAACTGAAGCCACCACCATCAGAGCAGAGCACTCTCTGAATCTCCTTCCTGCTCTAAATCCCTCTAGGTTTACTGAGGCCTTGCTGAAAATGTTACCCTGAAGACAATCTATCTTTTCAATTCCTGTCAGCGAAGATTTATGAAGTACTTACAGTATGAAGATACTATTTTAGGCTGGGGATACAAAACCGAAAATGAAGTCTGGGCCCTCAAGAAAATTATAATCTTTTCAGTTCTTTAATTTTTTGTTATTGTTGTTTAATCATTTTCAATAGTGTCTGACTCTTCATGATCCCATTTGGAGTTTTTCTTGGCAAATGTATTAGAATGTTTGCCATTTCCTTCTCCAGATCATTTTACAGATGAGGAACTGAAGCAAAAGTTAAGAGACTTGGCCAGGATCACACAGCTAGTAAGTGTCTGAGGTCAGATTTGAACTCATTTAGGTGAGGTAAGTATTTAGCTGAGCCTTGAGTGGAGCTAAGAATTCCAAGAAATGGAGGTGAGGAGTGAGAAGATTCCAGGCATGGGAGTTAGGCTCTTCAAAGGCACAAAGCTGGGAGACTGAATGTCTTGTGTCTTGACTAATTCTAAGGTAATTTCCTGAAGACTAACTTACCTACAAATCTCAGGATGATGAGTATATATGATAATCACAAAGAGGAGAGAATTTTTATGTCATGACTTTCAAATGGAGTCTTCCAACATGACCAAGCAAGGGAGACTCTTGGTCTTAGGTCTTTCTAGTCTACCAAGTATTACAAATCATGGCATCATCTTCCTGATGTCATGGTCCTTTTCAAGAATGAAGGACAAACTACAACCTGTGAGTAGTAAGAGCTGCCCCAATGGGGACCTAACTGGCTAGTTCCAGTTGAGCAACACAGCTCCTTCCTTCTCTGTCTCCCTTTTTTCCTTCCTTCCTTCCTTCCTTCCCTCTTTCCTTCCTTCTGTCCCTCCTTCTTTCTCTCCCTCCCTCTCTCCTCTCTCCTCTCTTTCTGTCCACATAGGGAATCATACTCTTACCTATGGGTGCTCTGCCCAAAGGAATATAAATTGTTTTGATCACTGAAACCCACTTTCTTTCTTAAGAATCATGACTTTAACATAAATCACTCAGGCTCTCATTGATTGGCCAGCAGTAGGTCCCAGCCCAAGCCTCACTTAGTCATTGTTTGGGCCCTGATGACTTGTGAGTGAATAATGATTGTTTCTGTTTTGGCCAGAAATCCTGAGAGTCTCCCCTTTCCAGACTGATTTTTTTTTTTCACTAGGTAAAAAGGACCTTTCTTTGCCTCATTTCTTATCTAGCCTTAATCACTGAAAGGGCTTTGCCTCAGTCAAACTGAGACCTGGGAAAGACCTTAGCTTAAAAAGGCCCAGGGCCATCTCCAGTCATCCTGCTCTATATATTGCCAATGAACCCAAATGACTCTGGAGGAGAAAGCGAGGTTGGTGACTTCGCGCAGCCCTGCCTCACTTAAATTCAACTCTTTTGTAAGTCACGGCATCACCTTCCTGATGTCATGGTCTTCTTCAAGAAGGAAGGACAAACAACAACAGCAACAACAACCAAGTGTTCAGTCACCACTTAAAGGTGTGTCAGTACGTGGTCATAGGAACAGCTGCGTGTTTACTTTGTCTGATTTAGAGCTCACGGCTAGGACTTGCACCACACATATGATAGTATTCTATGATAACCCGGGTTCTCCCACCTCCACCTTAGACAATTGGAGTCCCACCATCCTGATAGTTTTCTAGGGGTTCAACTTATGTCAGTGATAATGAGGAATGAAAGTTTAAAACATTTAGTTACTTCTCCTCCTACCCTCAAGAATATGTGACTTTGAGCTTTTTTTTATCTTTATAAAGATGTAAAGGACAGAAAAGGATGTGGCCAGATAGTAGACAAGAAGAGAATTTGAAAAGTATCTCACAAGGATTATAAGGGTTGCAAATGGATCTGGCAGTCTGATCTGCTATCCTTTGCTTGTGTTCTTTCATTCAAAGTTAAAATGCAACTCAAAGGCTTTGGAAGTATTTCTTCCTCATTACCACACCTTGTCCTTCCTTTATCTCAAGGTTTAAAGTTTTAATTGTCTTGTACGAACCATGATAGGAAGATATGACATTATTATTCAGTTGTGTCCAACTCTTCCTGACCCCATTTGGGGTTTTCTTGGCAAAGATATTAGAATGGTTTGCCATTTCCTTTTACAGCTCATTTTACAGATGAGGAAACTGAGGCAAACAAAGTTAAGTGACTTGCCCAGAGTCACACAACTAGTAAGTGTCTGAGGGCAGATTTGAACTCAGGAAGAGGAGTCTTCAGGTCTACCCACTGTGCCACATAGTTGATAGGGAGGCAGAGAACAGTGTAACTGATGTGGCATGTAGAATCCCTGCATGTGGTTGGCTGGACATCTCTAAGAACAGTTGTGTGCTGGGAAAATAGTGTTGTACTGGAAAATAGAATGTAAACCACTTGAGGGAAGGGATTGTTTCAGTTTTATTTTGACACTTAACACAGCGTCTGGCCTACAGATAACACTTAACAAATGCTTATTGATTGAAATAACACTAGACCTGGATTCTTGTTCTAGCTAGGCCCTAAGCTCTAGGATGACCTTGAGTAAATCACTTTTTACTTCTCTGGGCCTCAGTTTTTTGTCTGTAAAAATGAGGAAATTAGGTTAGATAATTTCTAAGGTCCTCTCTTTCTTTAAAATGCAACACTATGTGCTATCCACCTCCTAATAGAGAGGTGATGGTGGTGGACTCAGAATGCAGATTGAGACATTTGGAAAGGCCGGGAAAAAGACAAACACAGGAATTTGTTTTACTTGACTACGCATAATTGTAAGGGTTCTATTTTTTCTTTTTCAAAGAGGCATTTAAAAACTTTTTTAAAAATTCATTTTATTTTTAATTTGTGGAATAAAACAAACATTTCCATAAAATAGTATTTACAAAAGGGGATTACACATGAAACTGCAAATCTATTATGTACAGCTTGCTATTCCTTTTAAATATATGATAAAGTTATCATGTAAATTTATTTTTTTCTTTTTTTCTTACCTCTCCCACACCCCAACCTGCTAAAGATGGCTACCATTAGACACACATACACACACACATATATATACTATATATGTATATGTATATATACATATATATAAGATTATTCTATCCATATGTCTATCCATTTCAGATAACATCTTCATATGTCCTTTATTTTGAATTTGTTTATTTATAATATGTCAAAATGACTTAGCTACTCAAAATTGTCCCTAAAACAATACAGGTGGGAAGGAGAGAAGGTAAGTTTTTGTTCAACGAAAAAAATTAATTGAAAAAATGCTATGTTGTCAAATAACACTGGAGTTAGTTCAAATAGATCCAACTTCATTATTGCCCTCTTCCCCTTCCCTCCTTACTAAAGATTTCTATCTTTTAATGTTTTTCTCAAATGCTAATAAGTAATTCTTTGGCGATCTATGAAAAAACAAAGTCAACAAAAGAATTTAATGGATACATAAGTGAATTCTTGGCCCTTTTTAGACCTTACAATCTGGAATGATAACTTTGGGGTGTTCTTGCAAAAGGAGACCTAAGAACAATGTTGCAATCTTAAGAACAAATTCTATATGAAGTCTCAAGAGCTGAATTAAAATCTCTAGCTTTGCCAACTGGTACCTGTCTGATTTTTGGTAAATTATTTCCCATTCTCCCCTCTGGCTGCTATTTTCCCCAAGCTTGGTTCTGGCCCCCATTCTTCTGTCTCCTGGGGCCTAGACCCTGAATCTTCTTTACCTACTGGTTCTCTGACTGCCCTTTTTGCTTATAGACCAAACACTAATAATAACCAGACAGATATTTATATAGCATTTTAAGGTTGTGGAGTACTTTCTGTCCATTATCTTCCTTGGTCATCACAACAGTATTTTGTGGTAAGTTCTACAGGTTTTGTTGTTCCCACTTTACAGATGAGAAAATTGAGGTTAAAGTCAAATGACTTGCCCATAGTTCCAGGTCCAGCCCTCTTTCCACTTGGTCATGCATTCTTCTTGGATCATGACTTGGAGACATAGGAGCCCAGTAGGTTGTTGCTAATGACAGATCTGATGAATGAAGAATTTCAGCTGTACAGTACAGTAGTATTATGTGGCATACTGTGCATTACATTTTAGTCCTGCAAGGCCTGCTCATTGAGCTCCAGTTGTGGCAGATGGTCCCAGATAGTACGTTTACAATCCACTAAGCTATTCTTGTCAAGAAGGAAGCCAGTATAGTATGTCTCTGTAACGAAGACAGTGCTGCTGTTTTATAGACTTTGGAATATGTAACAAGCAACTGACTCATAAAAATATGTTACCTTTAAAGTGTTGTTTGGTCATTTCAGTTGTGTCTGATTCTTCACGGTCCCATTTGGGGTTTTTGTTCTTCAGCTCATTTTACAGATAGGGAAACTGAGACAAACAGAGTGAAGTGACTTGTCCAGGATCATACAGCAAGTGTCTGAGACCAGATTTGAACTGAGGAAGATGAGTCTTCAGACCAGTCACTATCTGTTACACAATGTAGCTGCCCTGCTTTTAAAGTAAATCCAACTTTAAAATAATCCAGTAATTGTTCAGGATAGTGAAGAGTCCATTTTTGCATGACTCCCTAAACATGAATAGTAGAGGAAATTAGTGTCAGAAGTTTTAAGTCTATAAGTCTTCAAATGTATTCTTGACTATTATCACAAAGTTTTCCAGGAAGTTATAACTAACCCACTTCAATCCCTTAACAAATCCTCTTGCTCCCGTAATAAGATATGCCCTATTCCCTGCATTGCTCCCAAAGAGAAGGCTCTCCTAGTTACCCCTGGTCACTTTAATTCAGGCAATTTTCTACTTCATGACTTAGTCTTGATGAAGACATGTTTGTTCTTTTCCAATCACTGCTTCCTTTTCTAGCCACTTACAGACTTTAATAATACATTATAGTATTTTGCCAAGAATCCATGTCAAGCTAATTGGCCCATAGTTTACAACTCTATCCTCTTCTACTTTTTGAAAATCAGGACAGCATTTGTCCTTCCAGAGACTTGTAGTAACTTCTCTGCAATCTTTTAAAGATTGTTGATAACGGTTCAGTTATCACTTCTGCTGCTTAGTTCAATGCTTAGGATGTAGTTCATTCATCTGGGGCAACTCTCTTCAACAGATTAAATCATGGAGGTGAACTCTTGCTGTTTCTCTACTTGGGTATTATTGCCTTTGAAGCCATTTTAATCCTGTTCTTTCTAGTCCATTTTTCTTTCTTAGCAGAGAAAACAGAAGAAAAATGAGTTGGGTAGCTCTAACTCCTCAATACCTTTGTCTTATCCATTTGGAGCAGCAGTCCTATCCCTTCTTAAATCTTTTTTCTTTTCCCCAATATAGCAAAAAAAAATAACAAAAACCAAAACCCCTCTTTTTTGTGGTCCTTATCTTTCCTCTCTAATTCTGGCTTATTTTGAACTGTAGCATTCTTGATCATAGTGTTACAGCACCATACCATGCTGTTGTATTTGGCCGGTTAGCTGGCCTTGCTCTCATTTTCTGTTCATGTCTTTTAAAAATTTAACTTGTTGATGAGCTCCCTATGCATCCACATCAGTCTCTCTTGACAACTCTCCTTTCTCTTATGAAAAATGCTTTTTTTGTCCCTGTCATGTTTAAGAGCTTCCTATGCCTCCTGAATTGACCCTATATAATTTTAGTTCACAACAACCTATCTAACTTCTCTTTTTTTGCTGTTTTTTTAAAGTTCATTTGTTTTTAGTTTTCAACATTCACTTCTATAAATTTTCCACTTTCTCCCCTCCCCCTCTTCCTCTCTCCTCAATACAGCATGCAATCTGATATAGGCTCTACATATACACCGCTATTAAATATATTTTCACATTAGTCATGTCGTATAGAAGAATTATAATGAATGGGAGAAATCATGAGAAAGAAACAGAAAGAAAACAAAACAAACAAAAGAAAATAGTCTGCTTCACTCTGCATTCAGACTCCACAGTTCTTTCTCTGGATGTGGATGGCATTTTCCATCATGAGTCCTTTGTAATTGTTCTAGGTCTTTGTATTGCTGAGAAGGGCTAAGTTTATCAAAATCAGTCATTGCACACTGTGGCTGTTACTGTGTACAGTGTTCTCCTGGTTCTGTTCCCCTCACTCAGTATCAGTTCATATAAGTCTTCCCAGGCTTCTCTAAAGTCATTTTTTATAGCCCAATAGTATTCCATTTCATTCATATACCACAACTTGTTCAGCCATTCCCCAATTGATGGGCACCCTCTCAATTTCCAGTTCTTGACTACCACAGAAAAAACTGTTATAAATATTTTTGAACACCTATCTAACTGTTCTCTGGAAGCTTTGAAATGGACTTATTTAAAGTCTGAGGTGTGTGTCAGATTATGCATGGCTTTGCTATTTTTCTCTATTACAAACTCTAGGGAGCAGTGGCTTCCTTCTAGGGTTTCCATCATTTCTACTATGGCAGTCATCTGGTTCCTCCTAAAAACTGAAAGGAACCAACTCCAGAATAGCATTTCCTTTTATTGATTTCTCCAAATTTTGGGTGATGGAACTGTTATTAAGGAAAGTTCAAAAACATTAGATGACTCTACTTTGGGCAGAAATAGAACCCCAGCAGATGTCTGGATAACTGAAGTTCTGCATCATTACTCTGGGCCCAGTTTAGAATGTATTTCACAAACTCTTGATCTATTTCCTTTTTTCTGTAATATGGTCCAATGACAAAATTACAGAAAAAAAGATAAAATTTCTAAAGAAGGGATCTGTGAAATCTTCCTTGAACCCCTCAATTATTGCTGCTCTTCCTCTATTCACATTACTTTTTATTTACCTCTCTGGTACTGGTAGAATAAAACTTCCTTAATGACAGGGACTGCCATTTTTGTCTCTGTATCTTCTTTGTCTATGAAGATTACATGTCTAACATGCAATAAATAAATACTTGTTGAATTTAGTTTCTGGAAAAGGAGAATTTCATTGCTTACCTTTCATTAGGCAACTTTCCAAGCTGATATTTCATGGTGTATGATGGCATTCATGATGCCAGGAACGAAGTTTAACAAAAAGATAGACTGAGGAATGTTCTCTTTGAATAAGACAATTTATTAATATGGCATTGAGCTTATTAACAAAGAGGTTAATTAATTTCCTCAGTTTCTAGCCAAAGACAAAGAATTGAAGATGCAATTCATTTTTATTAGGAAAGAACAAAGGACAGATCAGAAGTCATGTAATGGGTTATTGGATTGGCAGCATCATGGGGTTGAGGAATCATGATTGGTTACATTAAGGGAAGGAGTCTACATGCGCATGGGACCTACCCCTCTCTGTCTTAAATAAATGGGGCCCAGCTGCATCTGAAGGTCATTGACAGAAGACTAGGAGGAGTAAACTCACAGGTGCTTGAGAATGAGATAAGATCACCTTTAACTGGCAAGGTTGAAGCTAAGACGGTATAAGGTCAGTTTGTCCACTCCCAAGGATAGCATACAGATGTCATGGAGTTTCTGAGGAGCTGATGTTATGAGGGGTATCGAGTTTCCTTGGCATAAAGTGATTTGCAGGTGGTGCTGAGATAATAATTCCCTCAGATTTATAATGTTTTATGAGAGCATTGAATCTCTTACATTTAGCTCAGAGGTTTCTCCAATTACCAGTGATTGTGGGCAGACTTGAATCTTTGCATCTAACTTGAGAGAGGGAGACTGAACTTTTAAACTCATGAGCTTCTACGCTGAGAGACAGAGAAAAGGGATTAGGTGGTAATATGAAATACAGACTTCAGTTACAGAATAGGATCAGGTACAGAATGTAAAATACAGGATCAATGTCTAGTTTTCACAATGAATTTCAGAGCTGAGAAGCAGAGATTACTCAGTGCTTATTTTAACTTCTATGAAATAGGATCTTCAGACACAGAACACAAAAAACAGAGTCAGCTCCCCAGCCAGCCCTGAAGTCAGTGCCTAGTGGTGCTATTATGGATGTGGTGTGTGGTGTATATGTGTGTGTGTGAGAGAGAGAGAGTTTATAATTCAGTGAGTGTGTATGTGTGTGTATATGAGAGAGAGTTTATAATTCAGTTTGTGTGTGTGTGTGTGTGTGTATATATATATATGTACTGTGTACACACATACATTATACATACTGTTCAATCATTTCAGTTGTGTTCAACTCTTGGTGACCTCATTTGTTGTTTCCTTGGCAAAGATACTGGAGTGGTTTGCCATTTTCTTCTCTAGCTCATTTTACAGATGAGAAAACTGAGGCAAACAGCATTGAGTGACTTGTCTAGGGTCACCTAGCTAGTAAGTGTCTGAGGCTGGATTTGAACTCTGATTAGCTTGCATTTTCTCTGCTGACATATCTAAGGACACAGAACATCACAGCCAGAATGGACCTTAGAAGAACATCTAGTTTAATATCTTCCAGTTACCAGAGTAACCCGGATTTGTTCACTGACAGTTATACTATCCTGCTATAGATATAGTGAAGTCTGGTGTTGGTGGCAGTAAATATCATTGGAGCCAATTTTTCATAGGATGATAAATTTAGAGCTAAGACCTTAGAAACTGCTGGGTCCACCTCTCCCATTTTACTGATACAGACATGAGGCACAGAGAGGTTAGGTGACTTGTGTAGGACCATACAGCCAGGAAATGTCTGAGGCAGTACTCAGACTCAGATATTCTTTCTTCCAGGTCCAGTACTCTATCCACTAGGACCAGAGGTGTCAAACTGGCTGTGGCAAGCAGCCAACAAAACTCCTGAAGGTGTACTAGATTAAAATGTAATTGAGAAATGTTTAACAAAATAAAAATATAATACAAAATGGGTTAATTTGAGGTTTTCTATGTCCATATGCTTCCCCCATTTTTATTTGAGTTTGATATCACTCTACTAGGTGACTTGACTCTGCCTCTACTCTTTTGGGAGCTAGAAATGGGGGGGAGAACCCTAGATCTAAAATTGAATCTCCAGGAGTGTTCATTCTTATCTCAACAACTTCTGCTTTCTTCAGTAAGTAAAAATTGAATATTTTAGTCAAATAATGTGTGAGAAAAAGAAAGACAACACTTAGAATTATTGAGGCTATGAGGCTTCACATGGGTGAAGCATTTGAACAATCCAGACCAAGATTTGAACAATTCAGCAAAATCAATGCGTCTCCTGAGAGACAATGTTTCATCTTTGGTAGACTGACACACTTGTAGCATTCTTCTAGCCCATCCTTTGGTTTCATCCTTTTCATTCACAGGCCTAAGGTTCATGTTCCATTGGGTGGCAGTATGATATAGTGAGTACAGTTCTTGATTTAGAGTCAGGGAGATAAGGGTTCAAATTTTGGCTCTAATGCTTCTTTGATACATGATAATAGGAAAGTCATTTAACTGTTCTGAGTCTTGGTTTTCTCCTCTGTAAAACGAATGTAATTCCTGCAGCATCTCCCTCATGGGGTTCTTGAGAGGTTTAAATGGAAAGAATCTACTCAACATACTTGACAAAACTTACTTTTATGTTACTGTTGTTGCTCAGTTGTGTTTGACTTCATGACTCTATCTGGGATTTTCTTGGCAAAAATGCTGGAGTGATTTGCAGTTTCCTTCTCTAGCTTATTTTACAGATGAGGAAACTGAGGCAAACAGGGTTAAGTAGCTTGGCCAGCGCCACACAGCTAGTAAATGTCTGAGATCAGATTTGAACTTGGGAAGAGTTTTCCTGACTCCAGGCCCAGTGCTCAATCCACTGTACCACCTAGCTTCCCAAAGTGCTTTCCAAATCCATCAGTGATGATTACTTTTGGGTCTCATGTCCATACCTAGTTCTGTAGACTCTGCTTTGTGTCTCCTGTGGAAATTTGTCTTGGGAATATTGTTGTTCTTTGGTCTGCCATCAGCAAATGAATAGGATGCTGTTAAAGGTAGTGAACCCAGCGTATAATATTCCCCAGATAAGTCAAATTATTCCTCTTATACTCTTAGATCAAATAACTAGTTAGCTAGATTTTTTCCCCAAATTTCATCCTATTGTTTTGACGTCATGTATCCCCAATTTAAACATGGGGTGATGGAAGTTGAGGGAAGATTTTTGTCTTATTTTCTGAGCCCTTCTCTTTGCCTGACACTTTCCATCTGCCCTGCTCACATATACTCCCACTCTCTTCACATTTGTAAACATGACATTTTCTTCCCCCGAGAGAGAACAGGAAAGTGTGTCTTGTACAAAGTTGGCATATGGCAAACCTATCACTGCCGTGTGACAGGCCCCACAGTATTTGTGCTCTGGCCTGAAAAGCAAAACCATATTTGGAAAGAAACCAGTGGGTAGCTGATTGTTTGGGTTTCAGATTTTCTAAATGGAACGTGCTACATTAGATCTATGTAGTCCTTGGGTCAGCAAGAATAAATAGTTAGACAAAGGACTTCTGCCAGTTTCTGAATCTGTAGAGCTTCGTGGCAAAGAGAAAATTTATACGTTTCACACAGAGCTGCATGTCTTAAATTAGAGCTGCGTTATTTAGCTCTGTCAGCATTTTCAGCAGTCTTTTTATAGGAAATGATATCTGGGGGCTTCAAGAGGTTTTAAAAATCATTTATTAACTGAGGAAAATACTGTGCTCAGTTTTGCAGAAAAATACTTACCAAAAGCATCCAATCTGCTGCTCCCTTCATTGTTTTTTAACACCACAATGGAACCATTTCTGTGCTCACCTCCTTCCATCATCCATCAGTAAAAAAGCTTTAATTAAATACTTATTATGCACCAGGAGGGAAGGTAGGTGGTGCAGTAGATAGAGTGCTGGGTCTGGAGTCAAGAAGACTCATCTGCTTAAGTTCAAATCCGACCTCAGACACTTACTAGCTGTGTGACCCTGGGCAAGTCACTTAACCCTGTTTGCCTCATTTTCCTCATCTATAAAATGAGGTAGAGAAGGACAAGGCAATCCATTTCAATATCTTTGCCAAGAAAGCCCTGATCGGGGTCATGAAGAGTCAGACATGACTGAAATGACTGTACAAGACAACAAGAAGATGGCATCAAGAATTAACACTATAATTTAGCAAATGAAAATTCCATTATGGTATAAATCAGGATGACTGTTGAGTACAATATTATACACGTCTCTCCCCAATTGTTACTACTCTCCTACAAGAAACCACTGTGCTGGGTGGCTCAGTGTTTAGAGTCATGGGTACTCACATCAAGGCTGGTGTCATGATAGTGAGCCACTGGTGCAGATAGTCATCAGGCTACCTAAAAAACACCCAGGTCAGAAAAAAGGGAGCAGTTTAAAGGTTCTGAGCTCAATATTGGGATCATCCTGACGAGTGGCTACTATACTTCTAGACTGGGTAAGATAGGGAGAGACAAAAGAAAGAATGAATTAAAGGAAGGAGGGAGGGAAGGAAGAGAAGGGAAGGGGAGGAGAAGGAAAGGGAGGGAAGAAGAAAGTAGAAAGGGGAGAAGGTAAAGGGAAGAGCAAGGAAGGGAGTTAAGAATGGAGGGAAGAGGAAAAGGAAAGAGGACAGAAGTAAGGTAGGAGGGAAAGAGGGAAGAAGGAAGAAAGGAAGGAGGAAAGGGAGGAAGGAAAGGAAGGAGGTGAGGGGGGGAAGCATTTCTTTACCTAAGACTTGTCTTTGATTGAACTTTTCACCAGATATTCTCTTAATGTCTTCCAGCCCATGTTCACTGTTTACTCAACTTTATCCTTCCCATGTTCATTAATTCTGCCTTGTGCCTTTCCCACTCCCTTCAGTTTTCTTAGTAGTTATATTAAGTCTCTTGTGATTTTGCCTTTTTAATTTTGATACCTCTTTATGGCTTAACAATAAAATGGATGTATGGTTTTAAAAAGAATAAAAGGGGGGAGGAAATAAGGAGGGAAGAGGAAGAGATGCAAAGGAAGAAACAGAAAAAAGACAAAGGAAAGGAAAGAGAAATCAGGAAGCAACTATGATTTAAAAACAAAAAGTATTAAGAATACTTTTTAAAAAGAGGAATATATATGCATATACATACATTAAATATATACACATATCTTAGTAATAGCTTTAAATGATACTTGCTTTAAAGACCCATGCTGAAAGATCATTGCTCTTTTGTGGCTTTCCTGTATATTGAGACAAATCACTTCTTTCTATACTCAGCATGCACGAACTAACACAAGCTCCCTTCTATAAATAGGAGAGAAATGAGATTTCCATCCTTCACTACAAAGCACTAGTACAAAAGGAATTTTCCCATTAGCCACTTCAGCCCACCTCTGAGCATTTTCTCTCTCTAATCTTAGATTCAAAGAGAGTGTTTCTGGGTCCAATTTCTGCATTGAATATCCTCATAGATCATTGTTTGTATTGGCAAGATAAAAAAAAAATCTGCCCTGCAAGCTAGAATGTTTGACAGCCCAGTTCTTAAACCACTCGGCTCTTAATGCTGCACCTTGCTTGTGGTGAAGAGACCAGGAAACACATGCATCCTCTTCCTCTTTACAAATATTGCTGGATTTTTTTTTCCCTTTTCCTCCCTAGGCAGAAACCAATTTCCCCCTCCTCCTTTAGGGGTTCAGAAGAATGTTTATTAAAACATATTCACATTTTATTGGTCAGTCTTTCTAAAAACAGTCCGCATATGTCTAATCAGAGATCCCTTGTGTTTTTCTATTTAAGATGTGTAAATATGATATGTAATGCAGTCTAGCATTGGGATTTCAAAAGAAGTAATGATTCCCCTAACTTCCTCTGTCCTACATTTGGTTTCTATGAGTTAATGATTAATAGAAAGGCATTGGTATGCCTAGTCAACTTGCAAAGTGAATATTTTGAAGCAAAGATAGAAGAATAGATAGATAGATAGATAGATAGATAGATAGATAGATAGATAGATAGATAGATAGATGGATAGATAGCTGGATGGATGGACGGACAGATGGATGGATGGATAGATAGATAGATAGAGATAGAGATGATAGATAGATAGATAGATAGATAGATAGATAGATAGATAGATAGATAGGTTGATCAATTGATCTTATGGACTGGGATCCATAAGTAGAGTCTGCCAGCAGTCAGGCACAGTGAGGAGTACAACCCTGAGGAGTAGCCTGAAAAATCCAGCTCAGCCACAAATCAGCCTTGTAGCTGAGATGCCATATCCTTCATCAAGGAAACAACTTTTCAGAAGCTGCAAAAGGTGGGGTGGGTAGAAGATGAATGTAGCAGAAGAATGTGAAGATGACTGAAAAGTGGCGTAAGACCTAGTGTCTGGTAAGATTAAGTTCACCCAAGCATGGTTTCCAAAGTACAAAGACCAAGGTTCTAGTGGGATGGTGGCATCATGGTGTGGAGAAGAGAAGGGAGGTGAAGGCCTAGAAGCTTCCCTCTTATCTCTTAGAACCCAGGATCGCAAGGGAAGACTCTGTTTCACATGTAGTAAGTCTCTGGACTTAGTCTCTTGACCCATAGTTAAGAGGAGTAGATCTGGTTCCCCAAGCTTGTTTTGTTACATCTCTCCCTCAGGGTCCTAGAGATACCCCTGAGGGTTTTGTCTCTCTTTGCAAGGCTGTTGGCTGGAGCTCCTATTCTGGTGCTCCCGGCAAACTCTGCTACTGTCTCCAGGTCCTGAACCTCTGCTGGTGCTTCTGACCTTTCAAACTTCACGATGTTTTGGACTAGTCCTTCCATCTCCTACACTCGTTTGTCTAAAAGCAGGAAGGAATGAAACACAAGAGACCCCAAAACAGCCATAGCACATGCTGGGGGCCGCATAACAGCCCAGGCCTCCCTTCTGGAGGCTTATAGCTGTCCTTGTCTCTATCACCACGAGGAAAAAAAAGGATGGTTTGTTCTTCCTCATCTCACTCAGCTCTGGCTCAGCAGCATTGTCTTCCTCATCACATAGTAAATAACTACAGAATATCTGTATGTACTCAATTCCCCAGGTTGTCAACGTGCCTCATTCCTCAGGTATTCGATAAACATTTGTTAAACATTTACTATGTGCCAAGCACCATGCTGTGCTCTGGGAACAAATACTAAAAAGAAAACCCCTGCCCTCAAGGAGTTTACAATCTAACGGAGAAAGATAACACAAAAACAAAAACTGAAAAGAGGGCAGGAAGGGGAAAAAAGGATACTCAGAGGAGTGTTTGATAGAGAAGTTGGAAGGCATTCAACCATGTGAGAAATGAGTGGCCTGGTAACTCTATTTAAATAGAGATTCTGGGAGGAGCTCTCCACTTTACCCTCTATTCTCCCAAGATTATTATTATTTTTTTTATTAATTCTGTATACAAAACTTAGAAGGAAGCACAGCAAAGCAGGGTAGCTTTGAAAAGAATATGTAGTATTTGCTATATAAGTTTTTTTAAGTGAACACTCTGAAATGGAAATTCATATTTATATACTGAATCCTCTTTTTATGTTATGCTACGTACAGGGTTGGGGAGGGAGGGAAAATATAAAAAATGTACAGCAGAGAATAAAAGAAAATTTATAAGGAAGCATAGAAAGCAGAATAGCTTTGAAAATGATGTGTAGTACTTATGTACTTTTCAAAAAAAGTAAACAGTATGACATGTAAATTTATGATTTTATCTTGAATCTTTATATGCTGTGTTGTATACATGGAATTGTTCTTTTTTTGTCTGTATATATTTAAGTTCAAAATTAATAAAAATAAAATAAATTTTGTTAAATATATCTTGTATTTACTTACCTTAACACACATTTGTCCAAAAGAGAATGTAAGCTCCTTGAGGGTAGAGATTGCTTTGATTTTCATTTGTATATCCCTGGCACATTGTAGTAAGTGCTTAATAAATGCTTATTGAATTAAATTGAATTGAAGGTCTTTCCCTACAAGGCTATCATAGATGTTTGACTTCACCTGATTTACTTATGTTTGAGAGGGAGTGTGGTATGATGAGCAGAGAGCTGGTCCCAGAATCAAGAAGACTCTGGCTTCTTACTGTTTGGCTGTAAGATTCTGGCCAAGTCATTTAACTTCTTGTAACTCTCCAAGATTATAAATTGCAATGCAGTGTTTATTTATATTGGTATAGGATTGACCTTGAAGGAGAGTTACCTATACAAATAAAATCACACATCCAGCTTAAGAAAACAAAAAAGGTCAGAGGTGAGAATGAATTGGGCCCTAAATTGTAATTCTCCCAGGAATTTGTACCTCCCTACATAATATTTTGCTGTTGTGAGTCATTTTAGACATGCCTAACTCCTCATGACTCCATTTAGGATTTTCTTGACAAAGATACTAGAGTAGTTTGCCATTTTCTTCTCCAAATCATTTTTACAGATGACGAAACTGAGGCAAACAGTGCCTTGCCCAGGGTCACACAGTAGGTGTCTGAGGCTGAATTTGAATTCAGGCCTTCCTGACTTGCAGCTAGTGCTCTATCCACTGCGCCATCTAGTTGTGCCTAAATGATATACCTAGCCATAAAACAAAATAGTTTTATTCCTAAATGCTGGTCTGACTGAGTCACTCTTCTGTTCAATAAACTCCAGTGACTTCTTATTGACACCAGCATCAAATAAATAATCCTCTGGACTTTAAAGCCCTTCATAGCCTGACCTCTTCCTACCTTACCAGCCATCTTATACCTTATTTCTTTACATGGTACTCAATGATCTAGGCTTATTCACTGAATGGGTATGTTCCCTCACTCTAAGTGAGTACCTGAAAAGGCCTTAGCCTAAAAGGGCCAGCATCTCCCTCTGTGTCCTGGGTCATCTTCAGTTATCCTGAGGAATACCTGGTCACTGGATCCAGATCCTCTGGAAGAGAAAGTGAGGCTGGTGACCTTGCACAGCTCTCCCTCCCTCAAATCAAAGTCAACTGCAAGTCATGTCATCTTTTCCTGATGCCATGGTCCTCTTAAAAAACAAAGGACAAACACAACACACTGGCCCCTTTGTGGTTGGTTGCTCAATAAGATGTTTGTTTCTTGACTTCATGCATTCTCTCATGCCTGAATTTTCTCCCTGCTCATCTTTACCTCCTGGTTTCCTTCAAGTCCCACTTAAAATCCCACCTTCTACAAGAAACCTTTGCTGATCCACTTTAATTCTAGTCTCTTTCCTCTACCCATTATTTCCAATTTATCCTGTATAGTTCTTGTTTGTACACAGCTGTTTTCATGTGTTAGATTGTGAGCTCCTTGAAGGCAGGAACCATTTTGACTTTGCTTTGTAGTCCCAGCACTTAACACAGTACTAGCACAAAATAAGCATTTAATAAATGCTGGTTGACCTGACTTTCTCTCAAAGGGTTTATAGCCTAGATGGGAAAAGAAAACAGACACCTTGAAAGGATGGTTAAGAAATATCTGAGTAAGTGCCAAGATGAGTGGTACAGCCATAAAACACAATAGTAGTTCATAGAGGCAGCAATCACTGTGGCCTGGAATGTTGGAACCCTTGCTCGGTGGGTGAAAGGGGAACATCCAAATAAATCCAGTTATTTGAACTTTTGGATTATTTGGATTTCATTGTGCTACTTAATACAGGATTGTCATTTCAGTTATTGTAATTGTATATATATATATATATATTACCAACTTTTTCTTATAAGACTGAGTCAAGACTAAGAAAAGAATTCTTAAATGACAGTTATATATACATACATACATACATACATACATATATATATATATATATACTTGAATCTTCAAGGAAATCTGTAAATTTTTACTTTCCCCTGAATTTCCTCTTCCACATAGAAATTATTTTTTAAATTCTGACTAAATCAAATATAATACAAATATGATAAGTGAACTTTATAATAAATAATCCTTTGTGTTTCTGCAGTAATTTATACTTTTCAAAGTCCTTTGACTTTCACAACCCCCTAAAAAGGCAGAATAGCATCTATCATCCCCATTTTACAGATGAAGAAATTGAGAACCAAGGAGACTAAATCCCAAGACCAAGTTTAAAGAACTAGAAATCAAACTCATGTCTATCACCTCCTCTCCCAGGCCTCTTTCTTTCACAGGAGTAGGACCTTTCTAAAAGAAATGTTTCTTTTAGAAGACAGAGTGAAGGTCATTTTCCTTTATCTGTTTTCATTGTTTGGTTTTAGGTTGGTTTAGGTTTTAAATTTTGGGTTGCTTGTGTTCACATACCTTCATATTGTACTTATGGATACTCAGTGTTGTAATCAGTGTTCGAATCTGAATTTAGATTAGGAATCCTTTTATTTGGGATTGAAGATTCCTTTATGCTATGTTTTAAATACCCAGTTCTGACAGGTATCAGCTCTCTCCAGCTTCTAGAAAATATAATTCCTTTACCTTGGTTGCTAAGTAGCTCACCATAATTTACAGAACAACAGAGTATTAAAGCTGGCAGAATCCTTAGGGCTCAATCAGTCAACAAACATTTACTAAGTACCTACCCTGTGAGGGTGACCATGCTAGGCACTAGTGATGTAAATATAATAATCATAATCAATTGGCAATAACATTATTAAGGGCCTATTATGTGCCAAGCACAATTCTAAATACTGGAAGAATGAAACAATCTCTAATTAAGATGAGTTTTCATTCTAATGGAAAAGATAAGTGTATATATATAAAAACATATATTTATATATATATAGTATAAAGATGATGCTATAGATAATTGTATAAATACACACAGAGTAGCTAAATATAAGTTAGTTTGGGAGAGAGGGCATTAGCATTTGAGAGGATAAGGGAAGGTGTCATGCAAAGGACAATGACTGAGCTACATTTTTTTTTGAGGGGGGAAGGCAAGGCAGTTGGGGTTAACTGACTTCCCCAAGGTCACACAGTTAGTCAAGTGTCAGGTGAGGTTGGATTTGAACTCAGGTCCTACTGACTCTGTGCTGCCAGTGTTCTATTCACTTGAGCTACATTTTAAAGGAAGAGAACAATTTTCTAGTGCCTTCCCTATGAGATAATCTCCAAGGAGATTTACCCTGTATATATTTTGTATGTGCATAATTGTATAAAGGTGTGTTATTTCCCCCACTATAATGTAAGCTCTTTGAGGGCAGGGGCTGTTCTCTCTCTTTCTTTGTATCTCCAGTGCTTAGCACGGTTGCTGGCACATATTAGGCATTTAAATGTACATTGATTGACTAATAAATGCTTGCCAATTGACTGACTCTGAGGAGAAGGTGAGAAAGGAGTGCAATCTAAGCATGGAGAAAGAATGGAGTTGGAGCAGGGTGGACGAAGAACAGAAAGGTCATTTTGGCTTGATTGCAGAATTTGGGAGAGGCAATAACATCCAACAAGACTGGAAAGGTTGACTGGGACCAGGCTGTGTAGAGCTTTAAAAGCTAAACAGAGGAGTTTATATTGTAACCTAGAAACAATAGGAAGACATTGGAGATTGACCAGAAGAGTCACATGATCAGATCTGCATTTAAGGAAAATTACTTTGGCAGCAATGCTATGGGGAGAACCTTGAGGTAGAGAGACTGATTAGGAAGTTGTTGCAATAATTGAAGTTAAGGTACTAGCTATGTGTGTGGAAAGAGGGGGCTAAGAAATGTTGTGAAGGTAGAAATGGTAACTAACATCTGTGGGGTGAGGGAGAGGGAGGAATTGAGTATGATTCTTAATGAAGCTGGGAGACTGAAAAGATGGTGCCTTTGACAAAAATAGGAAAGTCTAGAAGAAGGAGGGTTTGGAGTAGAAAATATTGAGTTGAGTTTTGGACATGTTGAATTCTAGATGAGGAAACTGAGATCTGGATAAATTAGATGGCTTGCCCAAGTGGCAGAACATTAATAAGTGGCAGAATTGGGCTCAAACTCAGATCAATATTTTCCACTCCAAACCTTTTACTATCTCTCAAGAAAAAAATTCTGAGGAGGTGGCAAAATCAGTTTTATTTAATCTGGAAAAAGTCCTTTTTAGCCTTTTCTCATGTACCCACAAAAATTAACTCTTCTTCCAAATCCATTTAATTCTTCCCAGTCTGATACCATCTTGCCTTTCCAGTCTTTTCTCAATACCACAGCCTTCCCTGTATCCTCTGTCAGTGATGTCCGGACTTTTTTTGATCCAGAAGCCTCATCCAGAAAAGTATTTTGAGCAAGCATCTCATATGCATATATTTATAAATTATTTATATATGTATTACTTTAAAATAAATATACATGTTACAAAATTTATACAAAACTAGACATTTTTAAAAGAATAGGATAAAGAAGACATGATATTTGATTCTAGATTCAATAGGGAGTAGGAGAGTAACATGGGTAGACCTGAACTTTAGAAATATCGTTGTAGCATCTGTGTGGATGGACTGATGGTAGGGAGACCAATTACCACAGGGGATGGGTCGTGAGGGCCTGACCTACAATGGTTGCTGCTCACTGAGTAGAGAGAAGGAGACAGATGGAAGATTTGTTGTGGAGGCAGAAATGACTAAATTTAGCTCCTGATTGGCCATGTGGGTTCTCTAGGGAGAATGAGAAATCACATTCTTACCAAGTTTGTGAGAACCTGGGTGACTGGAAGGATAGTGGTATTCTTGACAATAATAAGAAAACTTAGAAGAAAGATGGGTTGAGTGGGAAAGATAATGTAAAGAAGTCTTGATAATGTAAATTGATAGAGTTCTTCAAAGACTGTAAAGCAGCAGTTGTCAACCTGTGGGTCGCAAGGTCCACATATTTCCGGTGGTCTTAGGAACCAAGACACCCTCCTCTATCTGTCTCCAGGCGAGTCTGCCTACATGCAGATACACTCAGACATGCTCATATATAAGTATTAAAGGGAGGTTGAGAACCACTCATGTAAAGAGACATTTGACAATTTGGATAAAGCCCTGGGTCTGGTGTCAGGAACATCTGAGTACAAATCTAGCCTGAGACACGTATTAGCTGTATGATCCTGGGCAAGTCATTTAACCATTGTTTGCCTTGGTTTCCTCAACTGTAAAATGGGGGTAATAGTAGCAGCTACCTCCCAGGGCTTTTGTGAGGACAGGATGACATTTGTAAAAATGCTTAGCTCAGTGCCTAGCACAGAGTGAGCATTGTATAAATGCTTATTCCTTCCCTCCCCACTCCTCTTCAATGAAAATTATATCTCATCTAAATCTACTTTTCTTGTGTGACTCACTTGGTCCCAACCAAAATGAAAAAGAGACAGGAAAGGGAGGGGAAAGACTTTTACTCACTGGTTACTGTCCAAGGGTGAAGAACCCACCTTTTGAAGGTCTCCTGTTGTGGCCACAAGGTGATCTAGAAAGAGTGTAGAGGGAGAGAAATTCTCCCAATGGCACCCTTACAACTCCTACTTCAGGTGCTCTGATAGTGAATGCCTTTTAGGGCCCAGTGTCCAGCTCAGAGCGTGAGATGCTGGGAGCTTTTATAGGCGGAGGCAGAGTTAGAGAATGTTGTGTGAGAGACAAGATCAACAATTGGTTATTCAAGGAAAGGTTGGGATGGTACCTGTCTTACTACTCTTCTTCCAACTCACTGATTGTTTGAACCTTGGGATCATGTCATGACCCCTCTTATTGACCACAGCACTCACTTTGAAGGCCGACGCTCTATGTTACAATGGAATCAAACTACTTGCCTTCCCCTGTATGTGCTCTCTATCAATTCACTCTTTGAGTCTTTGTTCAAGCAATTTCCTGTGTCTGGAATGCTCTCCCTCAGCTCACTGGCCAATTTCTATCTGCTGAATTCCTGTGCTTCCTTAGAAATGAACCTTGAATGCCACCTCCTCTGGGAAACCTTGATCCACCCTAGTTGATCAGTACTTTTTCTTCCTTTGACATCATGGATCATTTCACTTACACTCACTTTACTTTTCAAGGTCCCTATTGTTCCTCAGATAAAGTACAAATTCCTCCATTTGGCATTAAAAGTTCATCATGGTTTGGCTCCAACTTATCTTTCCAGATTGGTTTCATATTATTCCTCCTTATACACTCTACGTTCCAGTCAAATAGGCATACATGCTGTTCCTTTAGTTAACATTCCCCTCTTACCTCCCGCCTCCATAGGCTAGCCCTCATACCTGGATTATTCAACCTATTTAGTTCTGTCTCTTGGATTTTCTAGCTCTCTTCAAAGTTTAATGATTACCACTGTAAGGCCTTTCCTGATCCTCCCAAGTTGTTTGTATCCCCTCAAGGAATCACCTCATATTTACTTTTTATACAGTATTACTTATCCAAGCACATGCTACATCTTTACTGATAGAACATAAACTACTTGAGGGCAGAGACTCTGCCTTTTTGCCTCGTATTTCTGACACCTATCATAGTGTTGTACACAGAGTAGCACTTAATAAATGCTTGTTGAATTGAACTGCATTTTGATGTATTCATCATGAATTGCTTTGAAATGTAGTTATCTATGTAAAACCCCTCTCTCTAGTCCATCCTTCATTCAGTTGTCAAAGTGACCTTCCTACACCTCAGAGCCTCAGATCAAAGCATGCTACTACCCATTCAATAAACTTCAGTGGCTCCCTATTGCCCTCTGCATCAAATAGAAAATCCTCTGTCATTCAAAACCCTTCACAACCTGGACTTTTCTTACCTATCCAGTATTAGACCTTACTCCTTTTCATGTACTCTGTGATGCAGTGACAATAACCTCTTCTTTGCTGTTCTTCCTACACGAAACTCCATTAGCCAGTGATAGTGGTGGTGATGAGAAAGGTGGGCCTTTTTTCCTCAATGATTTCTCCTAGACTGAGCTAGATTAAGTCTGGTGGTTTGAAGGACATTGTTATCGCCAAGGCTCTTGAGTGCAGGGTACTAGATTGTCTTCATCAGAATCTGAGGGAGATGATGGTCAAGGTGGAGGTGGTTGATGATTTGAATTACCTGGCACATGCTTCCTCCTGTCTTGCTGTTGTGTGTGTGTGTGTGTGTGTGTGTGTGTGTGTGTGAGAGAGAGAGAGAGAGACAGACAGACAGACAGACAGACAGAGACAAAAAGACAGAGACAGAGACAGAGAGACAGACAGAATGAGAGACAGAGACAGAGACAGAGAAAGAGAGAGAGAGATAAAGAAGAGATGGGGGGAATGATTTCAGGGACAGAATTCATAGGATCTGAGAATGCTTGAATTATTATGCTTTACTTTTCTAAGAAAGATATAAATGGAAAGTAATCCAGTTACCAAAAATTTATTATTTTTTTGCAAAAAAATAATTTTGTTGATTCTCTGCACAAGCTCCCTCAAACTACCAACAAGAGTTTAAACAGCAAAATAAAGTGGAAGAGAAATAGTTAACAAATAGACACAAAATTATTAAATCAAGAAAATAGTTAACCAGAATATTCCATATTCTATTGATTTTTTCATATAAATAACTATACTGTCATTTAACACTGGAAGAAACAGACTGAGGCAGCAGGATTCTTTAGTGATCTAAAGCACCAAGTTGAGTAGTCAGGAAATAGGAGGGGGGATTTGAGAGAGGGAAGTTCCTGACTTTAGCAATATGGATTGATTGTAAAGAAGTTTCCTTTCAGGATGGAGCCAAGGTGGCAGAGTAACAGGAAACAAATTCCCCACCAAAATTCCCTCAAGAAATTACCTCATATTTACTTTTTATACTTTTTATCCAAACACATCTAGAAAACATATCAGATGAGTCTTGATGAGGAAATCCAAGAAAAAGTCACAGTGAGTCATTTTTCCAGCCCAACTAAGGGGAGGGAGACAGAAAGGTCTGTGGACATTAGAGATAGAGTCTGACCAGGAACATGCCACTTATGGGGCATTCCCATACCAGTAGAGGTCCTAGACCCATGTCCATTTCTAGATTGTGAATTTGTCCTCCTGTCCAAGAACAGACAAAAATCTCAGTTCTAACAGAATAAAATCTCAGTTCTAATTTCTAGCCCAGTTTGAAGTCTTCAGAGGAAGAACCAGGGTAGGAATCCAGACTAAAGGGAAGCCTGTAGTTCCATAATTGAACTAATAGAACTCCCCAGTTGGCTGATAGTGGCCAAATCCAGCAGCATTCTACTGTTGCGCAGACCCAAATCTTGGTCAGGATACTCAGACCACAGGGGGCCACAATCAGACTTTACCTTGAATTAGACCACTTTTTGGGATCCTGAGCTGTCCCTGAGATGATGGAGCAATATAATACTCAATACCTCAAGAGAGTAGTAACAGGACTAGCTCAGACTTTTCCTCCAGAAGTGTACAGATCTGGGCTCTAATATCAAATCCAAAGCCAGGAACTTAGCTATAAGAATGAGCAAACAAAAAAAAAGTCACCCTGCAAAAGCTATTATGCTGACAGGGATGCTAAAGATACAAAACCAGAAGAAGAGAATGACTCCAAAATATTTATGAGCAAAGGTTCAAAGAAAAACAGAAAAGGTACATGAATTCAACTAGAGTTCCTGAAAAAGATGAAGCAAGAATCTTTAAAAGAGTTAAAAAAAATTTTTTAATGAAATGAGAGTGCTAGAGAAAAAAATGGAAAAGGAATTAAAACTATTGGAAAAAATATGTAGAATGGGAACTTAAGAGCCTGGACATACAAATACAAAAGGTTACCCAAGCAACACGCTTCCTGAAAATCAGAATGGACCAAATAAAAGTCAATGACTCCATGAGACAACAACAATAAAAACTTAGAACAAAGTCAGAACCTGAAAAAAGAGTTGAAAATGTGAAGTTTCTCATAATAAAAACAACTGACTTGGAAAACAGATTGAGGGGGAAAATTAAGGATCACTAGACTATCTGAATTCTGTGACCAAAATAAGAGTGCTAGGAATCATATTTTGTTTTTTGTTTTTTGTTTTTGCTTTTTTTTTTTTTGGAGGGCAGTTGGGGTTAAGTGACTTGCCCAAGGTCACACGGCTAGTTTTTGTGTTAAGTGTCTGAGGCCGGATTTGAA
The DNA here is from genome assembly GCA_028646575.1 of Pseudocheirus occidentalis. Taxonomy (NCBI): domain Eukaryota; kingdom Metazoa; phylum Chordata; class Mammalia; order Diprotodontia; family Pseudocheiridae; genus Pseudocheirus; species Pseudocheirus occidentalis. The sequence continues at coordinate 121,175,273 of CM053593.1, forward strand.
CTCAGGTACTCCTGACTCCAGGGCCGGTGCTCTATTCACTGCGCCACCTAGCCGCCCCAGGAATCATATTTTGAAAAATATAACTGTCCATATATCTTAGAACTAGAATACAAAGCAGAAACACAAAGAATACACTGGTTCTTTTCTGAAAGATACCACCAGATTGAAACTTCCAGAAACATCATAGCCACAACCTTCCAGGTCAAGGAAAAAATTCTGCAAGCAGCCAACAAATAGCTAGCATTTATTTAACAATTTAAAGTTTACAAAGTGTTTTGCTACACATGTTATTTCACATGATTCCCCCATACCTATTATTATACCCATTTTAAAGATAAGGAAAATGAGACTGAGAAAGGTCAAGTATCTTTTCCAGGGTCACATAACTAGAAAGTATCTGAGGCAGGATTTGAACTCAGGTTTTCTTTACTCCATGTTGAGGAGAAAAGAGTAGAGATGAACTAAGTTTTGGAACCTGCTGAGATTATCTCAACAAATTCTCTGAGGAAACTGAGGGGAAACATTGGAATTGACACCACTTGATATCAGTACCCCTGTGGTTCATTGCATGTTTGTCTCACCTGTTTCCAACGTGCTCAGCTCTATCCTGTCTATTTCTTCCTATTCTAAGTTCTCAGCATCCCAGAAATACATGTGTATCTTCACAGTTTTCCAGTAGCAGTACTTATTCTTGCTTTACACTTCCAGGATCTGCTGTAGCAGTAGCATCATGGATGTGCCCCTTCACTACAGAGGAAAAATGGAAATGGAGCGCAGGCAGGAATCTTTTCTACTCTTTCAAAACTTATAAGAAGTCCATACAAGGTAAAAGAAAAACAGAATGTCAAGATTTCTGGGAAATGAATGCTTATCCATACACACATCTCAGCTGATGTAACATATGTACAAGGTTTGCGAACTAAAGTGCTTTGTAAATTCTTCCTCCTCCTCCTTCTCCTTTTTCCCCTTCTCCTCCTCCTCCTCCTCCTCTTTCTCCTCCTCCTCCTCTTTCCACCTCTCCTTCTTTTTCTCCTTCTCCTTCTCCTCCTCTTTCTTGTCCTCCTCCTCTTCCTCCTACTCCTTTTCCTTTCATAATTATTATGGTTCACATTCCCTAGTTTCTTGACCTTGCTAATCCTTTACACTAGTTATTTCTTGGAGACCTTGAAAACTTCCATTACTTGTTTTGTTTTTTTTTTAAATCATGACCATTTTTCCCCCTTCTGCTCTTCTCTGTTCTCATGAAATTACATTCACGTTAAGATAAACCAACATACTGTATTTTATATAGGACAATCATAGGATCATAGGAATTTAGAAATGAAAGTGAGTTTAGTGATCATCTTACCTAGAAACCTAATTTTACATCTGAGGGAAATGAAGGGTAAATGTGATACCCAACCATCACAAACTGCTACACAAACACTCATGTTAAAAGAAAACAACAACACACTGGGTGGGTAGCAATAAGAGAAGCGGATTTCTGTTCACAAATTATTTTCAAAAGCAGCAAGAGCCAATAACTGATTGGTGAATTCCCCTTCTCTGCCTTTTCTTTGATCTCTAAAACCAGACCCAAATCTTTAACTCTCTAGCTTCAGAAATATCATTTACTCATTGGCAGCCAGTAATAATTAAAAGGGAGCCTCCTAGGACCACTGATTGTATCATTGTTATAAGATTTGTAGCTTATTTAAGTAATTATAGGCTTATATTGTGAAGTTCTATAATTGTATCACCTTACCTACTCATTACTGCTAATACTAACTGCAATCATAATGCCTTTAAACAGTCAGGTCTAAATTTTGCTTCTATTGTTGACAGTTCAAAACATGACACATTCTAAGTTAGGGTACTTGAAGAACAATGGGCAGAGGTTTGCAATATTGTATCTTCCAATTTTACAAAAACTTGTCAAAGAAAAAGAAGAGTAAGAAAGCAAAATGGCTGTCTGATGAGGCTTTACAAATTGCTGAGGAAAGAAGGAAAAAAAGGAAAGGAGAGAGGGAAAGATATACTCAACTGAATGCAGACTTTGATAGAATACCAAGGAGAGAATAGAAGGGTTTCTTAAATGAGCAATGCAAAGAAGTAGACGAAAACAATAAAATGGGAAAGACAAGAGATCTCTTCAAGAAAAATTGAGATATTTAGGGAAAGTTTCATGCAAAAATGGGCATGATAAGAGATGGGAGTACCAGATTATTTTACTTGTCCCCTAAGGAAACTGTGTGTGGGCCAAGAAGCAACAGTTAGAATGAACATGGAACAATTGATTGGTTTATGATTGGGAAAGGAGTATGGCAAGTCTAGATACTGTCACCTTATTCATTTAATGTATATGCAGAGGACATCATGTGAAATGACAGCCTAGATCAATCAAAAGTTGGAATTAAGGTTGCTGGGAATGTCAAAATTTCAGATATGAAGATGATACAACTCTGACGGTGGAAGGTGAAGAAGAATTAAGAAGCTTCTTGATGAGGGTGAAAGAAGAGAGTACAAAAGCTGACTTGAACTTTCCATTAAAAAACCAAAACAAAACAACTAAGAGGTGACACAGTGAATAGAACACCGGCCCTGGAATTAGGAGGACCTGAGTTCAAATCTAGCCTCTGATACTTAACACTTACTAGCCATGTGACCTTGGGCAAGTCACTTAACCCCAATTGCTCCGCATTCCTCCCTCCAAAAAAAGGCAAAACCAACAAACAACACCAACAACAACAAAACTAAGATCTTGGCAACTGGTCTCATCACTTCCTGGCAAATAGAGTAAGAAGAAATAGAAGTAATGTTATATCTTATATTCTTGGGCTCAAAGGTCACTGTAGATGGCAACTTCAGCCATGAAATTAAAAGTTGCTTGTTTCTTGGAAGGAAAGCTATGGCAAATCTGAACAGCATACTACAAAGCAGTGATATCACCTTGCCAACAGAGGTCTATATAATCAAAGCTATTGTTCTTCCAGTAGCAAAGTATGACTATGAGAGTTGGACTATAAGGAAACCTGAGAACTGCAGGATTGACTCTTTCAAATTGTGGTGCTGGAGAAGACTTTTGAGAGTCCCTTGGCAGGAGATCAAATCAACCAAGAACTTAAAGACATTAATTCAGGTTATTCACAGGAAAATCAGATACTAAGACTGAAACTTAAATATTTTGGCCTCTTAACGAGAAGACAAGACTCATTGGCAAAGACCTTGATGTTGGAAAATGTTGAAGGCAAAAGGAAAAGGGGATGGCAGAGGATGAGATGGATAGATGGTGCCATGGAAACAATGAACAAGAGCTTGGATGGAGATTGGAAGAAAGTAGAGAACAGAAAGCCCTGACATGCTATAATCCACAGAGTCACAAAGAGTCAGACACAACTAAATGTCCAGACCTCAACAACATAAGCAAAACTTCCCCTCCCAGGTAGTCTTCTTACTCTTTGTACTTTGCTACCCCACTGGGGAGGTTTTTTTTCCCCCAAGGCCTCCATTTTGGGTATGGTCCCAGACAAGCCTTGCTATATTACCTTTGCTATGCCTTTGACTCTCTGGACTTACCCACCAAGACTCCACTTTTAGTTCTTTTTTGTGTGTGTTGCCTCAGAAATTGTCTTTCTTTTTTTGCAAATATTTATATCCTAAGCCCTTAGGAAAGTGGCTGGCAAACAACATGGGCTTAATAAATGCTGATTGTTTACCTATAAAATGATAGCACTTTACTAGATAATCTCCAAGGTTTCTTCCAATTCCAAATAATCCCATGACAGAAAGCATCTTATTTATTCAGTTACTACAAAAGATTGCAGGAAAGAACTCTGATTTAGATTAGGAATGGAAAGGAGAATGAATTAGGAAATAGAAAGATATATCTCCCTAAAAACCAAATCTATATAGGACTCTACTCCATACCAGGGAAAGGAATGAGACTGTAATTCTGCAGATAACTTGTAGCTACATAGTTGTTGTTTGTCCTTTGTTTTTGAAGGGGACTAATGACATCATGGGATGATGTCTTGACATGTGTGTAAATTGGATTTCAGTGAGGCTGAGTTGCACAAAATTGCCTGCCTCACTCTCTTTTCCAGGGTCATCAAAGTCCAGTGGCAAGACAAAAATCAGGATGACTGTCTACTGCCAGGGTTGCAGCAGATGACCTTGGTGTCTTTGATGTCTTGACCAAGCTATAAGGGTTCCATAGCATCTGCTTTAGCCACCTTCCCAGTTCTTGGAGCAAATTGTTAAATCAGTCTTTCTCTCTAACTAGCTAATTGCATGTAGGAGATACTGCAGCCAGTCATCAGAAGGAATGGGATGGTACAAGGAGGGTAAGACTGTGGTACCTGGGGCTAGAGTTTTGATGGGAAATATCTTATCCCCAGGGTGGTAACAGTGAAAATTACCCCAATGGTGAGTAGTGGCCAGGGAGCCTTCTGTTCAGGAAGCTGTTTGGTCAGAATTTAATTACAGCTGAGTCATTTTACAGTGATGTATGGAAGTTTTGACAGCCTGAGCAAATATTTCCTGATTTGGTTGCCACTAAAAGGAGAAAGAGGTGGGTCAGATAAAAGCTGAAGGTCAAGTTTCTTATGCTAATACCTTTGAAATATTCCAGCTAGAATAGTTGTTAATATCATGCCCCCTTTGATGACCCTGTCCTACTATTCTGTGTTTCTAACTCACCCTTTTGAAACATAGAGCTCAAGTTTCCTTGCTCTACAAACATACCCATTGGATTTTCAGTACCTCCCATGTTTTCACAATGAGCAGCAATAACAAAACGACCTAATTCACAAAGTAGAATCTGAATCAGGTTAGTTGGAAGATTCCTTATGTCCTTATTATGATCTATTTCAGTTTAGTTAAAATGAGAGAAAAGCTGAATTTCATAAAGTCTCCTATTGCATACACTTCAAAAAATGACTGGTTACTAATAAATCCTATTGAAATAGAAAAGTAAGGCACAAATACAAGATTTTGGCTTAAGGATATAAATAGCTAAGTTTCGTGTTAATTTTATAGAAATACATCACAACTTTCTTTTAAAATGTCTCACAGAGTCATTAAGATACATCTCACAAGATATTCAAGAAAATGGGAAACAATAAAATAAGAAGCTCAGATGTTGGGGAATGATTGGAATGGAATTACAATATCAGAATTGAAAAAAGACTTTGTAGATTATTAACCTACAGTATTGGCCAATGCAGAAATCCCATTACAAACATTTCCTGACAAATAATCATCCAGTTCCTGCTTGAACAGTTTCAGTGATGAGTAACTCATGACCTCCTTAGCAAATCCATTGCACTGGTATGGAAGAGTGTTAGAGCAGAAAGCTGCCATGTCAACAAACATTTATTAAGGACTTACTATGTACCAGGTACTATGTTAAGTACTAAAGTTTAGAGCTCTAGAAGATCTATCTCTGACCAAAGAGCTCACTGAAGAAAATGTTTCCTTTAAATAAAAATTGGACATCTGGAAACTAATGACCCCATGAGACATCAAGAAACAGTAAAACAAAATTTTGGGGGCAGCTAGGTGGCGCAGTGAATAGAGCGCCGGCCCTGGAGTCAGGAGTACCTGAGTTCAAATCCGGCCTCAGACACTTAACACAAAAAACTAGCCGTGTGACCTTGGGCAAGTCACTTAACCTCAACTGCCCTCCAAAAAGCAAAAAAAAAA
>CM053593.1:121181454-121192869 GCA_028646575.1 Pseudocheirus occidentalis
AGTCACAGGGAAATTCACACCTTCTCACCAATGGACAGAGTTCTGGGAATTCACACCTTATCACCAAAGGACAGAGTTCTATACTTAACACTAGGTTACTAGGATCTACTTAACATCTGATCAAACAAATTAATTACCATTTCAACTGAAAACTGAACTAAGAAATGAGAAGAACTCAGAAGAGAAATGAGAATTAAGAACTGAGATAGAATTTCTTGGAGCAAGCTGCATGGAGGCTGGATAAAGTGATTTTGATTTTGAGAAAGAAACTTGTGGTGGAAAAATTTGAACTTGTGGTGCCAGAGCTGCAGAATACTTCCGAGGGCCAGTCAGAGCTGCCAAAGACTGAGTAAACATGACTGTGGTGCTGGTACTTTGTACAAATGTTGTTGTGACTTTGTTAATGTGCATGAATATTATTCTGGCTTTGTTAAGCCTCTCCAGGAATAGAGACTGTGAGAGATTTGAAGTGGACTGGACACTATGAGCTTCAATATGGAACAGGAAGTGCATGGAAAGCTGGACAAGGAACCGGGAGCTGTCTGCCTTTGAACTCAGGTGGCAGTTGGTTAGATTCAGGCAGGAGCTGGGACCATGGAAGAGGAACCACGAAAGCTGAAAGCCTGCCCCAGATCAAGATGAAAAGACCTCTTAGTGGGTACTAAGTAGTGACTGATGAAGTAGGTTACCTAGTTGACTGACAGTTATAATTTATTTGTGACTTAGGGGTGGATGGCTTTTGTACTTTCTGCTACCCCTAAGAGGGTACTGAGTAGTGACTGCTGAAGTTGTAACTTAAATGCAGTCCATGGGTGGAGGACTTTGACTTTTGTACTTTGTGTCCCTTAAGGAGGCAAGGATGATTGAATGATTGAGTTACTAAATGATTGTTTGCAGATGATTGTGCACTGAATGCAGCCTTTGAAGCTGAGATGCAACAAATATTGAGCAATTTTCTGCTGTTTGTGCTAATTTTGGCCTAACAATTAACACCAAAGAAAACACAGGTGCACCATCAACCACACCCACCATCCATATGTGATACTGTTGGTTATAGAAGTTTTGAATGCTGTGGATAAGTTCACTTCCTTTGGTAGTATATTTTCCATGGATGTACACATTGATAATGAGGTTGACCCACTGCCAGAGCTAGATCAGTGTTTGAGAGGCTTCTAAGGAAAGTATGGGAGAGAAGAGGTATTAGACTGAATACCAAACTGAAGAGGAAGGAAAAGAGCAAAGGGTTGGAAGGGGCAGGGGTACTGACTACAGTTATTCCTGACTCCAGATCTAGCAGGCTTATCTATGATGCCATCTAGTTGCTTCCTAACTAGTTTCCCTCCTGCTGTTTTTCCTTGCTTCAATTCATCTTTCTACAGTTGCTAGAAACATCATTCAGCTACTTACTGCCTCTCAACCAGACTATGACAGTAGTTCCCTAATTGGTCTCTCTGCCTCTAGCTGTTTCTCTCTCCAATCCATCTTGTCAAATTGATCTTCCTAAAGCACAAATCTGACCATTACTCTTGCCTGATCAAGAAGCATCAGTGGTTCCTTATTACTTCTAGAACAAAATACAAGTTCCTTCATTTGATATTTTAAAAGCTTTTAAGGCTCTGTATTAACCTATCTTTCCAAATTGGTTTCATATTAAACTCCTCAAACATTCTGTGTTTTAAAGAGATGATCGATGAACATGTGGAACGGGAAGTGGTGATTACAAAGAACTATCTATAACACATCATGCCATATTAGCCTTATTTACTTTTTTTGACAGGATTACTAAATTAGTAGATAAAGAGAATGCTTGAATATAGATAGTTTACTTAGATTTTAGCAAAGCTCTTGACAAAGTATCTCATTCTTTTTGTGGGGAAGAGAAAGGGTGTGCAGTAGACAATAATCAATCAGTTAGGTTCAGAATTAGTTGGACACTGGACGCAATGTTTGTGATTCAATGTTATTGTAACAGGAGTCCTTCAGTGGAATATGCAAAGTAATTTGTCCTTGGTCCTGTGATATTTAATGTTTTTATTAAAGATTTAAAGACGTAAATGTATGCTCATCAAATTTGTGAATGACATAAAGCTGAGAGGACGTGACAGTTGTCTTCACTTGGTATAATGGAAAGAGCACTGATTTTGGAGTAAAAAGATCTCAGTTCATATCTTGGTTATATAACTTACTGTCTGTTGTGACCCTTAAGTAAAGTCACTTAACCTGGTGGGACCTCCATTTGGTCATCTGTAAAATGATTGGGGTTGATCTATGGTCTCAAAGGCCCCTTCTAGCTCTAAGTCTCTGACTCTAAATTTTTTGAAGCTCGATTAAACTTGGTACTACTACCTTTGCCTCTCCAGGGCACATGAGTGGAAGAAGTGAATTTAGCTGCAAAATAAGGAAAAACTTCTTAATAATTAAAGTTGTTCAAACATAGCAAAGGTTGCCTTAAGGAGTAATGAAGTTTCCCTCATTGGGAATCATCAAGCAAAGGATTCATGACCATTTATCAGGTATTTTGTAGAAGGGTTTCTTGTTCAGGTTTGACATCTGAAACTCATTATAACCCTGAGATTCTGAAATATAACATACTTGTCACTTGAAGAGTTAGAAATCTTTTTTTTTTGGAGGGCAATTGGGATTGAGTGGTGACTTGCCCATGGTCACATGGCTAGGTGTGTGTGTGTGTGTGTGTGTGTTTTAAGTGTCTGTGGCCACATTTGAACTCAGGTCCTCCTGACTCCAGGGCCGGTGCCCTATTCACTGTGCCAACTAGCTCCCTCTAGGAGTTAGAAATCTAATAGAGAGTATGGCATGAACATTTTAAAAACTCAACTATACCCCATTTAGAATAAGTTGGAAGAAAGGTACAAAATATTGTAATTTGCTTTAATGTGTTCCCCTCATTCTTCTCTGCCTTCTCTCCTTATCTGCCTAACTGGACTATTGGATTTAGAGCTGGAAGGGACCTTAGGGACCATATAATCTGACCTCTTCATTTTACAGACAATAAAATTGATAATAATAGCAGTTAGCATGTATATAGCACCTATTATATTCCAAATACTACAAATACCTTACACATACTATCTCATTTTTCTTTACAATCATCTGGAATGGAGATGCCATCATCATCCCCATTTTACAATTGAGGAAACTGAGGCTAAGAGAGATTAAGTGACTTGCCCAAAGTCATGTGTCATTAAAAAGTGAACTTTTTGAGGACAGTAACCATGTTTTTGCCTCTCTCTCTATCTTTTTTTTTAACAGCATTTCTAGAACTTAGTAGATTGCTTCTCACACAGTAAATGTTATTTTTGTTGATGTTGATAAAGCAAGTATTGGAGGTAGGATTCAAACGTGGGACTTCTCATTCCAAATGCAGTGCTGTTCCCTCTTTCCATACATTCCCAGGTTTCATTGTCTTTTCACTATAATGACTCGTATTTCTCAACACCCACCATAGGCAATTTCTATGCTCTTGTTCAATCCTGACGGGGTAATCTCAGGTACTTTTTTGTGTTTGTGTGGGTGAGTGGGGAGTCTCAGGAATATTTAGTTATTGTAGCTTCATTTCCATTCTAAATGTATTTGTTTCATTAACCATTATGTTGATTTGAAACTAAAGAATACAGAATCTCATTTTAAGAATCCACATCTTGTATTTAACTTTCTTTAATATTTAATTTAAAGAAAAATCTTGAGACTGGAAGTACCTTTTAAAAGGAAAAGACTACCTTAGCATATGTCATCTGACTTCTTAGTGGTGGCCAATTGGATTTAAACAATTGTAAAATAAGTGGCTCCAGCTGTTGGTCATTAGATACTTATGTTTTCAGCCTTTGGATTCTTGACCTATGGGAGCAGGGTGAAGAGCAAATATTATTTAAAGGTGTTTTGGGGTTGTTTATGCATGTTTAGTAGAATCTAATTAATTTTGATAATTTAGATAAGGTAAAGTTTAATTTTGCTAAGGAAATCTGGTTTTGTGGTAAAAATGGATGTAGTAAGGTAGATTTTAGGGTACTTTAAAATGCTAAGAGAACAAATTATTTCCAGATATGTTGAAAGAATCCATTTTCAAGTGACTACTATTTTCAAATCATTCTTACTTACTCAGTAAAGTAAGTCTAGGACTATTACTGGATATATTCAACTTCCTGAGGTGATACCTTACTAAGTGCTCGATGTTTCTTGAGAAAAATGGTGTAGTAGAAAGAGCATTGATTTGAATCCAAAACTGTGAATTTGAAGCCAGTCCCTGATAGGAGGTACTTCCAAATCATTCACTTGGTCTTTCTTAGACTCTTTCCCAATCTCTAAAGCAGGGGTATATTGTATACTACTGTGTCTTACCCCATAATTGTTGCTGATTTTATGCCAGAACAAAAAAAGTGGGGTGCTACTCACATGTGAAACTTTTAAAGAACTTGTGCTGGTATTAGTTAAAAATCATTCATTGCTAAGCTGTCTTTGATGCAAGATTAGGATGCACAAATATTCATGAATATATAATTGGGAAGATGTAAGTCTTACTATATCATGTAACTTACTCATGCCTACAGCTCTTCATTGGGTTGAGTGACAGTACTGTTAATACTGCAGTATTGTAAACAAACCACACAAGTTGACTTTTGGAAATATACTGACAATGAATTCTAGACTTGCTGCTCATAATGCTCAAGAGATAAATACATATCCATATGCCACTAGTGAATACGTTGCTGCTTTGTTTACCTTTTAAGTGTGATACACAGAATTATGCCGTATGATGATTATGTGATAAATGTGTATAGACCAATTTTTGGCCTGAAAAACCAGTGTGAGATAATTATGTAGTGAAATACAGTACTGTATCTCACTGAGAAGCAGTGAGATGTAGTGAATCAGCTCCAGCCCTGAAGCCAGGAAGCTCAACTCCTACATCTGACAAATATTGCCTGTGTGGACCTGGGTAAATATTTAACTTCTAGGGCTCTGGGCAGCTTCGAGGCTGTAAATTGCAGAGGAGAGGCCAACCAACCTTGGCTGGTTGATCTCTTTTGATTACCAAATCTAACTGCCTTTTCTCAGTCCTTATCGTTATTGACCTTTGATAAATCTCCCTGTTTTCCTTAATAATCGCTTCTCTCTAGGTTTTTGTGACATGATGTCTCTTATTTTTCCTCTTATCTGTCTGATGTCTCCTTTGCCACTTCTTTACCAAATCTACATCCTGGTCATGCCTCCTTATATGACCCCAGAGTTCTGTCCCGGGTCCTCTTTTCTATTCCCTCTATATTATTTTACTTGATGATTTCATCATTTGCCATAGATTCAATGATCATTTCAATGCTAATGTTTCTCAGATCTACCTATCTAGTCCTAACGTCTCTTGACCTCTAATGTCTCATCTCCAACTGCCTATTGTACACCTCAGTACCAAATGTGTTCTGTAGTAACAGCTGACTGACTTTGCAGAATTACAAAGCACTTTACAAACATCATCACAAGGAGGAAATAGAAATACCAATTAATAAATTGAAGTAAAAAAGAATTGCCTTTGACCCTAAGAAAACAAAACAAACAAACAAAAAAAACCAGGGTCAGTTCCAATACAGTTTTCTTCTATATATACTTGGCCTGGTTCAACCATTCTTTTTGACTTCAACTTATTAATTGGTACTTCCATTTCTTCCACGTGATAATGTTTGTAAAGTGCTTTGTAATTTCCCAAAGTCGGTCATCTATTACTATAGAACACATTTAGTACTGAGGTGTTAAGAATCTTAATGTTGTGGTTCCACTGTCATCAATAAGAAGAATAGATAACCTTAGAAATTCCGGCAATTTTCCCACCCATTTTCAGTTTGGGGAAGAGGAACAAGGGGAAGGGAGTAAGTCTTTATATAGCACCTACCATAGGCCAGGTACAAATACTATCTCATTTGATGCTCAAAAAAACCCTTGCTTTTAGGTGTTCTTATCTCCATTTTATTTGTTGAGGAAACTGAGGCAAACAGAGGTTAAGGGACTTGCCCAGGGACACACAGCTGTTAAGCATCAGAGGCCAAATTTGAATTCAAAACTTCTTAACTCCACTCTACTGAACCAGCTACCAGTTGTCATACCATCTGTATTTTTGCTTCATGTCCTCAGAAAATAGACTCTGGCAGCTTCATATTGCCTTAGAAAACCACAACTTAACACAGTTTTGTTGTATTGTTTTTTAAAATTTATTTTGTTAAACTTTTTCCATTTATGTTTTACTCTGGTTTAGCAGCGGAAGTTTCAAGTTCAGAATTTAATACCTCTGGGCTATGTATTACATCCATTTCACAAATGTGAAACCCAGGACCAACAAGCCAAAAAACTTGTCCAATGGAACATTAAATAAGATAATATATGTAAACTTAAAGTGCTATATAAATGTTAGCTGCTGTTTCTTCTTCCTTCTCTCTCTCCTTTTTCTCCTCCTTTCTCCTTTCCTTCTCTTCCTTCCCCCACCTTCTTCTTTCCTCCTCTTTTTTCTCCTCTCACTTCCCCCTCCTCTTCCACAACAACCCTGTGAAACAGGTAGTTCATTTAATTTTATTCTCCTCGTACAGATGAAGAAACAGAAGTTGTCAAATTAAATGACTCACTTTAGTTTCTCTACTTTAGTTTCTCTCCTTTCTCCAAGGAGTTCATAGAACTTTATGAATAATTATTTGAAAATCAAAGTAATTTTCCTACTACCCCAGTGAGGAAGGTACATTTCAGGGATAATGATTCATGTCTTGAGACTGTTGTTCTTGTACCTTAGTATCCTGGAGGCCTTAGAAGTATTTTTCAAAGTTACTGCATTGATTTAAACTCCATTCGGAAATGACCATTTAAGTGGAAACCCATGTGGTCCCCAGAAGCATATGCTACAGCAGTTGCCTACAAGCAGCCTGTAGCTGCCAAAGTCTTATTCTTTAAGAAAGTGAGTTCCTTTCCCACACTCCCACATGTAACTTTAACTGTCATGTTTGTGCAGTACGATATCTATCTTTGGGAGGACAGAGAAAGAGAGAGAGAGAGAGAGAGAGAGAGAGAGAGAGAGAGAGAAAGAGATTTGGGGGGGGGCAAATGTGAGAATGTCTGTGTGAAATTCCTTCCTTAACTTCCTTCTGCCTGTCCATTTGCATCTGGAAAATAATGTCTGTACAAGTTAATTCTGGGAAACTGCCACCCAAAGTTTGGTCAGGAGGAGGGAGGCTCCCCCTCCCTGTTTCATAGGTTGCAAAGAAAAAGATTTCTTCTTTGGATCAAACTTTGAGGTAACTCAGACAAATCCAACAACTCCAAAACTCTGGAAATCTCCTGCTGCTTCTGCCCAATCCACCAAATACTTTGTCATCTTTTTCAAACAAATTGCAAACCTGTCTTATTTTAGCTACCCTTCTTTTTCCTTTATCCCATTATGAACATAGAAGTCATCAGAAACTAAGGCAACAAAAGATAAAAAGAAAAGACAAGTCTCAAAGCTACAAACTTGCCAATTAACCCAGAAATGGTTAAAGAGCTGACCGTTTAAATTTATAGTCTTGATGTTTATGCTTTTTCTCTTTGAAGGGTGCATGGAATGCTAAGTTTGATTCCATATGTTGGGGGAGGTCTAGAAAAATTAATTTAAAAAATTATGACCCATAAAGATTAAAATAAAAAGGCTATAAAATGGGAGTTCTTTTGTAATAGTGGAATTTGTCACCATCTGTGAATTTGAATTTGCATAACAGTGAGACGTTAGTTTATAAACATAGTACTGAGGACACAAATAGTGTGCTGGGGGATTGCCAAAGCCTTTTAAGCTACTTTCTTACAAACCCAAGTTGAGCAGTAATTTGTAGCAAAAAAGAGAATGTTGAAATGTGCTGATATATATGAAGATCTACAGAACTGTTTATATGCATTAACCATCCACGGCTGGAATTATTTCTTAAGACTGTTACTAAAAGGAGAAAGAGGTCTATATGTACAAAAATAATCATAGCAGTTTATTTTTAATAGAAAAAAATTAACAGTGGTCTATATGTCAGTGATTTGAGAATAATTGAATTAACTGTGGCATATCAGTGGAATGGCGTATAATTGACAAATTAATGAAGATGAAGGGAAATAAAAATTCTCAAAAAATGATGCAGAGCAAAGAATCAGAACACCATTCACACTAATGACAATGATATTTTAAAAGTAATAAAATCAATCAACCAGCAAGCATTTTTATTATGTATCAGACACTGGTAGATGCTAGAGATATAGAGAGCTGAGAAGAGATTCATAAAGCAAACAAGATATAGGAAACTGCAAAGCCTCTTGGAGTCTGTGATATTACATGTCATTCCATTCCTTTTGTTATTGTTGATTTGCTCATTTTTTGTTGAGATAGTAAGTTTATTACAAAAAGACTATTTAAAGCAAAAAAAAGAAAATAATTTTGATTTCATTCATCTGACTGTGGATTCACCAAGTAGAAAAGAAGCTGCTAAAAAGTCTTTCTGGTTTGGTAATTTTTTTAAAATCTAGACTTAAATTCTGAAGAAATCTGGTAATAAATCCTCAGGTCTTTTACCATTCATATTAGTTTCTTTCTTGCTCAGGCTAATAACAGTCTCTTAAATCCATTTAGGACAGTTTTTTTTTTTCTCCCGGGTTTATGTAGGAATGGAGAGAATTTGGCTCGTTAGTAACAGTACATCAGAGCTTTACAATCCTCCCCAACCTTAGAATAGTTTTCTTCTACTTTAATAATTAAATAGGGGTGGCTAGGTGGTGCTGTGAATAGAGCACTGGCCTTGGAGTCAGGAGGACCTGAGTTTAAATCCAGCCTCAGACACTGAACACTTGTTAGCCACGTGACTTTGGGCAAGTCATTTAACCCCAATTGCCCAGCCTTCCCCCCTCCAAAAAGAAAAAAAAGAAAAAAAAATTTAATTGCCTTGCATGTTACCTGTGAAGGACTCACCTCATTAATTATATCAAATGAGATACTGTATTTAAAGTATTTTGCAAATTCTAAGTGCTACATAAATGTCAACAATTATTATTAATGATAATAGAAATAGCAATTCAATATTGAGTACAAATGATACAATAGACACTGTCTTTTGCATTCTGTGGGATGATTGTCATGAGTGCTCAATGAGTTTTAAGAAAAAAATGAATGTCATACTCATTTTAAATTACCTATGGGGGAAAAGGACCCACATGTACAAAAATATTTATAGCAGCTCTTTTTGTAGTGGCAAAGAATTGGAAATTGAGAGGATTTCCATCAACTGGGGAATGGTTGAACAAGTTGTGGTTTATGAATGTAATGGAATACTATTGTGCTATAAGAAATGATGTACAAGTGGGCTTGAGAAAAACCTCAAAAGATTTATATGAACTGATGCTGAGCGAAATGAGCAGAACCAGGAGACCATTGCAAACAGTAACAACCACATTTTGTGATGACTGACTTTGATAGACTTAGCTTTTCTCAGCAATGCAAGGATCTACAATTCCAAAAGACTATCCACATGCAGGGAAAGGACTTGAGAGTCTGAATATGGGTGGAAGCATGCTATTTGTTCTCCTTTTCTTTTGTTGTTTTTGTTTTGTTTCTTCTTTCTTATGGTTCCTCTCATTAGTTCTAATTAATGTGAAAACATGTTTAATATGAATGCATAAGTATAGCCTGTATCAGATTGCATGCCATCTTGGGGAGGGGAGAGAAGAGAGAGGAAAAAATTTGAAACTCAAGATCTTAGTGAAATGAATGTTTGAAAACTAAAAATTAATTAATTAAAAAATGCCTTTGGCTTTTTTGTATAGGTCACTACAAATGGCCTTATTGCCATGAGTGAACCTCCTCTTGAAGAAGCCAGCCCTGGTCGATTTCCACCTTCCTTTGGAGCTGTTGCACCCTTCCTGGCTGACCTTGACACAACAAATGGTGGAAAAGTTTATTATCGGGAAGATTCTTCCCCAGCTATTGTTCAGCTAGCTG
Organism: Pseudocheirus occidentalis; assembly: GCA_028646575.1. NCBI lineage: Eukaryota > Metazoa > Chordata > Mammalia > Diprotodontia > Pseudocheiridae > Pseudocheirus > Pseudocheirus occidentalis. Next base: position 121,191,449 of record CM053593.1, read on the forward strand.
CAGATTGTGTCCGAAAAGGTTTCCCTGAGGTCTCTTTCCAACCTCAGAGTGTGGTGGTGGTCACCTGGGAATCCATGGTGCCTTATCAAGGGTCAGAAAGGGATCCTACCCAGAAAGGCAAGGTAAGTATATTCTATTGGATTCTAACACAAATGTTCTTAACATATTTATCAGTTCATCAACAAGCTTTTATTGTTATATTCATGGTACTGTGCTAAATACTGGGAATGCAAAGAAATGTGAAAACATGGTCCCATAAAGATCTCATATTCTAGGGGGAGAGACAGTATACAGATATCTAGCTAAATACAAGGTTTATACACATATATATGTACAGTGTATAAGAAGGCAATCTGAAAGTGAAAAGCATTAGTTGCAGATACCACAAGAAAGGAGAAATTTAATGAGGCTAAATAGAGAGTTTTAGAAAAACATTCTTTTCTTTAGTGAAAATTTGCCGTTCTTTGTATGATCAGCCTTAGCATAGTGCTTGACACATAACACAAGTACTTAGTAAATATATGTTGACTGACCGACATCAGGTTGTGCTTTGGTTATGAAAGCAATGAGCACATACAATAATTTTGAATATGTTTATCCGTGGTGCAGTACCACTTCATGGGTAAATTGATTTGGTAATGAAATTCCTTAAGTATTTCCATAAATTAACCTCCAAGAATTGAATCCAAGGTGGACCTGCCTGATTCTGAATTCAGTGAAATTCCTTTTGAGAGCTAGTGTCTCTGTCTATGCTCACGTGTTACTTTAGCAGCATAGCCATACAAACCAGCACTGGTCCCAAATTTTAATCAAAAGTGATCTCAACACATTTTTTAAACACAAACTGGATTGACTGGTAATCATTATTGCTGGCCTGAGGTTTTTTTTTTGGTATCTTATCTATAAGGGTCTATAATTTGTTTTATTTTTATGGTGACTAGACAGCTATAAACACAATTTATCTTTGGTGAGCATTTTACTCAAATGGATGTGTGATCTCATTAATTTCTTCCATGAATGCAGATTACTGTCCATCTATGCCTGCCTATTCTGTGTTATTCTTATTCATGTCCACTCAAAGGTTCATCACAGTAGGTCCATCCCATGTATAACATGGATAACAAAACATGTGGCTATCTAAAAGCTTAAGAAGCTTACTACCACCCGGTTACGTTTATAGATATATGCATTTTTAGTGGATTTCTTTTAGAATATCAGATCAGAAATAAAACTTAAAATACCAAAGGTTCAATGATGGGAAAGTCTTCTGTCCTAATGTAGTCAATTGCATTCTTATAAAGAGAATAATAGTTACTCTTCTTTAATTAGCACATAACAAAGTGCTTTTCTCTATAAAAAATGAATATGTATATGTGTGTGTGTGTGTTATAAAACATATATTCAATTCAATTCAATTCAAT
>CM053593.1:121192969-121211892 GCA_028646575.1 Pseudocheirus occidentalis
AAAACTATGATATTTCGAGGAGTGGAAACCAAGCAGTTCTGCTGATGGAAAAAGAATTACTGGGAAACTTCTGAGCCCTCTTATAAAGGAAGGTGCTGGGAGGAGTTTATAATATGCATAACATACTCATATATTGCAAATATTATTATCCTTTCTTACAGATGAAGAAACTGAGATGCAAAGAGATTAATTTCAGACATTTATGAAAGCCCTACAGTGTTCAGAGTCCAAAAGCTAGGAAGTGTTGGGGGTTAGAATTTGAGCCTGGATCTCCTGACTTCAAGTACAATGCCCCTTTCTGCTGTAGCATGTCAATCAGGCAATAAATATTTATTGAGCATCCGTGTTTTGTTTGGGTGAGAGCTGTGTTTTCATTGGTTCAGGAAGTTCTCAGTAAAGAATTCCCCGACTGATTCAGACGGGCACCTTCTCTGCAACTTCTCTGATGATTTTGAAAAGTTTCCTGGGGAGCTAAGATGTTAAGTTAAGCCCCGGGTCACATAACCAGTATGTGTAAGGCATTGACTTGAACCCAGGTCATCCTGACTCTGAGGTCGGCTCTCTAGACTTTTCTAACATTGCTTTTTATGTTTCTTGTAAATAATCAAATAATTTTAGAGACACAACTCAGTTCATCTTTGAAGAAAAATAATAAAATGTATTTCCTGCTTATTAATTTTGTTAGATCATAGAATCTTGTGAGGGAATCTAGTCTATTTCCATAACTTTGTCTAGGATGTCATTTATATTTAGATTGATTGAGCCCTTCATGCAACACGAATCTGATATATTTGTGTTTTATTTTATCAGTTTATTGGCTTTTTGTTGTTATATTGTTGACTGCTTCTGGAAGCTCGGAACCACATAGTCCTTTACCAGACACCTTTTCACAGTCTAAGGAATGAGTTTCCTCGATAGCAGGGCCTTGGGTCACATCGTAGAAGGTCCATCACTGCAATTATTGGTTAACTTTATTGTCAGCAGCTACATAGATCTCTGTGTGTGTGTGTGTGTGTGTGTGAATGTGTGTGTGTCTTTTTATCTTTTTGGAGGGGAGAAGGCAAGACAATTGGAGTTAAGTGACTTGCCCAAGGTCACCCAGCTAGTTAAGTGCTGAAATACTCTTAGACAAAGTTTAAGTTTTGAATATCACAAAAGACTTGTAAATCACTATCTATTCATTTGGCAAACATGTTTATACTAGAATGAGGTTTCTGAAACAAGGTTAGGGTGCTACCCTCTCACATTCTACATGGGGTATAGCCTGTTGAAGATTATAGGATTGAAATCAGTCATTTTTCCAGATTTTAAACTGAATTTTAAATTTTCTCCACAGAGAAACACATTCCAGGCTGTCTTAGCTTCCTCCAACTCCAGGTCGTATGCCATTTTCCTTTACCCAGAAGATGGTTTGCAGTTCTACACCACTCACTCCAAGAAGGATGAAAACCAAGTTTCTGCTGTGGTTGCATTTAGTCAAGGCTCTGTGGGTTTCTTATGGAGAACTGATGGTGCCTACAACATATTTGCTAATGACAGAGAATCCATTGAAAATCTGGTCAAGTATGTTTTCTTTGTTCTTGAGCAGACATTCCTCTCCCTGCCATCTTCTGTCCCTCTAATTAATAAACCGCCTTGGGTCTTCCCATTTTTCAAAGTGGCATGGTTATGTGCATAGTATACCGCCTGAGGGTATCTGCCTCCTATAAATTACTTTTTTTAATGCTATAATTTAAAATTTTTATTGATATTATTTATTTTTATATCAGCTTTGTTTCCAGATGGAGTCCTCTTCTTCCACCATCATCCCTTCTGACAAAGAATAAAACAGAAAGAAAAGAGAAATTTTAAAAAAACAGTGTCATGAAACTGACCAACCTGGGCAGGGTGATGTGGCTCTCTGTGTCCTCAAGTGCAGCCTTTTGACTGAATCCAAACTTCACAGAACAAATCATTGTTCTGGACCAACATACAGGATCATATAGCATCATAACTCTATAGTTGGAGAGTTCAGAGATCATCCAAATCAACCCTCTTGTTTTACATATAAGGAGGTTAAGTGGCTTGCCCAGGGTCATACAGATAGTGTCACAGGCAAGAGTTGAACCTAGTTCCTCTAATTCTAGGATGAGTACAATGCTCTTTCCACTGAGTCTAATAATATCTGTAATATTTCAGAATCATAGACTATCACATACTTTTTGGATTTATATAGTTCCTTTTTGGGGGGAAGAGTTCATTCTCCTATGAGTCAAGTAATCGTATGTCCAATGTTTATGGGATTGTCCTGCCAGCAGTTTGTATTACCATTCCAAGGGGTATAAAGCACCAAACCCTTTTCTTACTGTCAGCCCAGGCTCTGAGAAAAAATACCCCAAAACTTTCTACCAGGACTGGCTTTCAGGGTAGGAAGGAGCAGAGGCAGCATGTTTCCTTGAAAAGAATACTGAATTGGGAGTCAAAAGACCTGGATTAAAATCTTGATTCACTCAAAACTTTTGTGATCGTGGGAAGGTCAGTTAATCTCAGGGCCCCAGTTTCCTCTTCTTTAAAATAAAAGGGTTGGGCTAGATGACTTTATGGTCTGTGCTAGCTCAAAAATCTATGATCCTATTTTGTTGTGCAGCATAGGGCACAGGGGGAAGATAGTTATAGTGGAGTTCTCTGGAACTCAAATTGTCTTTCTCCCTTTGATTCCCCTCTTTATAATGGGCTGGGCAAGGGGAAACTCGAGCAGCTTTCATGTAGCAAGTTCTGACTCATCCTTCACCTATCCCAGGGGACTTCCACTGCTTGAGCCTAACGCATTTGGGTTGATCAGACATCCTATTCAAGATTAAATTCGAGATTACCTTGGTTTTTCCAACTTTTCTTATTGTGCCTCTAAAACCTTCCTAATTGATGGCATGTCCCCCTTTCCCAATCTATCTGCCACATGTAGAAATAAAATCTGTGTCGAACACTTTAAAATGTCTGTGGTATAAACAAAGTAGTAAAATTTTGAGGAAGGAGTGGGGATTAAAGAAAAAAGGAAAAAGAGTAATCAAGAAAAAGGGATGAGTTTAAATGGGAGGGAGGATGGAGTATTTTTAGTAGCTTTGGCATTAATCACTAAGAATCTTATTATATGCCAAGGATTTTCACCCATAATATGGAAATTCGTAGTATTTTAAGATAAAATAGCTTCTCTTAATTCCACCTTCTAAATATCTCAAAGGAGATTTGTTTTGTTGGAAAAACCTTCTCTAGTATGTAGGAGCAGAGTTTCTGGGCTTATTAGCACATAGCATAACACATCACAGTGGCTCTGGAAATTCTTGGTCCTGTGGCAGGTTGGATAGCCATCCATTTGAACCCATTCTCCCAGTCCCTACCACTTTTGATAAGAATGCTATTTTGGTAAGCTATAGAAGATTTCAGACACAAAGGTCTCAAGGGTGGGGGAGTGTCTGTTTTATATCTGTGTGGGCTATTTATGATTTGTTTACTAATTTTGGATAGGAATGCTCTCTGAGAGTTGCTGTCCTATTTTGTCCCTAGGAGCAGCAATGCAGGACGTCAGGGTGTCTGGGTTTTTGAGATTGGGAGCCCTTCCACTGCCAGTGGTGTGGTGCCAGCTGATGGCAGCCTTGGATCTGATGGAGCAGAATATGAAGATGAGGAAGATGAAGACTATGACCTGGTGAGCGTGTCTGAGAGGTCCCTGGGCTTGGAGGATGTGGGCACCACAATTGACCCCTACGATATCCCCAGGAGGGGAGATGAAGACACGTATGATTTGTTAAATCCCATTTCCCCACGTCACGCCAATACGGAGAGACCACCTCTAGAAGAACCCGTTGTGGTGGATCAGTATCCAAATCCTTCTACTAGGGGAACCAAGTCATTCCTGTACCCAGCTGAAGGATTTCCCCAGCAGCATCCACAGGTCATAGATGTGGATGAAGTAGAGGAAACAGGGATTGGTAAGGCCGTTGAACTTGCTATGGGTACACGTTTGGGGACTTTACTTTGAGAAGGGGACGATTAATGTTTGAGTTGCCAATGGTATAAAATGAAGATAATTCTACCAGGTTTGCAATATGGAGTTCATAGAATTTATAATTGAGAGAGACCCAAGTGATTATATAGTTTAAGAGTTTTTAACTTCATATCCAAAGATTTCCCAAGGGGTTTGTGGCTAGATTTCAAAGGGTCTATGAATTGGGATGTTAAAAAGGCACATTTTTATTTTCATTAACCTTTAACTGAAATTTAGTGTTTCCTTCAATTATTTAAAAGCATTCTTTTGAAAAAGACTGTAGGCTTTACTAGAATACAAATGGGGGCCATGACCAAAAAAAGGTTCAGAACCCCTGGTCTAGTCTATCCCCTCATGAGCCTATTTGAGTTGGCTCCAAGACACCCTTAGGATGGAACATGAGCTTGGAGGAGAGGATGTGAGCTGATACTCTAAAACCTACAGTTAGAGTTACGGGGACATCAGACCTTCAGAGACTGAATAGCTCTTTGGGGTTGGGACTGTGACTGCGCAGATAATATCAGAGGGCCTTCTCATGTCTCCTTGCATTCCACCCCACCCATTTGAAGGGATGCTTAGAAAATATGACTTTGAGAATCATATCATCTTATTTGTAACTCTTAATATATGAGATAGAATGTAAGAGTTGAAAGGGACTTTTTGGGTTGTCTTGAAAAAGTCTGTTCTATCTAACCTTTTCTAGTAATGGAGAACTCTTACAAGGCAGCACGTTCCCTTAAAAAAAAAGTTATTGGAGCAGCTAGGTGGTTGAGTGAATAGAGCACTGGCCCTAGAGTCAGGAGGACCTGAGTTCTAATTTGGCCTCAGACATTTGACACACTTACTAGCTGTGTGACCTTGGACAAATAACTTAACCCCAATTGCCTTTCCTTCCCTCCTCAAAAAAAAAGGTTATTTATTTTATTCTGAACTTAAGGAATGAATCAAGTAGAATTTAAAAAGTAGAACAAAATAAGTAGAATAAAAAGATGATTGTACACAAAACCGCCAATCTATTGTGTACAACTTGCTATTCCTTTTAAATATTTAATAGACTCAGGGTGACTAGGCGGCACAGTGAATAGAGCACTGGCCCTGGAGTCAGGAGAACCTGAGTTCAAATCTGACCTCAAACACTTAACACTTACTAGCTGTGTGACCTTGGGCAAGTCACTTAACCCCAACTGCCCCTCCAAAAAGCAAAAAAAAAAAGTAATTCAATATTTAACAAACTCATCATGTAATTTCTTCTTTTTTATTTCCTTTGCCCATCCTAGAGATGGCTACCATTAGACACAAATACATATACATAAGTATAATCATTCTATACATACTTTATTTATCAGTTCTTTCTCTGGATGCAGATTGCATCTTCCTTCCTCTATAGTTAATTGACTTAGTTGCTCAAAGTTGTTCTTAAAACAATATTGCTGTTAACTGTATACAACATTCTCTTGGTTCTACTCATTTCACTCTTAATTATTTTGTGCGTTTTCAATTACCTTCAGTCATTAGAAAGCTCTTCTTTATACTGATCTGGACCCTGCCTCCTATTCCTCCTAGCTTTTATGTTAGCACTTAAAAATAATAAATAATTCTTATTCTATATTATAACCCTTTAAATACTCTAAGATGGCTTCTAGCTTCATTTCCCTTCTAAGTTTATTCCTTGTCTAATCTTAGCATTCTCAGGTCTTCTATTTATCCACCTGTCAACCAGAAATAATTTTCTAACTTCTGTCCATGGTATTTAGGATGGTGGGTTGTTTTCCTTTTGTAATTCCTATGTCTATTGCTGCTGTTGTGGTCTGTAAAAAATACAAATGCAACATGACAAAACTCTGTTTTTAAGCTAGTCTCGGCGTATAGGGTTTAGTACCCTGTCAGGATAATAGATAGAATTTTAAGAGATGGAAAGGACCTTTGGGATCACCTACTAACCTCCCATTTTATAGATCAGGAAATTGTGACTCTAAAGCAGCGGTTCTCAACCTTCTTAATGCTGTGACCCAATACTTGTATGTGGGCATATCTGCATGTGGGGAGACCTGCCTGGAGATGGATAGAAGAGCGGCGTCTCGGTTCCTAAGATCATCGGAAATATGTTTTTCCTGATTGTCTTAGGCTACTTCTTTGATTCCTGTGAAAGGGTCGTTCAACCCCCAAAGGGGTAGCGACCCACAGGTTGAGAACCGCTGCTCTAAAGTGTGAAAGGTTTCGCCCAAACAGGTAGCAGGTGTAATGTTAATGGGATTTAAGATTTTGTGGAACCCATTAGGAGAGGCTTGCTTGTAGGAAGACTTTCCTACCTTTTTGCTCATTTCTAATTAGGACTGAGTCACGAGGGTTTTGATGCCTTCTGGCTCTGAGAATTGTATATATACAGAGTTGGTATTTTGCTTTCAGGGCTTGCTTATGAGAAGGATCTTGTTGAGATTCTTACTGGCTGTATGCTCAGAGCTCCCCAGCTGCTCAAATGTAAAGGCTCTCGATCCAGGCATGTATGTAAAGTGTATATAGTTGATTCAGGCAGTCAGAGCCCTGTCTGTTGGTCCTTACTTCTCTGCTTATATTTTCTCTTAAGTTCAGGGTGCTGATTTTTCCCCTGAGCTAGTAAATGTGATTAAAAAAGATTGTTGACCCCTTAAACAGTTATCTTTCCTAATAAAGCAGATTAAGAACCTGTACTAGCAGCCATACTGGGTATGGCAGTGTGGTGGCCACTATAGCAGGGGACAGAGCTAGTATTTGAACCCAAGTGCTCTGGTTCCAAATCCATTGTTCTTTCCACTAAACCATCTTGGTCATGTGTATATTCCTGAGGCACAAAATCTGGCCTGAAGTGATCTGAATTTGTTATAACAAGGCCCTCTTGCATTTCTATTAAAACTAACATGTTCATAACTTTTTTATTGCTAACATGGTATAATTAAGCAAAATAGATTTAAATGAGATGGACCCAAGTCTGTTTTATATCATTTCTTTTAAATGATAAATCATGTTTACATAGTGGAAAGAGCACTGGGCATGGTATCAGAAAAACCTAGGTTCAAATTCTCCTTTAGACAGAAGCAGTGAGACTGCCGAAATCACTCAACCACACAATGCCTCAGTTTCATCTTCTGTAAAATTAGGAGGTTTGGTTTGATGGCCTCTAAGTTCCCATCTAGCACTAAGTCTGTGATCCTGTGATCCAAAGGTAGAGGAAATGCTTTACTTGTGCTAGGACTATGGAAGGTTAAGGCAGTTGTTATCTCCATTTCAGAAATAAAGGACTAAGGCTCAGGTGAAATGACTATAGGCTGTGACTATACAGCCAGTCAGGGTTCTGACTCCCAGACCAAGGCTCTTTCCACAGTCTCACTCTCCCTTTCTAACGACATATGCATGGTCTTATCCCCTTCTATAAAGTTATTGCAAGACCTTGGAGAAGTTTTTTTGTTTCATTATTGTCTCCTTGTTGTGATTTACACCATAGCCAACAAATGCAGTCATAAGTCATATTTTGTACTTGAACCTCATTTGAAATTCCCCATGAAAGCAACAGGCAAGATGTGGAGACATGGTGATATTCCGATTTCATCAAGGAGCTGACAGAGGCAGAGAAACGTGCTGATTTATTCCAGGTCACGTAACAAACCAGGGGCAGGATGAGGAAAAGGCTGCCTTATTTTAAGTCCTGACTGAAAGCTCAAGGCATCAGTGTTCCCTCCTTTAAACATTTCATCATTGGTGTCTTACATGATACTAAAGTTCTTAGGAACATGGCAATCTGCCTCTTAAAACTATGTTTCCAATTAATCTTCTCCAGATGTTTTGGATGCATTTCCCTCAGATGTATTTATTCACTTGCAGATGTCCACTTTGATTCTCTTTCTATTTCCTGCCGTGTTTCCACCCTATCTAGGTATGTCTGAGTTTCTCATTTATGAAATGATCATATTTTAAGCAAGACCATCTCCACCTCTCCTAACCCATGGTGGGACATTTTATGTTTGCTGAAAGGAGATTTTTGCTAGTAAAAGTCCTGAACTGAAAACCAAAATCTGGCCTAAAATCAGGTATTATTCCCTCTCTTGCTCCTTCCTAGCTCTTTGACTGTTTTCATTAGCAAGTGAAAAATAACTTTACCATAGCCTTCTATGTATTCGTGATGTTATCGGTGGAGGCCTCCACTGACAGACAGGCAACAGGGAAACTACTTGAAAGCTTGGGGCACAGTTGGAGATTGGGTAATCAATAGCAGTACAAGTGTGTTTGTTCAGTTAAAGGCCCTGATTTCCTTTCTTCCCAGCTCCCTCTTTATGTATCCCCTGAAAATGTACCTTATGTGACTCCATTCCTCTGGAGGATTAATAGAAATTACATGTGATTAAATTTCTATTGCTTTTGACTTCACTCATGTGTTAGCTTCTAATTGTGCATGGAATTGTTATCACAGCCAGAAACTCACTCCCTGTTGTGTTTAGATAGACCACATACAAAATTAATTTGCTCTGGATTGTTCAATGAAATGAGCTAGTTCATAGTTGTGGTAAGAAGGAAACTAAGAAATGAGATCTTTAAATAGAAAGTTTTTTTTTCCTTTTTCTTTGATCAAAGGTTCTTAAGCCAGGTGTAATTATTTATTATATTTGTGAAAAACTTTGGGGAGTAGCTTACTTGGGTGTGGTATGAATGCTATCTTCTGATTACTGACTAAGGCTTCTATATTCCCGTTGTGAGATATTGTGGCTGCCCCCTCCTATCTGACTCTACCTTCAGATTTATTCTCATATGTCTGGTGTGTTAAAGTGGGTATTAAATGTGGCAGCTTTAATACCAACCCACAGAATGAATTTGTTCTTCAGTGATGGTAATAATCCCATATAACAGTAGTCCCCAACCTAAGCTATACTGTAAAACAACTAAGTTCTCTGTTGTATACCACCCACTCTTCTTTCTGAAGTAGGATGTAAGGGGAAGGAGGAAGGAATCAATAGATTTATTAAGCTTATTTAAGAAATAAGCATCTTTAAATCATAAAAGTTTTCCAGGTTAACAAAAAATAGCTGTCCTTTAGAATTGGGGAAACAATGTGACTTAGTATAGGGTAGGTCTTATTTAAAAAAGGTTTGGCATTTCAGATGGAGAGTGGGCCAAGAGTCAGGATGTCCGGGTTTCAGGTCCTGCCTCTGATACGTCTTGATTGTGTGATCCACTTAACAACTCAGCTTCCCAGGCAACTCATCAGTAGAATTTCTTTTTCCTTAAGAGTTCTCTATACCAATGAAATCACAGTTCTGCACCCCCCCAAAAGTTAATTATATTATGAACTCAAACGTTCTTTTCTTCGTTGGTTATTTGAGTAATGGTATCATTACCATCTCAATGAGTCTCCCCTCCACCTCTTTTTTTGTCTGTAGTAAATTTTACTCTTAACAGCTATGTTTTATCTCTCCTCTGGTAAGCAATTATGAATTCCTCTCAGTCAGAGGTTCTTCACCTTTCTTTGTGAGTTTAAAAAGACTCATTTTGGCAGTCTGGTGAGCCCCTTGAACCTCTTCTCAGAATATTTATAGTTGAAAAGGAATATTAAGTTTCAGTTAGACATCAGTGAAATTAAAGCTATAACACCCCTCCATTCGAGTTCATAGATCCCCTTGAAATTCAGTGGTTAAGACCCCACATTCAGAACCCTTCCTCTGTTGGAATACTATGATGTCCCGTAAGAAATGACAAAAGGGGTGATTTCAGAGAAGCCTGGAAAGACCCACATGAATGGATATAGAATGAAGTAAGCAGAAGTGAGAAGAGAGGAAATCATTTTATACAGTAATGGTAATATTTTAATGAGGTCCAACTGTGAAAGATTTACCTACTCTAGTCAAGACAATGATCCAAAGCAATTCTAAAGGACTCATTATGAAAAATGCTGTCTGCCTCCAGGAAGAAAAATGATGAACTCTGAGTGCGCATTGAAGCATATCATTTTTCACTTTATTTTTCTTCAATTCTTTTCTTTGTGATATGGCCTAACATGGAAATGTTTTGTATGATTTCACATATATAATTGATATTATATTACTTGCCTTCTCAATGGTTAGGGGCGGGACTGGAGGGAGGGAGAGAATTAGGAACTCAAATTATTAAGAAAAAGAATATATACATATACATATATGTGTGTATACATATATGTATATGTGTGTGTGTGTGTTTTGTTTTTAAATGAAGAAGAACCTACGCTCTAGATGTGGTGTGAGGAAAGGCATCACAAAGTATAGTCACAGGTAGCACTCACAGAGGCCCTCACTGGAGTGTTTTTTTTTCCTCTTAAACAGTTTTCAGATACAACACTGATTCTCGACAGACTTGTGCCAATAACAGATACCAGTGCTCTATTCATGCACAATGCAGAGACTATCCAACAGGTTTTTGTTGCCATTGTGCTGCTGGATACACTGGAAATGGTAGACAGTGCGTTGCAGAAGGTGAGTAATGCTTCCTTATAATGGATTTGATGAGGCTTGGGGGGAGGATGGCAGAAAAGGGAATATTTGCCTTTAAAGTACTGCCTTCACCCAAGTCTCTGGAGACATTTAACACTTTTAGAAGTGGGTTGAGGGGACTCTCAGTACCAGAAAGAAGGTTGGTCATCAAGTGATGGAACTTTTGGTTATGGGGTCTCATGAAGTCTGTCTTCTGAAGAGTGGAAAGGTTATCTATCATCTGCACTGGTAAAGTGAGTCTCAGGTCACTGAAATCCCAGATCTTTGAAGTACTAAAAAGAAACCCTACAATATGTCTAGATGATACAAGTGATTTTGAATCTCTTACTCCCTGTACTTCCTTTGTACTTTGCTGTCTTTAAATCTGCTTCTTCTGGTTTGAGAAGGCCTGTTTCTGTACTATATATATATATGTATATATATATATATTTTAGAACCTTTAGCCCTTAGTGTATATGAACCTAATGCACAGGCGTGGGCAGAAATAGTGAAATTAGGTAACCAGGGGCTGAAATCAATATCTTTTCATTTACCCTGCTTTCTCCTCTTCCTTACCGTCCTGTAAACTCTACTAAATTCTATTTGAATTTGCTATCAAAGCAATATGTTTCACAAATGTGGTTCTGTAAACCTAATAAGTTGTGAGATTCTGGGTCTGTTCTTAAAAACATTGTGAACTTGGCAGTCTGTTAAAACACACCTCCTCCTCCAGCTTCACCTCTCAGTTCATTTTGTCAGGTGCCCTTAAATCAGATCAGACAAGCCCTGGTACCTTGGAATGTATAGGGACTCAATTATTAGGCTCCTGGATCAACCCCATGGGTATACATCCAGTGACTGAGATTTGCGTTAGCTGTGTCCTTCCGCAGAAAGATGTGGTTTGGTTCTTGATAGGCCCAATGATCAAAAAGGTTCCAACTGATTGTATTGGTCTCAGCCTCTCTAGTGATGCCAGTTCTTTGAAGTGACTCTGGGGGCTCTAGAACCACCTCAGCATGCTGTCACAGCCAAAATAGCTTCTATGTATTCAGAATAAAGCAGATAGTAGTCTTGTGTATTTTGACAGTCATTGACCCAATCTGTATAACTTTATTCAGCTTTTATAGCAACATTTTAGGAAGGACATTGATAAGCAGGAGATTTTTCTGCTTGAGGAGAATAGGAGATCATGGGATATGAGGAATTAGGAATGATTATCCCAGAGAAGAGGAGACTAAAGGAGACAAGTTAGCTGTCTTCAGTTGTATGAAGGGCTGTCACATAGAAGGGCTTGTTCTTTTTGGTGGGGCTAGGACAAAAGTAGGAACAGTAGTTTGATGTAAAGTTTTGCAATAATTAGAACCATCTAAAAGTGGAATGAACTACTTTGGGATGTAGTGGGTTCTTCCTCACTGAAAATCTTCAAATGAAGACTGTATGACTTGTTGGGTGTCTTGTAAATGGGAGGTTCCTTATTTAGATACAGGTTGAACTAGATGACCTCTGTAGTGTCTTTGAATTCCATGATTTTGTAAGCTTCACCTCAGGAACCCTGAAGGCATTTATCAGGATAAAGAATAATTTTTTTTTTCAGTTTCCTACAATCCATTTCTTTCCTTTTTTTAAAAAAAAAGTTAAATTGATGCCCTTTGATTTTGTATCATAGTTATTACTGAAGATAAACCTCCCTTCTTGACCTTCCATGAGCTTTCTCTTATAACAAATTTTAAAAAAACAGTTAAACCAGACCAATTAATACCCCAACTTAGGGGTAGAAAGCTACTAATAAATCGTCAGGGAAAAATAATCAGCCTTATTAGTGTTGGAAGCTAAGACTTTATATTTTACAAGTTCAGAAATTAAACCCTTCTGTAATGTATTTTTCAATTGTGCACACATACCACATACTTGCACAAAAATGGTTTTGTGGCTTGAATATTTGTTGGCTTTCCTCTTATTTTAAAAAATTTAATTTTTCAGTTGAAGATTTGACGTTTCATTCCCTCACCCTCCCTTTATTAGCTTAGCTTGGCTCAACTCTTTATTGTAATTGTTCCTAGGATGCATTTTTTTGGTATTAGTCTACTGAATTCATAACATTCTCCAGTGTCATGAAAAATGTGTGTGGAAAACTATGCCAGGCTCAAAATGCTATGTAGTAAACTGTCTAGTACTCTAGATTAGCTACTTGTAGATATGGAAAACAGCTAGATAATAATGTAGATATGGAATCCACCCTGGGGTGAATTTAATTATTTTGTGCTCATTCATTCAGTTGTTTCTCTAATAAATTTTCATGAAACACCTACCACATTCAAGAGACAGAATCATAGAATCTCAGAGTTAGAATTTTAAGGTAATTTAATCTGACCCGTTCATACCTTAACGAGTTCCCTATCAATCTTCCACTTGAAAATCTCCAGCTAAGGGGAACCTACTACGTCCTTTCAAAAACTGTTATCTATTGTTGTTAAATCATTTTTACTTCCAAATGTATCTCTCTCCCTCCTCTACTTACCTAGCCATCCTTTGGAACAAAGAATAAAACAGAGAAGTAAAAAAAAAAACCTAACTAACCAATGAGTGGAAAAGATTTATAAAGATATGTGATATTCCACACTCATAGTCTCTAATCTCTGCAAAAAAGAGAGGGATCTGTTTCCTCAGTTCCTTTCTGAGGCTGAATTTGTTTAATTTCACAGACTAAATTTTTCCTTTTTTGTGTGTGTACTTTCTGTTTGCATAGTTGTAATTTCTGTGTATGTTTTTTTCTTGGTTCTGATCATTTCACTTTGCATTGGTTCATATTAATCTTCATATGTTTCTCGGAATTCTTCACATTTGTCATTTCTCACAGCTTAGTGATCTGTTACATTCATACACTAAAATTTGTTTAACCATTCCTAAATCTGAGAATATGACCAGTTCTTAATTCCAGGGTGGAGAAAATACTCTGCAAAGTAAATATCATTTAAGTTAAGTCTAAGTTCTTTTTGCTTAGAGATTTTATTTGTCAGGTCACTCCTTCCCCAAGGTAATTGGTTTCTTAGTTTTAATAGAAGTCCTAATCTGTGTTGAGCAAACTTCCAATGTTAGCCATCATGTCTCTAGGAGGTTAGAAGATGTGTGGGGGAAATGGGAGTTTTGAAGGATAGGTCTAACTATTTGGGGCCATTTAGAGATTAACTTCTCCAGCTCTCTCTCTATATTTCAACTGAGTCTGTGCCAGAAAACTAAGCTAGGTTTACTCCATTGTGTGAGACCACAGGAATTCTTTGAGTCCAGGACCAAGACAGAGATTCAAATGGAATGGAGTAAACAGAAACATATTTAAGGACTTATTGTGTGCTAAGAACTGTGCTTGATGCTGGAAATACAAATAGAAAATCAAGAAGCCCCTGCTCACGAAGTGCTTACCCTCTAATTGGGGTCTGACAATGCATGTAGAATAGACCAGCTGTAGGATGTATGGAAAGTCTCAGTATTCCCTAGGGTGCAGTCACAGGACTAATGGTGAGACCCAGAGGTCTTTAGGGTGTACTGTTGGGAGGGGGAGGGCAGGATTTGGGGTGGAGCTTTTGGAGGAAGAAGTCTTATGGTGGTTCCAGTTCCAGGGCCCTGGGATTATCTCTGAGAGGGCAAGGCTTGGAGTGGTCGGGATGGGACATTTTAGGATGAATGGACCCTCTTCCATTTAGAAGTAACGATGGATTAGATAATATTCTTGTGTCATAGGCTTTCTGTTAATTTTCTGGATGACAGTGATGTATTTTGTTGTTGTTCAGAGGCTTATTGCAGATGTGCTCCAAACTGCCACCTGTGGTGTACACAACAGGATTTTCCTGATCTCATAACAGTTAAAGCCCCAGTTGCATAATGATGTTTCATATAATATTTTACATTTCATTAATTTTTCTTAAATTTAGTCCTGAAAAAGAACAAACTTCTTTGCTTATCCTAATGTTATGCATTGTGGTGCTGTTATCATGGTTTGGTTTCTCCAGGAGCAGGAACTTATGATAATAGATGTGGTATCACTTCCCCTCATCCATTCCCCCCTTTCAAAAGACTGCCTTGAAGCTAAAATATCTGTGGCTTGTGGGTTTTTTTAATCTTTTGTTTTCCAAACAGGTTCTCCCCAACGAGTTAATGGTAAAGTTCGAGGAAGGATCTTTGTAGGGAATAGTCAAACTCCAATTGTCTTTGAGAATACTGACCTTCATTCGTATGTTGTGATGAACCATGGGAGATCCTACACAGCCATCAGCACCATTCCTGAGTCCCTGGGCTATTCTCTGGTACCTCTGGCTCCTGTGGGAGGCATCATTGGATGGATGTTTGCTGTTGAGCAGGAAGGATTTAAGAATGGATTCAGCATCACTGGTAATTTCCTTATATCATTATCTTAAAACTGGCCTTTTCTTAGAGTGCATGTGAAGGCTAGAGATGGGGTTGGGTATTGGGCATCAGAAAGGAACACTATGCCTGGGTGGAAAACATTTTGAAGATCATTTTGGTCTCTGTAGGCAGAGCACACTGTTTATTGTATTCTTTGTAATGGTATGAAGGCAAAAGGTTCTGTCAGTTTTCAGTGAGGGATGCTAACTGACAATGCCTGGGGCTACATCATGATCTAGCAGAGATTTCATGGCAGAGATAACTGGTAATTTGAAATTCCTTGGCAATGCACCATCAGCGCATACATAACAACACAATCCTGGGCCTGAACTCACACAGACTGCCACATTCTGTAGCCTATTAGATTTCAGTTTCAAAATTTAAGAGGCATTTGACATTTAGCCCTTTCTTGATATGTTAAGAGGGAAAACAAATATCTATCCTTTCTTGAGCTGATTTTGTTTTAAATCCCGGACCTCAGTTTCCTTGCCTTCAAAATGAGGGGGTTGCCCTAGATGACTTTGGAAGTTTCCCCCAGCTCCAGCTCTTATGGTCAAAGAAGGTAATTTAGCAGTAACTGATTACTTGGCTAATAAGTCTCTGAGAATAAAGGAAGCTCTTTTATAATTAAGACATTGTCTTTAAAAATCTCCATTAATCACTGAAAGCATAGAGAAAACTATGTACACAGAGTCTCTGCTTGTTCTCTCTCAGATGAATATAAATGGGAAAATCCCACATAAACTTCAAGTCTCCTCCAGCTTCAAGTGCCCAGTGCTCCCTAGTTATTTTTTCCCCTTTTCCTTTCTATCTACCAAAACAATAAAGGACCAGAAATCAATCTTTGTATGTATCCATTAGCTAATTGTCAAATGAATTAATTTCAATGTTACCTCAACCAACATTTGCATGTTAAGTATTCCATTTTTAACTGTGGAATAAAAGGCTTCCCTTCTTGCATCCTGCCCTATCTGTGCTGACTGCAAAAAAAAAAAAAAAAAAGTCAGCCTCTTTCCTCCACTCCCTGCCTCCACTAACATTATCCCAGTGACTTGCCTTTCTTTCCTTCTCTTTTATCCTGGCCCTAGACTTCAAGTTGCATACATCATGTTTTCTACTACTTCTGGCAGTATTTTAGTTCCTTCTTAATACTTTCCCTCTGGAACCTCCTGGGATGTGTCCTTGTACTGCCCAGGTTACACTTCCCCCAGTAACAACCTTTCTTAATAAAGAAATGTATCATTGAAACTTATTCTCTGTATTAATGGAGCAGTGCCTGAGGTCAGAATTAAAAGTCTTTTTCTATCTCATATCTGTGGAGTCTTCACCTCTCACAAACATTTGTCAATTAATTAGGACAATGTCTTGAATATAGTGCGTCTTTCTTAAACATTCTCCTTAGTTATCATCATCACAGATGTTCATTTAATAAACATGTATTAAGTGCTTGCTGTGTGCATTGCACGGTTCAGGATACAAATGAAATAGAAGACAGGATTCTTTCCCTTAGGTTGTTTATAGTCTAGGAAACGAGACATACCAGAAACAACCGGAGAACATAAACAAATCAAAGATAACATATTACATTACTTCCCTAACTGTGACTATATTTGCAGGGGGCCACTAAGTGTTTTTTAAAATGGGTGGTCCAACCTTTAGAATATTCTTATTTCTAAATGTTAGCATTTTCTCTATCTGCCTTAGTCATAGTCCAAAGGCTATTTTATGATCATATTAATGGTATAGCAATAGGAACTGATATTTAAGTTGTTTTTTAAGGTTTATATTAATTTTTTATGTACATTGTCTTACTGTAACTTCACAATAACCATGAGAGATAATTACCACAAATTTTAATATCCCCATTTTTCAGATGAGAAAATTGAGGAGTAATAGATTTTAGAACCAGGAGGGGAACCTTAAAGATCATCTAATCTAATCCCCTCATTTTATAGATGAAGAAATGAAGAAAAGGCCCTGAAAACTAAAGTGACTTGCTCAAAGTTACCCTGGTAGTAAGTAGCAGTCAGAATTTGAACACAGATCCTTTGATTTCAAAGCCAAACCTTTTTCTTCTATGCCACCCTAATGAGATTCTTGGTGTTTGGTGGCATAGGATGAAAATTTGAATTCTCATCTCTTAAGAAAACTAGGTGCTTTTACATTTTTTGGTGACTAGAGTACAGCCATGTATATTTTCTTTGTAGCCAGAGACATAGCATGTCAACCAAGACAGCCAAACCATATCTCTTCTCAAATAGTTTTTGATTATAATGTTTCAAGGGAAACACAGAAACCTGAAAGTGAATCTTGACTTGTGTTTTGCCAGCACTATTTTGAAGAATGATTTTATTGCCTTGTTTTAAGCCAGTCTCCCTGGCTTCTCAATCTGTCTTCTTCCCAAATTCCCAGGATGTCAGGGAGATTGAGATAACATTTTGGCTCATTTTTAGCCTCAACTCAGGACTCATTCAGATTAGCCTCTCTTATTAATTGAATGACAGTCATCTTTTATTAGAAATGTTATTGATTTTTATTATTTTAGATTACAATTCCTTCCTATTAACTACCCCCCTATAAAGCCCTCCCTTAAAACAAGAAACACTGTCAAGCAAAGCAAACTGATATGTTGACCATTCCTGACAATGTACAACTTATTCCATACCAGTAGTTCAGCACCTCTCTGCCAAGAAGAGGGAAGCATGCAACATCTTTAGTCCTCTAAGGTCAAGATTTCAATCCTATCTTATCCCATTCCTCTTTCTGTGGTGATCCAACTTCCTCAATCAGTTCTGCATTTCAAAATTAAATGTGCCACATTCATATAACTTTAGCTTTCAGGCATACATAGAACAGAATTTGTTTTGTTGGAGGATCTTTTGGGCTTAAAGAAGAACCTACAAATTAGTAAGCGCAAAAACAGTTACAACATGCCATGTTGTATATATGTTGGCTCTACCCCATACCACTTTCAAATTTTACAACTTCCTTTGGGTTTGAGTCAGTGT
The DNA here is from genome assembly GCA_028646575.1 of Pseudocheirus occidentalis. Lineage (NCBI taxonomy): Eukaryota > Metazoa > Chordata > Mammalia > Diprotodontia > Pseudocheiridae > Pseudocheirus > Pseudocheirus occidentalis. The sequence continues at coordinate 121,210,864 of CM053593.1, forward strand.
AATGGACAGAACTTGATCTTTTATATTATACTATAGTGAACAAACTAGGTACCAAAAAGTTTCATCTGGCCCTGTGTGGCCCTGAATATTTGAATACTCTTAGAGTTGAATCTGAGACAGAGTTAATACATGATAAGCAATAACTTTCCTTGGGCTGCACTTGGGATGTGAATGGATTTAAAGAGGAAATTGCTTATCCCCTCTCATTCATGGACTTTTTTGCCAATCGAATTTGATGGATTAAGAGAATCTTTTACATGCACTAACAATATTTGCTCAGTCTATATTTCTTTTCTTACTACTTCTCGTCCTTCTCAGTAGCCCCAGAGACCTCAGCCCTACAATTAGGGCTTATGTAACCATATAATAGCACTAGACAAATGCGGAAAAGGCAAAGATAGGAGTAGAGGAGAAACATTGATTTAATTTAATTTTAAATATATTTTGTTGTTGTCTTTATATTACTCTTATTTATGGGGTGGGAGAAAGACCCTCTTCCCCCACCTCAACTTCAGATTGAATTCTCCTTGAAACAAGGAAAAACATTTGGTAAAAACATTGTATATAGCAACCACATCTGATGATCTATTCATCATTTTACTCTAATAGTTCCTGCCTCTCTTCCAGGAAGAGGAAGGTACGCGAAATTCATTTTTCATAAATGGATGCTTCATCCTCCATCAAGGAATGTGATGTGGCTGAACCACTCCTCAGGAGCACATGTGCTTCTTAGAATTGGTCTGGTAGTGGTGGTGGGTTGTATTGAGCCATTATCTTCCTTCATCAGCTTCTGCTGGTTATGCAACAAAATGTTTTTTGTAAGATCATTAGCTGGCAGGCATCCAGTGGCCATGTAGCAAAAGGTAAATTGACCCTAAGAAGGTTAAAATCATGATTCCAGTCACTTTTACATGAGGTCTCTAACCAAAGAAAAACAAAGATCCAACGCAAACTTATTTTTTTCAATTCCACTAGCATATATTTTTTAAGCATCTATTAGGAATAAGAATGGATAAAATGTAATATTTC
>CM053593.1:121220924-121254486 GCA_028646575.1 Pseudocheirus occidentalis
ACTGATCCCCCTCTGATTTAATATACTCTGCCATAATTGTAAGCCCCAGTTTGGGAGGTTGTGCCCTTAATGGTCTTTAGTCCCAACTTCAGTGCTCACTGAATCTTAATGGGAAAAATCCTCTTTGCTACTTCCCAAGTTATTGTAATGAAGAAGATGCTGCGTATAAAAAAAGGTGAACTCAACTGGAATTATGTAAGAGATTATCTTCATAAAAGGACAAAGTAGAAGTTTGTACTATATTCCTGCATACATATAGAGAACTTTTAAAAAGCCACTGTCCCATTGCTAGTCTCCCTAAATATATGGCATTCCCCCAATCAATTAGCCTAGAAAACCAGTCAAGAAAGGAAATGCAATTATTCTGCTATAAACTGTTCTATAATGAATCCATGCTGACTCTAAATAATCATTTAACTTTCTAAGAGCTCACAGACCATTCATTCAATAGTATGCTTTAAAAATCTGTCAGGAACAGAAGACAAATATAATGGTCTTATCTTTTTTGAAAATTGAAATATTTGTCAAACTTTAGCACTACAGCTCCTCTTCTTTAAAAATTTCTACCAATAATGGTCAGCTCAGCAATCACGCCTTTAAGTTGTTGCAATATTCTTACATATAGATATAGATACACACACACATATCTCCCAATACCCTGGCAATTTGAAATCTCCTGGTCTATCTTTGGTTTCAAGACCTGGGTACCATCCTTCCCAGTCCCAAAGACCATTCCTTGTTGGAGAAAACAGAAATAAATCCAACATTGAATAGTTCTGTCTTTTCCTCATCATGTGTTTATCATTAGCCCAAACACCATAAGTAAGAGCTTGTTTCTTCTTTGATGTTCTTCTTGTCCCCAACTTAGATTTTCTTAAAAATCTTTTTGGTTGTCTTTGGGATTTATCACACAATTCATTCTAATTATTGGCACTCCTGACATCATTCTTACAGGACTACATCATCCTTTCATTTCATTCTAAGTGATCTGTCTCTGCCTCCATCTTTCTTCTGTATGTGTCATTTTAAAAATCCAAGTTGGTTGATGAGTTCCTTATACAACTATATCAATCATTTTAGATAGCCCAACCATACCACCTCTTCATCTGAATCTATTATGTTTGTGTCCTTATAATTTTGTTCTTAAAGAATAACTGATTCTACTTGGACTTTTTTTTAGCAGCAGAATTTTAGGTTATGGCATCCTCTCTATTCCCCTCTGAAGTTTTTGAAATTTTCCCTAAAACTACAGTACTTATAAGATTGTGCTTGCTTTTCCCACCTTATCTATCTTGATCTCTAAGATGATATAATTATTACTTCTCTAAGTTCCCATAATTTCTGCCTTAATAACCAGTTGCTCCTTCTCAGTCATTATCAATTTCACAGTCCTTTCTTATCTCCTTTTGAATAATGAAATTATTATTAAGACAAACTAAGAATTTTAGCAGAAAGAAAACACCAGTTAATATTGAGTTAAAGTCCCTTATCACTACTGTACCATATTTCTATTCTAGGTTTATCATTGATTGTCTGAACTCATCATCCATTTATCCCTTCTGTCCAACTGATCTGTAGTACAATCTCACTGTAATATCACTTCTGTTCCTCCCAATATTGTTCCTCACTCAAAGATTGTTTACCATGTTGCCCCATTCTAGATTGTGGATTTCCTCACATAAGTATATATTTTTTATACTTACAATGCAATGCTACTTCATTACCCCTTTAATTTATTACTTTTGATTAATAAATACCTTTCTTCTATCAGATTCTAGTTATGGAATCTTAACAAATCCCAGTGATATTTATAATATATTCACAGTGAAATCTTTAGTTTGTAATTTTTTCAGAAAATTGCATAACCTCTATAGACTTTCCCTGGAGGAATCTGTGGGGATTATTATAAGAATCCTGTTGGGCAAACTCATGCCTAAGGACATCTTACTTTTGAAACTCAAATGTTGCACATTTGAGTCTCTACATCAACTTCTACATGGCCTGATCCTCATTGATTACAATGTAGTTATGTGTTTTGGTGTTTATTGAATATTGACTAAATTACTATTTTCCCAAAGTTAATTCGTTTTTAAAAATAAAGTCAAAAGCCTTTGTAGGAGACTAAAGAACATAACATTTTCCAGATATAATTAACTAATTGCTACTGATAACATAAAGGGTTTTAATTTAATGGTATCACTTCCTTATTTAATAGAAATAGAATCTGTGGCCCAAAATTAAACTATATTCTTTTAACGAGTACACAAAAAATTCATTCAATGGTCAGGAATGGACCCTGAATTTCTTGTAACCATCCCTGAGTGATTGTGGGCAAATCACTTAATAACTGAGCCTTATCTATAAAATGAGAGAGTTAGATAAGAGATTGTCTTTGATGTTCCTTCTGGCTATAAATATACCTGTGAATGTAACAACAACAAACATAATTCTAAGGACACAAAGAATCTATGATTTCATCAGCATAGGAATTTCTGCCCTCCATAGAATCATCTTCCACCGATGCAAATTCAAACCTAGCTGTAACTTAGAAGGTAAGATCTAGGAAGTTGCCTGAGATGCATAGCGTTTAAGTGACTTGTCCAAGGTCACACACAGAATTGATATACTCAGTGATCCACTGCAGTCGTAACCATACTAATGCTACAACTAGAAGGAAGGTTAAAAACTGTTAACAAAGGGGAAAAGGAGAAACTGTATAGATTAGACTGGACAATGTCGTTTATATACCACATCTCTGTCCTACTACTCAAAGTGACATTTATCCACATAATCCCTCAATTGCTGAATTCAATTAAATTTATTAGGAAGCAAAAGTCACTCCAAGAACCAGTTCTATAAGAACATTTCTACAGTAGAACTATGCTCATTTATGAATTTATTTACTGCTATGAAGAACCAATTAATATATGGCACATAGAGGTAGCATAGTCTAGTGGTTAGAATGCTGAAACTGACATAAAGAATTTTCATTTTCCTGGGTTTTCAAACCTGCCTCTGACATTTATTCATCATGTGTGACCTGAGCTAAGTCACTTAACAGCAATGCACCTCAGGTAGCTCCCTGAGTCTCTGATCAGATTCAGTAGAGTACAACTAGAAGGACCAGGCGTGTCAATTGATAAAAAAGATTATAATATTATTTTGAAATGAATATTTTCATTCTATGATCTCTATTTTATTTATATTACAGATAAAAAATGCACAGCATCAATTGGCATTGTTTGTTACTTCAAGGTATTTTTAAATTCCAAGGCTTCTAGTTATTTTTTTTTTTGAGGGAGGGAAGGCAGGGCAATTGAGGTTAAATGACTTGTCCAAGGTCTCACAGCTAGTGAGTTAAGTATCTGATGTCAGATTTGAACTCACATCCTCCTGACTCCAGGGCCAGTGCTCTATTCATTGTGCCACCTAGTTGCCCCAAGGCTTCTCTAGTTTTAATGAAATAGTTGTGCTGAGTATAGTTGGTCATAGATTAAATATCTGCGGATATTTCTCTGACTTATACTGTAAATTCACAGATGTGTTTGCAGAGGGAAAAACAGAACAAAAACTAGACCACTGAAAACTTCTGAAAAAGTTTGACTTTTTTCCTATTAATTGAATTTCTCAGAATAAGGGAAGCCTCTATTTGCAAAAATTGCAAGTTTTTATGGGAAATATTTAATCAATTAAACAAAAGCTGTCCCCTAGTTTTGGATTTATGCATTTCTGAAAGAGACTTTGTGTCTGGCTGCCTGTATTTTATTTAAATGTCACTCTCTTCAAAAATGGATATTTTTTTTAAAATAACTTATTGCAGTTCCATGAAACCACTAATTTTATCCATCTGGTACAGTATAAAGGGTAGCAAAACCTAATCTGATGGGATTTCAGAAAGTTTGTTTTTACTGAAGCAAAACACTACCAGATTGGAAAGCATTAAACAGTGATAAGATAATAGCCCCAAACTTCTCAGGGAAGGCCAGCAAAGACTTTCTCAAGCTGCAATTTTTCCATTTTGTGTCTGACTTTCATCAGAGTTTATCTCTCATAACCATCAGCTCATGTTTTACATGCACATTAGCTTATTTATCTATATCTCATTTATGACTTCCTCTTCTGTTTCTCTTACCCCCACTGGATGAGTAGGTTTCCACTCCTGTCATGGGGGAAAACAGTTCTTCCACTTTATATATGAAATTGCTCTTAAGACAAATGAGAGAACAGGTCGAATCAATTTGTTTTTTTGTTCGACAACAGTTATTAACAGCTTTCTGGATGCTAATAGAATGCAAGCTCTTGCAAAGAATTTTGTTGTTGTGTTTTGGTCGTGTTCAACTCTTTATGATCCGATTTGGGTTTTTCTTGGCAAAAATACTGGAGTGCTTTGCCATTTCCTTCTCTGGCTCATTTTATAGATGAGGAAACTGAGACAAACAGGGTTTAGTGACTTGCCCAGAGTCACACAGCTAGTAAGTGTTTGAGGCTGGATTTGAACTCAGGTCTTCCTAACTCCAGGTCTGGCATTCTATCCACTGGGCCACCTAACTGCCTCACTTTTCTATTTCTATCTCTAGTATCTAGCAACAAGCCTGATTTATAGGAGATACATAATATCTATTGATTAATTATATGCTAGGCACTGTCCTAGGAACTGGGGTGACAAAGACAAAAACCTCAAGGGGCTTTACATTTGGGTGTAGGGGGAAGCACAAAATGTACATGGAAAATTAAATTAAAATATGTACAAAATAATTTGGGCCAGCTAGGTGGCACTAAGGTGGGATAGAACACCAGGCCTGGAATCAGGAAGACCTGAGTTCAAATGCAACCTCAGACACTTACTGTGTGACCTTGAGCAAGTCACATAACCCCTATTTGTCTCAGTTTCCTCATCTAAAAATAGAGATAATAGTAGCACCTACCTCTCAAGGTCACTGTGAGGATCAAATGAGATAATAAATTGTAAAACACTTAGTCCAGCACTTAGCACATAGTAAGTGCTTGTGACCATTATTGGTGAAAAGCACTAGAAATTGGAAGGGGTTAAGGCTCAACTTTGAAGGATGTTGGGAATTCTGTGAGACAGGTGAAAAGATAATAGATTCCAAGCATGGGGAGAAGAGATAGAGTATCTTACACAGAGAACAGAACATAGAATTTATAGATTAAATTTATCAATCTGTATATGTTTATTGAGCATCTACCATGTGTAGAACTTTTTTTTAAAGCATTGTGGAAACATACAATCAGTCAGTATTTATTAAATGTCTACTATATGCTAGAGACTGGGGATGACACATATAAATGCCTACTGTGTGCTAGGGAGTGGGGATAACACATATAAATGCCTACTGTGTGCTAGGGAGTGGGGATAACACATATAAATGCCTACTGTGTGCTAGGGACTGGGGATAACACATATAAATGCCTACTGTGTGCTAGGGACTGGGGATAACACATATAAAGAATGAAACAACTGAAGTCTAATATGGTCTCTGTTCTCAGGGAGTTTACAGTCCAGGTAAGGAGATATGGATATACAAGAATCAGTTAGAGGCTGCTTAAGTGCCACATGGGGTAGGATTAATGATAGAAGCAGCCTTGAAACCATAGTTCAAGTCTTGCCTCTGTCTCATACTGGCTGTTATCCTGAGCAAGCTATTTAACCTCTTAGTGCTTTATTCAATTCTCTAAGACCATAATTTGCAGAAATGTTTCTAATTTGTATTGGGAAAAGGAGGTGCCTCATCAAGGAGTTCTCTATACCAATGAAATGTTTGGTCTGCTTCTTATACCTATCATACTAGGAGTTTAGGAAAGTAAACTAGGATTGTCAGAAAGTTCTGTGACAGTATAAAGCAGAGGTGTCAAATATTGGCCAACAAAGTTCTTGAGTACTCAAAACTAGATTAAAATGTGATTGGGAAATGTTTAACAAAATAAATAAAAATATGATACAACATAGATCATGTTAATTTGTGCTTTTCTAAGTCAATATGTAGGCAGCTAGGTGACAGTGGAGAGAGCACTGGACCTGAAGTCAGGAAGCCTCATCTCCCCAAGCTCAAATTTGGCCTCAGACACTCACTAGCTGTGTGACCCTGGACAAGTCACTTAACCCTGTTTACATCAGTTTCCTCATCTGTAAAATGAGTTGGAGAAGGAAATGGCAAACCACTCCAGTATCTTTGCCAAGAAAACCACAAACTTCATCAGGAAGAGTTGGATACAACTGAACAATAACAAAGTAATATGTACCCACAGGATCCATTTCTATTTGAGGCTGACACTACTGATGTACAGAATAATACTGAATTTGGGTCTGGAGGATCTGGCTTTATAATCCTAGCTTGGATAGTTGGTATAACTTGTGAGACCTTGAGCAGCCTGCTTCTCAGGATCTGTTTCCTCATTCTGATTTGTATGATGGGGTGCTTTGACTTGGTCTGTGAGGTAACATAAATACCATCACATAATACTGATAAAAGTGGGGTTTATAGAGGCAGAGAAGAAGCCAGTGAGGAGCATCAAGGGCAAAGATGTGGAGATGAAAATAAATCCAACTCATATAATGGACAACTGTACATCAACATATAACAAAGAGACACTGTAGCAGGGGGAAAAAAAGGTGTTATAACACCTTTCCTCCCTGCCCCTCAGTTCTCTCCAGGCTCTTGATCTTCCTCAGCTGGGATTGACTCACTCATCCCTACCTGTATCCCATCCTGGAAAATTAGGGTGGTTCTCCAGAAGGATGACTACAGCTTCCTGTCGGGGTCCTGGTGTAAGACAAAATACATGACTACTCTCACAGTTCTTGCTCCTGAACCCCTTTTGGCTTACTTGCCATTCACACAAACCAGTCGCAATGATATCATTAACTCTTAAACATGAAACATTATATAAAAGTCCAAAGCAGGAATTATCAAAAGAAAAGAGTCCACCTATTAACTTGGTTCACACTATTACCAATACACAAAGGAGTGGGCACAAACTTGTAGCAGTGAGACAAATGAACAGGAAATAGTATGCTTATGACTACTGTGAGTCTGCATTACAGGACTGGATATCTGTGTTCTCCTTAGGGATCAGTTTCACAGCACATATCATTCATTTTTTTTTGAGCTTCTCTGCACTTCTGATAGATGAAGCTGCTTCTTTGCTACTCTCTGGGCACTGACTCAGTGTAAGCAACTCTTCTAGCTAATAGCAGTCTTAAACCTGAGGCATACAGAGATTCCTAGGTCTGCTCCCTCATCTAGGTACCAAGGTAACAAGTCATTCTTTCGATGAGAAGCAATTCCCTCATATCCAAATATATATTCAGTTCATTGTTCATTCATTTCAGTCATTTCTGACTGTGACCCCATTTGGTGTTTTCTTGTCAAAGATACTGGAGTGGTTTGCCATTTCCTTCTCCAGCTCGATTTACAGATGAGAAAGTTAAGGCAAAAAGGATTAAGTGACTTGCCCAGGGTTACACAGTGTCTGAGGCCAAATTTGAATTCAGGAAGACAAGTGTCTTCCTTACTCCAGGTCTGGTGCTCTATCCACTGCACCACCTTGCTGCCCATTATTCAGGTCACCCTTCTATAAGTTAAGGGTCCCCCCCCACCCTTAAACCACAGAGGGCAGTAAAAGCCAATGTAGGCAAGCTTCTAAAGGTTTCTTCTTTCTCAAGGAACAGATAGTGATTGAGAGCAAGGCAGCTTTTCCCAGCTAGCTCTCATTTACACATGCCACTTTCTCTAAACAGTTCCCGGCGCCAAAGCTTTCTTCAGTCAGATCAGCTCCCTGCATCAACTGCAGAGCCCACCTGACTGTGTTCAGCTCACATCAGTTTCTCATTTCCATGGCTTCTGCTCTTCTGTAATAAGCTTCTTTTCTTAGCTTCTCTTAGTCTTCTCAGCTGACTTCTTAATGACTCTCCTGACTGCAATCAGGACCTCTTTATGTGAAGTAATTTACTTCTCAGGTTGAGAAACTCTTAAATCCACATTTCTGTCAGATATGTCCAATAGGAATAGTTCATTGACTCAGAATTTCCTAGCAATAACCTTCAAAAGCCCTGGAAATGCTCATATTTAAATTAGTTGCTAAGAAATAGTACACTATAAGTACTACTGCTGTCAGTACCTTTCCTTCTGACAAGCAAGCTTTGCTTCTTGGGCCATTGAAAATTTAATTTATCTCTTCTCAAGCACTTTTATCTGAAGGGCAGCTTTTCACTTAGTTTCCCTCAGTGATATTTGTGTTTCTCCTCCAGATATTTTTTAATATGTTTTGGACAAAATACCCTTTTTTTCTGTCCCTTTGAATAAATAACATGTCCACAGGAAAAAAAAGGGGGGCAGCCCCTCACACTAGTTTGGCTTTAGTATGTACTCATAGGGATTGTTCAAAATGTTGTGCTGCCTTTAGAACTTAGCAGGCAGTGATTATTTCATGAATTGTGCAGATAATTCACGTTAAAGAACATTTTATGCTATGTAAATCTCTTTCCTGGGAGGTAGGTGGTAGGAGTATCATTATCCTTATTTGGCAGATGAGGAACCCAAAAATTCAAATGATCAGATGATTTTCCAGTGGTCATACAGCTAGTCTCCAGGATGAGATTGAAACCCCAGTCCTTCGCATCTAACTTCAATGCTGTACTCTTCCTCAAGGCCATGTGAAGAAGTCAAGTGGTAACTTTCCTTTGTTATCGTTTTATCAGCAAGACATGAAGGACACGTGTTCTGATTCTCCAGTCCTCAGTGGAAAATCCCCCATGGAGTGATGGTGACCCTCAGTTCAGAGGAAAGGAAAACCTTATTTTCATCATCACCCTTTCAACTCTTATCTCTCTGCTTCTCCCCAGGCCCTGTACTTCAGGCAAAGAGAGGTCAGCCCAGTAAAACTGATGATATCGTAATGTCCCATAAACACACTTGAACATTCCATTTCCTGTGTCACAATTGAGGGGAATTTTTTTGTGTGTATGTATTAGGGGCAACATTTAGCAGCGTTACTATCTAAATTATAATTATAATTCCAGATCTTGTATGACGGCTGAGCATCACATTAACTCTAAACTTTTTATCAACTTTCAACCATTAAAAAAAGAACAAATCACATTCCCATTGAAAACTTAGTTATAATTAACCTATCCATATAATATGTACAAAGCCTCTCACTTTTAGTCTTGTCCAACCAGCTTTTTAAATTTTTCATTTTTATGTTTTTGTCTTTTTAAAGTACTTTTACTTCCTTCACAATGAACCCCCCCTGTGACAAAGAAAAACACTTAAACAAAACAAACAACAACAAAAGCACAACACAATGAATACATCTGCCAGTGTGTAAATTTCTCTTTTCTGTTATTGTCACCCAGTGTGATATTGTCACAGCAATACTAATTGAGTTCCTGCCATGTGTTTGAGCACCATGCCAAGGACTCCTAATAAAAAGCTGTAAGACACAGAAATAATGACAATCAGGTTCTGCCAATCAGTGATCAACAACTAAAGAGATTAAGGGAAGATGTGTTTTGTTATTCTTTGTTCTCTGTGCCCGTCATGGGTTTTTAAGTTATAAAACTTAAAAATAAAAATAAAAACTTATAAAATTTACTTCTCAGGTTGAGAAACTCTTAAATCCACATTTCTGTCAGATATGTCCAATAGGAATAGTTCATTGACTCAGAATTTCCTAGCAGTAACCTTCAAAAGCCCTGGAAATACTCGTATTTAAATTAGTTGCTAAGAAGTATAACCCACTTATTTTACAGAGGAAAAAATCTGAAAGATTAAATGGTTTGCTGGGGTTACACAGGTAGCAAGCAGGGGAGTCAGGATTTGAACTCAGATCTTCTGACACCTATTCCAGTGCTCTTTTCATGAAAACATATTGTTTCTAGCATGAGGACAAATTCTAAAAATGGCAAGCAGGAAAATAGGGATGCATGAATGAAGGTGCAAACGAAATGAATGTGTACTGTAGATATAGGGATAGATATACATGTGTATCATCAGTGTCATCACCTTCCTGCCTTCCTCCTCCTTTAAAGTATTTTAATGCCTCATTGTGGCATGGTGGAGACCCTAAAGCTATGTTATCTGTGATATAATCAGCTTCATGGGCATGCTGTCTCTTCGTCCTGCAAATCTGGAAAGGCTTTTGAGTACTGGGCCCAGTGATGGACTTTATCTCCATCGTCTGACAACCAGCCTGATTAAATTCAGAGGCATTTATCACTCAAGTCAGCCATGGAGAGGAGATTCATTTTTCTCCCACAGTAATTCTTTGAATACAATCTATCAATTCAGAGAAGTTGTGCTCTGTGTCTTGAAAGAGTGGTCCATATATATCCCCTTGTCTGATTGGGTGGAAGGTTAATGACATATCGGTGTCATCAGCAACAGCACTAATTGAACTCCCGCCATGTATTTGAGCATCATGCTAGGCACTCCTGGTACAAAAGTCTATAAGATGCAGAAATCACAGTTAAAGAGGTTAAAAGCAATGTAGACAACTCTTATTCTAAACGATTTACTCATTTGTGTCTGTTTTCTGTGCTCTTTCCAAAACCAGTGTAGGGGGAGTTTGTTTTAATCCAGTTTTTAAATTAGCGTAAGGAACAGAAATGAAGTTATCACTTGACAGACTCCCCAGCAATTCTCTTGCTATGCCAATAGTGCTTAATGAATGCAGCAGTCATGTTAACTAGGTCAAGAGCAGAAGTATCAATACCAGCTCAATAGCATCATAGATTTGGAATTGGTAGGGACCTTGAAGGTCATCAAGTACAACTCCTTTATTTTACAGATGAGGAAACTCAGGCCCAGAGAGATTAAGTAACTTGCCCATAGTCAGAAAACTATTTAATAGGAGAGTTGTGGTTTAGTCATTTTTTTTAGTGGTGGCTGACCCTTCATGACCCCATTTGGGATTCTCTTGGCAAAGACGGTGGAGTGGTTTGCCATTTCCTTCTCTAGCTCATTTTACAGATGAGGAAACTGAGGTCAACAGGGTTAAATGAATTGCCCAGGGTCATACAGCTAGTAAGTGTCTGAGGCTGGATTTGAACTCAGGAAGATGAGTCTTCCTGCCTCCAGGTCCAGCACTCTATCCATTGTGCTACCTAGTTGCCCTACTAAATAGCAGGACGAAGATTCAAAGGCAGATCCTCTGACTGTAAAGTCAATGTGCTTCATCAAATATTCCAGTTCTCAAATGGATCTGTGACCTCTTAAATTTGGATGTTCATTCCAACATTGTAACTAGCGAATGTCTAATGGTAGAATTCAAACCCAGATCTTTCTGATTCCAAGTCCAATACTCTATCCATTATATCTGGTTGTTTCATTGTTATGGATATTGCCCATACCTATACAGATCACCCACCCCATTCCATAACTTGATAGATTTTGTGAGAGTTGTTGAGGCTAAAATATTCAAAACCCTGAAGTCAACCTAGTGATGAAACTCTTCAAACTTTATTAGGCTGGTTTGGGGATGAAAGCATACAGTTTGTCACTGAGCCCATGCTCAAGGGCTGTCCAGAACTTTCATTATATAATGCAGCCCTCAAAAACTCATGAAAATCTGATTCCAATACTTCATAATCTCACAAAAGCAGCTCCAGCTTCCTAAAAGCTGTGCCAACTAAGTCTAAACTGCCAGGTACAAACTGGAAAAGCCTTGAATAGCAACCCAGTGACTGACTCTTATCTGAGGAGCTTAATGTTTAAGTCATTCAGTGGCTGCACGATCTCATAGAGATGAGGGGGAGGGGGACATTCTCCACCAGGGCACTGGTAGCTAATCTGTACCTTCTTATCCTGTGGGACTCTCCCTTGTCTTTTCCCTTAAATCCTCCAGAGGATAGATGCTAGATGCATTTTTTGTCTGAGATTTTTTGCTTTTTGTGGTTATCAGTCCCCAGGTTATTCATATTTTGTTGTCCCCAACTCTTGTTATGCTGACTTTGAATGTCCTGCCTCCTGTTTCAACTCTGTATTTCTATGGGACATCCTTTATATCACTGATTGCATATTGGCCATCCTTGGAAATAGCCTGCAATGCAGGTGAGGCAGCTAAGAATCTGAGTACCTACTTAGGTAAATTCAGAAATCCTTATCACCTGAAAGCTGACTAATGGGTGACAATAGCTAACCCATAAATACCTTCTACCAAGGCATGAAGGGGAGCTATGTTGGTGAGGTGTTACCCACATGATTGAAAATTATGAAATTTTGAAGAATTCAAGTATATATCATACATAGATTTTCCATCCATTGAATGGTGATACTAAAGCTACATAAAGCACACATTTCAAGTCTTTATAAAAATTATTTTTAAAATGTCTTTCTATTCTTACTACTGTGCCTCTATTTGGATAAATATCAGGAAATTGTTGCTTATCCATGAACCACCCTGAGAAGATTTCATGGAAGAGGACTTAAGGGGTTATTTGAATGATGCAGGGAGCAGGGCACATCCTAAGATTGCATCTTAGGAGGAAAAAAATCTGATGAAAGGAAGTTTAAGTGCTCATGAGGTTGTGGCTATGGAGGATTTGATAAAGAGGGTGAGAACTTTAGGCAAAACTGATGCTTACTTCAAGGACTAGCCATCACAGGGATTTTGAAAGAAGCATGCTTTGTTTGGAATAATGGTCTGAGAAGGCAACTTTGGCTGCAAGAACCAGTTAGAAAAAGTGATAAGGAAGAATTGTGATAGTCCAGTTAAAAAATGCCCAGAGAATGATCAGCCATCCGTCCATCCATCTTAAGCTCCTACTATATTAAAACAACAACAACCTCCTATTAGAACATAAATTCTACAAGGGCAAATGTCATATCCCATCTCAGTTTTGTTCCTCTCTCAGGGCCTAGCATAGTGCTCTGCACACAGTTTAGCATTTCTTGGATGTCATTGAATTGAATGATCTATAACTTTGAAAGTAGAGGGGGGGATGCCCGTCAATAGGGCAATAGCTGAACAAATTGAAGTATATAAGTGTGATGGGATACTATTGTGATGTAAGAATTGATGAAGGCTGTGTTTTCAGAGAAACCTGGAAAGACTTGTATAAACTGATGCAGAGTGAGTTGAGGAGAACTAGGACAATTTATATACAAGAATAATAATATTATAAAGACAAACAACTCTAAAAGACTTGGGAGCTTTGATCAACATAATACGAACAGCAATTCAGAGGTCTCATGATGAAGCATACTGCCCACCTCCTGATAGGGAGGTGATGGCCTCAGAATGCAGATAGGAGACAGTTTTTGGACATGCTTGGCCAACGCGGGAGTTTGTTTAGCTTGATTACGTATGTTTATAGGGATTTTCTTTTTCTTGCTTACTCAATGGGGATGGAACAGGGGGAAAGGACATAGAAGGGAGAAAAAGCAGATCTTCCTTTGAAAATAAAGTAGAATTTGACTCTGATTTTATTTAAATAAAAAGTCAGAGAAAAAAGGTACAGATAAAGGAAATGTATGTAAGAAGCTTTGGAATAGTGGAACAAGCACTGGACAAAAAGTCTTAGACTCGCATCACAGCTCTGATATTTGTTAGCCATGTGACAGGGGTCAAATCCTTTAACTTTAGTCTCATTTTTATATCTATAATAATAATAATACATGTAGGTTGATAATAATACACATAGGTTGTTGTGAGGTTGAGTTTATATATATAAATATATATATATATATTTATATATAAATACTCAACCCAAACAAATTTGTATAATTACAAGACATATATATGTATATATATATATATATGTCTTGTAATTATAAAATGCTAGTACAAATTTCAGCTTTATTACCTCTATGTGCTTTTTAAACCTTAAAGTGATATATAAGTATGAGTTAGCTATTATTGTCTTATCATCATCATCAGTGTTATATGTAATCAAAATAAAATATTTTGACTTTTCAAAGAGGGGGTAGGGAGAGGAGGGAGGGAGAGAATTTGGATCTTAAAATTTTTAAAAATAATTGTTAAGAGTAATTGGGAAGCATCCAATGAAATAAATAAAAATAAGTTTTCAAAAACACAATTAAAAAATCGTTATGTGTGTTATAACAAAAAAGTTAACTCTAAGACCAGAGAGCAACCCAGTCAGGCAGGGTGGTCAGGAGCCAGGACCGGGGCAGATAGGGAAGGTGAGTTGCTTTTACTATCCTTTTTAGCATTAACGTATAACAGTTGGGCCAAGATGTCATGCGGACATAAGGCATTTCATACATTTCCCTTGACTGTTAAGCTGTAGTGTTTGTGTGTGCGTACTTACATCTGTTTTAGTTATCAACCCTATTTCATTATCAGTCAGTCATTTCTGCCAGATGTTCCAGCCCTGCAGTGGCCAAGCCCCATCTCTTCCCACCACTCCGTCTTTCTTTTACAGATTTAGTGAGCATGCTTACATGAAAACCATTGCTTAATAGTCAGGAAAGTACATGAGAGTTCACTAGCACCACAGCTGACATTCATTTAAAGCACAGCATGAGACACAGATAATTAGCCGCAGGTCACAGGCCACCAGACTGACACAGTAAGAATGGCAGTCAACTTCTAGTAGTTTTACGTGGCAATACTAGGCACAAAAGATACAAAAACAAAAAGAAATCATTCTTTCCCTCAAGGAGCTTACAGTCTCTCAGGGAAAATATGTATCCACATAAGTAGAGAGAAAACTATATATGTGTATGTATATATACATATATACATGCGTGCATGCAACACACACACACACACACACATACACACACACAGGAAATCCAAGGTAACAGGAAGGGATTAGCGTTACTAGCAAGTGGTGGAGATCCAGAAGAAAAGTCTTATCCCTCCTTTCATCAAATGTGAAAGTGTGCAGTTCTCTATATTGGGGTCCTAGTTGTACAACTGAGGAACGCCTTGGATAAATGTCAGGCGCCTTGATCTGATAAAGGAAGAATACATAAATGTCAGGAAAAAAATTTCACATTTTGTCACCAATACATTTGATCTTGGTTTGATGCAATAAATGCTTGTTGAATTGAATTGATTTACATAGTGAAGAGCTTGTGACAATATAGGGCAAAAGTTAAAAGAAAATGTTTAAATTTTTTCTTTTTAAAGCCCAGACAACAATCAAGCTATAACTATAATGGTTCAGTCTGGAGTAATTGAAACTTTTTTTCCTGTGCTCAATAAAAATACAAATTGTTTATTAACAATGCTAACTACCATCTTTTCTTCTAAATTCTTTGACAGAAATAGAGAAAACCAGATGCCAGCGTCAAAGAGAACATATTCTAGGAACAGTGGGTGCCACTGACCCAAGATGGCCCAGACCTGTGGGGCAATTTGTTCCTGAATGTGATGAGCATGGGCATTATGTACCAATGCAATGCCATCACTCCAGTGGGTACTGTTGGTGTGTGGATCGAGATGGCAATGAGATCGATGGGACCAGGACTGGCCCTGGAATGAGACCTCCATGTAAGTTGTTAACTTTAAACTCATGTACAAAGAGAAAACTCATATCACACAAGTGAACCTGGTGTTCATCAGGCTATGCAGTAGAAACAAACATGGTTCAGTTCAATGGCCACTGAATTGGGAATCAGAGGACCCAGCGTCAAAACCTGGCTCTGTCACTTACTACAACACTATGTGAATTTGGACAAGTCATTTAAGTGTTTTGTGCCTTAGTCTACTCTTCTGTAATACAGAAATAATCTTAGACAAGATTATTTTCTATGTCCTTTCTTGTACTAAATTTCTGAAGCTATTGCTTCAGCTGTATCCATCACATGATCCAACCCTAAACTGGTACACTTGTCAAGCCTACCTCCTCCCACCTCTCCAATTATCCTTTCCACCAGCACTATTTACAAACTGGTCTCAAAGCCCCTTTACATTCTTAAAAATTATTGGGTTATACCTATCAACATTTACCATATTAAAAATGAGAACATCTTAGTATTATTATAAAAATAATTTTGACCTTGCAGATTCCGTGAAAGAGTCTTGAAGACCCCTAGATGTCCCTGGACTCCTCTTTAAGAATTACTGCTCTACATAAAATCCTCTATGTGCATTTTGTCTCAAGAAAAGTTTCAATCATAAAATTATCCTAAAAAGTTTTAAGTGCTCCTCTCATCAGTTAGCCATTGAAGGATTTTAGATATTTGCCTTTTTCTCAGGTCACACAGATATTATCAGAAGCAAAATTTGAAACCAAATCCTCTGAATCCAGAGCCAGTTCCTTTTCCACTGATCAATATTATTGTCTATCTGTTCATATTCCTTTAGAACTCAACATAGAGGGAAACCAGGTCATCTTTTCCAATTTGCCTTTTATGTTCAAATTAACAAATTACCTAGTGTTGGACTGTGGGCTTTTCCCCCCTTGCTTTTTCAATCTCTTGCCTTGACCATTCTTCTAAAATGGTCTGTTTGCTTGAACCCTTACAATGGAATTGATTATCACCTTCTTTCACCTAGGTTTGAGCACAGTTGCTCCTCCAATCCACCATGGACCTTCGGTTCCTCCAGCTGTAATTCCTCTCCCCCCTGGTACACACTTACTCTTTGCCCAGACTGGGAAAATAGAACGTCTCCCACTAGAAGGAAATAATATGAAGAAAACTGAAGCCAAGGCTTTACTTCATGTCCCTGTAAGTACATAACTGTTGCATCTGATCATAATGTCTGCTTTGGAATAGACTTGGAGAAACAGCATGGTCTAGTTAGATAAAGACCAGAGTTTTTTCCAAGGCTGTAGTGCAGTTTTCACTGCATGTGACCTTTAGGAAGTTGCTCTGATTCAGTTTCCTGTTGCTAGAATGGGGACAAGTAGGATGTGGCCTCTACCCAACTTCTAGGGCTAGTTTTGAGGCTCACCTCTGAGACAGTTTTGAGCTTCTCCTCTTGCCTTTAAAAAAATTAATTTATGGAATAAAACAAACATTTTCATAACAGAGTACAATAAAAAGAAGGTTGCACAAGATAAATCTACCATGCCCAACTTGCTATTTCTTCCAAATATACAACAAAATTATCATGTGAATTTCCTTATCTTTCTTTCCTACCCCCACCCTAGAGATGGCTACCATTAGACACAAATAAATAGGTAGAATTGTATAGACTGGATCCTGAAAAAGTCTCCTTTTACAGTACACTTCAGTGACAGAGAGCCTGGGCCCCTGAGAATATATTACCTTGTTTCCATGATTCTATTGAGCTTGTTCTTTCTCTTCCCAAAGACTAAAGTGATTCATTCCACAGCATTGACTTGACCTTGTATGCTCATATTTTCCAGAGGCATAGAAATTGTTTGTTTTGTTTTGAATTTTTTTATGTTTCAGGAATAAATTCTGGATATTGTCAATTTTTATTATTATTTAGAAAGAATTTAATATTTGGAGATATCTAGAAGGCCAAATTATCTGACTTCCTTCTCTGTTTTCTAGCAAAAGACCTGACATAAGACCTATGGATCATTCAAATGCATGGGCTAGAAAAGTAGGCTTCTCCCAAGAGCAGAGGATATTCACTGCTTCTATTTCCTAACCACTCCTCACCCCTTTGGCAGCTGGCACCTGTTTTCATTACTTTGCTCAAATTGTTCACATGAAAGTTAACTCCAACAGACTTTTTTCAATATGAATTCTTCTTAACTTTTCTGTAGCACCTCCTCCCAAAGACTCTCTTTTCTGTCTCTCATCTCTGTTCAGATGACTCTCAAATGTGTATCTCTGACCTTACTTCTTATGTTGGTTTTTGTTGTTGTTGTTGTTGTTGTTGTTGTTGTTTTTTAGGGCAATAGGGGTTAAGCAACTTGCCCAAGGTCACACAGCTAGTAAGCGTTAAGTGTCTGAGGCCGAATTTGAACTCAGGTCATCCTGACTCCAGGGCCCATGCTCTATTCATTGCACCACCTAGCCGCCCCTCTGGCCTTATTTCTTACTTGAGCTCCATTCTAATATGCTTGTCCTCCAGACTATCATGTAGAAAAATGAGCTCATTTTTCCACCTGCTCCTCTTCCTGATTTATTTTTCTTTTCTTTTCTTTTTTTTTTTTTTTGCTTTTTGGAGGGGGGAGGGCAGGGCAATTGGGGTTACGTAACTTGCCCAAGGTCACAGGGCTAGTAAGTGTTAAGTGTCTGAGGCTGGATTTGAACTCAGGTCCTCCTGACTCCAGGTCCAGTGCTCTCTTCACTGTACCACCTAGCTGCCCCAATTTTCTGATTTCTATTAGTGGCACCACCATTTCTCTAAAGTCCCCCAGTCTAGTAACCTCAGAGTCATATTCAATTCATCCCTTTCCATAATTCCACAAACACTATCAGTTACCGAGTCCCATCAATTCTACCTCTGCACTATCTCTCCCATTCCTCTGCTTGCTATCACTCCAGTTTAACTGTTCATTATCTCACACCTAGATTAGCTTAATAGTTGTGTAATCAATCTTCCCATTTCACAGAATGAAAGCCTCTCCAAGTTGAAAGGAATCTCAAACATCTCCTGTACTATATTCCTAATTAGTAATCATCTCATCAAAGTGTTGTCCAATGACATGTGAAGGTTCCTGAGAACCTTTCAGAGAGTCTGTGAGGTCAAAACTATTTTCGTGATAATACTAAAATGTTCTAATTTCTACTATGGTAAACATCAACAGGTACAATTCATATGAATAAAAGCATCCTCATCTATTTTTAAAAGCATAAAGGGATTCTGCTATCAAAAATTTTTGAGGACCACTGATCTAGACTTTGCTTTAAGACTTTTAGTGTTGGGGAACACACTCTATTCGAGGCAACTTAGCCCACTTTTGAGCAATTCTAATGATTAGAAAGTGTTTCCTTTCATTAAGCCTAACTCTGCCTTTGTGCCACCTCCACCAATTGGCCCCTAGAGCCAAGCAGGACAAATCTGATCTCTCTTCTATGTGACAGATTTTTTTCAAATAAAGACAGCTGTTTTGTTTTTCTAAGTCCTTTCTCTTGGTCAAACACCCCTAGTTTCTTCAGCCAAGCAATTGCATGGTTTCCCACCATCTTAGTCACTCTTGTGAACAAAGTCCAGCTTGTCACTGTCTTTCCTAAATTGTGGTGCCTGGAATGAATTACAATACTTCAGATGTCTTAGATAAAGGAGAAAGAAAATCTGGTGCTGTTTTGTCAGCCCAGGGAAGAAAACAACAGGGCTTTTACCTCCTTCTGGACACTATTCCTTTCTTAATGAAGGTTAAAATTGCTTTTTTAAACTACCATTTCATATATTGAATTATTGAGATGTAAGTAACCTACTAACACTGTCAGAGCTTTTACTAACTTATATCCAGGCTTCCACCATAGTTTAGAAAGATATTGTTTGAGCCCAAGTATAGACTTCATGTTCCTTTTTTTTGTTGTTGCTTTTTGGAGGGCAACTGGGGTTAAGTGACTTGCCCAAAGTCACACGGTAAGTGTGTCAAGTGTATGAGGCTGGATTTGAACTCAGGTCCTCCTGACTCCAAGGCTGGTGCTCTATTCACTGTGCCACCTAGCTGCCCCTAGGCTTCATATTTCTTCCCATTAAAGTTCACATTATTAGATTCAGCCCAGTATTCTAGCTTGTCAAGAACTTTTTGGATCTTGATTCTGTCTTTTTATGTCATCTATAAATTTGATATAAGCAGTCTTTGACTTTCTCAATATCATTAATAAAAATGTTGAACAATACAGGACAAGAATAGATATTTCTCTGTCACATACCACTGTAGACCTTCCTCCAAACCAGCATCAGTCCATTCATGACATTCTTTGGGTCCAGTCATTCAACCAGTTACAAAGCCCCTTTGCTGAACCACATCTTTCCATCTTGTCCACAAGGAGAGACTTTATTAATTCTTTGCTGAAATGCAAGTATGCTATGCCTATAGTATACTGTGTCCATCAACACAGTCTACTTTGTTTAGTAACCCTGTTTTAAAAAAACGTATGAAATTGAGATGTCCATGAGGTGGGAAGTGGCTGAACAAATTGTGGTATGTGAATGTAATAGAATAAGATTGTGATATAAAAATGATGAGCAAGTAGACTTCAGAAAAATCTGGAAAGACTTATATGAACCATTGCTGAGTGAAATGAACAAAACCAGGAGAACATTGTACACAGCAACAGCCTCATTGTGCAATGACTGACTTTGATAAACTTAGCTCTTCTCAGCAATACAAGGATCTAAGACATCTCCAAAGGACTCATGATGGAAAATGCTATCCACATCCGGAGAAAGAACTTTGGGGTCTGAATGCAGATGGAAACATACTATTTGCTCTCCTTTTCTTTTGTTGCTTTGTTTCTTCTTTCTTGTGGTTCCTCCCATTACTTCTATTTCTTTATAGCATGACTAATGTGAAAATGTTTAATATAATGCATAAGTAGAACTTAGATTGCATGCCAGCTTGGGGAGGGGGGAGTAGAGGGAAGAAGAGAAAATATGAAACTCAAAATCTTGTGGAAGTGAATATTGAAAACTAGAAATAAATTAATATTTTTTAAAAGTATGGAGTAAAGGAGAAGAAAAGCAAAGGCAATGGTGCCTGCTATGAGGATCTTGCAGTAATTATGGCAGATGGTATTGAAACCTCAAAGGGTGATAGCATTGGGAATAAAGAGAAAGGGAAAAGATGAGATCTGAAAGATCCTGTGGCACAAAATTGATGATGCTTGGCAACTCATTGAATATGAAAGATGAGGAGGAGAAAAAAACAAAATAAAGATAGTAGCACATAGTAGATAATCAATAAATGATGATTAATGTAGTTGATTATTTTCTAAAATAGGAGACCAATGCAGGGGTGTGTGTGTGTGTGTGTACTGAATTGCAGAGCATTTATAATTCTGTAAGAAAACACTGGGGTGGTATGAGGGACTAGTTAGCCCAAAAAATGGCTACAAAGAATTTTCTGGGTTTGGGTTCCCCACTCATACACCCCCATTTCAATCCCTACCCATTGTGGTCACAGCCCAGTTTCTGCCTCCATCACTAGATTTGAAGGAAACCTTTATTCATCAAAGGGAATTTTCCAAATGATCATGTTCTGATTATCAACTACTTGTATGCTAAAGGTTAAAAACAATTAAGATTGGGGGTGGCTAGGTGCGCAGTGAATAGAGCATCAGCCCTGGAGTCGGGAGGACCTGAGTTCAAATCCAGACTCAGACACTTAACACAAAAACTAGCTGTGTGACCTTGGGCAAGTCACTTAACCCACAACTGCCCTCCCAAAAAAAAGCCAACCCCCCCCAAAAAACAAAAAAAACAAATTAAGATGAAGAGAGTACCTCCTTTTGAGGAATTTGTGTTTGAAAAAAGACAACAAAGATGAATAGAAATACAAAAGTAACTATGGTTTCTTTGTTTAAAACTGTTATTTTTGGATTCTCTTCCTCTTCTCTCTCTCTCTCTCTCTCTCTCTGTCTCTCTCTTTCTCCCTCTCTCCCTTTCCCCCTCTCCCCTTCTCTCCCTCCCTTCCTCCCTCCTTTTTTTTTGTTTTTTTGTTTTGGAGGAGGGAAGGCAAGGCAATTTGGGTTAGTTGACTTGCCAAGGTCACAAGACTAATAAGAGTTCAGTGTCTGAGACCACATTTGAACTCATGTCCTCCTGACTCCAAGGCTGGTGATCTATTCACTGCTCCACTTAGCCTCTCTTCTCTCTGTCTCTGTCTCTGTCTCTCTGTCTCTTTTGTCTCTCTATGTCTCTCTCTTTCTCTATCTGTCTGTTTGTCTCCCTTCCTGTCTCCTTTCCTTTGTGATAAGAAGGAATGGAAGAGTATTAATAATGAAGAGAAGTGGTTGTGGGGATAGATAAAATGAATAAAATAGAGAAGAAAAGCAGAAAGACTGAAGAGGAAACAAGAACAATGACATATTCATGTGAAATAAATGTATAGGAAACAGGCTATAGGAAGAAGGATTCTTATGAAAGCTAACTGCTTCTGTGTCTCTGAGTTGTTGGCTACCTAAATGTTTGCTGCCTATCTCCCTTTTTTCCTGCTACCCTTCCCTGGTGATGACTCCATCCCACTACATATGCTTTTCCTCCCTTGACTTCAAAGACAATATTCTCTTCTGGTTATTTCCTGGTACTTCCTTCTCAATCTCCTTTATGGCTCCTTGTTCTCTTTCTGAATGCTTGTGGGTGTTGCCCAGAGCTCTGTGCCTCTACATTCTCTCCCCTGGTATAAATTCATTCACTCTAATGTCCTCAGGTACCACTATTTTTTGTAGATCATAGATAATGATATATCTACAGCTAAAAATCATCTCTCTCTCTCTCTCTCTCTCTCTCTCTCTCTCTCTCTCTCTCTCTTTCTTCAATGTATTAGGCAAAACTGACCTTTCCCACATCCCCAGGTTTCCAAATGACCTAAGCCTTTCAGTGACTTACCAGAAACAGCATCAGGTGTCTAATGAAATAGTATTAGATTTTCTTCTGAGTCATTGACACAAGTGTCTCTAAAGAGATTAACTTTTTCTTACTGTCTAGCCAAGGAAAAAATTGATAACTACAGTACTCAGAGGGGTTTATTTAGATGAGACCTCATGTAGAATAGACAAACCTACTGTGAGGGTAGTATTCATTCATAGGAGGAAGGATGCTTGTTTTAGGGGACTATATAGAAAATTGCTTTCTCGAGGCAATTAATGGGACCTAGCCCCCTATTGGATTATAAACCGCTTATGGAAAGGACCAGGTCATTCATTTTGTATGCACTACAACATATAAAGCATATTATTATCCCCAATTTATAGAGAAGATGACTGGGGCTGAAAGAAGTTAAAGGACTTATTCCAAGGGTCTTAGAGGTAGTTATTAGTAGAGTCGGTATTTGAGTTCAGGTCTTCTAACTCTAAGACCAAAGAAAAAATTCCTCTATAACATGTTGCCCAGTGTTGCTTAGAAAAAGTATGCGAATTAAATGGAAGTAAATGTTTGTACTTGCTTAACATGAGGAGATGATGAGAAGAGTATGAACTAGAGAAGTCTGGATGGGACCAATAAAAATTTTATTGGTGAGGAAACCTTTGGATTTTTGAAAAATATCAGTATTTCTGGTATCATTAATATGACCTGTGCTACAGAAAAAGAACATAGGTGAAGGAAGTATTCAAGATCCTCCCAGAGGCCACTTAGTAATTGACTGGTTATGTTAGAGATCACATTAGGGATTTCAGCTGAGCTTCTTGTGGGGTTAGGCCCCATTACTTTTTAGTGCAAACTTTACCCTTCAAGAAATTGTGCATATAGCTCTATAACAGCTTGTGTTCACTTACAGGATAAAGTTATTATTGCACTTGCCTTTGACTGTGTGGATAAGGTGGTTTACTGGACAGATATCAGTGAGCCTGCCATTGGGAGAGCCAGCCTCTACGGTGGGGAACCAACAACCATCATCAAACAAGGTAGGAAATACTTTCTGTTATTCAATGGCTTTTGTCTCTAAGAAAAGGGGCAGACCTCCATAGGGCGGGATAAGAGGAGATGGTATCTTGCAATCCAATGCATCAGGCAGGAGGCCCTGACTTCAAATATCATTCTATAGCTAACTTGCCTCAAGAGTTCACTTTGAAAATGCCCTTGTCCCTAGGAAGATCATAGGTTTCAAGCTGGAAGCAACCTCAGAGGCCTTCTAGAACAACTCCTTTATTGGGTGACCTACCTTAAGAGGTTTGGGAATAAATTTGAGAATAAGGTTGGGAAACGGCATCAGTTTCCAAATCACGTTGGACAGATGTCTACTATGCTACGTTGCCTTTGAAGGCTCCCTTCTACTTCCCAATGCCCTGCTTTACAGATGAGGAAACTTAAAGCCCGAAGAGAAAGGTTAAGTAATTTGCCCAAGATCACACAGGGTTAGATAGCTCATCAAGACAGAATTCCAACTCAGGCTTTCCCACTCTAAATCTAGTTCACTTTCCACTGAACCGGGATGGATCCTATCACAGTGAAATCAACAGGTTTGTATAAATTCTGTCATTGCTTAGAGTTTTCATGTCTTGACTATTGCTTGAAATAAATAGGCCATTGGCTAAACTTAGAGACATTTTCATCCAACAGATCTGTATTGAAATGGCATTGGTTCTTTTGGGATTTGATCTATAATCTGAAGTATAATGCAACATAAAATCATTTTTCCTCCAACATGAGCTGCTAAATCATAACAGCATGCCTTTAAAAATAGGCTTTTGGCTTTTGCTTTTTCCTAGCATGAAAAAGAGCATAGCTCTCCAATTTCCAATTTGACATTTTGCTGACCATTCCTATTCTGAAAGGGTCCCAGTGCTTTTGAAGCAGACCCCTGGGCTTTTTCCCTTTGGTTGACTTTGCCAGAGGTTAATGCAGTAGGAATTAAAGTTGAATTAAATTCGTTTGTGGACACAGCCACTGAGTTCTTTGCTACAAAACTCTGTTATCAAGAGCTTTTTGCTGTTTTTTCCATGATTGAGTTGATGAATAGAAATTTTCCAGATGCCATTTTACATTTATCCAGCTGTTCCTTTTCCTAAAATGTTGTGACTATTATCTTCATTTTGAGTTCAAAACTCAGTGGGCTAGGCTAGTAGGTCAATGTCAGCTATTTCCTGTTGCTCTTGGACCTGATAACATCCAAGATAATTCTGCACAGTCAGAAACGTTCCCAACAAAAGCCTACTTACTTACTGCCAAAACACTGAATGAAAGAAACCCAGATCTGATCCTTGTAGAAGAAAAGTCACTGTGTGAGCTTTTCACGCAAAGCAGAGAAACTTCAACATTTACAGGTGGACACTTGATATAGATAGAATCCACCGTGTTTATCTTTTCCCTTTCCCTTTGTCTTAAACTCTGGCTTCCTTAAGTCCCAGCTAAAATCCCACTTTCTACAGGAAGCCTTTCTCCATCCCTCTGAATTCTAGTGCCTTCCCTCTGTTAATTATTTCTAATTTATCCTGTAAATAGCTTGTTTGCACAATATGTGGTGTTTATGTGGTGTTTCCCCCCATTAGACTGTGAACTCCTTGCAAGCAGGGGCTGGCTTTTACTTTTCTTTGTATCTCTAGTGCTTAGCACTGAGCCTGGAACATAGTAAGTGCTTAATTGTTGTTCTTAGGGGCTTTGCCCATTCACATTCAGCATTCTTCATCTAAAGTACCACCCAGATCTTTCTAAATATCATTGTTACTATTATTTTTAATTTAAACATGAGCAAGTAATACAAAATTTGCTGCCTTATCATTCTACCCAATCTGCATGTTGGTTGACATTTTCTAAATCTCAGCACCATAGGCCATGAGCAACATGTCCCTGGGGGGCCTGAATTTACTTGGAGTTTGAATTAGGACCAAGATTTTTACTGATGAGATAATGAGATGTGGAGCTCCCTCTGGGATTTCTTCAAGCATCCTATAAAAATATTAAACTCTTAACAGTCCCTCCTCTCCCCACCCCATCAGTGTGAGCAAGTATGTGCTCTGAATATCCCACATAGCCAATGTGGGATGGACTTATTCCAAATTTACCCCACAGTGATTTATTCTGATCCTGTCTCATGGAATCAAAGGGTGGGACATGACCTCAAGAGGTCATCCTCCCCCTCTCTTTGCCTCCAGGGACATGTGAAATATTTTAATACTTTACAAATCCATACTTTCCTTTGAATAAAAAAGGCTTTGCCCCCACTGCAGCTTTTCATTCGTAACGAACTTCCTCTGGGAGGGGGTCTGAGGTGGCTTTGATGTCTCCAACATGTAATGGCAGGGTTCCCATCAGAAGTCTGAGGGGAGTAAGAGGGGGGCAGCAGCCTTAGTGGTTGGATTCTTTAAAATTTAATGAAAGTTAACACATACTGAATTGTGCTGACTACTTCACTAAAATCACCCAGGTAGGAGATTGAATAGAAATGAAAAACATCATAGAGAACAAAGTCTTATTATAGTAGGGTTTTTTCCCTCAGCTCTACTTTTTTTAAAAGTTGTGCTACTGAATTTTGTTTCCTACATGACAGTTATTTCACAATGTACTCCCTGAGTGAACCCTGCCTTATAACAAACAAAAACAGTTAAGCAAAACCAACTTAAAAAGCTACGACGTCTGATGGTGTATGGAGTATTCTACACCCAGAGACTCCCATCTTCCTACTGAGAGGAGGGAACTGTTTCAGCCTCCAGTCACAGGATCATGGTTTTAGAATTGGAAGGCACTTCAGAGAATATATAGTTGAACTCTCTCATTTAAAGATGAAGAACCTCAAGTCCAGACTGGTTAAATGACTTAACAGTTAGTAAGTATAGAACCCAGATCTTCCTGACTCTTAAGTTTGACAGGCTATCCCCTATGTCATACCTTCTGGAATAATAGCCAACATTTATATAGTGCTTTAAGGTTTTAGACCAATTTCAGGTGTTTTCTAGGGACTAATGAATGAACTCTAGACATTATGGTGTAGATTAGAACTGACCTTGGAGTCAGGAAGACCTTGGTTTAGTTCCTACCTCTGATACAACTGACTGTGTGTTCCTGGAAAAGTCACTTAACAGGTCAGGGTGCTCTCCCTGATAACTCTAAGCATTTAAGTTATAGGCAAGTTGCTGATCTTAATTAGTAAAGGGAGTTTCCACATTGGGAGCTTTACTTTCACCAATAAAATTACAGGACTAGCTTTGCTCTCTTCCCTCCCCTCTTTGACTAAACTTATCACTCTGGGTTTTCTGAAAGATCACAGGAGGGTATGTCTTATAAGCCCCCATGTGCTGGAGCTAGCTGGTACTGGCTTGAGCCAATTTTTAAATTTTCAGTGTGAGCATTTAAACCTTGAAAATAGACAAAACACTACAAATCAGAGCTTTATTTATTGTTTGGCCGATTGTCTAAATGTAAGAAAGAACATTAGTGATGCAGATTAAACCTAAAAGTATGTCATGTACATTTAAACATTTACCAACACACTTCTGCTCATAAACAACCAGGGTTTCATTTTCAGCCTGTGAGCTTATGGAAATGGTGAAATTGTAAATTGTACTAAGTGAACTCAGGATATGATAGCAAAGAGATTCCCATCAGTAACTTCATAATCTTACCTAGTTTATCAAATAAGTCTGTTTTATGAAAGTCATTTGTGATTTTTCCATATTTGATTCTAGATCTCGGAAGTCCAGAAGGACTTGCTCTTGATCATCTAGGTCGTAATATTTTCTGGACTGATTCTCATCTGGATCGAATAGAAGTAGCAAAGCTCGATGGTAGCCAGCGCCGAGTGCTCTTTGAGACAGATCTGGTGAACCCCAGAGGAATCATAACAGACTCTGTTAGAGGGTATTTTTTGCTTGTGAAAATGTCTATGTCTCTCTGGGATATTGTGAGATAGCAGACTCTTAACACCAGTCTTATTCCCCTTCTTAAATATAAGACCCCTGGAAATAGTTGATAGTCTTCAGAAAATGTTTTTTTTAACTTCCAGAAATTGACATTTTGTAGAAATCCTATTTAGTAGACTAAACCTTATTTAGTAGAAACCTTCTGTATCATGGCTCAGGTGTAATGTGTTCACACCACCTTGTTCTCCTGAAAAACCATGCACCAAAAGGCTTTACAACCTGGAAGTATCATATTCCTCATGTGGGTTGAATGAGAATAATATTGGAAGGGTGCCCAAGATGGACAGCTCCAGAACTCTTACCTGGGTCCCAGTCCATCCCTAGTGGCCATTATTGTGGTTGATATTATTGTTCCTTTGGATATCAAACAGCATAACATTCTCAAACAGTACTTTGTCCTCACTTCTTGTGTAATTTGGACTTTATGGATCTTACCAGAGTCAGTTTTTACAACCTTACACATATTGGATCTGTTTGCAAGTTCTTTGCCTACTAGCCTTGTTTGAATCCATCTCTATGCCTTTGTCTTCACTCCCCAAAGCCTGCAGTACATTCTGGGTTGTTATACTATGTACTGACTATATATAATGAATGATTTTGAAACTAGTTCTATCAGCTCAGATTATGGAATGAGTTTGCTCTTAAACTAGTTGATCCAATTGGCATGTGGGAGGAAATATAAACTTTGAAAAGTTAAATTTACCCCCTTCCCCATTCTCTTCTTCCTAGCCTGTTCATTTTATCCTATGATTTATTTAGTATCTTCTGGTATTTTTTGTTGTTGTTTTTTTGTTACCATAGGCTTCTTTAAAAAAAAGAACTTAAAAAATCCTTTCAATATTATTTCAGTGTTCATTGGTTTTCTTCTTTCTTCTTTACCACCTCCATCTTTCCTCTTCTAGAAACCTCTATTGGACAGATTGGAACCGAGAAAGTCCTAAAATTGAAACTTCCTACATGGATGGCACCAACAGAAGGATCCTTGTGAAAGATGACCTGGGATTGCCCAATGGATTGACTTTTGATACTTACAGTTCACTGTTATGCTGGGTAGATGCAGGTAACTTGAATGCCCTCATGTATGAGAAACAGAGAGCAATGCTGGCCCTTGGCGTACTTTGGGAGTATCTACCAACAAAGTGAGGGGGCTGGGAACTTCCCACATGTCAGTCATCCCCCTTTGAGAGCCTTTACAGACACATCGCCAGAACAGACTATACTTTTTTTAAACTGACGTTTCTATAGCTCTTTATGGTTTACATATATTGTTTCCTTTGCTTTTGACAACAACCCCAGGTTCACCCTTGCTAGTCTGTCTGAAGCAGAATTCAAACTCAGGTTTTCCTGACTACAAACCCAGTGCTCAATCCTCTGCACCACCCAGCTACCTAACCAAAGAATACACCAGAGATTATTATTCATAGGAAGGTTCCCAGCAGCAACCAGAACATATTTCTCAATTTACTGTGAAAAGACACAGGGAGGAATCTCATCCTCAATTGAATTTTTTGCTTTGTTTTGAATCTGTCCCAGAGGACAACGTTTTTTAGCCAAAGAGGGGAGAAGGGGCTTACCACTTACCATCCTTCAGACATGAGGTAGATCTAAGCCCATCTAGAAAATCTGATGCTGGATCTCCTCTCATTAAAAAAAGATGATTTTATGAATGGTACCAGTTCCAGACATCAATCTAGAATTTCATCTTTCTGAAAGCCCATTAGTTGGTAAGGTATCAGCTGCGCTTGGCCTTTGCACTGCCTACTTCATAGAGTTATAGTACTTTCTAAAGAGTAAATTACTATAAAAATACACGTTGGTACTATGATTGTTAACAACTATTGGAAATAAAAATGGCCTACTCCAAAGAAGGCATGAGTCTATGAAGGAAGAAGAAAGCTGAATGTGTCAGGGAAAGCTAGGGAAAATAATTTTTTAAGCTGAATTTATTCACTAAGCTATGTCATTTGTAACACTGACTCTTTCTCACCCATGCTCTGTTTTTGACACAAAAGGGCTATTTTTCATGCACAAAGAACAAATTGTTTTCTTTCTACGCAGGCACCAATCGGGTGGAATGCATGAACCCCAGTCATCCTGGCCAGCGCAAGATCCTTGAAGGGCCCCAGTATCCTTTTGCTGTTACAAGCTATGGGAAGAATTTGTATTACACAGACTGGAAAACGTACGTCAGCTATTACAGTGTTGGGGCCTTTGGCATGTTTGTTGCCACAGACCTTCCCATCTGTCCATTTGGCCCAGGCTTTGGCCTTCTGAGAAACTTCTCTCCTACTCTCTGAGCTGTCAGTAGCTAAGGCAGGAGGAGGGAGACAATTAAGAAGAGAGAGAAAGAAGAAAATGAAGCCATTTTTATCATAATGTTTTGTTTAGCAGAATTTCCCCATATTTTAAAAAATGGTCTTCCTTAGGATATACATCTAATCCACAGGGGTCCTGTACCATTTCTAATGGGCAATGTCACTTTTGTCTTTTCTTTCTTTACCACAGTACTTAATTAGCTGTGTGTCGTCAGTCCTTTTGCTAACCTTGCTAACCCTGCCTCCCAGATAAAAGGTAGGCCAGAGAGATGGCTGCCCAAAGAGCTTTGATCTTAAGCCAGAGAGGGGCAATAAGAATTGCTCTTCAATCCTTGCTTACCTTCAAGAAGTTGGTACCCGGCTTAAAACTCCCCCTCATCCCACCCCACCCCTCTCCCCTGCCCCGGAGGAATGCATTCTTGCTCAGGAAAACAAAACAAGACAAAACCCATAACCTTTGCTTACTGATTTTTCTCCAATACCTCTAACTGTGTCTGTAAAAAAGATTCCTCGGCAGAACAGACAAACAATATTTTGCATTGTTTCCTTTGCTGGTAGGAATTCTGTCGTGGCAGTGGATCTCGCTATCTCCAAAGAGACGGACAGCTTCCATCCTCACAAACAGACTCGGCTGTATGGCATAACAACAGCTTTTTCTCAGTGTCCCCAAGGTACCTGTCATTGACACTGCTAGAATTTAGTGGCCTGTGGTGTTCTCATGCCCCTTGAAGCTGAAGGGAAAATTGAAGTGGGGGTGGAGGAGGAAGTGGGATTGAGAGGGTAGGTTGTGGGGTGTCCTATGAATTTGACTTAACCATGCTCAGTGATGAGAAAGAGGTTTTATTAGAATCTTTGGGCGGCCCATCCTGTTGAGCCACCCAGCCAATCTCTAGATACTGCTTAGTCCACACTGAGATAAGGATTGGAAAATTGAAGGGAGAGGGGAAAAGTCTTCTTATGCCTAGAGTTTTAAGATGTACAATGTTGTAGACTTTTTTTTTTAATCCCTTAAGAAATAACTTTTGAAGAGGCACCTAGGTGGTAAAGTACTGGGCCTAGAATCATGAATACTTATCATCATGAGTCCAAATTTAGCCTTACTTACCAGCTTTGTGCCCCTGGGCAAGTCACTTAATCCTGTTTACCTTAGTTTTTCTGCTGTAAAGTGGGCTGGAGAAGAAAATGGCAAATTACTCCAATATCTAAGAAAATCCCAACTGGGGTCATGAAGAAGTGGAAAATGAAAGACTCAGAAAAATGACCAAATAAGCAATATCTTTCCAGACAAATTTTAGTGGTTTGAGGAGATGAGCTGTTGTTCTTCTGCATAGTTTGCAAATCAGGGAATCATTATATTATGTTTCCCTGAATGGGGTTAGGTTTGTATGCAAGAAAAAACCTAGGGAGGAGGCTTCCAATGATAAGACTTTTGCAGTTCTGAGCATTCTGGACAGTTTCACATCTTAATATTCTTTTTTTTAAATCAAGACCTGTGCTTTAATTAATGTAGTGAGCTCCCTGGTCTGGAAACTGTCTCCAACAATGTGGGTCAGGAACTCATCTGTATCTTCTTTGAGAGTTACCTGAAGCATTGAGCAGTTCAGTGGCTTAACCAGATTCATATAGATTTAGAACTGGAAGAGTCCTCAGAACCCATAAAATCCATTTTACAAATGATAAAACAGAAGTTAAGTGACTTACCCAGGGTCACACATAGTTTGAGTCATGATTTGAATTGAGGTCTCCCTAATTTCACACTCGGGCTCTGTCCACTGTAGCACCTATAGCTGCCTCAAGAGGCAGGATTTGAACCCAGTTTTTCTGTCTTCAATGGCAGCCATTTATCTACCACACCTCTTGATGTTCAGAAGGAAAAAAAAACACAATAGAGGGATCGTCTTGTTAACATTATTGTCTGTGTCAGCTCAGATGACTTCTCTTGACACTAAAATGAACACGCTTTTGCTTTACAACAGGCCACAACTACTGCACAGTGAATAATGGAGGTTGCACTCATCTCTGCTTGGCTACCCCAGGAAGCAGGTCCTGTCGATGTCCTGACAACACCCTGGGAGTTGACTGCATAGAGAGGAAGTAATGCACTGGAAACATGAAAAGAAAGGAATGCCACTTACATTTCCCACATTTTCAATCACAACACCCTACCTTGACACGGACCAGACTGAAACCAGTCTTTCAGAGCCAATTTGTAATTGACCCAGTGACCAACACAACCTGGAGACCTTCAGTGTTATGTTTGCCACTAAAAAATACATCCTGTGCTCTCTGTAATAGGAAAGCCTTAATCTGTGTACCAGAACCTTAAAGACCCTCTTGGTGGAGGCTCCAGGAGAAATGCATGAAGCCCCTCAGTTGTGTTGTCTGGCTTCTTGAGTCTCTCTCAGCCCCTTGATACACAGCCAGCCTGAGCCAATTTAGGAAGAATTTGAGGTAGGCTAGGTTCCTCTGTGGTGGCCTCCCATCTCCCTGCCAGGTTCTCTCTTTCCCTGTTTCGTTGCCCTCCCCTCCTAGTATACCTCTTCTAGCAAACTAATTTCTCTTGTGCTGCCAAAGGCTTCCTACTATAATGCCTGAAAGAGGCCCTTTTGGTCTACTCTTTACTCTTGGGCAAAGGAAACCTTGTCTATGCTCCTTCCCATTTCCCTGGGAATTCTACTATCTGCTGAGGAATTTCTGTCACCATTGTCCAATAATATGTTAGCATTTTAATGGTGACATGAGGTAGACCAGGCCTTAATCCAAAGAAATGAATCTAAAACATATTTTAGGCCATCACAAGACATATTTAGGCGTAAGAGAATTCCATTTGGCACCTCTCAAGCCGCACCAACAACTACCTTCTCTAATGCATCCATCCACATGTACTGCTACCACCAGTAATCTAGTAATGCCAAGAACATGGAATGTAAGAGCTGGAAGGGTTATCTTGGGTCCAACTTTCACATTTTGCAGATGGGGAAACTGAGCCCCAGAGAGACTACATCGGCAACAATTCATTCCTTATCTCAACATTTTATACAAAATGCTCTACTCCTGGGTTGCAGATTTCTCTACCACCAAGGCCAGGGAATGAATAATGTGGAGATTATTTTCTCCTCCCATACCTGGTCCATTTAGTAGACTAACCTTCCTCCTAGTTAAAATTCTCCACAGATCTGTTTTTTCTCCTAATTTGATTTCTATGATTTCAAGTGCCTTATTCAGTATCCTCATCACTGTGTGGATAGTCCTTGTTGGCCTTCCATCTTCTCATTCTTGGGGGATGAGTCCTGTCTTCTCATTTTAGGAGAAAAACTGCAGAATTGATGATGTCTCAGAGGGAGACAGATGACTGTGAGAAGTAGTCAGGGGAGATGCCAATGGTCTCTCTTTTTGGCATGTAGTGCTGGGCACATCTCAGTGGTCTGGGCAACCCAGGAAATGTATGGCCATAATACTTCAATTCAGCATTTATTTGGTATCTATTATGTGCAAATCTCTGTTATCATTGTGTTGTGCAGACAATAGGTACTTTGTAAATATAAACTAAATTGAATTCTAATTATTGATGCAGACTTTTAAAAGAGCCTTTGCCTCTTTTTTCCTCTTTTTTGTCCCCAGTACTTAGCATAGTGCCCAGCACATAGTAGGCATTTAATAAACGTTAATTGATTGATTGCCCCCATTAATTTTTTTTAGATATTTTCTATGATTGGTTAGAACACGCTCTTTTAGTTGTTTGAGTGACTAGCATGGAATTTTTATATCATCTACTCTCCAGAGACCAGTAGCTAATGCCATAGTAGAAATATGGGTCCAAAGTTACATTTCTGAAGTTGGGGGTTTTGATGGCATAAA
>CM053593.1:121254986-121277343 GCA_028646575.1 Pseudocheirus occidentalis
TTCTATGATTGGTTAAAACACGCTCTTTTAGTTGTTTGAGTGACTAGCATGGAATTTTTATATCATCTACTCTCCAGAGACCAGTAGCTAATGCCATAGTAGAAATATGGGTCCAAAGTTACATTTCTGAAGTTGGGGGTTTTGATGGCATAAAAGCCAGGGATTTTAAAGCTGTAGGAGGGAATGTAGTGATTGATTAAATAGCTTTAGACAACACACACACACACACACACACACTGGAGAGGCAAAAAGAATGTTAACAAAAAAAACCTTAGTAAGTTCTGAGGTGAAGGGATCCATGTGCCAAAGATCTCTCTCTCTCTCTTTTTCTCTCTCTCTTTTTCTCTGTCTGTCTCTTACACTTTTCCTTGTAATATCATGGAAGATAATCAGTCAAGTGATAAATGAATAGTATAGTAAGTTCTGTAGGAGTCCAAAAAGGACAGTGGACTAGATTGTTCAAGAAAAACTTTATGGAGTTTTCTGTGAGCCATGAAGGATGGCCAGAACTTGAAGGGGGGAAAGGCATAGAGTTGGAAATTCATAGAGTTGGGGACAAGTACAGTGTATTTGAAAGACATTCAGCAGATCAGAGTTTGTATAAGAAAGTATAAGTTTGTATAAAAAAGTAATGAAAAGTAACATTAAAAAGAATTCTTGGCACCAGGTTGTAGTGAGCCTTGAATGCCAAGGGAAGGAATTTGGATTTTATCTTGAAGGTAAAGAAGAGCCTTCAAATTGTTGGAGGAAGAGGAGGTCTTCCTCTGAACAGGATAGTGAAATAAGTTATTAGTATTTGAAGAGGATTAATCTGGCGATAGTGTGTAGGGTGGAGTTGGAGGGGGAGGGCGGTAAGTGTAATCAGGGAGAAGACTTATGAGATGATTGCAATAGCCCACTCATGATGCTAAGTGTCTAGAACAGGGCAATGTTGCTTGTCAGCCTGTTGAGAGATTCCTGTTTATATGTGGGTTGGACTAAGTGACCCCTTAGGTCCATAACAATACTAAGAGCTATTTTCAAAAGTTCTTTTAATAACTATATTAGCTGAGAAGGGTTTACAGTGCAACCCTTCTCAGGACTATTTTTCTTTTCTTTTTTCCATAGGGGGTTCTTGAAAACAAAAACCTTTAAGACTCAAAGCAATTAAGCTATAATGGCAAAAGAACAAGTGGGATTTTTCTGTCATTGGAGGCCTTCAAGAAGAGACAGGATGACTATTTTTTTGAGGATGATGTAGACGAGATTCATGCCTCAGGTAGAGCTTGTGCTAAATGAATTTTGAGGTCCACTCCAACCCTGCAATTCTATAATCCATTGATTTTTCCTTCCCAAGAATGACCTTCCCACACCATCTCCCCTGTATGCTCACTCCAGTTTCTAGCTCCTTTCCTATCTCTCTTTCTATATGCCTATAGAAGAAGAGCCTTGGGACCCAGGTGAGAAGAGAACCTTTCCTTACACATGTCAAGTATAATTTTATTTTGTGATGCAAGCGATACATCTCCAAGAAGCACAAGATCAGGGAATCTTTTGGTCCCTCCAGTAGTGTTGGGATTGATTTGAGGCCTATCCTACAGATGAGATTCCTTTTGATTTATATTTATCAAAACATATCCAGCTTTATATAAAGTATTCTTCATGATTTTGTATAACTTTTATAACTTCATTTTATTAATATTTTATCAGATACATTTTTCAAAAAAAATTAAAAGTTATCAGTTTTTTAAAATGTGCAGAACATTGAAGGTGCTTAATAACTATGTTTCCCCAAAGTTATGCAATTATCAGGTGATTCCCTAAAGTTTACATCTGTAACACTAATAGTGCAGAAAATAATAAAGTGGTTTTTTTGTAAAAAAAAAAAAATCTTGTGTTCAATGGTGTCAACTTTTCTGAATGATGAATTTTAGGAGCTACAGTTTTCTTATCACTGGTTGGTTAATAACTATTTTTTTTAATATGAGAAGGAAACCTAATTTAGGAATAGGATTTTTCTAACTTGAGTAGGAAACCTCATGTAAGAATAGGATTTGCTTTGGGATTTTTTCTTAAGAAACTGTAAGAAAAAAATCAATTTCGATAAACTTGTTTCACACAAATTCAATTCAATGCATTTATTAAGTCCTTACTTAAGAAACGGTGCTGTTTTGTCTTGATTTGCCTCTCTTTGTATTCCCATTACTTGGCACATAGGTGCTTAATAAATGTTGGTTGACTACTGTATACAGCATTCCACACTAAAGCATAGGATGTATTCTTATGCAGAATTTTCATAAAATTGTAGTTTTGTGACCATTGGGGTTCTTTTGGT
Source organism: Pseudocheirus occidentalis (assembly GCA_028646575.1). Classification (NCBI taxonomy): domain Eukaryota; kingdom Metazoa; phylum Chordata; class Mammalia; order Diprotodontia; family Pseudocheiridae; genus Pseudocheirus; species Pseudocheirus occidentalis. Next base: position 121,257,301 of record CM053593.1, read on the forward strand.
GAGGGTCTCTGATATAAGGCATCTTCTGGGTTGAATAATTTTTATTTTTTTAAGGGGGAAGGCAAGGCAATTGAGATTAAGTGACTTGCCCAAGGTCACACAGCTAGTAAATATGCCCAGCGACTGAGGCCAAATTTGAACTCAGGTCCTCCTGACTCCAGGGTCAGTACTCTATTCACTGTACCACCTAGCTGCCCCCTGGAGTTGAATAATTCTCTCTCTGTGTGTCTCTCTGTCTCTCTCTCTGGCTTTTTGTAGGGGGAAAGTAGGGCAACTGGGGTTAAGTGACTTGCCCAAGGTCACATAGCCAGTAAGTGTGTTAAGTATCTCAGAGCAGATTTGAACTCAGGTCCTCCTGTGAGAATTCAAAAGAAGTACAACTAGTTCATGCGCTTATAAGTCTGTGTGGAGCAATATAGTTCCAATATACATGAATTCCCACATTATAAACTATTTTTGTTCCAAAAGTTTACTTTTAGTTGGAACTCAGAACACATTTCACATGCTGCTATAAAAAGTAACTAGGTTCCCAGGCTAGCCCACAAACGTTTTAGGTAACTCATAATGTCACTGTATTTTATAACTTTGTTTCCATTTATAACAATATGTAGTTCTAAATCATAAACATATATTCCAAGAATATACTTTCCCTAGGATTTTTAGTGAAAAATTACCCTCTTTCAGGTAAAAACAGGAACCTTGGCTCCGGGGATTTCAGTGAGTTACAGGCTAACTATACATTTCTAGTGAGACATAGTAACAAAAATTGTGGATTCAATTTTTAGAAGAGAGGAATTGTCACTGTACTCTGCCCTAGTCAGAAAATATCTGGATTATAATGTTCAGTTCTGGGTGCCACATTTTAGGAAGCACAACAGCAAACATTTCTTATATACCCATGATGTGCCAGGAATCCTTGACCTCAAGGAACTTAAACTCCACTTGAAGAAGGGGAGATGATAAGTCAGAGACAATTCTAAGGGAGGAGACGGAGAAGGGTCTTGAGTTCATGACATGAGATGAGTATTACTTGACAGAAATTGACTAAACTATGTTTAGCATAAAGAAGATTCAATATTGAGTGGGAGAAGAGGACCTGATAGCTATCATTAAGCATTTTAAGTACGTATGTGGAAGAGGCCAGAGACTTGATCTGTTGGCCTCAATAGGCAGAGCTAAGACCAAAGTTGCAAAAAGACACATTGAGGCTGAAACTTACTAACAATTAGAACTGTCCCAAAGTGAAAAAAGGCTGTTCCAAGAAAAAGATAAGTTGTCCTTTTCTATGAGATGTTCTTAAATTGGGTGCTTGTTGAATAAGGGATTTTCTATGAACTGCCTCAATTCTAGAAGAGGAATTTCAAACCAGTAGCAAAATCATTAGAATAAGTTTTTAACTCCCTAACATCCTTAGAAGGGGCAACATCCATGTGGATCCAGCCATTTAAGTATGTTTATTTTAACTTTTTTGTGTTCAGCCGGGAGACCTATAGTCTTCAAGTTGTCACTATGCATCCTGTCTTTGAGATCATTAAGTCTTGCTTATATGGAGAACATGCTTCCTTTTAATGTTATTGCTTTTTTCTTTCTAGATTGTCCTTCACTTCTCTGTATTTGAATTCTCTATCAATTGTTTCTTTGGTGGGACTTTGCCACCATAGATTCAAGTTTTTCTCTTCTGCCAATGGCTTCTGCTATATGGTCATAAACTCTGCTTTCACAGCTCTTATTTCTTTTTCAAACTATTCAGAAATGTCCTCCTATAGTTCTATGTTCTCTTGAGAACCCCACTGGGTCCTCTGATGAGTCAAGTGTTAAATCATTTTCCTTTGTCTTACAACACTTAATCATAGATGCTTGAACTCTTCCCTGAACTGAAGGTCATTTTTCCTTCTGTTTTATTGTCTTCCCTATGAGTTAGATCATGTTCAAAGTCTTTCATTCTTTTCTTCTTCCTGAGGTCTTTGATAATTTCAATCTTTTTTCTTTATTTTCCCTTGCTTCTCAATTTCTTCTCTTTTGATGGGGAGTTTCCCTAGTTTTCCTGATTGTTAAACCTCAGACCTGTCTCAGCTTCTTCCCATAATAGGCAATTCACAGTTCATCAGCCTAGATCTCTACCCCCAAGTGATTGGAGGGGTTCTGGTGTGGAACAGACTGGCCCCAGATGGATGCTGGGCTCTTTCCCTCAGGTTTAGTGGAATGCCACACAGCCCCACCACTGGTCTTGGCCCAGTTCCCTCTGCTCTACCTTTATTTGATCAAGTTCTTTTTTGACACAGACAACTACGACTATTCCCTGTTTTTGCCCTTCTCACTCCAATAGCAGCCCAAGCAAATTTCTGCCAATTAGATCTCCACAGAACTGGGAATTGGTGGAGGTTGTGATGTAAAGTTGACTCTATTACAAGAGCATGAGGGGTTTGGCACAGCCAGTTAGGTTTGAGGCAAAGTCATTGGGGATAGGGGAAGGCAAGAGGTGGCATGGGAGACCTGAGGAGAGAAAACAAGGTTTAGAACAGCTGTTGCAGTGAGTGGGAGAAGGAATCAATTAGTGAGAAGCGGTAAGATTACCTTATTGTGGGTGAGATTAGCTGGGAAATGTAGGAGTTGTCAGTAAGCATGGTTTTATGATTTTCTTTAGAAACATTCAGCAGTGAGTAGGAGCAAAGGAGATGGATGGGAGTAACAATTCAGGGTTGGGGTTTAGCAAGGTATGACCAACAATGGGACAAGAAATTTGAGAGAAAAGGATAGGAGAAAAGTATAAAAGTAAGCTGATTCACAAAAGGTTTAATGCTGGGAAGGGGAGAGAGTATAGCTAAAGCAGGGGTGATAGCCTGGGATAGAACTGAAGGCTAGAAGGATTAGAGAGAATGATGAGGCCAAAGACTGGGTTTAGTATGAATAAAGGATAGGGAGTAATAGAAAGCTAAAAGGTATAGGATGAGATAAAAAATAATCAGAATTCATAAAAGGTGCCCTGTAGATCTTCTCCAACTCCTTCGTTTTACAGATGAAGGAATTGAAACCAGAGAAGGTAAGTGACCTACCTAGGGTGTCACTGCTAATAGGCATCAGAGGCAGTATTCAAACCCTCATCATCTGACTCCTAACCTGGTACTCTTTGTCCTTAGAGAGCCTGCATGGGAGTGAATCAGTAGAAAAGGCCAAAGTAGTTACTCACTTTCCTGGTGTGGCAAAGACATTGGAGTATTATTTTTCCAAGGTTGATTGACTTGATTTCAGTTTCTACTCTAGCTACGCATTGCTGAGAATCCCAGTGGACAATTTCAAGAAGGACAGTACAGTAGAATGTAAATGGTACTGAAGAAGCAGTCAAGAAACCCAGATTCTACTTCCAGCTCTGTCACTAATGATTTATTTGACTTTGGGTTCCAGTTTCCTCATATATATAACTAGGGATTGTGCAGAATGACCACTACCATCCTATCTAGTCAAGTCAAATCAATAAGCATTTAAGTGGTATCTATGTCCACATATACTAAGAACTGGAAATATGAAATACAAGCAAAAAGAAAGATAGTACCTGCCCACATGGAGCTTACAGTCTAATGAGAAAAGACATCATACAAAATGGAACTTTAAAGGGATCTAAGAGAGGAAGTTGCCTTATGGGGACATGAGAGAAAGATCCAGAGTGTCAGGAATGAAACTCAGAGAGAAATGAAGGAGTGAACATGACAGACCATGGGCACTTCCTCAGAATGGAGGTTCTGGGAAAAACCCATCCAAGATGAGAGCTACAGAGATTAAACTATTTTCCAGGAATCAATGAAAAATGTGAAAAAGGTGTTCTAGCTGTACCAGATCTCAAACTATATTATAAAGCAGTAATTATCAAAACAATATGGCAGTAGCCAAGAAATAGCGTGATGGATCAGTGGAATAGATTAGATACACATGACACTATAATAAATAACCATAATAATCTAGTGTATTAGAAACCCAAAGATCCAAGCATTTGGAACAAAAACTCATTATTTGACAGGAACTGATGGGAAACTGGAAAACAGTATGGCAGAAGCTAGGGATAGATCAATATCTCACACCATATACCAAGATAAGATCAAAATGGGTACATGATTTACACATAAAGAGTGATAACACAAGCAAATTAAGAAAGCACAGAATAATTCATCTGTCAGATTTGTGGACAAGGGAAGAATTTAGAACCAAAGAAGATAAAAAGAGCATTACAAAATATAAAACAGATCATTTCAATTATATAAAATTTAAAAGGTTTTGCACAAACAAAACCAATGCAACCAAGATTGGAAGGAAAGCAGAAAGCCGGGAAAAAAAATTTTATAGCCAATGTTTCTGACAAAGACCTAATTTCTCAAATATATAGTGAACAGAGTCAAATTTATAAGAATATAAGTCATACCCAGTTGATAAATGGTCAAAGGATATGAACAGGCAGTTTTCAGATGAAGAAATTAAAATTATCTATAGTCATATGAAAAAAATGCTCTAAATCACTATTCATTAGAGAAATGCAAAATAAAACAACTCTGAGGTACCACCTCACACCCATTAGATTGACTAATACGACAAAAAAAAGGAAGATATTGGAGGGGATATAAGAAAACTGGGACACTAATGCACTGTTGGTGGAATTGTAAACTGATGCAACCATTCTGGAGAACAATTTGGAATTATGTCCAAAGAGCTAATAAAACTGTGCATACCCTTTGATCCAGCAATACCACTGCTAGGTCTATATCACAAAGACACCACCAAAAAAGGGGGAAGGACCTATTTATACAAAAATATTTATAGCAACTCTTTTTATGGTGTCTAAGAGTTGGAAATCGAAGGGATGTCCATCAATTGGGGAATAGCTAAACAAGCTATTGTATATGATTGTAACATTATATTGTTGTACAAGAAATGACAAGCAGGATGACATCAGAAAAACTGGGAAGCTTACATGAACTGATACATAGTGAAGTGAACAGAACCAGGAGATTGTTGTACACAGTAACAGCAATATTGTTCAATGAACTATGAATGACTTAGTTATTCTCAGCATTACAATGATCCAAGACAATCCCAAAGGACTAATAAAGAAGCATGCTATGTGCCTCCAGAAAAAGAATTAACATTGCTTGAATACAGAATTAAGCATACTATTTTTCACTTTCTTTCATTTTTTTCTTTTATTTGAGTCTTCTTGTACAAAATTACTACTATGTAAATGTTTTCTATAGTTGTGTGTGTGTATATATATATATATATATATATATATATATATATATACACACACACACAACTATAGAAAACACCTATATTGATTGCCTACTATCTTGGAGAGAAAGAGGGATAGACATTGGAGCTCAGATGTTAAAGGATTGAAAAAAAAATTTTCCAAAATGAGAAGCCAACTGGGGCGTGGAGGAGAAGTCTGAAAAGTAAGGAATAAAAATGAGAAAGGACTTTATAGTGACACACTTTGTAGAACTGATAACTTTATTTTGTCATATTGACTATAACTGCTATAGGAGTACAGAAGAGAAAAATCAATTGAAGTAATCAGGGAAGTTTTAAAAGAGGTGTAACCTGAGCTGTGCCTTAAAAGATGGGCTAGAAATACAATGATAAATCAGATAATCTCAATAGCCTGTTCCCAAGATCTAAATAACCCTCCCTTCCTCCTAGCCAATTACTAAAACCTTTTCAAAATTTCTGGGTAAGGGGCTAAATAATTTGGGTATGAGGATAGTCAAAGATCACATTGCATCTTACCAAGCATCTCACCTAGCCCAAAGAGACAGAAAAAGTTTGAAGGTCTGATAACTATGTCCAGAGGGCCTTGAATAATGAGAATGACATGGAGAGTTTCTTTTACTATAACCTATATGTCCTATTATCTGCTCCTTCTTTGAAAAAAAGTGTGTAAACTGAAAATAGAAAATCCCAAGTCAGAATTACATAGCATGAAAGAATATTAGAGGTCAATGAGACCAATCTGGTTGTCTTACAGATGAGGAAACTAAAGCCCAGAGCCATTAAGTGATTTGATTATGGTTAAGAAAAGTAAATCTAGGATTCAGATTTCCTGACCCCAATTCCACAGGCTTTCCCACTCTGCCATGGCAGTTCAGTTTCTTCTATAGATGAGAAAGAATGGAGAGGAGGCCCTTCTTTGGCAGCAAAGGTAAAAATTAAGAGAAAATTATGGGCAAGATTTAATTCAACCACCATTTATTAATTTCTAGACACTGGAATACAAAATACAAATACAAAAGCAAGATATTGTTTAACCTCAAAGAGCCTACATTCTAGCAAACATAGAAAGAATGCCAGTGCTGCTAAAACCTGACCTCAGAAAACAGGGGGTTTTTTGGGGGGGAGGTAAAATGGAGGTGAGGATTGCACCTAGGATCACAGATTTGGAGCTAGAAAAGACTTTAGAAATCATTCCAGTCCTCTCATTTTACAGATGAAGAAACTGAAGTGCAGAAAGATTCCACAACTTGCCCATGGTCACAAAACTAGTCATAATAATAGCAAGTGTTTATATACTGCTTCAGGATTTGCAATGCTCTTTTTAGATATCATTTCATTTTATTCTCACAACAACCCTAAATGGTAGATGATATTATTGTCTCCATTTTACAGTTGGGGAAATTCAGGCAGGGAGAGGTTTTTGTTTGTTTGTCGTTTGTTGTTTTAAAGGACTTGCCCAGAGTCACATAGCTAATAAGTGTCTAAGGCTGGATTTGAACCTCCTGACTGCAGACCAAGTGCTTTCCATTGTACCACCCAACTACCTTTGGGCAGTACCAAAATTCAAATCTAGATCCTTTGATTCAGTGGTCTTCCTCAAATATCCCGATTTTTAAATGGATGGATCTGTGATCTCTGATTTGGAGTTGCGAGCCATGCACCTCATAATCTGTCTCTGTTAACCCACCCTGCTTGTAGACTTTTGTCCACGTGCAAACATAGGTTCAACATGGAAGATCCATCTAATGTACTGGATTCCCTTGTTACTTTCTCCTAGCCTTGCAAGAATGCCTCCTTTACCCTCACCTTGTGACCAGTCCATTTTCTCTTTCTATCATTTATTTCACTGATAACATTCTTTTTTTCCCAGTTCCTCATACACTTACTTTCTATAGAGTATATCTGTTGCCCTGTGGGTACTAATTTGGAGACTCTTGTGTTCATGTCTCAAAACAATACAATTTGATATGTCATCTTTTATATTATTATTTTGTATATGTCATAACCACCCCCGTCCACTCCCCCTTTATAAATTGCTTGTGTCTTATTTAGGTTGAATTGAACTGAAGAATTAGTCTAGAATAGATAACCTCTGAGTGCCCTTCCACTTGGGTACAGATGGCATAGTGGGTAGAATGCCTGGATTCAGGAAAACTAATCTTCATGAATTCAAATCTGGCCTTGGACACTTACTAGCTGTGTGAACCTGAACAAGTCACTGGAAAACAAAACCCTTCTAACTGGAGATTCCCTGGTTCTGTGAACTGAAAAATGAACTGTTGTAAAGTCAATGGAAATGGTTGCCTTATATAATAAGAGCCTGTATATATTTTTAAGCTAAACTTGTGACCACCCCTCTAATGTATGTTGGAGAGGTAACCATGTCCCCACAGTGCTGGATGAGAGAAGAGTAACCGTTTAAAGATCATGACCCATAGTTTGACTTCTGGTTTCCAATTACACATTGCCTTTTGCTAAGCTTTTTAAATTTTTAAATAGAGCTAAGGCAGCATCCCCCAAACTTTACCTTTTCAGAAAGAACAGAATAAGGAGTGATAGAGAATCATTAAAAATAATGATACAGGTTCCTTAGAGACAGAGCAAAAAGAAGACATTTGTGCATCCTATATAAGATGGATTTGAACCTTGGACAACACTGTCTATCAGAGGCAAATATATATATATATATATATGTGTGTGTGTGTGTGTGTGTGTGTATGTATGTGTATGTATATGTGTACACACATGTGTATGCATGTATAAACACATGTATTTACACACAATGCATTGTACATGCGTAAATGTTTTGGAGAATGATGTTTTTTGGCATTAAAATATATTAATTCAAACAAATTTATATCCAAAAAACACCCCGTTTTGCTCTCCTGCTAATCATACCCTTAAGTGGAGGGCCTGCTTGAGACCCCAGGCCCAGCTCTGCTTAGAGGCCTTGAGACAGGGTATCAATGTAATCAAAATAAAATGTAGTCCATACTTTATGGACATAAAAATGCCCAGAAGTCAACCCCAGGATGCTTCTGGGAAATGTGCTGTGCCTCACTCATTCAAGGAGGGTGATGAAATGGATTACTCAGGGTTGGGAAAATGTGTCTCCAGCTTTTCTAGCTGATCTAGTTGAAAAAGGAAACTTTCTACCTATTCCGAGCTCATATGTCAGAAAACCATGAGTCTCACAATTTGATAAACTATCACCAGGGCCTGAGGACTTCATTCTGACAGCTTAGCTGAACATTCGGATATTATGGCTCATGTTTACCAATCTTCCCACTTGTCTTTTGCAAATAAAAAGCAAAGATGTAGCCGAGTAAATGTGAGTGACAATCAATAGGGGCTTATTGTGTGCTTCCTATGTGGGCCATTTGTTGTGGGGAATACATGACATATAAAGCATGATCCTTCCTCTAAATGGGATGACAAACTCATAATACATAACAATATATATGTAACAGTATATAATTGTTTTACTGTTTGACACAGACTGTTAGATCCATAGGAATTCAGAAAAAAAATGCTAAGATCATAGAGCTGGAAGTAACCTTAGAGATTTTACATGTGAGGAAACTGAGGCCCAGAGATGATAAGTAATTTGCCCAAGGTCACTAAGCTAGTATGAGGAATGACATTTGAATCTAGACCTTCTCTTTTAGAGCTCAGTCCATTACAACAGACCCTGAAGTTATTGGGGATAAATATGTCAGCTCTGAACACTGTCACCAATGTAGGGTCTTCCTAAGATTTTGACTTCCTTTCTTTTCAAAAGACTAAGTCTTTAGCTCCCCACATTTGGTGATGAAACATCCCCTGAAAACCAGCCATGGGTTTGTCCCACTTGTGCCCCAGAGTGGTTCCTAAAGTGCTGTCTATCGTCATTCTAGAAACAGCTTTCATGGGGCAAATGAGGTCATTGTTTCTAGAGGCCTTCTGGAAGTAGGGAAAGGTGGGGGCAGCAGAAGCTTCTTATTTGTCCTAGGAGCCTGCATGCCAGTGACATGATGCAAGGTTCTGTTTCTCATGGGCACAAAGTCAAACACTCTCCCGTGTCTTGGAGATTCTTTCTTTCCTCTCTCTTCTTTCTGTTCTCATTGTATCTCTTATTCTTCCCTTCTTTTTCCCCCCTACTTTCTCCCCTACTAATATTACAGATGGTATTACTTAACCTTCCTGAGAAAACTCAGTAGCCGAGATCTGGCTTAGAGGCCTCAGAATCAAGAAATTAATGCCATGCTGTCTGTGGTCTTTTGTCTTAACCCCCCAAACCAACTAAGCTCATGAAAGTGCAAGCCTGGTACAAGTTGCTTTTTGTCTGTTTAAAAAGTCACATACCTCTTCTCCGCTTAGATCAGTCTTTTCATCACCCTGTGAAAATCTCACACCCATTTGTGCCTCTGGATCTTCCTTGCTGTTTCCATCATTTAGAATGGCCTCCCTTTTATTTTTCACCCATCCAAATCCAAAGACTATTTCAAGGGCTATTGCAATTCTTATTCCCGCCATTAAGCCGCCCCTGGCCCCTCCAGCGGTCACTGGCTTCCACTTATCTTTGAATCTCAACAGTACTTAGAGGCCCAGGGGTGTGCTAGAGCTAGCTTATACTGACTTGAGAGAGCTGATTGTTTATCTTTACAGCACGAGCATGTACACCTCCAAAATCAGTAGATATTACAATTCATTGTATGGTTTGTTTTGATGATTGTCTAGACTTAAGGAAGTGATGAAGAAAATTTGTGTACATATATACATACATGTGTATATATGTATGTGTATATATGTGTGTATATGTCTGTGTATAACAGAGAACCAGTTGTTCAACATTCAGCAGCACACTTCTGATGGTCCCTCACAATTAGGCATGACCTCATATATTCTTGATAGTGTTCACTATTATTTAACATCTGAAGCAATCTGATTCTAATATACATTTCTGGCCTTTGTCCTATTAATTATGGTCCTTCACATTTGCATTCTGTATTTTGGGCAAACTGAACTAGTAGATGCTCTCTAACTCAAAGGGCCATCTTCCCCCTCTGGATATTTGCATAAACCAGTCCCCTGTGCCTGCAATGTGCTGCTTCCTCCTCAGCTTCCTTCAAGGCTAAGCTCAAGGTCAGCCTTCTTGGAGTCCCATATCCTACCTTGTTTAGTTAGTGCTTTCTCACTCTTCAAATTACCTTCTATTTATTGATTTGTGTACCTGTTCTATTCCCACTCCTAGCCCCAAGTGCACCAGCAGAAAGCAGGTTCCTTGAGGGAACTATGGATTTCATTTTTGTCCTTGGCTCCCCAGCATCTGGCATGGTGGGGCTGTTTTTCAATTGTTCTTGTCATTTGTTTTTATGTCACTGATGTTTCCTCTTAACCCCTCCTCGCATTCAGCCTTTGCTTCCTTGTAACAAACAAAAATATTTAATCCAGTCAACTAAAACACTAGCAACATGATTTGAACTTTTTGAAAGTCTAGACAAGCTGTTCTTTACCACATTAGGGTCATATATCCCTTTGATGAAGCCTATGAATCTTTTCTCAGAAAAATGTTTTTAAATGTTAAAATCATAAGAGAAACTAAAGTTATGGAAATAAAGTTGAATTTTTTCCCCACTCAAGTTCATGGATCCCCTGAAATCTACCCATGGACCTCCTGGAGGTCTATGAAACTGTAGTAAGAGCTCCTAGTCTAGATCTGTGATTCCATCAGGTTAGGGATTTCTCAAGAGAACTGTTTCTATTAACCCACAGCAGCAACTTCCTGTAACTTGGAGATTTAGACAATTGCTTAAAGCACCAAGATATTAAATAATTTGTCCAGTCACACCATGGTTGTGGTGGTAGTAGTTGTTAATTCTTTGTTCTTGAGGAGAACCAGTGACATCAAGAGGATGATATCTTGACTTGCATATGAATTGGGTTCTTCTCCAGTGGCAAGACAAGAATCAAAGTGATGGATGGATGGTTGGATGGATGGATAGATGGATGGATGGTCACTACAGATATAAAATGATCTAGACTTGGAATTATCTGGGACTGGGATGAGAAACCTGTGGCCTTGAGGCCACATGTGGCCTACCAGATCCTTGGATGTGGTCTTTTGACTGGGTCCAGGCTTAACAGAACAAACCCTTTTATTAAGGGGATTTGTTCTGTGAAGTTTGGAATCAGTCAGGGGGCCTCACCTGGGGACTAGAGGCTGCAGATAACCCACCCCTGGTCTAGGAGATTAGATAGGGAGAAATATATGGAAATCCAATTGCTTTCATCAGTTACAAACTTTTCAAATCTTCAGAACTCCATTGATACCAACTTTTTCAAAAGCTATGTGACTGAAACATGAAAGATCTTGATCTTGGGAGAATCAGTATTTTGAAAATCCAAAGAGCTCTACAAACATACAAGGTGCACAAGTAATCTACAGCATATTATAAAGAGTAACATCTTGAAATGGTGTAAAAGATATTGAAGATTTTGGCAAAAAATAGTAACTCGTGAACACATGAACAGCCTAAATGGTTCATTGCTGCTACTAGGATGTTAAGTTGACCAGAATACCCCTTGCTTCTTGAGTGTATACTCTATAGAAAATGTATGAAACAAAAAGATGAAATAAAAAATTTTAAAATTTTAAAAAAGAGTCAAGGCAACTGGCAATGGCATGCTGTAGATGACCTTGAGTCAGTGTGCTATCAGAGGCAAGAATTCAGGTCTTCTTAGTTTGCTGGCCAGCTCTTTTCACCATCCCGAACTGCCTCTCATTTTGCTTATAGCAGGCACTTAAAAAATAGTTGTTGAATTAAACTAAACACAAAAGATTACCTGTACAAGGTGCAAAGTTCCATAGTGCCTAGAGAAGTTGATAAGCATTCTGCATGGTTGATTGATTAAATAGTTACCACCAAGTTTAGCTCTAAAACATTTACCCTCGTGTAGGGAGGGCACTATTGATGCAACAAAGTTATGTGGAGGATTATTAAGCTTAAAACTGCCATTCCTCTACCTGAGAGATTTAGTTAGTGCTCTCCTGACTTTGGCTTCTCACCTGAAAAATGGGAACAATGTTCATAAAAACACCATGTGCTCTGGTGACATAAGACTTAGGGGTCAGAGTGAGATGGGCCTCAGGAATAAGTTCTGTTAAGCAGTATGGTATGGTGTGCAGTGGTGTCAAACTCAAGTAGAAATTGGGGAGCTGGGGCAGCTAGGTAACATAGTAAATAGAGCACTGGACCTGAAGTCAGGAGGACCTGAGTTCAAATCTGACCTCAGACACTTAACACTTACTAGCAGTGAGCACCAATTGCCCTACCTCCCCCCACCAAAAAGACAAAAAAAAGAAAGAAATTGGGGATCCACTAAACTGTACATAAGGATCCTGCAGGCTGCATATTGACTTTGAAAACCACTATACACATACATACATACATACATACACATACATGCATATTTAATTAATAGATCAACTCATTAAAATCAGATAGAAACCATATTTTAATCTGTATTGGGCTGCTTTCAGTAATGATGTAGTTTGAGGGAATGATATGGGTCGCCCTCTTGAACTAGGTTCAAGTTCTGCTTATGATTCATACTGTCTTTGTGAGCCTGGGGCAAGTCACATAACCTTGTAGGGTCTCCAAGCAATTCTAATGCGATAAATTGCCAAGAAGGTAGGAGATTGGTAGGGGACGTTCCTCATAAGGAGCCCCCTAAGATCTGGCCATAAAGAAGAAGGAGAATGAGGCTGTGTAAGGGATCCTCAGGAAAGAAGGAGGAAGGTTCAGAAAACCTTGCTCTTTCTTCACTCTCCGAGAAAGACAAAAGGGGAACTAGGAGGCCCAGTAAAGGTCTCTGTGGCTCCGTGCCTGGCAAAGGCAAGATGAGTCATTTGATAATGAGACACATTTGTTTTTTCCTATGACTGCATTTCTCTCTCATGGTGCCGGCAACCGGTCAATACAAATTAACCCATGTCAGGAATAGTCTGCGGCCCAGAGAGACCTTTCTTGTCTGGGCTCTGTCTCTTCCCAGGGCACTTGGGGAAAAGAGGAGCTTTCTGAAAGGCTCACCCAGGGAGGTTGCTACCCAGGTCAATTAATAATTAATAAACTTTTTTAATGCCTACTATATGCCAGACACTGTACTAGATACCCTAGGGATACAAAGGAAGGCAAAAAAAATTAGTCCCTGGCCTTGAGGAACTCACAATCTAATGGGGGAAGACAAATTTAGAAGGATGCTGAAAAGGGAGTGGCCAGGGTAAAAAAATGGTTAAGTCCTGCAGTCCAATGGGAAATTTGGGGATTGCTGCCATGGACACCCTCCTTAAATGGAGGATCTGGGAGGGGCTTTATTATATCCCCCCCTCTCTCCTTTCCATTCAGGGGGACAGAGGGGTCCCTGGGGTGAGGGGTACAGAATTGGTATGAGTCTCTGCTGAGCCTTCCCTTTGAAGTTGCCAGACTGAGATTCCCAAATAATAAGTTGGAGTAATTACCCCAGTGGCCTCCCCACCATGTAAACAGAGAAACCCTAGGAAAGCCCAAAACCTTTGAGTCATTCTGTCAGAGTAATGCCAGCAGTAATGGCCCAAACTCCTTTTCCAAATTGGCAGTGAAGAGTCTAAATATCAATTGACCTCTAATTTCCCAGAAGTTTTCCCTCACCTGACTAGCATAAATCAATACCACTCCCCAGGTCCAGGCTCCTATCTCTTAGCTCAAGGTCTGAATCTGCTGGACCCAGATAAGGATTTTTTATTTTTTATGTTATTTATGTTATTTTTTATTTATAGATTTATAATATATATTATAAATATATTTATATTTTTATTATATATATATATATATATATGTATATATATATATTTAAAACACCAGAGTTTATTGGATTTGGGTGCCCAAGTTCCAGCCTGGACCCCAGGGCCTCAGAACCCCTGATTCTTTTCTACTCTATTTTCATTCTCTCTAATTGATCTTTGTTAGTCCCTCTTTGTATATCACCTCAATAAAGCTGACTTTCTGTACTGTCCTGTGTGCTCCATGTTTCTTTGAAATGGATTATTTGTATTCTAAAAAGATATTAAGACAGTCAGACCATGTCATGCTCTCACTGAAAAAACCTTCAAGAGCTTCATTTTGCCTCTAGGATTAAAATACAAATTCAAAGTCCTCAGACTGGGTTTTAGATGCCTAGGTTTTCAGACATTTCTTATTATTCCCCTCGATGAATGTTCTGTTTCAGTCAATCTATTCTGACAGCTTTTCCCTATGTACATGTTCCACCTTGGTACCTTTGTATAGTTGATTCCCCGGTCTTTTTTTCCCCTCTCACCTTTACCTCTTGGCATCCCTAGCTTTCTTGACATCATAGTTTAGGTGCTGCTTATTATAATGAAGTCTTCTCTGAGTCCCTCCTCTTTGCCAGTGTTTCCCTTTTCCAGGAATTACTTCATATTTACATAATGATCAATAAGCATTTATTAAACTCCTAATACGTATCATCTAGCAGCTAGGTGGCACAGTAGATAGAGTGCCAGTCCTGGAGTCAGGAAGACTGTTCTTCCTCAATTCAAATTCAGCCTCAGACACTTACTAGCTGTATGACCCTGGACAAGTCACTTAACCCTGTTTGCCTCAGTTTCCTTGTCCGTAAAATGAGCCGGAGAAGGAAATGTTAAACTACTCTAGTATCTTTGTCAAGAAAACTCCCAAAGGGGTAACTAAAAGTTACACGTGGCTAAAAATAACTGAACAATAACAATAATGTGTCATTGACTATTATAATCCCCAGGAGAATGTAAGCTCCTTGAAGTCAGACAATGTCTAGATTTTCTCTTGGCATTTCCCAGTGCTTGGTACAATGTCTTGCACATAGTAAAAACTTAATAAATGACAGAGAACAGCCAGCATCTACTAATGATGAATGGAATAAAAGAATGAAATAAGAATGAATGAATTGGAAGGTGATTATTAGAAATAAGAAGAGAAAAAGTTCCTTACTGGCCATTAGAATAAGGCATTTATGTTTTCTAGGCAATGTGGGAACCCTGGGCATTACTGTCCACCAGAGGCTTTAGACCTTTGCTCTTGCATATGTGACTTACCTTGTCACAAAATACATACATGTCATGGAGAATGACATGTTTGCTCCAGGAGATCATGGAGGACTTGTCTCTGCCTTCATTGAAGGAAACAGTCCTGCATTGCCCAGGAGAATGCCATCCCTTTAACACTGAGCTCAGCTACCTAGCCAGGTAGATAAGGAAAAGATTCCAATAAGAACTTCTGGAACATCCCCTGGGTTTTGGGCAGTTTTCTACCTATTCCCTAGTCATCTCTTCTTGTCTAATGATACCTACTGGCAGGTCCACGTATCTCTCATCTACATCTCCACATCCCACAGGGCCGTCCACTGTTTTTTGTCCACTTTTCCGTCTCTCTGAAGTCCCTTTGCCCTTCCCCCCTTGGTTGCTTTCTATTCCATATACTCTGCTCCAATCTGTTCCTCCTCAGTTTCCAGTGACCCCTTCTGATCTTACCACCATTTTGAGGAAGTTTAGAAAGACACTAGGACAAGACATCAAAGACAGTGAGTAATTGTTCTATGACGTCTTAGGCCCAAACAGAGAAAATGGGTAGAGGTGAAGCCCAAAGAGTTTGATTAGGATACAACACAGTAATTGCCCACTATTGAGGGAAGTTAAGACATTTGGACAATGTGTAGAGGGGAAAGGAGAATGACAGTGTGGGAAAGGGATTTTGGTGAAAGTTTCCTCTCTAACAGGGCCTTAAAACAAAGATCTGTGAGGAAAGCAGAGAGAAATTTGGTGAGATTATCAATGAACTGAGAATCAAAAGACCTAGGTTCCTAGTCTTGCCTTCTAGCTGTGGGGTCCTGGGCAAGCCAAAACCTTTTGGGGCCTTAAGACAAGTGGGTGGGCTAGGCAATCTCTAAAATCTAACTCTACTATAAAAAGATTTGGTTCTTGAATTTTAGAATCAGTTCTCATCCCTTTGGCTGGTTCTTCCTAAGAGCTGGTGATTGGCTAAATTAAACATTGAGCTCTGTCCACCATGATTTCTGGATTGTGGGGTTGCCCCCACTCTCAGTCCTCTAACAATGAAGGGAAACTCAGTGACAAATCAAGGGCAGTACAGTTATGTTCCACTTGGGGGCAGCAAAGACTATCAAAGAGTTTCAGATCTTTCAAAGCTTGCAGGGATGGTGAGGTTCGCTCCTGGGATGATATTTTCTTTCTATTTAACATCAGTAATCGTCCTGAATAAGTCCCTATCCTATAGAGCTGGGTTTTGTTTGCTGATTTGTTTTTGCCAAATTTTATCAAACCCTTTGCTATCACATCTCATTGATTTCTGAATATTACTATACCCCCAGCATATACACACACTTTGCCTTGTGATAGACAGAAAAAACAGAAACAAAAACAATTCAGCAAAACCTATCAACACATCCACCGTATCTGATGATGTATGAAAAATTCTAGACCCAATATAAAATCCTCTGTTAAGCACCCAAAGCCCTTTGTAACATAGCCCCATTCTTACACCCTTTTGTTGTTCAGTCATGTCTGACTCTTAATGCCCCATATACTGTTTCCTTGGCAAAGATAGTGGAATGATTTGTGATTTCTTTCTCTAGAAGATCTTACTTGCCCAGGATTTCATAGCTTGTGAGTGTCTGAGGCTGGATTTGAACTTAGGACTTCCTCATTCCAGGCCCAGCACTCTATCCACTGAGCCATCTAGCTGCCTATTCTTATACCTTACTCCCCTCCATGTACTCTAATGATCCAGCTTCACTGACCTTGCAGTTCCTTGAACAGGACAGTCCATGTCCCAATTCTATACATCAGCACTGGATGTCCCCTCCATGCCTAGAAGTCTTGGTTCCTCTGGCTTCCTTCAAAATTCACCTCAAATCCCAGCTTTTTCAGAAGTCCTTTCCTAGCCCTCTCTTCCCAGCTAATAATGCCTTCCCTTCTGAGATTACCTTACATCTACTCTGTATAGGTCTTGAATGTACCCAGTTATTCACATGTTGTCGTCCTCATTAGAATTTACCCTCTTTGAGGGCAGGGAACCTGTTCATGACTTTCTATCTCTACTCTAGTTAGCACAGTACCTAGACTATAGTAAGTTCTTAATAAATATCTGCTGATTGACTCCTTCCCCTCCACCTTTGCAAAAAGGGGAAGGAGGTAGATATATTTCTTCATCTCTTGGGGCCAAGCCTGTCCATTATAATTGCACAACATTCAGTTGTATTTTGCTGCTTCCCTTTACACTGCTGTAAAGTCATTGTGTGTTTTGTTTTCCTGGTTTGGCTTACTGCACTTTGTCTCAATTCATAAGAGGCTTACTCCATTACCCCAAATTCCTCATATTCATTTTCTCTTATGCCATTGAGGACTAGACTTGTGCTTTCATACAGGGAATTCCCCAGGTGAGGAAACTCCCTCCACTAATGCAAGTGACCAACCTTTATGGAACTTGTAGACCTGCCCAGACAATATGTGACAGAAGTGAGACTTGAAATGAGGTCTTCTTGACCCCGCCCACTCACAGTCTATTTCAAGATAATTATGTGAGATACAGGGTGCCATATAGCAAATAACAAGCAGGACTCAGAGAACCTGAGCTTAAGTCCTACCTCAGACACATCACTGGTGGGTTACCCTGGGTAGGTAGCTAAACCTCCTAGTGCTTTGGGTGACTCTCTGCAGAAAAAGTGTTGTTCTACTTTGGTAAAGCAAATTTCCTTATCCAAAACTTCCCTATAGCCAGGAAATCCCAGGTCCATTTCCTAGCTCTACAAATTCGTAAGCAAGGTAGCCATTCCTCCGTCTACAGGTACCTTCCCTTCCCTACTAAGTTTGGCCTTCAGATCTTAAACTTTGTCTTAGAACTTCCTTGAAAGATATCAAGATTAGTCATTTTCCTAACTCAACTCTAGATTTTATTAAATAATAAAATTTAGTGCTTATGGATTCTTAAATATTTTTCATGGTCAGGACCTATTTGCCATGTGATATTTTGTGGATGCACCTTATTGTTAATGCATCTTTCCTGGTCTTGCATGAACAGAGTTCTTTTTGGTTCCCCCCAAATTCAGTTCTTTTATTGTTTCTTTCCTTTTTCCCTTCCTTTTTTCTTTCCTTTCTTCTTCCTTCTTTCATTTCTTTTCTTCCTTTCTCCCTTCCTCTCCTTCATTCTTTTTTCTTTTTTTTTTTTTTGATTTTTAGAGGGCAGTTGGGGTTAAGTGACTTGCCCAAGGTCACATGGCTAGTTTTTTGTGTTAAGTGTCTGAGGCCGGATTTGAACTCAGGTACTCCTGACTCCAAGGCCAGTGCTCTATTCACTGCGCCACCTAGCCACCCCCCATTCTTTTTTTCTTGCTTCCTTCCTTTCTCCCTCCTTCCTTCCTTCTTAACAACCTGAGTCAGAAGGGACCTCAAAGGCTATCTAACCTATCCTGTACCTGAACAATAATTACATCTCTACCAACCCTGACAGCTGTTGCTTCAAGACCTTCATTGAGGAAGAATACATTACTTCCCAAGTCTGCCCATTTGCTCTTTTGAACAGTTCTAATTGTTAGAAAGAATTATTTTCATCAAGGTTCAATCTGCCTTTCTGCAACATCTATTCATTGAGTCTAGTTCTATGGAGCTACATGTGTCTGATCCTTCTTCCACAAAAGATCTCTTCAAATACTTGAAGATGGCTATCAATAAGACCTACTACGGGCAAAGGAAGGGGGATACAAAGGTCAAAAATGAAATAGTTCTTGTCCTCAAGGAGCTTATATTTTGGGGACAGGGAGGAATATAGCATGTACATAGATAAATAAATAAAGAGTATTTGAAAGGGGTAGGAGTATTAACAATGGGCAAGATCTGGAAAGGATTTTAGTAGATGGAACCCTGAATAAGCCTTGAGAAGCTAAAGATTTTAAGACTCAAAGGCTATGAATTTAAGATATGGGGTAACAACCTATGCAAAAATATAGAGGCTGGAGTTGGAATAAATAATGGGTCAATTTAGTTGGAAAGTAGCATATGTGTAAGGGAGTAAAGCAAAAATAAATATGAAGAGGGTATTTGGAGCCCAGGTAATGGTATGTTAAGACTATTGCAGTAATGTTTCCCCTAAGCCTTTTTCCCCTCAAGTTAAACAATCCTTATACGATAGGATTTCCATTCTTCTCCCCCTTGCTGTATTCTGGACATGCACCACATTGAGAGAAAACAAAATAAGTTGGAGCCAGATTGTGGGAAGTCTTGAATTACAAGGTTAAAGAATTTGGGTTTTATCTTCTAGGTAATGGAGAGCCATTTCAGGTCTTGGGGAAGGGGAATAACACAATCAAAGCAGAAGTTAGGAAGCTTTATGGGGGCAGGAGGGGTGAAGAATGATCTCTCCCATGCCTACTATAACCTACTATAGTGATTATTTTTCTTGAATACAGAGACTTTTTGTTTTGTATTTGTATTCCCAACACCTAGCATAGTCTCTTGCAAATACTCTTAATGTTTATTCCTTAGTTGTTATTGTATGGTTAGTGCTGTATTTGAGGGAGTAGATAGTGGAGGTATGCAGAGCTTGCTTAGTAGAGTTGTTGTGAGAATCAAAATAAATTATAAAATCTCAGGGTGGGGAGAGACATCAAGGGTCATTTAACTGAGCTTATACCCAGAAAGAAAACTGGCGGAGCCAAGATGGCGGTGTAGAAGCAGCAAGGTCCCGCAGCTCCCACACCACC
>CM053593.1:121277843-121293981 GCA_028646575.1 Pseudocheirus occidentalis
TTGGATCTTTGGGCTTATTGAACAGTATATTACTATAGTCATTGACTACTGAGTCTTTAGTACCCAGTCTATTCCATTGATCCACTACTCTGTTCCTTAGCCAGTACCAGGCCGTTTTCAGGACCGTTGCTTTATAATAGAATAGAAGATTTTAAAACCTAGTCACACAAATTTAGGCATAAGATAAGATTTTACTCTTTATGGACCAATATCAGTTTTATTAGATTTAGATTATCTTTAAAGTTCCTTCCAGCTCTAAATTTCTATGCTTCTACATGATTTTATAAGAAAAAAATTACAGTTTGGTGGAGATGACACTGGATTTGGAATCAAAGGTCTTGGGTCTGAATCTCAGTTCTGCCTTTTGCCAAGTCACCCAACTTCTCTGGGTCTAGCCCCCAGTGTAAAAGCAGTGAGGATGAGGTTACTAGAGGAACTCCAAGGTTCTTTTCAGCTCGAAATCTATTATCTCAGTATAAAATGTACCCCATTGGTTTGCTTGCAGGTCACTTCTGGAAAGGGTCATTTCCTGTTTCCATGTTGTCTACCCACAAGGTGTGTGGTTCACTGCTCATTTAACAATGAATACTCAGGAAATATTTACTCACTGACTAATTAAATAAAAACATAAAAAACATAACCTGTTCAAGGGAAATATTCCAGGAGTTTCCTGAAGGGCTATGTAACCTTAGTATTAGTTTTTTGTCTGTATAGCAGGAACAGATAACTCTCTGGACTCAGAGGTAGATTGCTGCCATAGTACCTTTGTGACTCGCCTTTAGGAGCAAATACTTGTCCATTGTAATTTATTTCTATGGGCTGCAGTGGCAGCAAGCTCAGCAATAATTTATGGCATAGTTTAGGGAGGGAGGGAGGAAGGAGAGAGAGACAGAGAGAGAGAGAGAGACAGAAAGAGAGAGAGTGAGAGACAGAGAGAGAGAGACAGAGAATGAGAGAGAAAGAGAGAGAGAAGCAGAGAGCGATAAAGGGAGAGAGGGAGAGAGGGAGAGAGAGAGAGAGAGAGAGAGAGAGAGAGAGAGAGAGAGAGAGAGAGAGAAGCAGAGAGTGATAAAGGGAGAGAAGGAGAAATGAGGAAGGGAAGAGAGGGAGGGGAAGAGGAAAAGGGAGGAGAAGGAGGAAGAAGGAGAAGGAGGAGAGAGGAGGAGCAGAAGGAGAAGAGCTTGAAGGGGGAAGGAGAATAGGAGAAAACAAGCATTTATCTAGTGCCTATTATGTCCCAGTCATACTAATAAGCACGTCTTACAAAATTATCTTATTTGATACAACAACCCTGCAAGGTAGGTGCTATAATCATCACCATTTTATAGTTAAGAAAACTGGGGCAAATAGAGATTAAGGGGCTTGACCACACACAGCTAGTAAGTGTCTGAAACCAAATTTGGACTCAGGTTTTCCTGACTCCAAGCCCCACACTATCTACTGCATCACTAGCTGTCCTGTATTTATTAGTAATATGCCTTTGCCTTAAGCAAAGGTGACTCAGGCCATCACAATCCACAAACCAGCCTGGAAGTAGCTTGGTCTGACTTAGGACCTGAACAAAGGTGACCTTGTGATGTCCTAATTGCCATGATTTTGGAGGGGAAAAGGACTGTGCTGGCTCAAAGGACTGGCCAAGTAACTACTCAAATCAGCAAGTGGCTGGAGGGTAAGTTGAAGATAGAAAACTCTAAAGAAAGAAGGGTAACTCGGGCAACAGAGGACAAGTGAGTAACAGAGGACCATGGAGGAGCTGTAGTCGCTCCTTTCAGGTGGCAGGCGTGCCTCAGCCACATTCTTATGTCTCTACCTTTGATACCAAAGCTAGGCTTCCACCTATCGTGTTTGTTTATAGGGTGGTACAATTTTGAACTCTGTATTCATAAAGAACCCATCTATCAAAACACTCATTAAACAGGCCATGCATGAACTCTACAAGTTTACAATCTAAAACAGCCTATATTAACACATACATCTGAATTCCGTATTTGCCTGTGTAAGTATCAGGGAATCAAGAAAAGTACACGATAGAACATGCTACTCACCTCCAGGCAGAGAGATGATGGACTCAAAATACAGAATGAGACATACATTTTTGGACCTGACCAAAAGGAGAATTTGTTTTTCTCAACTACACATATTCATTACAAGAGTTCTGTTTTTCTTTTTCTTTTTCCCCAGTGAGAGAGTAGGGAAGAAGAGACAATAAATGCTTATTCATTGAATAAAGACATTTTAATAAAATTTTAAAAAACTAAACAAGAAAGAAAGCACTAGAAAGAAGGCAGAAGGACTGAGTTCTACTTTCTCTTCCACCCCCTACCACTTACTACCTTGGGTTATCTTAAATTATTTAATCCCCGGGCCTCAGTTGATATTTCTGTAAGATGGAGAGAATAAAATAGTGGAAAGTATACTGGATATGGAGTCAGAGGAAGTGGACTCAAAACCCCATTCTGCTCTACTTTCTCTTTGTATGTCCTTAAGTCACTTCGTGTCTCTTGGGCCTCATATGAGAAATGATGGCGTTAGTCTGGATGACTTCTAAAGGTCTTTACCACTGTAGATCCATGATCCTATGAGGCTATTTGACTTGTTTTAAGGCATGTGGCTGAAACAGATAATACTTGAAGGTCTGTGGGTTCATATGAATGTGTGTGTGGTGGGGGTGGATGTCAGTGGAGGTGAGCATGTTAGAGTTGAGGGGTTCTTATTTGATGGCATTGGAGAACTCCACTAAGGTCATAAGTTCATAGGATGCTAAATCTAGAATTCATAAGAATTTCAGAGTTCATCTAGTCTAGAAGTATCAGACTTGAGGGTCTGATATCAAGTGGAAAGAAATTAAAATATAACTCAGAAATGATTAACAAAACAAATATAAATACAACACAGAATAGATAATGTTGATTTGTGGTTATCTAAGTGAATGAGTGACTTCAGGGATCTGTTTCTAATGGAGTTTGACACTTAATCTTGACACCAACCTTCTGATTTCAAAGCCAAGGAAATTGAAGTCCAGGAAGGTTGACCTCTTCATGGTAGTTATCAGTAGAAGTGGGATTTGAACCCTGGTCCCCCAATTCCAGGGTCAGTACTCCTTCCACAGTTGTAATTCAAGGCCACTTGAGAAAATGCATGCTATTTACAAGGAAAGTTACATGCATTAAACAGTACAAATGCATCCCCATTGCTGGGGGAAAACATAGCTCAATGGTGGGTTGGTTGTATAATCTTTGTTTATGAAGAACATGAAGGATGCAAAAGACTCAAATTCTTCTAGTCTTTCCCCAACCACTTAGTAGCTATTCTATCTTGGGCATGGCACTAAACTTCTTTGCACCTCAGGTATTTTATTTGAGAATTCTCAATCTGCTCGAAAATAAGCAGCCCCTCACAATTTTCTTATCCTCACTCGCCCAGGGGTTTGCCCCCTTTAGTACCTACCAAAGCAACTTCCTTGTCCCGTGTCCCTGTCCTCTCCCTCCAAACCCCAGACACTGTCCCCCATCCTTCTCCCTTCTCTGAGGTCTCCTCTACCTTCATCTGGAGGTTTTTCTTTCCTAAACCTACAAATAGAGCTTCTAGAGGAAGAGAACAAGAACCTTGCTCTTAAGCAGTTTATTCACAAGGATCCTGAAAACTGCTATAGCTCACCTATTGTTTCTTGTGTTTCCCCTCAACATTCAAAAATTACTAGTTACTTTGGTCTCAAAAGGTTTAAATTAAGATCCTTACTAGGTTCTCGGGTCTACCTCATTCTAAATCTTTTACCCCCCACAGAATCACAGAATTTGAGAGATGAAAGGAACTTCATAGGCCATCTAGATCCGCCTGTCATATAAGGAATCCCTTCTACATCATATCCAAAAGATGGTCACCCAGACTTTCCTTGAAACCTTCAAGGAAAGAGCATGCCAGGTATGGTGGCTCAAACCTGTAATCCCTGCTACCCAGAGGTTAATCTAGTAGGATGCTTAAGTTTAGGAGTTTTTGGACTGCATGCAGTATGGCTAAAGCCTATAGAATGTCCATAACAAGTCTGGCACCAATATGGTGAACCTGCAGATCGTCTAAGGCTGGGCCTGTGAATGACTGCTGCACGGCCAGCCTGGGAGAAATAGGGAGACCCAGACTCAATAAAACAAAAAAACTAATGATGATGGTAATGATAATAAAGCAGTACAGGGAACCCAACCCCTCTCAAAATAGCCTATTTTATTTTAAGATTGCTCTAATTATTAGGAATTGTTATCTTCCTTCAAAGCACAACTAAGGTACCTGTTTCTTTCATTTCCTAATCCCCACCCCACCTATCCATAGTTGCTCATACTCCATCCTTCCTAAAATTACTGCACATTTGTTTTTGTACATGTTATACCACCATCAGCAACAGCAACCTCAGTAAAATGTAAATTCTTTGAGGAGAACGCAGTTAGGTGGTTCAGTGCATAGAGTGTCAGACCTGGAAATAGAAAAGCTAAATTCAAATCTGGCCTCAGATAATTACTAGCTATATGACTCTGGGCAGATTGCTTAACTTCTGTTTACCTCAGCTTTCTCATCTGTAAAATGGGGATAATAATATCACCTGTTTCCCAAAATTGTTGTGTGACTCAAATGACATAATAAATGTTAAGTTCCTGGCATGGAGAAAGTGCTACATTAGTTTCAACTATTAATATTTTGTTTATTTTTTTTATTCTCAATACCTAACACCAGTCCTTAAAAACACAGTAGGCTTTTAATACATGTTTATTGAATTGAGAAACAATCCACTGGGACATAATGTTATAGTTGAACATTAAACCTAGGGATAAGCTAAGTCCCAGAAGAAATAAACATTTAGGTTATCTATGACTTGGTTTTGGTGCATTACGTATCACTTGCAAAAACTGGTTGGACAGAACAGGTGCTTCAAGACCTCCCTTTTGACTCAGTTGGACATGTCTCAGGAGAAGGGGAAGGATTTGAGGAGCCCTTTGAAGAAGAAACACAAGAGAAGGTAATAGAGAAAGGGACATAGGGCAGATGCCCTGCAGGGGGTTGCATGCAAGATGACAGTCAAGGAATGGTGCCAGACAAAGGAACATTGAATACATTCTTGAGAGTGATCAACAAAAAGAATGGTGGAAGAGTGAATGGGGCGTTAGGCATTTCAAGGGGACGCAGCTAAAATTAAAATTAAACTAGGGAAACTGCTGGTTCTTGGGAACCCCATGTGCTCCATGGAGTGGAACAGGTCCAGTGAGATGAAGCCTGAGAAAGCAAAGCTCCCAAGAGGCTCATATCTGGCAAAATGAGGACAGAGACTTCCCTTGTATCAAATGCTGCCATCAGTCCCGGGAGAAGACTATCTTTTTGCTGTAATGTGAACAGGTGATCAAGTATAGTATCAGTACTACAAACTGTTCTAGTCAAACAAGGTAAGGCTCAATTACCTTCATTAATTTTCTAATGTTTCCAATAGGTGCTTGACATCAAAGGTCGCAGGGCACTCCTTAGTCTGTGCTATCTATTTTCTCTCCCCTCCAGCCTGCTCCCATCGAATATGGCTAGAATGATGGCTCGCACAAGGAGAGGGGCAGCCAATTTGAATTTCAAATTCTATCCCTCCTGTTCTCCCTCTCGGGCTAGAAAATCTCCTGAGATTTCTCTCACAGTGGCAAAAATTACTAGAGTCCAGGAAAGTAGGTTTTGGTATCTCACCTGGCAAAAAAAAAGTCTGAAATAAAAGACTTATACAGAAAGGAAGAGCATAGTTCCCATACATTAGCCTATTCAATAACATTCACATGTATTTCTTTAGGAGACAGGAATGTAATCCTTTGTGGATGTGAATTTCATTCAAATAAATTCCTTCCTACCCCTTCCCAGAAGAATATAAGTTCTTTGGAGGTAGGAACTCTATGTCTCTCTGTTTCTTTGTCTCTGTCTCTGTCTGTCTGTCTGTCTGTCTGTCTCTCTCTCTCTATATATATATATACATACACATCTCTGTGTCTCTTTGCCTCTCTATATACATATATGTGTGCATATATGAATACATATATATCCGTGTGTCTCTTTGTCTCTGTTTATCTATCTTTCTATATATTCTATATATATAAATCTGTCTCTGTCTCTGTGTTTGTGTCTCTCTGTCTCTCCATCTCTGTCTCTCTCTTTCCCCTCCCCCCTTTCCCTCCTTCCATTTGTATCCCCAGTACCTAACATTAACATTGATACTGCACTTGATCTCCTGTTCAAATTACAACAAGAAACATAATCTCCTCAGACCAATGGCAGCATTTGATACAAGAGGCACCTCTGGACCTGTGTTGCCAGACATGACCCTTATGGAAGCTTTGCTTTGTTCCTAACTCAGGTTTCTTCTCATTGACCAGGTTTTATACATAGTAAACACAGTAGAAGGTAGGATATATTTTGGGGTTTTTTGGAGGGGAGGCAAGGCAATTGGGGTTAAGTGACTTGCCCAAGGTCACACAGCTAGTTAAGCATCAAATGTCTGATCCTGGATTTGAACTCAGATCTTCCTAATTTCAAGGCCACTGCTCTATCCACTGTGCCACCTACCGTCCCCTAGTAAGCACATTAGAGTAAGTCTCTAATTAACTCTTGTTGAATTTCATTAAATGGTGCTTATTTCAATTCAATTCAAAGTACGTACTGAAC
This sequence comes from Pseudocheirus occidentalis, assembly GCA_028646575.1. Lineage (NCBI taxonomy): Eukaryota > Metazoa > Chordata > Mammalia > Diprotodontia > Pseudocheiridae > Pseudocheirus > Pseudocheirus occidentalis. The sequence goes on from CM053593.1 coordinate 121,284,519, forward strand.
ATCAACTATGAACCCAGCACTGCAAATGACAATATAAACTTTATAGAAGAGCCACCCTACATCTCTGTTTATCTATATATGTTCTTTTAAAATATATGGGGAGGACAGTATCAGTTTATTCTCTGGAGATGGATAGCAGGCTTCATCATGAATATCAGATTGCTTACTGTCTCAGGGAGAGGGGAGGAGAGGGAGAACAGGAGGGATAGAATTTGAAATTCAAAACTTTAAAAAAATGTTTAACAATGGTTTTAACATGTAATTGGGGGAAATACAATATTCTATTAAAATATCTGGGGAGAAAGAGGAATATAAACTCTTTAATAGTCCCCCCACTCCATCATTTTTACTTGTTCCTCAAAAGTTTTTTCCTTAATTATAAACAGGTGTCTATATACATATATGCTAACAAACATACATGTCACCCATATTTTAATTAGGCCCTGTGTACTGACATGATGGACCTAGGTGTAGTTTGGAGGGGAGGGGCAGGGTCTTTCACAAAATCTCATTTATACCATCATAGGATATTGAGCCTCCTGAAAATGCTTCATTTCAGTTTTTCAAAAAGGTCCACAGAAGACTAAAACATGGGATATAGAATAAATTTCATTTAATTTGATCAAAAAAAAAGTAGAATAGATTTATTCCTGAGTCTCTCAGCCATCAGGAAAACTCTCCTCCCCTTTCTGGAGGGTGTCAAGGAATCTTCTTTTGGGCCCCACCTTCTTTAGGGAGCTCTACAATCCACCTCTACAATTTGCAGTCCCAGCAAAGAGACAAGTCCAGTGTCCACACTGTGGTTCTTTGTTTCTCTTTCTTTCTTTGCTTACTGGTATGGGTAGTTCCTTGATGTGCTGATTTCTCTAGTGCTAGCCAAGTCCAGGTCCTCAGTGTTTGCTCCATCCTATCATATATATATGTCACCATTTCAACATTTCCATCTGGCACTGGTTCCTTATTCCTTGTAGTGGTTTCTTTTTTTTTTGGAGGTAATTTTTATTCATGTCCAAGGCAGAGTGATTCACAATACAAATGAATATTGGACCTAAGATGACCAAACAGACTTTTTCTAACAGGCTTTCATATGGTTTCCATGTAATTCACAAACTCTATTACTAACAAACAAACAAAAACAAATGAGGTCCCTTAATCTTGTGGCGCTCTGTATAAAGGGTTCATGGAATGTAAAGTCCATGAGGAAGATGAGACTGAACATGAAAACATCTTGCTTTTTAAACAGATGCATGACTAGAATTTGAGTGAGAAGAATTACCTAAAATTGTGGAAGTGAATAGAATCAAATCATCTCTAAGGATTCTTCAAGTTCTATGATACTTTTATGTGGTACAGATGAATGGTAGAAAGAGGATTTGACCTGAGTTTGAATCCTGCCTCTGATGATTATAGGCTGTGTGACCACAGATAGGGCATCTGACATCTCTTAGCCTTGCTAGTAGCTCTCATTTATGTAGCCTTTTAAGGTTTACAAGTCATTTTCCTCAAAGCAATCTTGTGAAGTATGTAACTGATATATTATTATTATTATCAATCCCATTTTAGAAATGAAAAAGACAAAGCCAAAAAGCGTTCAGTGACTGGAGTAGACATGTAACAATTAAGTATCAAAGCCAAAGATTCAAATCTAGTAGATCTAACTCCAGATCCCTGAACTTTATACTACACCCTTGTAGTGGTTTCTTAAAGAGGCCTAATGAATATTCAGGTCTCCATCTAAGTCCTAAATACAACTTGACCTCTGTCTCTCTGTCTCTGTCTCTCTGTCTTTGTCTCTCAGTCTCTCTTTCTTTCTCTCTCCTTGGGTTCCGTATTCTCTTATGTCCAGATCCTCCTAAGAATTAAAAACAGGTTACAGAAGTTATCTGTGCAAGGGTCCAGCTTTTAAAACTTTCTGAAAGTTTCATAAGTTAGTAAAGAAAACAATTGTAGGACCCAGGAGAGTATAATGGAAAGTGTCATGAATTTATAGTCTGAAGAATTTTATTCAAATTCTAGTTCTACTTATTATCTGTCCTACTTATTGATTATCATTTAACTTTAGTTTAACAAATCATTTAACATTTAACAAGACATTTATCATTTAACAAGTCACTTAACTTCTCTAGAACTCTGTTCATTCTTCTGTAACTACTTGGTGGTGGAAGTCCTGTCCAGATCCAAACCCTAAGAACCCATTTGTTAATTTCAAGTAGTCTCTTAGGAAGGGGCTTTGAGTGAATAAGAATCTGACAGCAAAATTATTCTTTGTTTATTGGAAAAGGACCATTACTGAAGATTTACACTGACCATGTACCTACACAGAGAGTTATAGTTTCTCATTTTTTTTAACCAAGCATTCTGGTACATAAAGCCAGGTTCTCTCATGTGCAAAGAAATAGATATGATAATTAAATAGCAAGAATGCTTATTGAGAGTGATTAAAAAAACAGATGAACACTTTCACTTTGATAAGTGGTAAGAAAGTTATAACAATCTCATGAAAGTTTAGATAAAAGCTAACTGCAACTGCGAGCATTTTTTATGTCATGCTTCTCTGAAGCTCTAAAATTTCAGAGTGAAAGCTAGGAATTGGATCTCTATGACCCGATGAATGTTTGATTATATCCTTAATTGCTGGGGTTTTAAAATTATAGATGTTTGTGCCACTGCCAGTCCTGGCTATTTAGGTAGATCAATGTCAATCACTCAGACTTTGATGGTGACACACTAGTTGGAGTAATACTTAATATTAGCCTACAGCTTCAAAACTCAATTACAATTTCTTGTCTCACCTGCTTAACATTGAGCAATGAGAATAGAAGATTTTAGAGAGGTGTTTATGCTTCTTCAAGGGATAATATGGCATTAATAACTTGTTAACACATTATCCTTATCATCCACAATTATGACTTGTGTGTGGTTTTTCTCCATCTTCATTCAGTAGCACATGTGTAGGATGTAAGGGAAAGTGAAGTGACACAGTGGACAGTGTGCCAGTCCTGAAGTCAAGAAGGTCCATCTTCCTGAAATCAAATCTGCCTCAGAAATGTATTAGTTGTGTGTCACTTAATAAAGTCACTTAACCGTTTGCCTCAGTTTCCTCATCTGTAAAAATGAGCTGGAGAAGGAAATGGCAAACCATTCCATTTGCCAAATATTTGCCCTTTTTGCCATTTATTTCCATTTGCCAAGAAAACCCCAAATGGGGTCACAAAGAGTCAGACACTACTAAAACTGCTGAATAGTAGGGAAAAGTATCAAGACAAAACCTATCAAGGCAAACATTTCCTGACAGATCCAGTTTATTCAGAGAAAAACAAAATATAGATTTGAGTGACTCTGAAACTATGTCTAAGCTTGGGCATCACAGATATACTCTTGCAACGAAACAAAGGTATTGTCAATGAGCAGTGGGCATTTAGCCTGGGTTAAAAAAAATGCTATAAAGAGTTCAGCCAGGAAAGGAGTGTCAACACTTTGGTGTCATTCCAACTTCAAACAAGCCCTTTAGTCCATCAGTCAGAGAACCACAGCCTGTCAACATGTACTTAAAGGAACAAGGGTACCTTCAAATGACTTCTAGTAGGCCTGAACGGACCAAACTGAAGCAGTGATGAGGAACTTTAGACAAGAGTCTAGTTTCACTTAAAAAGTAAAGAGGATCACAGAAAGTAAAATGGATCATTTTGATGACACAGAATTTCTAAAATGTTTGCACAAAAAAATCAATACAGCTAAAATTAGAAGAGAAACAGTCAACTGGTAGGGAAAATATTTGCTGCAAGTTGCCCTGATAAAGGTCTCATTTCTTATGTAGGGAACTAATTTCAAATTTGTAAGAACAAGAACCACTTGCCAAATGATAAATGGCCAAAGCACATGGATAGTTTTCAAAGGGAGAAATTTAATCTCTAATTTCCTAAATGTTATACTGCTTTTGGACTTCTTTGAACTTCTCCATCATCTCTTCCTTCTTCAGGAAACTCTCATCATTGGGAATTCTTATCCTGCAAGATTGGATCAGCTTTAGCATTCACATCTCATCGGTATGTTTTGCCCCTCTCATTGGACCCTCTGGAGAGCAGAGTCCTTTAATAAGGGGGCCTGATACAGTCTTTTCACCATTTCCCACCAGGTATACTACTTTTGGACTTCTTCAAATTCCTCCATGCCTTCCTTCCCCAGTAAACTCATCATAGGGAAGTCTCATCATCCTGAAAGATCACATCAGCCTTGGTACACACAACTAACTCATCATTACCTTCTGTCCTGGCCCCCTCTAATTGGAGGGCATAGTAGAACCCTGGAACCTCTATTTAAGGAGGATACTCAGGCCAGTCATTTCTTCATTTCCCATGCAGCTGAACTCCTTTGAGTTTTATCATGCTTCTATACTTTTCCTACCCCTCACCCTTTTGAGTTTCCTTTCTCCTGTTCTTTTCCTCAATTAGATTGTAAGCTGTTTGATGAAAGGAACCATCTTTCTTTTTTATTTGTACTTGTATCCACAGCACTTAGCACAGTGCTGAGCAAATAGTGGGCACTTAATAAATATTTATTGGCTAAGCTATCATTAGCTATATAAAAATACTCCAAATCACTAATAATAAGAGAAATGCAAATTAAAGTAACTCCAAGGTTTCGTTTGACACCCATCAGATTGACATAATAATCAAAAAAGATAAATGGTGGCAGGGCTATGGAGAAACAAATACATTAAGTCACATCAGTAGAACTATAAACTGATCTAGCCATTCTGGAAAGCAATTTGGATCATGCCCTCAAAGTTATTAAATTTACTTTTTGACCCAGCGACATCACTACCATTTTATAACCCAAAGAAGTCAAAGAAAGAGGGAAAAACCCCATTATGTACAAAAATATTTATGGTAGCTCTTTTTGTGATGGCAAAGAAGTGGAAACTAAGGGGTGTCAATCAGGGAATGGTTGAATAAATAATACTGCATAAACATAATGGAATACCATTGTGCTGTGAGAAATGTTGAAAGGGATGGTTTTAGAGAAACCTGGGAAGACATGTAAGAAATAATACAAATTGAAGTTAACAGAACCAGAAAACAATTTATACAAAAACAATATTGTAAAGACAAACAATTTTGAAAGATTTTGGAACTATGATCATTGGTATTACCAACCATGATTCCAAAGGCTTCATAATGAAATATACTACTCATCTCCTGGTAAAGAGGTGATCAATTCAGAGTGAAAGTTGAGACATATATTTTTTGGCTAAAGCCAATGAAGAAAATTGTTTTGCTTGACCACACATATTTGTCACAAAGGTTTTGCTTTCCTTTCTTTTTTATTGAAGTATTAGGAAGATGAATTTTTGTTAATTTTTTAAAAATAAAATTTAACAGGGGCAGCTAGGTGGTGCAGTGAATAGAGCACCGGCCCTGGAGTCAGGAGTACCTGAGTTCAAATCTGGCCTCAGACACTTAACACAAAAAACTAGCCGTGCGACCTTGGGCAAGTCACTTAACCATAACTGCCCTCCAAAAAAATAAAATAAAATAAAATAAAATAAAATTTAACAAATAAATAATTGCCTTGGAATGATTCAGCAACTTGAAAACAAACACAAAAGCAAGGAGAAGTAAGGAGGGAGAATGGTACTAGCCTTGAGTTGGTTTAGGAAAAAAAAAACTAGGAAAGCCTTGAAGTCAAGATAGAATGATATCCCCTCATTCTTACTTCTTTAACCCCACCCAATACAGACTTCCTCTCTGTGACTCAGGGACATCCAGAGGGCAGAAAGCTGGCTTTTTCCATATGTAAGAAGTAGAAGACCACAGTAACTTCTCTTATGGAAAAACTGGACAGATTAAACGCATCTTTCAAATACACACAGGAGATAAAAATGCTAGCTGGTTGCTCGGCAAAGCTAGAGATAACTTTCCTATAAATCATTCAGGAAGTTCTTAGAAAAACCCTTCTGCTGCCTAAGAAAAATAAAAACTAGAAGCTGGAGCCTGGAATTAGCAGGCAACATTCATTCAAGGTAGGGACATCACTGAAACCAGAAGAAATGACAGGTCCTGTTTTTATATTGACAGTGAATTCTGAGTCACTACAGCTTCTGAAGTTCTCACTGGGGGGGAAGGGGGGAGGAGGAAAGTATTCTGCTTGTTTTTCCCCTCCACTAAAGATGCCCAGAAGAATAAATTTCCTTGTAGGTTGACATAAAGCCACTCCCCCAACCCCTCCAAGGACCTTAAACCATCTCATCTACCCCATTTCCTCACACACATCAATGGGTAGAACCATTTTGCTAGTCACTTCCACAGTTGAAACTATAAGAATCTGCTCTACCCTCAGTCTCTGGTAAAATTCTGCATTCTCTTATTATTGTTATCAGATGAAAATCCGATGCCACTGCTGCCTTCTGCTAAATTTAGAACATAAAACGCTAGTCATAATTCTTGCCAAAGGATCTCTGCCAGCAGTAGGCACAAACATCATTTGAAACACTCAGTCTGGGATTTCTTCAGTTCTGGCACTGTCAAATGAAAATTTGAGACTTTAACAATTTGAGACTTTGTATTTTAGAACAACCCCCAGGTACAAAGTAGTGGAAAGAACACTGGAGAAGGAATCAGAGCTTGGTTCATGTTTCCTCTCTGCTGCTGTCTGGTTGTATGGCCTCGGACAAATCACTTCCTTTCCATTGGCCTCAGTTTCTCATGTATAAAAATAAGTGATTGCCCTTTTTGTCCCCTGAGGTTCTTTTCAGCTATAATAGTCTTTGGTTCTGTGACTCTGTGGGAGGACAAATCATTTTCCTGGTGTCTTAATCCTACTGGTGACTCACTCTGAAGGTTCCTGCAACAAAAGTTGTCCTCAAGTAAATACATTGAAAAATGAATGACTTTGATTCAATAACTAACAAAAGAAGGAATCATGGGTGCGATATTTGATGCCCTAACTGTTCTCTCACTGGAGCTCACAGAGGTGAGGCTTGTAATAAGAGTTCCCATAAGCACCTCACCTGCTCAGTTGCCTACAGCGGAAAGAGGAAGAGGTGGTCACCATTCCAGAGACAAAATCTACTAGACATGTAGCCTAGCATACCCCTGATCTGCCCTAAAATATATAGATTAATTTCAAGGGACTCAGTCAGCTGCTATTTCTGGACACACAGTAAACAACACTGTGATCTAAGCCAAAGATCCCCCTGTGTAACCCTCCAGCTTCTTCCTCTCAGACCATAGAGCTTCTCTGAACTGTCCCTGCTAATTGGATGGTCTTTCTGAGGTGAAGGAGGGAAGGGAAATGGAGGAAAAGTAAAGAAATGGATTTTGGGGCGTCATGATTGCTCCCTATGCCATGGATTATGGTCATTTGTGGCTAAAGGAAAGAATACAGTTTTTTCCCATTGGGTACCACTTTCTGCAGAGGATGACCTATTTTCTTTCAAAGGACATGATAAGAAGAGAGGAGATGAAGAAGGAAAAGGAGAGGGAAGAGGGTGAGAGACGAGAGGTTACTATTATTTATACAAGTATTTATTAAGTGTCTACTATATTCAAGATTCTGTGTCAAGTAATGGGGATTACAACTATTGAAAAAAAGACATAGCCCTTGCCCAGGAATATAATACAGATTGCTGTAGTTACGGACATTCTCTGAGCCAGAGCTGTTAACTATTTCTTTTAAGCCTATCAGATGCTCTTAACACCTCTAAAGCATGAAAAAATGGAGTTATCCAAGCAGAAAAGATTGGCCTTATGTTGCAATATCTCTTAGAGCTTCAGGGCTCTCCTCTGATTGACCCAGGCTTTTCTCAAACTACCTCCTCATAATCAGATCATGAGGGTGGGAGTGAAAGTGTGGGATGGGGGGAACACAAAGAAATTTGAAAACCTTTGATCTGCAAGTGAACACACACATACACACACACACACACATTCTGTGCCCTAGTACAATGGTAAAAGAAACTGAACTGGATTTGGAGTCAGGGGAGCTGTGTTTGAAAACTAACCCTATCATGTAGATCCTGTGTGACCTTGGCAAGTTAATTTCTCTTTCTAGGATTCATTTTTTTAATCTGTAAAATGGAAGGTGAGTTCTAAGGGTCATTCCGACATCGAAAGAGACGATCTTTCAGGTTTAATTAATGCTCAACAAGTTGGAAACTTAGATAAAATAGGCTCAACTGAAATTCCTGAAAGAGAAAGGTAAAAGGATGGGGAGGAGGGAGTGTTGGCTGGCTAGGGTAGCAGGAAGAAAGTGCTTGGGGAACCCAAGGTTTGGATTTCAAGGAACTTGTCCTTTTTCATTGAGGTTTACAGATTCTTGGTTCTTTAAGATCCTGAATTGTTTCTGGAGTCTCCACAGTGGTCATTTCCATTAAGTGCTCACTATAAACATAGCCTGGGTGTAGTTCTAGAAGATAGCTGGCCGGAGTTAGGACTCTGGTCACAGCCATTGTCACAGCAAGCCACTGCCTTCACAATCTATAGGTTCAGTTGCTTCAAGAGAACATCAGGTAGAACGAGCCCTAGAGTCAGTCAATCAGTAAATAAATATTTGTTTAGCGCTTACAATGTGCCAAGCTTTTCTAAGTGCTAGGAGCACAAAGAAAAACAAAAGAGCCTTTGCTCTCAAGGAGCTCACTGTCTACAGAGAAAGACAACATGCAAACAATTATGTATAAATAAGCACTATAAAAGATAAATAAGAAATAGTCAAGGGGAGAAAGGCAATTGCATTAGGGGGTAGGGTGGGAGTGGGGAGAAGAGAAAGGCTTCCTGCAGAAAGTGGGATTTTAACTGGAACTTAAAGGAGCCAGGAGGCAGAGGTGCAGAAGGACGGCATTCTAGGCATGGGGAACAGTCACACCTGTGGAAGCTTCAGCTGGTACAGAGTATCAAGTCTGGCAGTTAGATGGCAGTGGATAGAGCACAGTGCCTGGAGCCAGGAAAACTTGAGTTCAAATCCAGCCTCAGACATTAGCTGTATGACCTTAGGCAAGTTCCTTAACCTCTGTTTGCCTCAGTTTCCTCATCTGTAAAAATGTTGATAATAACAGCACTTACTTTGCAAGGTCATTGCCAAGATCAAATGAGATAATTGCAAAACATTTAACACAGTGCCTGGCATATAGTAAACAGTATATAAATTGTTAGCTATTATTATCATTACCACCACTGCTACTACTACTACTACTACTACTACTGTTACTACTACTACTATTACTACTACTACTGTTACAACTACTACTACTATTACTATTACTACTACTACTACTGTTACTACTACTACTGTTACAACTACTACTACTATTACTATTACTACTACTACTACTGTTACTACTACTACTACTGTTATTACTACTACTACTGTTACTACTACTACTATTACTACTACTGCTGCTACTACTACTGTTACTACTACTACTATTACTATTACTACTACTACTGTTACTACTACTACTACTACT
>CM053593.1:121294481-121312508 GCA_028646575.1 Pseudocheirus occidentalis
TATATCATCACACTTAGCATTCTCTCTCACAATCAAAAGTTACATCTTTCCCCATGGACAAAACACAGGGCTATCTCTTCCCCACCCTGCTTGAGGAGGATATGTTATATAAGTATTTGAATTAACTGAAAACTATTAAAAATTGTAGAGGTCTTTAAATAAAGGCCAGAAAAATCCCTTAATGGGGATCTTATAGATAGGACTCATGATTTGGAGAGGAACTGGACTCAATAACCTAACTCTCAGCTTTTATTATTCTATGGGGGGGCACTTAGTTAATGTAAAACCTTGCTTGAAGAAGTCAGAGTAATTCATGTGGGAAGAAAGGTGGTTATGGCTGCTTTTGTTTTTATTTTTCAATGAAGAAACAAAATACCCTAAGGAAGAATGAGTGGGGGAGAGCTGAGATATGGGAAATAAAAGCATAAAATTAGATTAGGTTAAAGTATGTAACCAAGTGACTGAATCACAGTGACCTGATTCAAGAAATAGAATTTTAATGCCTTTTCCAGGACTATGCTATCATTATTCTTTAATTTTCTGTGCATGAATGATCTTAGATGTCTCCCCTACTGCAGAATAATCAGTAAGATATGAATCATCAATAAGAGTCGTAATGAGAATCATCTACTTGAAATCAAAGTTGCTGCTTTCACTCTGAAGGCGTGGGAATGGATTTACCAAATTGCTCATGTGATTAATGTTTGGCCATCTTCCAAAAAGCAAAAGCTTTTGGTCTTTGAAATGATCGCTTTCCTTTCTCAGTGACCCTGAGACTTCCTGACATCACCAAATGAAAAATCTGTTCAAGACTCATAAAATGCAATTCCTAACAATCCTTTTTTCCTTTTGTTCTTAGGTTTTGATATTAGTAGGCTAAATTGACAGTTAACTCATCACAATTTTAGAGGGTCCCTTCCTCTCTTTTGTGTTAATGAGGTATTTGAAAAGTTCATTGGCTGGATTTTGCCCTATGTCAGTATAGGGTGAGAGTTAAGCTTTTATTCTGTGGCTCTTTCAACCATGCAGAGCTATTTCTCTGGCTTTCTGTCTTGCCTCTCAACTCAGCTGCATCATGAGGGTGCTGCAAAATTTGTCACTGCAGTTCAACAGTAGTTCAGGCTGTTTGACTGAACTGTGTGCATTTCTAAAATGGCTGGAGAATAATACGACCCTGAGTCAGCTGAACAGACACCAGAAGTTAACTACTAGCAAATTGCTGATTTTTTAATAGCATGATGGCAGCAGGTTTCACTGCAGCTAGCTAGGCAGATTCATCCTCTCTGCTAACTGTCCTGCAGTGAAGACAATACAAAGAGGCAATCAGAAGGGAGAAATCCTGGCTATGTGAGAAGAGCTTCCACTTGTTCAGGGTTCTCCTGGTAACTGAAAAATAAAATCACAGTGAAGGTATGGTGAAGTGTTTTTAAAACTTCTTTGTTAAAATCTTCTTCATTCTTCTCAAGTGCCAGCAGCTTTGTGAGATAAGTAGGACAGAGGAGACACAAAACTATAAGTAGATAGAGGGGGACAATCGGGGATTTCTCCCAGGGTACTGAAATCTAGATGATGCTGACATCACTTGCACTTTCTGCAGTCTAGAAACAACTGGGTTTAGTATATATTTAGTTAGATTGATTATTTTGAATAGGAAGCTACGAAATTGCTTAACTGCATCTATACCTCAGTTGAGTTCTCTGCCATATAACCTTTTTTCCCATGGTCTCACCAGCATTGGCCTTGAGGTATCTTGGGATCTGCCCTCTTCTCCCTTCAAGTGGATTGCCCTAAGGGATCCTGAATAAATTTGGTATCAAGGGAACTAGTTTGCTTGCCTGCTTGTATAAGGAAGTGTCTGTCCTTTTTAAGGTACATTTCAGAGATGGAAAAAATTAAGGACATTTACTGAGAAGTGATCTGAGTGTTTATTTGGCAAGTTCTGCTACAAGGTCTTAGAAATTTGTTAGATCAATAATTAAGAGCAAAGAGAGGGAACAAAGACTCCCAAATTAGCTTGAGATGATTGTGTGTGAGAGGCTATTAAATAAGAACTTGAGAATAGGATAGTCCACATCTTAAAAACAAATACATACTAGAAGTCTATTACAACTGACTTCGTTATAAAAATTCAGTTATTTGATTGGACAAATCAGTTTTGTCTCTCTAATTATAATAATTATTCATAATAAAAATCTGATGAGATGAAGCATGATAGAGTGTAGAGAGCTGGCCTTGGAGCCAGCAAACCTGAAGGTCAAGTGCAACCTCAGAGACATACTATCTTTGAAAGCCTGAGCAAGTCATTTAATCTCTTAGTTACACCATGGTCAACTGTCTAAGATTATATAAATTGTAGAGAAGGTATGGGCCAGCATTGATATGAATTTCCTCATCTGGGAATTCTCTATTCCAATGAAATCAGAGGCCCAGTCCCTATCACTATGTTAAATATCTAACAAGACCCCATAGCATGTGTAGTATCCTTTAGTCCTATCCCCAATACAAAAATTGTAAAAAATTGTATTTACCTTCCAATGCTATTTACCAAGAACAAGAAAAATTTTAAAATAATATTTCATCTTTCATTCAATTACATATAAAAACAATTTTAACATTCTTTTTTTAAAGTTTTGAGTTCCAAATTCTATCCTTCCCTCCTTTTCCTCCTTAACTCCCTCCCTGAGATGGTAAGAATCCGATATAGATAATAAATGTAAATTATGTAAAACATTTCCATATTAGTCATTTTGTGCAAGAGGACTCAAAAAAAGAAAGTGAAAAATAGTATATGGTTCAGTCTGTATTCAAACAACTTCAGTTCTTTCTCTGGAGGCGGATAGTATTTTTCATTATGAGTCCTTTGGGATTGTCTTGGATCATCATATTGCTGAGAATAGCCAAGTCATTAACAGTTCATTGTACAATATTACTGCTACTGAGTACAACGATCTCCTGGTTCTGCTCACTTCATTCAGCATCAGTTCATGTAAGTCTTCCCTGAAATCATCCTGTTTGTCATTTCTTATAACATCCATTACAATCATATACCACAACTTGTTCAATCATTCCTCAATTGATGGGCATCCTCTCAGTTTCCAGTCCTTAGCTACCACAAAAAGAGCTGCTATAAATATTTTTGCACAAATAGTGCGTATTTGATTATCCCAACAACCTTGTGAGCTAGGGGCTCTTATTAGATTTATAGATGAGTAAGCAGAGTCTGAGAGATTCTGGGAGAGGTTAAATGACTAAGGACTTAAACTCCCATATTACAAGCACATCTTTCTGTCCACTATACCATCTGAAAGAGAAGAACATTTTCTGGCAGGGCAGGAGTAGTTTCAAACTGAAGGACAATGACCACATGGTATAGCAATTGATAGCAAAAACTAGACTGTCATTAAAATCTTTTCACTAAGAAAATGATTCTCAGCAATCCAGAAGAAATTTGTATGATCCTTTATCTTAATTCTGTAAATACTTTGTGCCATATTGGAATTAATTTTTTCCTTGAATCTTGGGTAGAATTCACTTATAAATCTATGTGGTCCTAAGTTTTTTTTCTTTGAGAATTCATTTATACCTTGACCAATTTCTATGTCTGATGTTAGGTTTTTAATTTCTCAGTTCTTGTTCTGTTTAATTTCTCTGTTTATTGATCTATATTTCACTTTTTTCTAATCTATTCATTATTTTTATTAAAATTATAAGTTTTGTTGACATAATGTTTTTAATAATTTCCTTTACTTTCTTTTCATTTGTTTTAGTTCTATTTTTGTATTGACAACTTATTTTTCCTTTTTCTTTTTAAATCAGGTGAAGTAACAATTTGTTACTTTAATATATTTATTTTAAAGCCCCTTGTAATTTTATTTAAGTCACTTTTTGCTATCATTTTCATTAATCTCTTCTTTGATTTTTAGTCATTATATTTTTGCATTTAGCTGGGATTTTCTCCTCTACTTTTCTAATTTATTAGTTTCATGACTAATTGATCTGTCTACTCTTTCTTTTGCTGATGAAAATATTTAGAGCAGGGATTCTGAAAGTTTTGTGGCATGGATGCTTTTTTGGTAGTCTAATGAAGCCCATGGAACCCTTTTCAGAATAATATTTTACATACATAAAATGAAACATATATAATAACAAAGAAATGCAATTATATTAAAAGAGCTACCAAAATATTTTTTTAATTCATGGGCCCAAAGTAAAGAACTACTTTAACTGTATCCTAAAAAGTTTGGACTGTTTTCGTTATTGTTATTTTGTTTGAGGAAATTATCTATTATATGTATGATTTGTTCTTCGATTCACTAGTTCTTTAGGATTAAATTATTAAGTCTTCATTTTACTTTTAATACTTTCTTCACAAGACCTTTATTAAATATGACTATTATATTGTATTCTATAAAGAATGTGCCTATTTTTTCCTGTTTTCTGAATTTCTTTTTTCAAGTTTTTATGCCCTGGCACATGGTCAATATTTCTAAAAGTAACATTCACAGCTATGAAGTATGAACATTCATTTCTATTCTAATTCAATAATTGCCATAGATCTATGACATTTAATTTTTCTAGAATTCCTTTAAGATGTTTGACTTCTTCCCTATTTTTCTCTTAATTAGGTTTGTCCAGGTTTGAAAAGGGTATATTGAGTTGCCTAATCATTATTCTTCTCCATAATTTGAGGAACTTTTCCTTCAACTACTTAAATGCAATGGGACATTTAGACCATATGTATTAAGTACTGATATTATCCCTTACTTGCCTCTTTAAAAAAAAAAAACATGTTTATTTTTACTGTTGGCTTATCCAAGTATATAGTTGCTTCCCTTCCTTTTTTGAATTTGCCTAAAATAGAATAATTTCTGTTCTGGCACCTCATTTTAATTGTTTCAATTCAACAACTTTAAATGACTTAAGAACTCAGATCAATGCAATGACCAACTATGAGTTTAGAGGATAGCTAATAATGCATGACATCCCTCTGCTAAAAGAGAAATGATAGAGTGCGAATGAGACACATTTTGTTTTTGTTTTCTTTTTTCCAATGGGGAGTGAGAGAATTTTTTAAAATTTAAATTAAAAGTAAAAAATATGAAGTAAAACAAGCGAAATAAAAAATATAAAAATAAACTGTTTTTATTATATTTGGTGTCCAATTTTACCCTAGAAGATGATACTCAGTTTTTCATGACAAGCTATTCTTTCAAAATCCTGTTTTATTTTGCCTTTTTGGAATATTGTATTCCAAGATTTTCTATCTCTTTTAGTAGCAGCATAGTCTTATGTGATCCTGACTATTGTTCCTTGGTCTTGAACTCTTTGTTTCTGACTCCTCGCAGCATTTTATTTTTTTACCTGTGAGCTCTGGGTTTTGGCTATGATCTTCCTGAATGTCTTCAACTTTAGGTTGAAAACTTAAAACTTTTTTTCTGGATGTGATTGATGATTTATTTCTATTTCCCCTTTGCCTTATGATACTAATAGATTTGAGCAATTTTTAAAATGCCCTTTTGAAATATGTTATCCATATTTTTGGTTTGGAAATAATTATTAGGGAATAAGACAAGTTGTAAATGATCTCAATTTGTTGTTTTGATAGGAGATACTTTACATTTTCTTTTTTAAGTTCAATTTTTTATTTCATTTTTTTTTAGTCTTATAGTGTCATTGACTTCTGTTTAATCCATTCTAATTTTCAGGAAGTCTGGCACTTGTGTAAAGTTTTTTCATCTTCTTTAAGCATTTTATTCCCCTTCCACTTTTCACCCCCAGAGTTCAGTCTTTCATTTATAAAGTCTCTTGTTTTCTCTTGCTTAATTTTTTCCAGGTACACTTACAGTCTCTGTAATCAAGCCGTTTTTTTTTTAACCTCTGACATTCTGCTGGTAATTGTTGAAGAGTTACTTTTTCCCTTCGGTTTGCCTCTTAGGAACCTCTTGTCTCATAATATTTCTTCACAGTATTTAATATCTTCTGTTTGTTCATATTTGTGGCCACATTTCCTGATCTAGGACTTTGTGCCACAGCCAAGTTCTAACTCCCATATTCTTGGATTGAGTGGTCAGACTTATTTTGGAGTTGACCTCAGTTTCTTGAGTCTTTATTGCTGATTTATATCTCCCCTGAATGTCTATTCTGGGAGCACTAGAAACTTTCTGGTCTTCATGGATTATCCAGATTTATGGTGCTGTAGTATTGAAGGGCTTTTAGAGTTTCTTAGGTGAGTAGTGTGCTTTGGTTTTCTGACCCTACTCAAGACTTTTCCATCTGGGAACCAAAGGCTTCCTGTCCATTAGAATGATGATGTAGGGTTCAGATTTCCCTTGTGTCTCTGGCCCCAGTGATGGTGGGCCTCTGACTTGTTTGCCTGTGTTTGAGCTGGTTTTTCCAGTGTTATCAAGCTTCTTGGTATCTTGTTGGATAGTTCTAAGGTATTAAACTAGAAGGAGCTTATTAGTCTTTCTCTTTGGATTTCTTGATCTAGGTAATTGATCTGGTACTCTTTTGAGATTTTTGCAGGTGTATTATGTGGAAGAACCAGGCTCCCCAACAATTTTTACACCACCATTTTAATTGACTAGAACTATTTATACATGCACATTTAAATACTTCCAGGCTCTATTATTCCATAAGTGTTAATAATGGGTTCAAATCATAACTTTTCTATACCTTAATAGATGTTCCTTGAGAGTTGCTATGGCAGCAAAATTGATTTTCTTATGATCAACCTGATGATATGAATAATAACAGCTGGTGATGTTTATAGTGCAATTTACCTAATTATCTCATTTGCTCCTGATGAAAACCTTATGAGGTAAGTACTATAGGATTGTTATCCCTATTTTTCAAATGAGCAAATTGAGGCACTGGGGGCATGTGTGAGAGTGCGTGGAGGGGTTTAGACACTTAACCTGGCCATGACTCAGCTTTCTCCCCTCCAAGATGAGAAGCTTGTACTAGATGATCTAAAATCTTTTTTTTAGCTCTAAATCTATGATTCTGTCTAGGCTATAATTATATAGTTAGTACAGTGATTTGTGAAATGGGGGGGGACAAAAGCACATTTTTGTGACAGTATTGTTAAGAAATATGTGTTCTTCTACTGACACTAGACTGACCGCATTTGACCTTGATGAGGTGAAACTTGATGGAGATGGTTTTAATTAGTTCTGTATCAGTTGAGTGCAGCATTTTGCACCATATTAATGTATTTCATTGCTCCTTTTGTTGTGTTCTTAAGAATAGAACGCAGTTTAAAATTTGTCCAAGAGATCGAGATAAATGGGCTTCAAGGGCCTGAGAACTCACCTGATTTAAATCCCATTGAAAATAGGTAGAACAAATTAAGACCAGACTTGGAAAAATGTTTATGAAAAGTATGCTTATTATCTAATATGTCAGAAGTATGGTTTCATGGTGGAGAATTAAAGATAGTACCAAAAATCTTGTGAATGCTATGCCAAATCATGTAGAAAAAGTGATTAAAGAAAAAGGAAACATTGTGTATTGAGCGTTTTTCAAACTTATAAACTTATAAAATGCTGTTAAATTAATAAATTAGTAAATGTCAGAAATATAAATTGATCCCAAGTCTCCCCATAATGGGGAGAGCTAGATGGTGCAGTGGAGAGAGTGCCACGTCCACAGTTAAAGACTCATCTTATATAGAATATATTTAGTTCCTTGATTCAAGGCTTGATCAATCAGTAAACATTTATTAAGTACCTCTTATGGGCCAGTTAGGTGACTAAGGAGATACAGCACTGTCAGAAGTCAGAAAGATTCATCTTCCTGAGTAAAAATCTGTCCTCAGACACTTACTAGCTGTGTGACCCTGAGCAAGTCACTTAATCCTGTCTGCCTCAGTTTCCTAATCTATAAAATGAGCTGGAGAACGAAATGTGAAACCACACCAGTATCTTTGCCAAGAAAGCCCCAAATGAGGTCATGAAGAGTTGTATAGAACTAAAATGACTGAATAACAATTCTTTATAGTAATAATAATATGGTTATTATTTATATGGTGCCTTAAGGTATGGAAAGTGTTTTTTTAAACCAATATATTATTTCATTTGATCCTCACAGCACCTTGGTGCTATTATTGTCCCCATTTTACAGATGGGAAGACTGAGTCAGGCAGCTGCTAAGTGACATACCCAGAGTCACACAAATAATAATTGCCTGAGGCAGGATTTGAATTCAGATCTTCCTGCCTCCAACTCTAATATTCTATCTTCTGTATCACCTAGTTACTTAGGACCCTTTTCACCACATTATATTGCCTCACTGAATTTAGCTAGGTTGGTCCTTGAATAATCCGAGTCTGTTGACAAGCACATGCTTAAAACCTTTCAAGCTTGTTAAGATCTGCCAAAATGTGTGATCACTTGGTGTGGCCTCCAAGAACCCAGGGTCACTTCCAATGGACTATGAAAAAAATTCCATGTCACATACTCATATACATAAATAATTATGTAGAAACATGAATCTGCATTCCCATACAGAGATATAAATGTGAAAAGACACAATTTTATGCATAGTTACAGCATTCATTCTAAAAATAAATAGAAGTTTAGGCTAATAGAACCATAAACAATATGTTTACTCTTTTTCAATCCAAGAATTACTAAAACAAAACAAAACAAAACCAAACACTAAATAACCCTGGTTGCAGGTTCAGGGCACAGTACTGACTGTTGTATCATAATAGATTTTGTAGTGGTCCCTGGATAACCCCTAAGTTCAATATTCCAGGCAATATATTACCAAACTGTTGATAAGTATGTTGTATGATACAAGACCTATTGCCTTCTTAAGGTAAAAAACATCGAGATTCAACTTATTGCTCCATCTGGGTCTATCAGGTTTATCAGATCAGATGACAAAATTAAGCTGAGAGAATATGTTCTTCACAAAGTCACGCTGGCCATTAGCCAGGCCTGTTCTTTTTAAGGTATTGTCATCATCAAGAGATATTTTTTTAATGCTACAACCAACTGCACTAGGTACTGTGGGAGTTTATAAAATGTCCACAACATATAGTTCCCATCTTTATGACACATAAAGCTAAGCAGGTAGATAGATGTGGCCTTGTACCTAGGACTCCATGTAACACTTTGTTTTATGACCCTCTGATTCATTTATATTATGCATCATTTTATATATATATAATATATTATTCCTCTATAGACCATGGGGGTCAAGGACTCATCTAAAATGTCTATCTTTCTAAGCCATGCTGCGGTATTCTACATACAATAGGTACTTAAATGTTTTTCAATTAAATAATAATCTCTGTCCTCTGGGAGTTTTATATAGTGAAACAACACCAGGATACATACCTACATGTATGTACCACATGTGCATATACATATTGATGCAATACAATATATAAAACATGGGTTTAAATGTGCATTTATATATGCATTTATAACACATCATAAAATAGAAGTTTAGAATGCATATGTACATATACAGTAATGTGGTATAAATGATCACAGGGTTTAATGTCAGAGAATCCTGGTTCTGCTGCACATATGACCTTAAGCAAGTCACTTAATCTCTCTGAGCCTTCTTAAGAACTTTAAAAAAAGGCCCTGACAATGCCTATAGTTATGAAACCAGAATGATAACATAGTCTAGGGTACTTCCGATCTTTGGTTCTGGCTTCCTACACTTACTGGGTGCGGCAAAGGTTATATTTACAATCGCTGTTGATTAAAAGTGAATACAAAGACACTGGTGTCAAATGGTGACATTTTATTGAGTAATAAAACAACAAAGATTGTTTGGGGAGAATCGGCCTGTTGGCTTACTATTATTAGCTCTCATACCTTCACTTAAATCCTACTCCTATGCTCCATTGTAGCATTAGGTTCTCAAAGACTTTGCTAGTGGCATACTACCTCTGGGAAGATTCTGAGTATGAGCCCAGGGATGTACTATCTTTCTGTCATGTGAGGACCGGCCTAATTAAGTTTGAGGAGACTTGTCACCAGTCTTACTCCTTGGAAATGAATTTTTTGACCACAACAACAGAGAGGCCATGATCCATGTGAGTTAAGGAAGAATCAATTCACATCCAAACCATAGTTTCTTAACATATGGAGCTAGATCTCATAAAATGTGGATAGAGTCAGCCTCAGAGTTAGGAAGACTTGGGATCAATTTCTGCCTCTGTTCTGGCCATTTGATCAGACATAAGTTGCTTAACCTCTCAGTGTCCCAGACAAACTTCTTAAAACCCCAAGTTACAAAGGAGATACTAACTTGCATTGGTAGAGTTTCCTTTCTTGGAAATTCCCTTTACCCTTTAAATTATGGGTCCTTAACTTATCATAACCTATCTGAGATGATGGCTACATCAAAGAGGAAACCTTTGGCTAGGGAGGTAGGACATCCTTGCCAATTTGCAAATTCTGTTTTGCAAAATGTGAATACTATCAGAAATGCCAAAAGCCAGAGGACCTCCTCTCTTGTTTCTTCTTCTTAACATGGCAGAAGTGGTCAAGAGTAAATAGAATAAAATTGTCAGGAGAAATGCAGATCTGGGGAGGAATGACCAACTCTTAAAAACAGGAATAGAACAACAGAATTTATATGCCTGTAATAGCAGTTAAAGGAACTCTTTCCCTCTCCTCTCAAATAGCCCCAAACCATTTTGCTTATTGACTGATTTCTCTTCATTAAAAGTTGTGAACTACATGTAGAAGACCCACATTATAGCTGTCCTCAGTGTTTAAGAAACTAGTTTAGATATCTGCAAAGCAAAATAAAGTGCCACCAACATCATGTAAACACCCACCTGAGTCCTTTGTGATGGATGGCAAACTTAGGGTTAAAAGCCTGCTTTCTGACAATCAGCAGAGGCCCAGCTGCCAGTAAATGGGATGTTGCCTAGATTGCCTCAGGAAACTCTTGTTCTCTTATTAAGTCTAATTATCAGTCAGCAGCTGAGTCCCAGAAACGGAGTTATAGGCTCAATAGAAAACAGGTCAAAAGAGGTTATCCTGAGCAGTAAGAGGCCTAAGGAGGATGTTTTCTGTGTAATTCTGTCACCTCTTTCCCTCGTTTAGTGACCCTAAAGTGTCAAGGAAACAAGGTCATGGGTTCAATAATTCCACCCTCAGCTTACCTCCTTGTTTCAAAGGAAAAGTAGTAATTTATTTAGATCAAAGGAAGCTTTCTTTTTTATTTCGGGTACCAAACACACATGAAAGGCATAGCAAATAAGCTGCTTTCTGCACTTGGAGTCAAGACATTGGATGGGATTATTACCCAAATGGGAAGCTCAATGGAGAACTAGGATTGCTGTGTTGTTGTTATTTCTCTAGAAAGTATTATGATGGACACCAGGAAAAACTGATACATGTGGTAATATACAAAAGATCCTTATTAAATGTAATGCTGAAACCTCACATTTATATAGCACTTTGAGTTTTATGGGGTTTTTCCAATGATTTTTCTTGTCTGTTCCTGTTATTTCATCAGTATAGGGAATTCTTAGTGAGGGAGCTCCTTCTACCAATGTAGATCAATAACTATTTACATCTCATAGTTTTAGAAAGTTGGCTTTGTCACTGAGAGAGAAATGACTTTCCCAGGGTCATGCAGCCCTGTCAGTAGAAGGTCTTGATGTTCTGATCTAGAAACCAGTTTTCTCTTCACTACAGCATGCTTTCCCTCAGTTTAAAGGTTTACTTCATTAATAACTTTTCCTTAAGGTTTACAAAACACTTTCCTCATAGAAATCCTTTGAGGCAGGTAGCTGCCACTATTATTATCCTCACTTCAGAGATGAGGAAACAGATTCAGGGAAGCTTAGTCTGCCCGTAATCCCATGGTTAATAAGGTTTGCCTTGGGACTCAGACCTGGATCTTTCAGCTCTACTCTTTCCACTATAAAACATGGTCACAGATAGAGCTAACGTGTAGTAGTTTTTGCTCTATTGACAGACAGATCCAGGGTGCTTCCTTGATTAGCTACCCTTAGCTATGCATTGACAGATAATAATCTCAATGATGTGACCACATCCCACCTAACTTAAAATCACTGACTTAAATCTGAAAGGCATCTTAGACATCTTCTGCTATAATTTCCTCATTTTACAAATAAGGACCCTAGGAGCTAAGAAGTTAAATGTCTTTACCAAATTCACACATAGGATCAGAGATTTGGAGTGGAAAGATCCATAGGAGTTACCTAGTCCAACCCCCTTATTTTAGACACGGGAAAACTGAGGCCCAGATAAGTGAAATAGTACCTGAGGTCACATAGATTGTAAGTTGCAGACTTAGCATTTAAACCCATGTCCTCTAACTCAAAATCCAGCATGTTCTTTTCCACTTTACTGCACTGCATCTAGCTGAAGAAAAGTAAAGTTTTGGAGGCGTTTTTTGGAAATAAAAATTTAATGGTCTTGTATATTTTTATTTACTTATTAAAAATATGAAGAACCCCTCATCTCCAAGATCTAATCATTTTAGACTCCTAATCCAGTTTGGTTTTTTGTTTCAGTCATGGAACAAACAAACATGCCACCTCCTAACCTGGGCCTCTGAGAATCTTTTGCTTACTTCCAAGCACATCCCAAGTACCACTTCCTCACTAAGGCCTTAACTGATCTTAAACCTTCCTAGTACCTTCCCCTGCCTGCTTACCTTGTATTTGTTTTGTTTGTATCTTGTAGATGCTGATAGGTGTACATGTTGTTTCTTCAAATAGCATATAAGTTCCTCAAGTGGGAGATGGTTTCTATTTTGTCCTTGTATCCCCAGCACCTAGCACAGTGCTCATTCAAAGGGGGTGATTAATAAATGCTTCTTGATTGATGAATTCTCAGTTTGGTAAAAGGATAATTTTATAGGAATACTTAACCTTATGAAATAATATCTGAATTTCTGAAAAACTGACTCAATTAAATTCAGGGAAGTAAATCACACTTTATGGTGTACTAATTATGTTTTCAAAAACATGTTCTTAACCTAGCTCATTCTTCTCGCCTCATTCTAAAGTCAATGAAACAATCAACTTCGAGTCAGGCACTGTGCTAAGCAAAGAGCTTCAAAGAAAGGCAAAAACATAGCCCCAGTCTCCAAGAAATGCACATTATGATGGGGACATGACCCATACATAGCTATATACAATACTTAACAAGAAATCTATGTAGTAGATGGAAGGTAGTCTCAGAGGAAATGCATTGGCAATGGGAGTTGGGGTGGTTTTAGAAAGGCTTCCTGCAGAAGGTGAAATCCAAGCTGTGTGGAAGGGATTTTAAGAAGCAGAGGCGGAGACAAGAGGGGGAAGAGGAGGAGGAGGAGAAGGAGAAAGAGGGAAGGAGGAAGGTTGAGAGAAATAGAGAGAGAGAGAGAGAGAGAGAGAGAGAGATTCTAGGTGGAAGAGGAGAGAATTTCTATTTAAAGATTTCTTTTTGTTTTGCATTTAGCAAACATCAAACATGAGCATTTCCATTTACACAGAATGACATAAAGAGGGAATTTACTGAAACTACAAATCTTTATTATGTATGATTACATTTAAATAAAATATAAAACATTTGACATGTTAATTTCAAAGCTCTCCTTCCTTGTCTGTCTTCTTCTGAATCTTCTTTTATATTCTTATGTGCATTTTTTTTCTGAGCATATCAATTTATTAAGCAACGCATGCTAATGGCCTATCAAAGTGGGACCGGACCTTCTCAGCTTAGGCCTGGACCTTGAATATAGGGGAGACAGACTTTTATACGTTAAAAACAATTAGTCAAATGAGGCCAACTAATTATATAATATTAAATAACCTAACAATTAGGTAATTGGAGGAAAGATTAGGGACTTTACAAGTTGAGAGGGGGAATGTAAATAGGTACAATTCCCTGAATTCAGAAAAAGAAGTGCTCCACTCCTCCCTCCCCTGCATGTCTGTAAAATATTCAAAGGAACAGGGAAATAACAACTGATTGATCAGAACTGGGCTGCATTTTTTTTTAAAAAAAATCTGTAATGACTTTTTTCTTTTCTTTCTTTCTTTTCTTATTAGTAATCCCCTCTTCTCTCATTAAAAAAAGGCCTTCTTTGTAATAAATAAGCATGGTCAAGTAAAACAAACTTGTATGTTGGTCATGTCTAAAAATGTATATTGTAACCTATCCTATCTAATTCACCACCTTTCATCAGGTGATGGATAACATGCTTTATCAATCATCCTCAGAAGTGGTGGCTAATCATCATATTGATAAGAATTCTAAAGTCTTTCAAAGCTGTTTTACTTTACAATGTTGTTACTCATATAAATTGTTCTTCTGGTTCTGCTAATTTCATTCTGCATTAGTCCACGCATGTCTCCCCATATTTTTCTGAAGCCATTATTATATCTTACATGGAAGTAATATTACATTACACTCATTTACCATTATTTGTTCAATCATTCCCTAATTGACTTAGCACAGTGCCTGGACACACAGTGAGCACTTAATAAATGTATGTTGACTGACAAACTTCCATCCTCACCACTCTATTGAAACTATTTTCCTAGTGGTCACTAAGAACCTCTGGTTATCAAATTGACAGCAATCCTTATCATCTTTTTCCTTTCCAGATACTGATACTCTCTACCACTCTATGACACTGCATAGTCACTCCTCTCTTGAGTCCAAAATAACCACGCTCTCCTCATTCTCCTGCTATCTTTTTAACTATTCCTTCACTTTCTCCTTCCCTGATCCCTTGATTTCTTCATAATCCCCTAAGACAGGTGTTTCCCTAGAGTCTCTCCTGGGTCCCTTTTCTTCTCTCTATGCTCCCTTTGCAATCTTAATCACTTTGCTGGTTTCAGTGATTACCCTTATGTAGATGATGCTTAAATCTCTGCTTCCACCCTTGACATTTCTTGTGAGCTGCAAGCTTTCATCTTTAACTGACTACAGGACATCTCCAAAATGGTTGTCCCATCAGCAACTCAAATTCCACACATGTGAATAGTTTGAACCATTCTTCAAAAAAATCAGCAGAAACACAGGTATAAAGAGCAAAGGGATCTAAGAGGTCTTCTTCCTTCTATAGATAAAGAAACAGAGGACCAGAGAGGTAATTGATTTGTCCAATATCATACAAGTCAAAGAATGGGAATCCAAACCCTGGTCCTCTGATTCTAGTTGTAGTGCTTTTAACCACACTGATAGCTTTCTGTTTGTAACACATTTGCTTCTCCACAGGATGAGTAAGGAAACCTCAAGTTATCTTTGATTCTTCTTTTTCATATTCAATCACTCACTAAGTCCAGTCAAATCCATCTCCACAGCATCTCCTGTTCTCACTTCTGACTCTCAATCCTCACTGCTGTTGTACTTATTATGATTCTGCTGGACTATTGCAACAGTCAGATCTTTCTACCTCTCTTCCCTTCCTTTTCTATCATTTATTAGACTGCTAGATTTTTTATACATAGCTTTGGTCACAAAATTACTTTGTTAAAAAAAAACTTCACTATTTCCCTATTGTCTACTAAGAAAAGTACAAATTCTTTTCTGTTCTTCAAGGTTCCCCCACAGAATGGCATGACTCCTTTACCTGATACTTTCCTCCACACATTCTACTTTCTGTCTCTAAATTATACTTGTGGTCCAAACTTGAGTAACCTCTGTCTTATTAGAATGTGAGCTCCTTGAGAGCAGGGACTATCTCACTTTTCTGCTTGTATCTCCAGCACTCGGCACTGAGTTGGACATGTAGTAAGGGCTCAGTAAATAAATGCTTTTTCATTTTTTCTCATTCATTCACACCCTACACCTTCTCTTATTCTCGTCTTTTTCTTACACTGTTCCCTTGGCCTATAATGTCATCCTTCCTCCTCTTTTAAGTGTTGAATGCCTCAATATCCTTCAAAAGCCACCTCAGATGTTACTTTTTTCCACAGAGGCTTCCCTGATCCCCATGATCAATAATCATTTTTAACCTCATAGTCATATAGCTCTTGACTTAGTAATCTTATAATGCACTTATGTATATAGTAAGTATCAAGTAAATGAATGAATATGTCTGTATCTTCTGAAACTCTCTATTTTTCTTTTTTGCAGTAAATATTAGATTAATGCCAATGAATTTAAAAGATCTCTCCTGGGGGCAGCTAGATGGCACAGTGAACAGAGCACCGGCCTTGGAGTCAGGAGGATCTGAGTTTAAATCTGTCCTCAGACACTTAACACTTACTAGCCTTGTGACCTTGGGCAAGTCACTTAACCTCAGTTGCCCTGCCTCCTCCCCCCCACCAAAAGCAAACAAACAAAGATATCTCCTAAGACCAAACCAAATAAGTCTGGTCTTTGATTTTGTTGAAATTCATTTAGTCCCAGTCCCCTTGTACTTATTCTTTTTGTACCATATGTTTAGATAAAATTTGAGCATATTCCCTCTTTTGCTCCCACAAACAATTTATTGAAATGCCCCAAATCACAATTTATTTCAGTCTTTTTCTTCTAATTATTTTTCACCATTTCATCAAACCTGGAAAGGATTTTTAAAAATCTGCTGTTCCTATATCAACCAAGAAGACGGGAATTTTGCACATAATATCTTAGAATGGTTGCTAAACAGTTTAAGATGAATGAAAAAAAAATGTGATTTCATATTTAAATCTCTGAGGCAGCATTTTGTCCATTTAATTTGAACATTTCCCCCCCTTTTTGTTCTTCAGTTGAAGTTTAGGTTATCAATAAGGGGGAATAAGGTAACTGGTTACTATGACATGTAAATTAGAATGAATCACTCTCCTTAAGAATAAAATCACAAGAAAGTAGGTTTTAGTTAACTGCCAGCTCCTAGCCTAGATGTCAGGGGGAAAAAAAAAAACAAAAAGGGAAAGAAAGTTACACAAATTCATTCAAATTAAAGCAATAAATTGCTACCTTAAGATTTTTCTCAATGTAAGTACACTTTTTTTTAAATCATCTGAAACTAGCTAACAACCATTCCAAGGCAAAACTAAACTCCCCTTATCAATATACCTTAGACTCTAATAGAGACTGCTTCACAAAGACTGGCACATTATGTAATTCAAATTCACTATTCTTTTAAAAACATTTTATTTATTTGTTTTTAGTTTTCAACATTAACTTCTCTAAGATTTTAAGTTCTAAATTTTCTCCCCTTCCCTCCACTCCCTCCTCCTCCAAACAGCATGCAATCTGATACAGCAAATTCACTATTCTTTAAAGTACCTAAGTGACAGTCTAGTAGACTCCCCTAAGACTGGAATGCATACAGCATCATTGGATCGGATCTGTTTTCTGCTCAAAGGCAATGTGGTTTAGTGAAAAGTACAGGACTCAAATCAAGGGACCTGGGTACAAATTCTAGCTCTATTATTTACTGTTTGACCTTGGGGAAAATCGCTTAATCTCTCTGAGTCTCAGTTCATCTGTCAAATGAAAGGGTAAAACAAGATGGCCTCTCAGGTCCCTTCCAGCTCTAAATACATGAACTTGCCTCAGATTATTTGTGGGACACTGGTCTAGCCACTTATCTTCTCTGAGCCTTACTTACCTTATCTGCAAAATAAGGAGGTGGTGCTAAAACAGTTCTAAGGTCCCCTCCCTTTATGGTCCAATATGTAAGCACATTTTGTTGGATCTCTCCTTTACAAACAGTCTTCGTATTCTCTGGATTCTAAAATAGGAGATTATGTCACATTCGCCAATGACTTTAGAGAGGATTGAATTTCATAGGTTAAAGTAATGTTTTAAACCTACAGTAAAACCTAAGACATTTAGAATGGCTGAGCAGTGTATTCGATTAAGGTATAATTACTTTTGGAGGAGGCACAGCTGGGTGGCATGGTGGATGCAGGGCTCTGCCTGGAATCTGAAAGACTCAAAAGACTGAGTTATATTCTGGCCTTAGATACTTACTAGCTGTGAGACCCTGAGCAAGTCACCGTCTGCCTCAGTGTCCTCATCTGTAAAATGAGCTGGAGAAGGAAATGGCAAACCACTCCAGTACTTTGCCAAGAAAACCTCAAATGGGGCC
>CM053593.1:121313008-121355149 GCA_028646575.1 Pseudocheirus occidentalis
GAGAAACGAGAATGATGCAAGAAAATCATGAAAATAGAGTCAACAACCTGACTGAAGAAAATAACACCTTAAAGAACAAATTAACTCAAATGGCAAAAGAGGCCCAGAAAGCCAATGAGGAGAAGAATGCCTTAAAAAGTCGAATTTCCCACATGGAAAAAGAATCTCAAAAGCATTCTGAAGAGAATAATTCCTTCAGAATTAGAGTGGAGCAAATGGAAGCAAATGACTTTATGAGAAATCAAGATGCTATTAAACAGATATAAACAAATAAAAAATTATTATCATTATTATTATTATTAACTACATGCAACTGGGAAGTAAGATATACAGGTACTGGGGTAGGGAGACCCACCCTGCCCTACCAGAAAGTTAGAGAGGTGTTGGAGGGGGACATAAAAGGGAGCAGATTGGGGAAGGGGCTTTACAGTGGGATCTCTGTTTTGGGGTTGGGGGTAGGGGAAAAGTGGGGAGAAAATTTGTAACTCAAAATCTCATGGAAATGAATGAGGTAAACAAGAAAATAAATAAAATAATTTTTTAAAATAAGTTATTCTCTTCATTCTGCTCACTTCAAAAAAAAATCTTATTTGGAGAAGGGGTCCAAAGGCTTCAACAGCCTGCAAAGGGGGACCATAGCACAAAAACAAGGTTAAGAGCCTCTGGTCTTAATAATTTCTAGGATCCCTTTCCTAGGACGCCTGTAATTCTGACACAATAAAATTTGAAGGTACGAAGCTAGAAGTTGGAATTATAAAAGCAATTCCACATGTCAAGCTCACTTAAAAGTTTCCTGTACTTTTCTGTTCTCTCTGCTTCTTTATTCCCTGTTCTACCTTTTTGCCTTTGCCTAGCAGAATGTTTATAGAAACTGGTTAAGGAGATCTCAACTCATATTTGAACATTATTACCCAGGGTACTAATGAGCACAGGCCACAGGAACTGTGAGAACTCCCCCACGTTCAGTTTCAAAGTCTGCAGTGACAGAAAAACACATTTTGTTCTACTCTACCACGCTCATGCTGGAGGACAACAATAGAAAATATGAGAGGCACATGGAAGAACAAATATTGTATTTAAGGATGTGTATGTGTGTGGAATATGATTCTGATCAATGTTTTCATGTCCATAAATTCATTTTTCTTGTTTTCTTTCTTCTAAACTTAAATAGATATATGATCTCATTCATGGCATCCATTAGAATATAATCTCCTCCTCAAGGACAGGACTGTATCCCTTTTGACTGTGTATACTCAGTACTTAGACATAAGAAATAATGAATGCTTGTTGATTAATTGATGGATGCAGATTCCCCCTCTAATGATACACATTCCAACCCATTCACACATTCTCATCTAGTGCAACTCTTGTCCATGTCCTTTCAGGAATCCTCCACAAAGAGTCAAGTCAGTATGCGAGGGGCTCTCCTCTAGTTCTCCTGACATTTGATGGATAGGAAGAAAGAGAGCATGTAGGATTTCCATAATCATTATCATGATCAACTTACTTCCTTTTTGTAGTAATACATTTCTCTAATAATGTCCTTTATGCCTCTTTTCCTGAGCAATGCTTTGTTGCAAATAATGCTGCAGTCAACTCACAAATACCTGATATATCTTCATTGCTCTTTGAATAACCCAAATCTCTAAACTGCCTTGTATTTATTTTGTATTATATGCATGTATATAGAGTATATAATCATTAAATATCGTATTTTTTATCAAAGTCTGAATTAATCAAATAGACTTCTTTGCCTTACTTTAAAATGCTTCTTTCTTTGTCAGCAACTTCAGAGACCAGATAAGGCTAAAAGTGGGATTTCCCCTTATCTTGGGCCATATTCCTTGTGGGAGGAGCCAAACAGACCCAACAGCTTCTTTGTCCTCCCCCAGACAGAGCTAACTTGAGAGTGTTCTTTCTTCTAGACTTCGAACCTGTCTTGAATAATGAGACCTTTTCTTATCTTTCTATTTTGTGGGACATATATTAGGTTATGGCATGTTAATGATAAAGAAAACACAGATGTTCTAGGATGACACCTCGTCAGTTCCTTGTAATCATAGATTTTTACCCTGAATCAGGCTGTCTCTAAAATGTATTTAAACCTTTTCATTTTCTTGCTCATCAGTAAGGACCTACCTCTCCTAACTCCTTGTATAAGTTCTCTAGCTTAAGGAAATAGGAATAAATGCTCTAACTGTATATTACTATTTGTTTGTCTCCTTTAACCAACTTTTTAAATAGGTTGACAATAGTTATTTGTATAAAATATATTATCTCCTCTGATAGAACATAAGCTCCATAGACAGGCAGTCAGACAGGAAGAGAATTTAACAGGCACTTATTATGTCCCAGGCATTGTGCTAAGCACTATGGATATAGACACAAGCAAGCAAGACAGTCCCTGTCCTCAAGGAACTTCCATTCTAATAGAGGAAAACAACATAAAAGGGGAGGTGAGGGAGCAGAATATACATGGGACAGCATACTATGGAGTGGGTCCAAAGTAGCATGGTGTCCTGAGCTCCATAAAGATAAACCAAAAGCTGACCTATCAGAATCAAGGGACACTATTGGCCGTCCAGATTACAGGTTATGAGTAGATGGTCCAAGTAGAGGTAGTGTGACTGAAGCAGGTTGGGAGATGAGAGCAGGAACTCTTTCTTCTTTTTTATTTTTATATCCCCAGCATCTAGCCCAGTCTTTGACACATGGTAAGGGCTTAAGAAATGTTTGTTGATTGATTAAATTTCTGGAAACTATGATTACATGACTCATGGCCATACACTATAGAAAATACCAGAAAGCATTTACCTTTATTTCACTAGGAAGGCTGGGAGATATTTAAAGCAATGAATGATTTCCCAAAGGCAATCCAATTTGGTCTCCTATTCTGGACCCAGTTCATTGTCCAGCTGCAATATCTGTACAAGACATATATACCGAAGGAACATATGTTATGCCAACAACTTGTGATAAACTGGACAACAAGCATTCATTATCCATTTGTTTTGTTTTTTCTTTTCTGTGTGGCTCATTAGTTCCAGACTCTTTTGAGTAATTATAGAACTCATTTTGGAGGCTCTGACATATCCAGGGCCTTCAACTTCTAATTTTTCTCCATTGGAGTTTTCCCCTTAGCTTTAGTTCTTTTTCTCCTGGTCTTCTTTTTCTCTTTCCATCCTCTAAGTAAATCTTTCTTTGTCATCTGAGTCAATGTTCCTTCAACTTTTCTTCCAAGAACATATTCACCTAATCATATCCCCAAATTTTCAGGTGTCAGAAAACTCTAGTATCTGTCAACACTGGGAATGGAAAGACCAAAAAAAAATGGCTTCCACTCTCTCCACCTGTTCCCTGGAGCTATATTAGTATTTAGATTTCTGGGCTAGGAGAGAAGGTGAGGTCTTACTTCCAGGTTTCCTGTATCCTTTTCTGTGTCTCTTCTTTCCTAATTCCTAGTGGTATGAAAATCTTTTATGAACTTCAGAGTAAACAAGCACACATTATTTTTCATTAGCAACTTCATTAATTTATTTCATCACTAGATTCTTGACTACCAGGTGATGATTTCTCTTCCCCTACCACAACCATTCATAAAGACCACCTGCTAAAGTGTGCTTCTGATCTCTCTTGGTGAAGGGAATATTTCTGAAGTATTAAAATAATTGGTTTTTTCAGTGTTTCAGTTTGTTTTGTAGACCTGAAATTAAGGTTTAAAGTGGGTGATTGCCATAGGGAAGGACTATTTGAGTAGATGGGGGAAGATTGCCCTAACTACCAACTATTCCCTTCCTAAGCTCATTGTGAGAAGGTATTGTTTTATTCTTTGTGCTTGTATTCCCAGGTTCTAGCATAATGCCTGGCACACTTAAGTAGATACTTATTAAATACCTGTTTGTTTGGTTGCAACACCACTTGAAATGTCACCATTAGAATCAGAGGTTTTAAGAACTGAAGTGACCCTTGGAAGGCATCTAGTCCAGAATAATTCCTCTGAGTTAACATGCATCCTTTTTTACAACATAAATTTACCTCTGTGAAGGAATAACATATTAAGCTAGTATTGGTCATTCAAACCTTAGGGTGCACTAGTCTACCAGTTCAATTTCTTCTTCAAGAGCTAGATTGAAGCAGGGAAAGGCAGCCATAATGGAAGAGGAAGGTGATGTCATTTTGGAACGTGTGAAATTGCTCACAGAGATTCATAGTGAGCAGCATGAGAATACTGGATACTCTGGATAAGTAGGGAAAGCCTATCAAAAGAGGGAAATAGGACACTGAAAGCGGGGATGGAAAGCATCCCCTTTGACAATCTTTGTACATTTCACAGTTAAGTCTTTGGTTGGCCATGATAGCACCAACTGATTTCTCTATACACATAGCTTGCAAACAAGGATCTTAGATTAAGTGAACAAAATGAGACTGCTCTGCCATATATGCCTTTGACATCCTGAAAAGGTTCTAAGGGTCTCTTTTCTGTTTTTATGTCCTAAGATTCTTCCTGCAAGCTTCAGTCAGGACTTCAGTTCTTTCACAAGACCACTGCACACCACTTCCTTCTCTTCTCTCCTTTCCCACCTACCATTCTCTGCAAATACCCAATATTTTTCCCCTCTAACTACATTTTGGCTATAAATTTATCAGAAAAACCACAACGGACCTTGAAGATTACACTAGTTATTTAAATGTTATACTCCAGCATTGCCAATATCCTCCAGCAGTGAGCTGAATTTCTCCATCCATCCAAGTTAAGTCAAGTTATAAGTCATTTATTAGTGCCTACTATGTGCCAGGTACTGCGCTAAACACTGGAGATACAAAGAAAGGCAAAAACAGTGTCTACTCTCAAGGAGCTAGCAGTCTTATAGGGGAGGTAACATACAAACAAGATATATGCAAGATAAATTGGAGATGATAGCAGGGGGAAGAAACTAGCATCAAGGAAAAGCAAGGAAGGCTTCTTCTAGATTTGGGATTTTAGATGAGGCTTGAAGAAAGAAAGCTAGGGAAGCAAGAAGGCAGAAACTAGGAGGGAGAGAATTTCAGGCATGGGGTATAGTCAGTGAAAAGGCACAGAGTTAGAAAATGGAGTATTCTGATTGGGAAACAGCAAGGAGTCCAGTACTATAGAGTACATGGAGGGGAGTTTATATCCACTCATTTAAACCCATTCTAGTACTAAAACAGGGCATAGAAACTAAGACCATCAAGATTTAGTCCTTGTCCACCACTACTTGCCAATCGTCTCTATGTTATGCTCCTCTACCCCATTCGACTTTCCAA
Source organism: Pseudocheirus occidentalis (assembly GCA_028646575.1). Lineage (NCBI taxonomy): Eukaryota > Metazoa > Chordata > Mammalia > Diprotodontia > Pseudocheiridae > Pseudocheirus > Pseudocheirus occidentalis. The sequence goes on from CM053593.1 coordinate 121,318,295, forward strand.
CTCTGTCTCCAAGAACAATAATCAAATCAAAACTACTATGCCCTGTAAATTGCCTTATTACTCCAGTCACCATTCTCTGACTTCCATTTCCAAAAGATTCCTCCTTTACCTCTAAGTCCCTAATCAGTGCTATAATCCCTTATTAGAATATTAATTCCTTGAGGGCAGACTGTCTAGCTTGCTTTTATTTGCATTCCCCCAGTATTTAGCACAATGTCTGGCATGTAATAAGAATTTTAAAAATTCTTTCTTTTTTCCTTTCCTTTTCTTTTTTCTTCCTTCCTTCCTCCCTCCCCCTTCCTTCTTTCCTTTCCATTCAGTGAAAATTTGTAGTCCAGGTATTACCATATGAAATGCTCAAATTCTCTCCCATCTTCCTCCTGTCAATATTCAACAGATGCTTTTATTTGACTAGTCGCATTCGGCTGCAAATAACCATATCAATGACTAGACCATCAAAAGAATTTTCAAAATGATAAAGGTTTCCTGGTAGATAATTCTTTGATATTTTTTTTTTGTCTGGGGCCAGAGAGTTTTATCACTTTTGGTACAAAGTCAAGCTAAAAGCAATAGCTGCCATAAGCATAAAAAAGTCTCTCGTCAGGCACAGTTCCAGTTCCACTTCCTTCAGAAAGTAAGACTTTTCTGATAATGCCAGCCCACGTTTATCTCTTATTTCTCTGAAGTCCTTTCATGCTTATTGTCTGTACCATAAAGTGACATTTCTCTCTCTAAAGAGAGTTTGAGGTTGCTGGGCAAGTTCTTTTTAGAATTTGGACAGTTGCCACCAGACAGTCAGTGGTGCCTAAACGTTGTGGCATACGGTGGGATTGCTGTCTAATTTTTTTCTTATAACACTACATAAGTACAACAGTTAGGCTTACATGAATAACTGAGAGAAGCAAGGATTTTAGACACTTGATTTACGAATAAGCTTTCTATCTTTAAACTTCATTTATGCAGAATGACATTTTTGGACAAGGCCAATGTGTGTGTTTGTTTTGCTTGGCAATGTTTATTTTTCACAAGTGCAACAAGGGCCATTCTTTGGAGCTCAGAATTGCTAGACAACCAGGTGAGCTTTTAGCAATTGATCACCAAGGGGGTGCAACAACCATACAGATGACTCAGAGGTTCTAACTCAACCCACTCAAGTAGCTGACCTCCAAATCAGAGAAGCAACAAGCAGAAGCAAAGCAAGGTTCTTCTTATCTCCCAGAAAGCCCAAACTAAGTTGTCAGCTCGCCCCTGGGGTGGGGTCGGGGGGAGGAAAGAAACACTGACAAATAACCATGAGAGGAAAGAGAGAACAATGTGCACTGAGAATTTAAGGAGGAAGACTTCATTCTCAGTTAGTTTAGGGGAAAAGGGGAAAATGTCATGGAGGGGCTGACATTTGAACTGGCCCTTGAAGAAATGGAGGAACTTCACCAGACAGAAAGGAATGAGTAGTCCATTCTAGGCATCAGTGAGCAAAACCATGGAGATAGCCCTGCTTAAACATTTAACTGGCCTTAATCTTAAATGGGATAGTGGGACTGTATGCTCGAGGCAGTCACTAGTGGCAAGAATGCGGCATGCCGGTGTTCAGGGAGGACTACTACCTCTGGTGTGAGGGCTTGCCAATCCTTTTTTAGGGCTGTTTTCCACCTTTGGTGTCTACCTGCCATCCAATTCTCACCTGTGGCTCCAAGAAACTCTAACATGTGCAGCAGCCACACCCCAGTAATCCAGTTTGACAATCGGCTTAAACCAGGTTGAGGATAATCTATGTGACCTGGAATCAGTCAGTCAGTGTTAGGGAAGTGTCTACGCCAACCATGCAAAGACTAGATGAGAACAACATATTCCAACAATCATGAAACAGGCTCCATGTAGTACTTAGAGCTTGGTTAGACATCAAAGATGTCAAGGTCATCCAATGCATCCAGGCCATCACCAGTCATCTCGACTTTTGTTTTGCCACTGGACTCTGTTGATTGTGGAAGAGAGAGTGAGGTTTAAGACTGTGCAACTCTGCCTCACAAATCCAATTTATGTGCAAATTAAAAGATAGCACACATATCATTTTAGTATTTCTTACCTACTTCAAAGTCCTGTAGTGACAGGCAAGTTATGAAGAAGCATGTGTGGATTCACTAGGAGCTATAGTCACAACCCTGCACAAAGGCCACCTAGGCCATACGGTCATCTTCTCACTGGGCTGAAGCAGCAGTGGGATTCAACAGCCCCCTCAGTGTCTGAGTAACCATCTTTAAGGACCACACTGCTCACCTCCTGACATAAGGAAGTGGCTTAAAAAAGTACTACAAAAATTGTGTGCTTCACCCAACCCTGGCTTGCTTACTGTGTTTTGTTTTGTTTTGTTTTGTTTTTGGAGGGAGGGAGGGCAGGGCAATTGGGGTTAAGTGAGTTGCCCAAGGTCACACAGCTAGTAAGTGTTAAGTGTCTGAGGCCAGCTTTGAACTCAGGCCCTCCTGACTCCAGGGCTGATGCTCTGCTCACTGAGCCACCTAGTCACTTGGCTTGCTTACTGTAGCAGGCAATGATCCCACCCTGCAGTCGAAACACAAATAAAATGTACAAAAAATTTTTGTGAAGATGATTCTACTCACTATTGGTACATGCAATGTTTGCATGTCTATGGACAATATAAAATCCAGTAGACCTGAAAGACAAACAGCTCTTGTTGCAAAGAAACTCAGCAGGCATCACATCCAAATAGGAGACCTGAACGAAACAACGCTAGCAAATGAAAGCTAACTTATCGGAGTCAGAGCCAGATATACATTTTTCTGGAGTGGCCACAGTGATGGGGAATACCATGAGGCTGATGAAAGTTTCACAGTCAAAACTAATTTAGTCGGGGCGGCTAGGTGGTGCAGTGAATAGAGCACCGGCCCTGGAGTCAGGAGTACCTGAGTTCAAATCCAGCCTCAGACACTTAACACAAAAAACTAGCCGTGTGACCTTGGGCAAGTGACTTAACCCCAACTGCCCTCCAAAAAAGCAAAAAAAAAAAACAAAAAAAAACTAATTTAGTCAACAAGTTTGTATGCCTCTCCAAAGAAGTAAATGGCAGGCTCAGGACAATGCAATTGCCACTTGAAGGAAAGGGCCATGCCTTCATCAAACCACCATAACTCCATAAATGCTGTAAACCACCATGCTCCCACCATAACAAACCCTGATAAGGTCAATGAAAAAATTTATGAAAACCTGGAGACCCTTATCACCCATGTACCAAAAGAGGACAAAATTATAATTCTGGGTTACTTTAATGCCAGAGTAGGCATACACTATCAGCCATGGCAGAGAGTCCTTGGAAGGAATGGAGTTGGAAATAGCAACAGCAGTAGTCAATTACTACTGAAGATCTGTGTGTCTCATGACCTTCCCATCACCAGCACTGTCTTCCATTTACTTAAACACAATAAACTTCATGGATGCACCTTCATAGCAAACACTGGCATAACATCATTGTAAGGAGAAGAAACAAACAGGATGTGAGTGACAAAACAATGTGTGGTATAGAATGATGGACCAATCATAGACTTTTCCTCTCCAAGTTAAACATTCATATTCAACAAAAATTGTGGCTCCAAGGCAAAAGAACTAACAGAAGACTTAATGTCAACAGGGTCCAGCGCTTCTCTGTGAGTTAAGTTTCTTGCTAACTTAGAGGGAAAGCCGAGCCAAGGCACAGTTGGCAACAGTGGAGCAGAAAAGGCGTGGGCAGCTTTCAGTGATCTGATGTACAACACTGCATTTACTCATCTGGGTCAGAACATCAAGACTGGTTTGATGAAAATGATGGGGACATTCAGAAGTTGCTAGATGAAAAACAAGAACTCCATAGGGTTTACCATCAGGATAGTCTATCTTTAAGAAGGCAGCATTTAACTGCAACAAAAGTAAAGTGCAAGTAAAGCTTAGGGAGATGCAGGATTCTTGGCTCAGTAAGATGGAAGATGAAATTCAGTTTTATGCTGATACTAACAATCTAATGCACTTTTATGATGCATCTCAACTACTCAGTGCTAATGGAGCCCCACTGGTTAATGATAATAAGTACGTGATCCTGAGGAGATGGGCCAGACACTTCCACAGCATTCTCAACAGACTGTCATCAAGCAATGCCAAAGCCATTGACTGTTTACCTCAGGTGGAAGTCAGTCCCTCTCTAGTTGAACCCTCAACTGAATGCCATTAGGCTCCTCTCCTGTGACAAAGCTGATTCTTTTCTAGATAAGATTTACAAGTGTGGGGGGGTACTGCTCACTGTATAACTGAACTCTTCTGCATTGTATGGCAAGGGGAGGTTATTCTCTAGAGTCAAGGAAGCCTCCACTACCCATCTCTATAAAGGAAAAGGAAATAGGTTGTCCTGTACTATCACAGGGGGATTTCTCTTTTAGCCATTGCTGGCAAGATTCTTGCCAGAGTCCTCCTTAATAGGCTGATCCTTCACTTGGAAGATGGTCATCTACCCAACAGAGAGCATGGCTTCAGAAGGGACAGAGAAGGGTCAATACGGTATTTGTTACCCATTAACTCCAAGACAAACACCAGAAGCAGAACAGACATCTATATACAATGTTCATCAGCCTGACCAAGGCCTGTAATATGAGGGATTGTGGAACATCATGGTAAAATTTGGTTGCTCAGAGAAGTTCATCAGTTTATATGCCAGTTTCATGACACCATGCTTACATGAGTTTGGGAGGATGGATAATGTTCTCACATTTTCCCAGTCACCAATGGAATGAAGCAGGTCTCTGTGTTTGCTATCATGCTTTAGCATGATATTTTCAGCAACGTTGTTGGAGGCCTTCAAGAAGGATGAAAATAGTATCAAGTCAGTTAACACACTGTTGGTAAGTTATTTAACTTGTAAAGGCTATAAGCCAAGACTAAAGTGGAAGGAAAACTGGCCTGTGACTTTTTGTTTGCAGATGACTGTGCACTTCATGCAGCCTCTGAGGCTGAGATGCAGTGATACGAATCAATTCTCTGCTGCTCATGTTAATTTTGGCTTGACAACTAACATAAAAAAACCCAAGGCTCTCTACCAGCCAGCACATCCTCACACACATGTAGAACCATCAATTACAGCAAATGGAGAAATTCTGAATGCTGTAGAAAAGTTGGCTTACTTTGGCAGTATACTTTCCAGGGATGTACATACAGATGATGAGGTTAACACATGCATCTCCAGAGCTAGCTCAGCACTTGTGGGGCTTTGGAGGATGGTGTGAGAGACAAGAGATATTAGGCTGCCTACCAAACTGAAGGGCTACAGAGCCGTTGTGCTGACCTCACTGTTGTACACCTGTGAAATCTGGATGCTACACCAGCACCATGCTAGGAAACTGAATAGCTTCCATCTTAATTGTCTTAGGAAGATTCTGAGGATCACCTGGCAAGATAAGGACATTGAAGTCCTTTCTTGAGATGAATTGCCAAGCATTTAAACTCTACTGCAGAGAGTACAAATCTGATGGGCTGACACATTGTTTGAATGCCAAACATACATTTGCTTATAAGACTATTTTGTGATCTTTAAGGCAATTGCTTAGGTGAAGGTCAGAAGAAATAATACAAGGACACTCTCAAGGTCTCTCTGAAGAACTTTGGAATCAATTGTGGGATATGGGAGAACTGGCACAGAACCACCCAGCATGGCCTGCCCACATCAAAGAAGGCACTATGCTTTCCAAGTCAAGCAGAATTGCAATAGCTTAAAAGAAATGTGAGATGTACAAATTTAGAGACAGACATCTCTACTGCAAATGTTCATATGGACTATTTGTTCCTGACCTGCCTGTGGAAGGGCCTTCTGAGCTCATATTGGTCTGATTAGCCACATTTGGACACACTATACCTTGACTCCAACATAGTGATGTCTTTTTGGTCCTTTTTAAGCACAAAGCACAACAACAAATCAGTGGCAAGAATAAATAAAGAAAAGCCAAAATGGACGTGGAGGCAAAGGTGGAGCTATTAAACCAGGATTAGGGTTTTTTTTGGATTTTTTAATATTATTATCATTATTATTATTATTGTTTTTTTTTGGAGGAGGGAATGCAGGGCAATTAGGGTTAAGTGACTTGCCCAGGGTCACATGGCTAGTAAGTGTTAAGTGTCTGAGGCTGAATTTGAACTCAGGTCCTCCTGACTCTAGGGCCAGTGCTCTATTCACTGTTCCACCTAGCCACCCTAATTAGTTGTTGGATTTTTTTTTAACTTTTAACTTTTTACATTTTACTTTTGAGACTGCAGTATAACAGATTGGATTGCAAATGATTACCACTATCTGTATGCCACTGGCCAATTGTAGAGTGGGGCTATGTACAGTCTGTGGTTGTATCCTCTGATCTTAAATACTAACTGGACAGTAAAACTGTAAATACTGATTCCTTTATCCTTCTACCAATGGGCTGTCGTAGGCCATTCTCACAGCTTCCTTGCCATTTTATTTTCACTTATCTTCAGCTACTATTTAGAAAGCTGGTGTTAATTATCTTACACATCTCTTCATCTCATTTAAAGAACTAAAGTGCTTCTGGCAGCTCATAGCTTCTCCCAATTTAAAATATCTCTCCTTCAGTCCCACCCTTTGGGACGATAATAATAGATAGTATTTGTATAGTGTTTGGAGCAGCTAGGTGGTGCCATCATTAAACGAGCACTGGGCTTGGAGTCAGGAAGATCTGAATTCAAATTCTACCTTGGACACTCAGTAGCTATGGGACTATGGGCAAGTTGCTTAAATCCCATTTGTGTCAATTCCTCATCTCTAAAACGGAATCATACTGAAGAAGGAAGTGGCAAACTACTCCAGTATCTTTGTCCTACTTATCTGAGTTTTCTTCTGCATATTTTTATAAATGATTCATAGGCTCTTTTCTTGTTCTCCCCACCCCAAAATCTCTTATCATTGCCTCTTTCACTCCTCCCACCATCTCTGCCTATAAACAATAAGAAACTCTTGCTTGTAATGAAACAGTTTAGGCAACCAAATGCATTAATAATATATAAAAACACATTATTACATATTTGAAAATTAGTACATTAATGGTTTATAAAAACTGTATATCTCATTTTGCACCCCTGCTAAGCTGATTCATCATCAAGCTTCTGGAGTTGTGGCTAGTCATTGCATTGATCAGAACTTTTTAATCTTTCAAAGTTATTTTCCTTTGTGATATTGTAGAAGTGGTTTTGTTCTCCTTCAATTTTTCTTGCATTCCCCCGCCCTAGGTACTTACTAAATACTTTTTCAACATTGCCCAACACTTGGTTTCAAACTGAATTTCTGGTTTTCTCTCAAACTTTGTATATCTCAGTTATAGTCTGAGCCAACTGGACTCCTTAGTGTTTCTCAAACACTGAACAAAGTACCCCTTACCACCTTAGCAATTTCCTATATCCATGTTTTTGCTTTCTCTAGTCTTTTTACAGTTAGGATGCTGTTGGTCCCGTGGCCCTCAATTCCACTATTGAAATCATGCCCATCCTGTGAGGGCCCAGTTGAAATGCTGCCTCCTCCACAATCCCTCAAGATAGACACCACAAATGTTATCTGCTTCTGTGCCTCGCTACCATGGTATTTTGAGTTGGAGCCCACTCTCTCTAGAGACCTTATATGTGAAAGGAGAAAAATGTCCCTCCCCTCCATTATGTAGGAATGTTCTTGCTCTACCTTTTCAGAAAATACCCTTTTCTAATGGAATTACACTAATTGAAAACTGATAATAGTACTAGAAACCCCAGCAACATAGTTAATCCTAAAAGTCTGAGGGAAGTAATTATGACCTTCACCTTCAAGAGAACACAACCTAGTATAAGAGCCCAGTTGAGTGATAGCCCCAGAACAGGGGCTACATTAACACAGGAGAAACCAAGAAAGGTCTCTTGAAGGAGGCATCATTAGAACTGAAACTTGAAGGGAACTAGCTGTTACAATAAATAGAGGAGAGGTGGACAAGCCTATCAGGCCTGAGTGGCATGCAGAGAAGACAAAGAACAGCTACTCATCCAGTTTGGTTGGAGCATAAAATTTGTGAGAATAGTAATTTATAATCATTCTGGCAAGGTTGGTGACATGCAGATTGTGAAGAACTTGCGATTTCTCCTTCATTCTCAAAGAGGACTATGACATCAGGAAGATGATACCATGACTTGCAAGTGAATTGGATTTAAGTGAGGAAGGGCTATGCAAAGTCACCAATCTCACTTTTTGGGGGGGAGTTTTCTGGGTCCAGTGGCCAGATATCAATCAGGGCAACTGCAGATGGCTCAGTTGTGAAGGACTTAAAATGCTAAAAGAAGAGTTTTTATTTTATCCTAGGGGCAATGGAGAGTCACTGAAACTTCTTAAGGATGAGAGTGACTTAGGCAGTCCTGTGCTATAGGGATTTTTCTCCCAGCCATGTGGAGGATGGATTATACAAGGAAGAGATGGAATACAAGAAAGTTAATTAGGAAGTCATTGCAATAGTAAGAAGTAGTGAGGGCCTGAACTTGGCTGGCCTGTGTAGCTAAAGAGATGGAAAAGTTGTGAAGGCTGGCATGAGTAATTCACAACACCCTCAGTGGAAGCTCACATGTAACAGCACTAGAAACAGTGCTGGAGAGTGAAGAAGCAAGGATGATTGTAAGGTTATGAATCTGAGGGACTAAATAGATGGTGGTGCCCTGGACAAAAATAGTTAAGTCAAGAAGGGCAAGTTTAAGAGGAAAGATAAGGAGTCCTATTTTGGATAGGTTGAATTTGAGATTCCTGGGGAATAATTAGGTGCAAATACCCAGGGCATAGTTGGAGTTATGGAACTAGAGCTCACGACAGAGATTTGAGGGTTGCATCCAAATAGGATAGGAGTCATCTGCATAGAAATGAAAATTTTCATCTCTGAGAGAAGACATTGATGATAATACAGAGAGAGGGGAGGGAATGGGATAGGCACACTCTCAAAGCAGGTGTTGGATATGGATGATGATCCTGAAAAGGAGACTGGGAAGGAAGAGAAAGGAGAGGAGAGGAAGTCAACAAGCATTTATTACGTGCCTACTAAGTACCTGTCACTGTGCTAAGTACAAAGACAAGCCATCAGACAGGCAGGAAAAGGATAAGAATGAGTGGTTAATCAATCAAGAAATATTTATTAGGCATACCTAATAAATGGTGTCAATCTCTTCAGAGAAGTCAAGAAGGATGGAGACATAAATAAATCACTTCAATAGCTTCCTTACTTAGGGTAGGTACTGGGCATCATATCCAATTTATATATTAGGGTTTAGTATGTGTCTGTGGGTCTGTAATCTCTATTTTATCATGTGAAAGCTCTTTTTAAATGCCTTTTCATCTAAAAATATCTTTTTTAAAAGCCACAGAATACGTCATAGCTGGCCCACTCAGATAAATCAGATTCAAAATAGGACTTCTGTTCCTGTCTTGAAAGTCAACAAATTCAAGCTTGGTATGACTGATCAGGAAGAACAAGGAGAAAATAATAAATCCTCTCATTCCCTTTAGAGATTTATTCGTACTTTTTTTCCCATCTTAAAAATAATTATCCCCTTTTACTTATAGCTTTTCACAGCTGCAATTAATGGAGTCTATACTGTATATTATTATATTTCTACTATATGTCCTGTCCTGGGAACAGAACTAACAGCAATGAGTAAGAGTTGCAAAGAGGTGAATTTGGACTTGATGTCAAGTAAGATTTCCTAATAATTAGAGCTATCTAAAAATAGAATAGGTCATTAATAATACCTTGACAAATCTCAGTCCTAGATTACAACTGCTATCTACCACCTTCATTCCTACTTATGTACTACTGAATGGATCTTGAGGAAATCATTAAACCATGCTGACTGGATGAACTATAAATTTTGCTACTAATCTCAACTGAGCTCTCACTACAGCAAGACAATTCTATTTGTCCTCCCCAATTGACTCCCTATGCCAAGACACCACAGTGGCTTTTCTAAACTTCACCCTTCTCATGCTATTCCTCTACCATCATTGCTCCTTCGATCTCCCTGAGAAAGTTAAAGATATTTGAAGGCAGTTATCTTTGCTCTCCCTTTCCTTACCACATGGTCTCCTGACCCCATCCACCAATAACTCCTCCTTCACTGATGTTTCTGATGAAGGGTTGGCCCTTCTTGCCAAAGCCAACTCCTCTACACGCACCTTTGATTCCATCTTTTTCTTTCTTCTCAAGAAGATTTCCCTTACCACCATCCCTATACTGTCTTTAATGTTTAGGCTATCTACTGGCTCCTCCTCAGATGCCTACAAATAATAACATCAATTTTTATTTATATAGTGAGTTAGCAAAGTGATTTACATTAGATCTGTGTAGTGACCATGTGAGGTAGGTGCTATTTTATCCCCATTTTAAAGGTGAGGAAACTGAGGCCAAGAAAGGTTAAATGGGTTGCCCAAGGTCACACAGCTAAACAAGATTGAACTTGTCTTCCTAACTCCAAGTCCCCTCCATACTTAAAGAAACTCACTAGATGTTGCTATACCGAACAACTGTCATTGTTGTTCTCCCCTCCTCAGCTAAATTCCAGGAGAAAGCCATCTACAATCAGTTCATCAACTTCCTATCCTTTTGGCTCTTTTCCAAATCCTTGGTAATCTGGTTTCCAACATCACCATCCAATGAAAACCAATACTTCCAAAATGATTGATCATATGTTAATTGCCCAATCTAATAAGCTCCATCTGTACTTATCGTTCCTGACTATTCTATACCATTTGACAATATTAATCACCTTCTACTAAGATACTCTCTCCTCTGTGGATTTTGATCAATGCCCACTCTTAGTTCTGCTATCTGTATCTTCATCCATGCAATTCCCATTAATTATGGGGGACCCCAAATCTCTGTCCTAGGCCCTTCTCTCTTTTCTCTCTCTGTTCTCTCACTTGGTGATCTCATCAGCTCCTATGAGTTCAGTTATCATCTCTCTGCAGATTTCAGATCTATTTTTATACAGCTAAAGCGACTCTCCTGAGCCCCAGCTCTACATCACCAACTGCCTGCTGGGCATTTCATACTGGAAGTATTCTCATCTCTTCTGAACTTCCCTGTTACAGGCAAAGGCATCACATCTCTCCAGTCACCCAAGTTTGCAACCTTGCTGTCATATTTGACTCAGCTCTCTCACACATCCCACGTAGATAATCAGCTGCCACGTCTTGAAATTTCTTTCCTTACAACATCTCATTAGTATGGAAGAAGCATTGTTAGATTATTGGTGGTGGGAAGTACTTTAAAAATGAAAAAAGAGGATTAAGTGTTTTCATTAAGCAGCACTGCTCTCAACTCAGAGAGCATATTATAATTATTGCTAAGCTCCAAGACTGCTTTCACTTAGCAAATTGGCATGTAGCTTAAACACACATTCTGAGACAACCTTGAGCTTAGTATTCTTTGGCTGAAAGATCCTTTGCAAATGAACCAGATCTTATTTCAAGCCATTATTTCAGGCTCAGCCATTGGATGAAAGTGAACAATATTATTTCCTGAGCCATCAATCCAGCACCAGCAATAAATTCTACTTAATGAGAAAATTTGCAAGACAAGAATGTTTCTTTCAAAGTCTGTGGATGTCAAATAATTTATATACTTGATTTTTCCAGGGAGTCTGTAACATAGTGAACTACTGGTGATCACATATGCTGACCCTTAAAATGTTATCTTACGCATCTCTGGCTGCTTTTGAAGAGGAGAGGTTTCCTTTACCATGGTAAATAATATATGAGTTGGCATATAAGTGGCTGAAACTGACATCCAGTTAAATGCTTGGATGTTTGGACCCCTGAAGAGAAGGGGATACAGCAAGGTATAGGGTAATCCTGAAGAGAGATTCCAATAACTGATGAACCCACATAAATCTTTATACATTTAACAGATATCAAAGTATTTTAGCATTTGGTATCTGAAAACCTGAAAAAAAAAGAAAAAGCCCTTTGTCAGGGTGAATGGCCTAAATAAACAAGACATACCAGATAAAATATCTAACACTATTCCATTTCTCCTTCCTCCCCCAGCTTGGTGACTGTGAAAAACATGTTTTTCTTCCAGTCATTGAGCAAGTACCCAATTGCCCTCTGAGGCAGGCTGTCATGCTTCTTCATAGGCTCTACTTGTATCCCCATTTTGATCTACGCTGGAATTCACACATGCCAAAGATGTTATTTAGTCTACTTTGCAGAGGCTCTTGGCCAAGTTGCTGTTACTACTGTAATCAAAATGAGCCAATAGCCCCTGTAGCCTTTCTCTGTCACAAAAGCATGAACATTGGCATAGCAGCCAAACAACTCAAGAGTCTGACAATTCCCCTACCTTGCTCCAAAGCCTCCTACCCAAGAAAGTTATTGGCCCACTATTCTCTTCCCTGTCAAAAATGGATGGCCAACTATCTGTGCTCCTTCCCCACTAGAAAAACAGGCTCGGAACCTGACACTGATTGTAGACCAATGGTTTTGTGATGCTGTATTTATTTTTAAATTGAAGGTCTGCTTTCAGTCTTAATACAAGTTTAGTAATTGCAGGGTTCAAGATATAGTTCAATACAAGATAAAACAGAGCACACCACAAGACTGTAAAGCAAGGGAGCTTTATTAAGGGAACATATTTACAGTAAAGAAAGACAGGGAAGGAGGATGAAAGCAGGTCAGATCTGATGAGACTCTGGGTGGAATAAGGCATCCTGCTGGGTCCCCAAATGGAACGGGGCTCCAAAACCAGTAAAGTTGAGGTTTTTATAGTGTTCTTCTCTGGGTTGAGCAAAATCAGGTGTTGGAGTCAGACAGTTGGGATCTTGGACCTAGAGTATAGGTCAAAGTTCCAGGTAGACTGGTACTGATTCATGTTCAGGGGAGAATGCCTGGAGAATTGGTAGCTAGTCGATGTTCAGACACTGGAAGGAAATGGGGCCTTTGGCCACCATACTCTCACAAAATAACAGGAATTTTGAGCTTCGCTAGGCCTTTGTTTAGTTAGAGAGAAGGAGGAAGAGGCTGCTGTATTCCAAATATGGACCTTGCTAATTTGGCAAGAGAATAGTGGGATGATAAATAGGGAATCAATGAACTGGTTTGGATTCATGATTTTGCCACTGACTCGACTTGCTGGTTGATCCTATGAAGTTTCCTCTCAATTCCTTCATCTATAAAATGGCATAATCATAGTTACCTCTCACCTCAAAGTTATCATGACTCTCAAAGACTTTGTCATTAAAAGTTTTACATGAAAGATGAAGCATTAATAAAACAAAGTAAGCTTTCATTTCATTTTCAAGCTTAAAGCAACCCTGTACCAAGTTAGAATCTGGAGGGAGAATGGTGATTTAAGTGGGCTTCTCTGCCACACGATTTAAGCTAGGGTTTGAGAACTTTTCAGATACCAAAACAAATGCTCCCCTGCAGACAAGATAAGTCTATCAATCTGCATCTTTGTAACCAGTAAAAATTAACCTATTAAAGAAAGTTTTATACCCCTTGCTGTGAGGAGATACAAAGGAAAGAGAAGACACAACCCTTTCTGAACTCAACCATCTTACTCATTAGCAATAAAAGGGGGGAAAAGCTATAACTAGCAGTTTTGGTGCCAGAGTAATACACATACATGCATACATACATACATACGTACATACATACATATACACACACACGTGTAGTCATTTGAGTGGGAATGAGTTTGAAGAGAACTTGGAGAGAGATTTTGAATTGTGGTACAAGTGATTGTTAGTGCAATGAATAGAGCATGCAGCCTGGTTCATATATGGTATGAGATAAGATTTATCTTTGTGACCCTGGGTAAGTCACTTTTGCCTCAATTTTCCTTAACTTTAAAATGGGGATAATAATAACTATGAAGATCACATGAGATAACGTTTGTGATGTCGCAGTGCCTGGCTTGGAGTCAACAGTATATGAATGTTTATTGCTTCCCTCCTGTAGGACACAAGGTTCCATTGCCTGAGATCCATGGGGAGAGGGATGAAGAGTCCTGCTCTCATGACAGGGGAGACCACAAGTACTGCAGAGAAGAGTGCTGATAGAAAGCCAACAGGATACACTGGCCAAGAGCTCACTTAAGGAAAGATGCCGCCTCCCCAGAGAGCTTCCTGTTTTAACTAGTTATTCTTGCTAAGTAGGAGCTAAGGTCACTTGTTTCTAGCTGCTATTTTGACATCCTAGGGAAAAACTGTTGTCAATCTCCCCTGGTTATGACTCTGGGGGAAAAAAGACTTAACACTAGAAAATGTATCTAAGTACAGCTAGTCTATATAGAAACAGAAATCACAGTAGCAGAGTGAGACAATATGGTGTATTGGACTAAATTTCAGGATACCCAGATTTAGCCCCATCCAAGTAATTGCATGATGTTGAATAAGATATCTCGCTTCTCCCAGCCTCACTTTCCTCATCTGGAAATAAAGGGTTTGGCCTAGAGGATCTCGGAGGTCCCTTTCAGCTCTGAAATGCTATTCTGTAATGGTCAGAGACACAGCCAATTCACAGATGGGCTTCCTCGTATGTGTTGGAGACATTGCCAAGGAGTCAACCGAAAATAACAACATCTTCCCTTGTGTCCTAGGTTTAGATTAATCTTACCCCAACCCTTAAGCTCAGCTATTATCTGTACCATCGTTCAGCTATCACCGAGAGCAAAATTGTGAAACTGAGAAACTTTGTCTTCAGTTCTTACCATTCCCTCTTCCTCTCTTTCTTTCTCTTTTCCTTGGTTCCTTCCTTGCTTGCTTGCTTCTTTCCTCCCTTCTTTCATCTTTCTTTCTCTCTCTTCCTTCCTTTCTTTCTCTTTCATGATTGTACATGAACCTGCAAATCTGTTACATATAATTTGTTATTCCTTTTAAATATTATATATAATAAATATATGATAAAGTTATGTTAATTTCTTTTTTTCTTCCCTCTGACCAATATTTTATGCCATTCACCAAGATAAGTTCAAAATGGATACATGTTCCCTACTCTCAAAAGCTCTCTTTCTCCCCTAACTGCCCTGTCATAAAGGAAAGCAATCAGATATAAAAATAAGACCCACTGCTGGGCCCAATGGACAAGGACACTCTTCCTCTTCCTCTCTCTTCATTAAAGGGATCCTCTCAACTCCAGGTCCAGGAACACACATGGACCTGGTTCAGTGCCTGGAGAGCTTAAACAACTAAAAGAAAAAAATCAAGCTCTTTTTCTCATACTCTTTGGCTCCTTTCGTCTCTACCCTTGAGCCCAGGGTAAAGTTATTTAAAACTTACATTTTGTTCATATTTGGGGTCTCCTCAAAAGTGAGGAGTAGAAAGGCAATCAATGTAAAATATGAGGGACTCCTGCCTCTGTGACCAGCTTCCTACTTCCTTCAATCCACCTAAGGAAATCTCTGCCTAATGATCTAACCTCCAAACACTGTGAAACCCAAACTCAATTCTCATTACTACGTTAATGAAAGGGGTCTTCATTCTAACCATAAAAAAAAAGGAAAAATTCAAAACCCTGAACTTAAAATCCAAGAGATCTAAGTTGAAATCCTACCCCAGAGAATTCATTGTTGTGTGACCCTGGCCAACTCACCTGACCTCTCTGTACCTCAGTTTTTTTTATCTGTTAACTGTGGAAGTTGAACTCAATGGCTTCTAAAGTCCCTTCCAGATCTTTGTCAGTAATCATATGAAATATCAGGGAAACTGATACCATCTTTCTCTATCTCAAAAAAGTCTCGTTTGATTCTCTTACTCTCCTTGCTTTTACAGACTACCTACAGGCATCTTCTGATGCCTTTATAAGCACCATTCATACCATCTGATGCCTTCCTATCCCCACAAATCAATTAACTTGCTCCCTTAATGGTTTAACAACAATGGGCTATTGCAATTAAAAGGAAATGTAGATTCTATTAAATTGTCTAAACAGCATTCATGTTAATCTTTGTTTTCTATCTATTATTAGTAGCATTACTGTACTCTCTCCCACTCATTTTTTTTAAACTAAAGGTCTACAGTAGATTTACTATCCATATGTCATAGAGACCTTGGGTCTTTGAATAATGGGTAATTAAATAAACATTACAGCAAAAACCACAGGCAAACATAATTCTTCAGATGAAAAGAGAAAATAAATCAGAAAGAAAAATATAAGGGGAACATGGCATAGAGGTGGGACTGGTCTTATAGTTTAGAGAGATAGAAGGAAATATTTAAATAGATACAGATTTACTTTAGTTTCATTAGCAAAAACAAGGAAATAGAGAACAGGCTGTTTAGCAACCACCACTGCGCTCTGAATAACCCTGAGAGAAAGTTGCATAGCAACTGAAGTGCATATCCGATTCCAGAGTATCTGAGGAACACCGAACAAGAGATGTTATCTCAATTTACAATCAAATATTGAACGTCAGTACATCTCTAGAAGCAAGTGAATTCCTAACAAGTGTCACTTTAAAGATATAAATAACAAATCCAACAGAGCAAATTTTATTATGTTGTTGAGTTTCCTCTCTCCCATTTTAGACAGCTTATGAAATTTGTGCATAATGGAAAGGAAAGATAATCAATCTTCTTTTCTGAAAGTAACAAAAGATTCTATGAGTGGTGTAATATACCTTCCAAAACCACTTTGAATTAATTTTTAGATTATCGTATGTACTAATCACATTTGTCTCTAACGAAGATCTGATATCTAAAATATATAGGGAATGAATGCAGATGTATAATACCAATAGCCATTCTTCAATAGAGTATATGCCCATAAATTACAATGAGGTTATGTCTCAAAAAGGCTTTCATATTGTTATCTTATTCATCAAAATATCTATTCTTTGCTCTGTAGTCTCTTTTTCCCCTAAAAGTTAAAACCAATATTTGACATCTTCATTGATCTTAAAGAAGCACTTTAGAGTACAAGAATGGGGTCCCTAAATAGTGAGATGATATAAAGACCAATAAATTGCAGAAAGCCCATGCAAAATAAAATTCAATAAATAGAAAGGCAAATGGGTATCTGAGTAAAAATAAGACTAAACTCAGACATTCAATGGAATGAATACTGGATCTGGAATGAAAGGTGCTGGATTTAAATCCCATTTACTATGTATGTGGCCGTGTCCAAGTTGATTTCTTTGGGGTTTCATTTCCCTCATATATAAAATGAAAGGATTTACCAGGATTTTTCACCATAGAACACAATCCTCCAAATGCATACTCAACCTAAATATAATTAAGGGTGGCTAAGTGGGATTTCACCTCATACTCTTTGAATTGGTTAGAAAAAAATAGTCAGTGCTGGAGGGGCTGTTGGAACATAGGTGTCCTAATACACTGTTAGTGGAATTGTGAATTGGTCCAATCATTTGCTCCAGAAAACAATTTAGAATTATGTAATGAGGGTGGGGGATCAAAGATTTAAAAAACACTTCCCTATTCACCAAAATATTTATAGTAAGCCCACTTTTTCAATGACAAAGAAATAGAAACAAAATAGGTATTTGATTGGGAAACATCTTTACAGACTGTGGTATAAGAATGTAATAGATTATGATTCTGATACAAGAAACAACAAATAGAAGTTCAGAGAGTCATATGAAGCCATATTAACTTAAATCCAGTGATGTAAACAGAAGCAGGAAAACAATACACACAATTATATAAGCAACGTACTCAATGACAATGTAAACACAAAGAGAAATTAAACAAAACTAAATGTCTGTGTAATTATCATATCCAACATTGGCCATAAAAAAGATGAAATGCACATGCTTTCATCTCAATGTACATCCTTTCCTTTCATGGAGAGAAAGGGGACAATAGTAGGCTGTCAAATGGGAGAAATGTGTCAGTTTTGCTATATTTTAAAGAGAAAAGGAAGAGTCAAACAGCTTATCAGTCAAATATTTTTGCAACAAAGCCTTATGATAAAAATCTCTCTTTAACCAAAAAAAAAAAAAAAGATTGCCAAGTTCTAGCCACAGTCTCAGTTACTTCAAGTCATAAAGGATGGGACAAAATGATAAACTGGAGAATCAGGATGATCAGAACCACGTTGCTACATTAGCATCACGAAAACAAGAGGTTAAAAAAAAACTAACATGAAACATGAGGCTTATAATGTTTTATTTTGACCAGCCATTCTTAAGTCCTCCAGTTCAGTTTGATGAGAAGTATAGATGCAAAAAATTAAAAAGGTTTTGAACGGACTATGGAGGGGAACCAAAAAGAGTATTTAAAGAAAAGGTTATGGGTGTCCTTGATCTGGGGTTGTGAAATATCTATTTAAGGGAAGAGATGGAAATGTGATTGTTTGTGAAATTGAATTGACAAAAATGAAATGTCTAGAACCAAGAAAGATGTTGCTACAACTAGGAAACCCATGGTCATCACAACAACATGACTCAGTAGATCTTTTTTGCTATCATTTCCACAACTGTTTCAGTTTACAGAAAGAGTTTTAATCAACTAGGATTTTGAAAATGGTGTCTATTGTAACAACAACAACAACAAAAACGCCACCTTTACTTTGCTTTGCATTTTAGCTGGGACTGGCCATTGGCAAAATTGTGAGGTTTGTCTTTGGTGTTCCTAGCTTCCACCTAGGTCTGTGCCTGAGGTCCTGTGGTGCTTGCTGCCACTGCATTTCTCCTCCCCACCCACCTACTCTAATACTGACATAGTCACTCCAGTCAAATCTCTCTGGGTCCACTTCTGTTTTGGAGAATTCAGAGCTCCTCTCACCACTGGCTTCTAGTTTCCTGTAAGTGTTCAGCACAGAAAGCAAGAGTCACCAGAGTATCAAGTACTGATTCAGGCATGTTGCCTGCAGTATGCTGTGACTTTGACTAGGCTAAAGTTGTTCTCAATCAAAGCTGATATACTTAGTTCAAGACAAAGATGTCTAGAAATTGCACTGTAATATAGCACACATAGACTGTGATGAAGAGTTTTTGATCGATTTGATTCAAATCTAGGATTTCATATTCAAGTATGATCAATCCATGTTCCCACCTGGTTATTTTGTCACTTACCATAGTAAGATGGTAGTATTGGATCACCCTCTTCCCCCAACCCTTACATGTCTTTGTATCTCCAGGGCTTAGCATAGAGTATAGCGCGTTCTAAGTACTGAATGTTTGTTAAATTTAATTGCATCCAGCTTCCTTGCCGTCTTCAGATGTGATTTTCCCCTATAAATGTTTCTTACAACTTCTTCAGATAGCCTCTTCCTCATGTGGGTAGTTCTGGAACTCGTTTCAATTGCTTCTTTCTCAGCCTGAGGACTAACGACCTAGTGACTGATTTCCGGATAGTCTCCCCAGGTGTTATATCACCATGGATTTTAGCATAGTCTGTTGGCTCAGATCATTTACAGAAAATAGACAGGGCCTGGTTTGTCTCCTCAACTTATTATTAACTACTTTACATCTCTCCAAAATAATTGCTCCATCTTGTAAGGTACTTTTGTTGTCCCCTTTCATTCATTTTATGACACTCCTTTAAATAGCAGGGCTATACATGAATCTAGAAGCATTACTGCATATCAGTGTTCTAGAGATTTAACGTCCTTTCTTTTTTCCTTTTTAATGTATTACTCAGTCATCATAGCAACAAGCATCAATATTTCAATGGCACATTAATTTACAATAGCAAAATAATTATTTTAAAGCAACTAGCCAAGGTTATAAGATACACAGGCATTCAAAAACCCTATTATCCACTCACAGCTTGAAAAATAATAACAACCACAAAATGGGAATATTTCTCTAATGGTTTCCTGCAATGTTATTTAAAATAGAAATCCTGGATTGCCCCTTATAATGTATTGTACAGTGTCTCCTTCATGTTTGTCCCCAGAAAGTTACCAATAGATTATAGGTACCTTGTAGATAAGAATCCTCTTCAAACCATAGTCCTTTACCCCCTCATTGATGCGTTTATTTTTATTAGTTAGCGAGATGACACACTTCCTTCAAAACAAGGAGGTTTAGAAATAGCATAGTAATAAAAACCACAATAGAACATTTCCCTTAAGCTGAGAGATCACTTTCCCCAAAATACAAATACCTTCAGTGGAAAGAACGGACATGCTCAGGTTTCACATGTCGGGGCATAAATACCTGGGGAACATAAGTGGCCAAAGCCAATTTGTGAAGGAGTAATTCACACTTATGCTACAAATCTACTTAGGTCTTCTGGTAATGAATGTCATTACACTACTCTTTGCTGAATCTGCTACCCACCAAACATCCTGTCTTTTGTACTCTCAGTTGGACTTAATTTTCCATTACTCGCTTCTAGCTGTCATGCCTTTGCTAGATTGCTGACTGTTTTCTCTCTATTCCAGCTAGTTTTCAGCTATAGTTTCCAGCTAAAGTGCTATCTTTAGGGCCATTTGTTACTCTAGCTGCCATCCACTGGGATTGCTGTAATTAAGAAGCATCACACTGACAGAGGAAGGTTATTTTCTTTCAGCCAATGGCTATAAACTACTCCCCCTGAGCCAGCCTACACCCAAGGGTAGTACATACCAAGGCTAAGGTCATGTCTGCTTTTTAAAAAAATTTTTATTTGTTTATTTTTAGTTTGAAAATTTACTTTCATGTCTGCTTTTTAAAGCTCTTTTCTCCTCAAAGGTCTCCTCTGACTTCCTCAGTTCAATTGTCTTCTGACTTACCATCAGAAACTCATTTTAATTCTCTGTTCTTATCTGTCTTCGAGCAGGATCAAATATTCCCAGGGCTCTATTACCTCAAACAGAAAAAGAACAGACTGAATTCATAGTGGGGAAACTGTTTTCAATCTCTCTTCTCCTCCACCCAACTTCCAGTTCTGCTTTATGAAAATCATAAAGGATGGGCTATTTGTGTAAGACTGAACAAACTGATGAGTTTTGTTGCTTTTCCCTAATAATACAACCTGACATCTTAACTATTCTTTCAACACAAACATCTTCAGATACTGAAATAAACTACTGAGGGACATCATAGAATTTCATTTTTGGAAAATTTTAAAATTAAAAATATGAACTCATCTATCTGGAAAGAAAAATGCCCAACTTAGATGCTGGAAGTTGGATCAAATCCATAATCAAAGAGTGTGAGAGCTGGAAAGGACATTGGAGAACATGTAATCCAATTTTTCAATGCAACGCTTTAAATACCTATGTGCAAAACACAAATGTATGCTGAGAGATACAAAGATAGGTTAAGATAACCTCTAAACTTAAAGAGGGTAAAATCTAATAGAAAAATAAGATATGCATGCAAATAGCTATAATACAAGATAAAACCTTGTTTGGGGATAATATTTATAAAATGCTTAGCATAGTGCCTAACACACATTAGGCATTTAATTGCTTGTT
Organism: Pseudocheirus occidentalis; assembly: GCA_028646575.1. NCBI lineage: Eukaryota > Metazoa > Chordata > Mammalia > Diprotodontia > Pseudocheiridae > Pseudocheirus > Pseudocheirus occidentalis. The sequence goes on from CM053593.1 coordinate 121,339,692, forward strand.
CCCTTCTTCCTTCTTGGGTAAATCAATGTTCTATGAGAGCTTGTGGGAGACCATTTCCAAGTGGGGGAATAAGTAAAGATTTCATAGAAATTTCTAACTTGGACCTCAAACTGTAACTAAGATTTGAGTAAGCAAAAAATAGGGAAAGAACATTGCAAGTATAGGAGGCATGGGTGAGAAAATCCCTCTACCACCTGTCTTCTAGAAGGTGATGTAAAGTATGAAGTAGCCTAGCTGGGTCTCTAGAAGAAATTATGGTTGGGGGAAGGGTATGAGGGTGAAGGCACTGAGGGGATGTATTTTAGTGGGCACTTTAAGGAAGTCAGGGGAGCCAATAGGTAAAGATGAGAAGGAAGAGCATTCAAGGCATGGGAGATCGCCAGAGAAAATGCCCAGGGCCAAGAGATTGAGTGCCTTTTTGTGGTTCAGCAAGGAAGCCAGTATCACTGGATCTAAGAGTACAGTGGGGAGTAAGGTATTAAAAAGGTAAGAGCAGGGGCTAGGTTATGAAAAACTTTGAACACCAAATAGAATTTGCATTTGGTCCTGAAGGCAATAGGGAGATATTAGAATTTATTGACGGGGGAGAGCTGCAGTGGGGGAAGGATGTGGAAAATGGCATGATATAATGTGCGATTTAGGGAAATGATTTTGGTGACTGAATGGAGGATGGATTGGAGTGGGGAGACACTTGAGGCAGGCAGACCCACCAGTAGGCTATTTGCAATAGTCCAGAAATGAGGCATTAGAGTTGTGGCAGTGTCCGAGGAGAGAGGGGAATTAGATGTTACAAAGGTAAAATTGACAGAATTTGACAACAGATTGGATGTGATGGGGGTAGGAGGAGGAAGGTGATAGTGAGTGGTTGAGAGCGATATGCAAGCGGTGAGACTGAGGTGCTGGGAAAAAGGTGTTGCCCTTGATGTTATTAGAGAACTTAAAAGGGGGAAAAGAGTTCAGGGAGAAAAATAATGAGTTCAGTTTTGGACATGTTAATTTTAAGATGTCTAGTGGACATCCAATTCTAGAAGTCAGAAAGGCAGTTGGAGATATAAGACTGAAGGTCAGCAAAGAGGTCAGACTAGCATGGTAGATTTGGGAATGGTCAGCATTAAGATGGTAATTAAATCTGTGGGATCTGAAGATCATGAAATAAATAGTATAGAGGCAGAAGAGAGCCCAGGACAGACCCCTGTAGAACATCGACACTTAAAGGACATGATCTGGATGAAGATTCAGCAAAGGAGCCTGAGAAGGAGTGGTGTGATAGGCAGAAGAACCACGAGAGAAGGATGTTTTGAAAAGGAAGGAAGCATCAAGGAGGAGAGGATGGTGAGCAGAGTTAAAAGCGGCAGAAAAGTTGAGGTTGAAGATTGAGAAAAGGCTATTGGGTTTGGCAGTTAGACCATTAATAACTTTGGAGAAAGTAGTTTTAGTGAAATGATGAGGTCAGAAGCTGGATTGTAAGGGGGTAAGAAGAGAGAGAGAAGAGAGAAAGTGGAGGAACTGATTACAAATCACCTTTTTAAACAGTGTTTAGCCACAAAGGGCAGAAGATATTATAAGATAATGGAGTTGGAAGGATCAAGTTAGGGGTTTTTGAGGATGGGGAAGACATGGGCATATTTGTAGGTAATAGGGGAGGAGTTAGTAGACAGGGAGAGATTGAAAATAAGTGATAAAAGTAGAGATGACAGAAGGGACAATCTATTGGAGGAGACATGATGAAATAGAATTCTTGTGTATGTAGAGGAAAGGTTAGCCTGGGTAAGGTGTAATACCATTTCTTCAAGTGAGACAAAGATGGAGGAGATAGTGACAGAAGTCATGTGAATGATATGAGATGAGGTTAAGTGACTTATCCAAGGTTATACAGCCATTACATGTCAGAGTCAGGACTTGAACACAGGTATCCTTGATGCTAAGACCAGCTCTCTATGCACTTAGCCATAGCATACCATCATTTAATGTAGTATATATGCATCTCTGCTCTCATCCCTAAACACCTCCATCTCCCCCAATACTCATTTCTTTTAATGAGTGGATGGGAGAAGTGTGTAAAAATCAGATGCTAAGTAGATTATAGTCATGTTACAGAAGAAATTTTGTAATAGAAAACACTTCTAGATACATCACGAATATAGAATAGTTTAGTGCTCAGTCAAGAAAATAATTGATAAACATTTATTAAGTACTTCTTATATACCAGGCACTGTGCTAAATGCTAGGGATTCAAAGAAAGGCAAAAAAGAAAAAAAAAAATCACTACCCTCAAGGAGTTTCTAATCTAATAAAGGTAAGACTATACATAAAAAGATTACCAAAAAGGCATTGGGGAGGAGCCGAGCACTGGAACATGATGAAGTCCAAGGGAGTGCAGCAGATGGGAAATAAAAAGATTTCCGCCCTGTGTCTTTAAATGGGGAATCTGGGAGGAACTCTCCATTGTCTGCCCTCCACCCTCTCCACTTAGTAGAATGAAAAAAAAAACACAAGTAATTTCAAATGTTTATTTTAACACTAACAGAACATCCTTGTGTTTACAATAATATCTTGTTATTCCAAAGGGACAGATGGGTTATGGTAAAAGAACACTTTTCATGACATCTCTCCTCCCTCTCTCAAAGAATGACCAGAGAGCACTGGATTTGGGAATTGGTATTTGGGTTCTATCCCTGGCTCATCTTCTTTCTGTGTGGTGTTGGACAAGAAGTTTAGACTGTCTAGGCTCAGGTTTCCTTGCCCACAAAATGAGAAGTTTGGACAAGATGACCTCTAAGGTTCTTTCCAGCAACTCAAATCCACGTAATTAAAATCTATTTTGCATGTGGTTTCTTGGTATTAATTTGCTAAGTGCTGCATTGCATGAGAAGAATTTAAGAGATCATTTCCATGGGAAGTCAGGGTTTACTCACCCCAATTATTGTTCAGGAACTTCAGAGCTGAGAGGGTCTATTTATTTTTCCCTGGTCTTACAAAAGAACAATAACAAAGGACAAAATATAGGCCTTTTTTTTTACCTCCAAAAGACTTTAGCCTGACCAACCAGTTGATGCCACTCCTTACTCTATTCACAGGAAGAGGGAAAAGAAGACAGCCTCTCCTATGTAGCCTAGGTACAACTTTCTTTCAAACTCTGTCCCATGTCTTTCCTCTTTGTTCTCAGTGAGTAAGGTGACTTCCTAGGCCTCTTTTAAAATATCTGTGGTTATATACTTTCATATATATGTATATATGCATACATACATATGTATTTATACATATAAACCCACATATAAAGCATATACATATATATGCCCACATACATAAACACACACATACAAATATGTATGCATATGTGTCTATACACATGCACATATGTGTGTTTATACATATGTGTATGTGTGTGCAGTGTGTATATGTGTATGTATGTATGTGTATATATATATATATATATATATATATATACACACACACACACATATATATATATACACAGTTATCCCTTCCATATCACAACTTGCCCCATTACGGTTTCGATATATCACATGTCAGCATAAGAAATTAAATGAGAATTTGGGAGAAATTTTGCAGAAGCAACAGATGACATGCAAAGGTCAGCATATGACACAGAAAAAGTTTAGAAACTCAGAAATACATAAAATATATTTCTAGGATTGAATAATATCAATATATTTTATCTTTTAATACCATAATAATCCAGACTTCATCTCTGCTATGAAGGGAAGGCCAAAAAATTTTATATGGATTTTCCAGAATGTGGGGGCACTTCTAATCCCCATGTGTGGAAGGGATAATCGTATATACACATACATTTATCTTCACAAATGGAAAACAAGGAGAAAAAATTAAACAAACATATGAATAAGTGCCTGATAATCATAAGAAAAATCGGTAGGGCTTTAGGAACATGAATAAAAACTTTTCTGAGAACAAAACAGGAAACCACTGAGAGTTAGTCTCTTTCTGAGCTTTGTGTTTACATTGCAAACCTAGCAGCACAATGCAAGAGAAACATTCATTGTTGTTGTTGTTGTTGCTGCTGCTACTGTTGTTGTTTCTCCAAACAAGAACTGAAGGTTGAGTCAAGAGTGATGCTTTAGTGAGAATTGCAGACTCTCATGAGAAGGACTTAGTAAATACATAGTGATGCCAGGTTTCTGGTTGATTTTCAAAAGCCAGAAAAATTCTGTGAGAGGGAAGCAGTGATCAAGTTGAAAACTAGCTGAGTTTAGAGGATGTTGGTTCAAATCCCAGTGCTACTACTTAATATGTGTGTGACCTTGGATTAATCACTTCACTCTGGCCTTCAAATTCTTTTTATATGAACAAAGTTAATTGGTCAAGATAGCTTCTAAAATAGCTCTAATTATATGATCCTATACACAATCCCTTTCTTATATAGTTTCTGTACCTACATATGCAATATATAAACGCCTTGTGCAGTAACTATGACTGGGATTGGCAACTCTTCTATGTGTTATTCCTGTCCCAATGCCCACTGGTATGGGACTCTCTCCTTACTGGTGGAGATCAATGTCCCATGATCTTGTGAAGGTGAGAACGAGACAGAGGAGAACTCTTGGGTCATCTTAGAAGTCCTTTCCAGGTTTTAAGTCATTGAATTGCTTTGGGTTCCGAGATTGTTTTGGACACTTCTGGTTTTTAGCTTGCAGTGAGAAGATGGAGGAGGCCAAACCTACTTCAGGTGGCTTTGTGGAAAGAGTTCATAGTCTCTTTTATGTTGTTATTCCCCAGACTTTGGGGAACTTCCTGATGGGTAAAAACCGAGACTTTCTTAGTTGAGCTGAGTTACATTTCTCCCAATGGAAGAGAGCTCCTTCACTCTCTATTGTCTGGTTATTATTCTCCTATGTATACTTTCTTGACTTCTATTTTGCCACCAGTTTGGATAAATGAGTTTCTTTGATAATGGCTATGTATGTTCATTGTAGAATTAGTATTTAATGGCATCAAGACTTGGTTATAATACTTGAGGTCCTCCCCCTCCATAGATGAAATGGTGACCAGAAGTTAGATTGAACCTGAAAACCATATTTCCTAGATTAATGACATTTGAGGAAGTAGATAGATGTAATTCTAGCTCCATATCCCATCCCTCTGAGGAAAGTATCCAGGCTTCTGTTTACCCTGACCTCCTATATCCCTTCCCAGCAGGAATTACAGTTTCCCTTGGAGAAGAGTAAGGATGGGGGCAAAGAAGCTAGACATGTTTATTCTGCCTCCCTTGTAGCTACATGACTGCTATTCCCATGCTATGTGTAGTGGGAGGAGGGCAGCCCTCTTACATGTTTAAGTACAACTGAATTGAATGGAAAAGCATTTTCATCCCTAATTTTGTGGCAAGTTTGCCAAATTTAGGGTAAGATGACATATGTTCTGTCACTACTTGTATAACCTTGGAAAATTTGTTTACCCTCTTTAAGCTTTGTTTTCCCCATTTATAAAGTGGGTGGAGGAGATGCTAGATTACTAAATTCTAGTAGATAGAAGATAGTGGGTAGTAATCCATCCTATAGATTACTAGATAGACGAGGTTCCCCTTCAGCCCTAAATCTATGCTCCCAGAATGATGTGAATTTCTGGGATGATGGACCATTTCCATTTGCTCACTGTTACCAGTTGGGGTATATGTAAGAGTTCCCCTTTGGGAGATAAAAGGGATGACAACCATCTATATGTCTACTTTCATATATTTTACCACCTGCCAGATCTCAATTGGATTCTTCTCTTGCTCTTTAGGATCTCAGAAACATGTTAGCCCTCCTAAGTTTTTGGATGATATTGCAGTCTTGGATTCCCTCCCCTCAGACCCTATACCTCTACTTTTCCTCTTCTTCTCAGCAATCATTCAGTGCTGCAGGAATATGATCTCATTGGGAGTGGAATACTGGGGTCTTTTTCCAATGAGTACTTGTTTCCAGAGGAATTTGAACACAAAGAACTAAGGTAATCCATCTGGGTAATATAGTCTTTCTTGGGTCCCATAGCTCCATAAGAAATGGGCACTCACCTTAGCAAAGATTCTAAGGAAAAGAGACTACCTACCAGGCAATGACTCAGAAACTGTCATTTAAAGTGAGGAGGTCTTGGGCTAACTTAATAACTCCAAATAGAAGAAAAGGACTGAATCCAGAGGCAACATCTTTCCAGCCTAAAATATCAGCCACAGAGACTTCCAGAGTACATTTCCAAATCACAGAGCAAAATAACACCATTTGCTATTCAAGAGCCTCTGCAAATTCAGGTTAAGGGATCCAGGACTACGGTTCTGATGAAAACTATAACAGGCCCATATCCCTAAGTAGTTCAGGTAAAGGTAAATAAGTCAGTAGGTCATAGGATACCTAGGTCTATTCCACCTGTGACAAGACTGACTTAAAATGTTACAGGGGAAACTGGGAAAGAAGCTATGCATTGTACTATGATAATAATAGTAATATCTAACTATGTAATATGTGCCTTGTATGTAATTTGCATATGCTCACTGAAGTATGTGGTCATTGTTACCTATATGTATATAAGTAGGAGGTACACCATAGATACATTTGTACATACATATACATAGATACAAACCCTATTAGTTATATATGTTTTTGCTTTTCATACATACACCGCTGTTTGATGATGTTCTATTATACTAACCTACTAGTGTTATACTGTACTAATTTTTATACATTTTACTTATAAGAATATGCATTTACTGTTCTGACATGTGTACACAATATGTCTTATTGAATTTAGACCTGTAGTGACTAGAAAGCCATATAGAATTTGAAACTATGAATAAATATGCTTAAATGCACACCAGTTGATCTCCTAGTGCAACAAATATTTAACTTCAGGGGGAGCATAAGGGAGTTGGTCTTTCACAGATTGAATCACAGAAAGGGGGGTGGATTTCTGACCTGTAAAAAATGTGTCCAAGCCAGATAATACCTTTTGGAGGTATTAATTTGTTCCTTGAGAGAATTAGAAATGAAGCCACATGATAGGATGGAAAATGGTAGACCATGCTCCAGGAAATCTTTAAAAGTTAAGTCAATGAAAACAAGAAACATACTCCATGAGGAATCCAGCTCCTCACAGGATGACTAGAAGACTCATGGAGCTGGAGAAAGGAAAGGTGTATGAAGCCACATAGATCTGGGAAAGTAGAAGCAAATGCAACTATGGCTACAAATAACTGGGCCTTGTATTTTGATTCTAGGATCAAGGTTTTCTGAGCCAATCAAACATCTTCATGGGAGCCTAAAGCCTTTTCTTCTTGGCACAGGGAAAGTCTGTTTACCTTTATTTGTTTTGAAATATTTACTTTGCCTTTATACAGTGTTAATCAGAAACATTTACTACTTGGTGTAATTATTGGGAATACAATTGGGAGAAGACAACTGAGAAGAATGAAGAGAAAAAATAGTGATAGATCTAACATTGAAATGCTTTGTAATAATCACTGTCTCTGGCTGGAGGGAGGATGGAGCTAACAAAAAGAAAATGGCAGATCCTTTTCTGGTAATAATCTGGATTTACTCTCTTCTAGTAATGCTGGTTACATATCCCCATTAGGTTTCCATGGCACCCCAGGGGTCAGGAGTAATTCTTAATACTATCAACTCCAACCCCAATTCCAGTGTTTTGCCTTTCCCTCCACTACCTTTATTTTTGGAGGGGGGGGAATGCAAGGCAATTGGGGTTAAGTGACTTTCCCAAGGTCACACAGCTAGTAAGTATCAAATGTCTGAGGTCACATTTGAACTCAGGTCTTTCTGACTCCAGGGACCATCGGTGCTCTATTCACTGTGCCACCTACCTGTCTCCCTTCTCCTCTTTATTACCAGGGATTACTGGCCAGTTTCATTTAACCAATTAATATCAATTAGATTTTACAAACAGATATTTACTGCAAAGACCTATCAGGAACAGAATTATAAAACTTTCCACTCACCACATGAAAGTAAACTCACCCCCAAACTTCCTCAGCCCTTGGAAGAAGTGGGCTTAAATTTGATACAGTTTCAACATAGCATACATCACGCTAAATTCATTTCCAAATGGGGCATGACCACTGGATAAGTCCTTGCCCAAGTTCCTCCTGGACTGGGACTTGTCTTTTAGACAAGTTTGGCTACCTGGCCACAAAACCTAGGTATAGACTCCCACTCTCAGACCTCTAGTGGCTAACCATCCTGACCTTTCAAAATTCACATGCTCATAACTCTCTGCCATACTCTTCCAACTAAAGCAGACAGGAACAAATACAAAACAGGTGGAGAACAGAGGCATGTTCACCTCAAAAGTGGAGAGACCAGCCAGAGGCCTGCTGAACATCTCTCTCAAATCTTACAGGGAGTAGAAAAGAGGAAAAACAAGAGAATCATTTTGGCTACTCAGCATCTTTCGAATGAACCCCAGTTCTAGCTCCATCACCAACCAAAAAAGCCCCTTTTACCATGCAGTTAGCAGATGAAACAGCTACAGAACCTTGCTCTCATCAGAACTGGTTCAAAGAAGGAAGAACATACACATGTATACACAGACACACACACAGTTGTGTGTATAGAAATGTAATTTATATGAAGGATAAAACAAAGGGTGGGAGGAAGATATTAAAAGGAAGGACAGATTAAAAGAGGCAGTGGTTAGATGCAAAAGACTGTTGAAGAGGGATAGGATAAAGAGAGAGAGAAGAAACAGAAGATAATGGGATGAAGAGAAATATACAGTAATGATATCTGTGAATGTGAATGGTATGAGATCACTCATAAAATGGAAATAGATATCAGAATGGATCAGGGACCAGAATCCAACAAGATGTCTACAAGAGACATGCTTGAAAGAAAAAGACCTATACGGAGTTACAATAAAGGGCTGGGACAGAATTTAATATGCTTTAGCTGAACTAAAAAAAAAGTAGGGGTAGCAATTGTGATCTCAGATAAAGAAAAGGCAAAAATAGGCCCAATTAAAAGGGAAAATCATGGAAACTACATTTTGCTGAAATGTACCATAGACAATGAAGTATTGTCCAAAAAATTTTATAGCAAGTTTTTTCTGATAAAGGCATCATTTCTCAAATATATACTATGTATAGAACTGAGTCTAATTCATAAAAATAAGAACCATTTCCCAGTTGAGAAATGGTCAAAGGATATGAATAGGTGTTTTTCAGAAAAAGAAATCAAAGTTATCTCTAATCATAGGAAAAAAAATTCTAAATTTTTTATTGATTAGAGAAAGGCAAATTAAAATAATTCTGAGGTACCATCTCACACTTATCAGAAATGACAAATGCTGGAAGAGAAGAGGGAAAAATAGGCACATTAATGAACTTTTGGTGGAATAATGAATGGTCCCAACCATTCTGGAGAACAATTTGTTACTAGACCCAAAAGGGCTATAAAACTGTGCATACGTTTTGACCCAGAAATACCACTACTAGGTCTGTATCCCAAAGAGATTGAAGAAAAAAAGAAAAAGACCTATGTATGCAAAAATATGTATAGTAGCTCTTTTTGTGATGGCAAAGAATTGGAAATCGAGATGATACTCATCAGTTGGGGAATAGCTGAACAAGTTGTGGCATATGATTGTAATGGAATATTATTGTGCCATGGGATATGTTGAGGGAGGTGGTTTCAGAAAAACATGGAAAGACCTATATGCACTGATGTAAAGTGAAGTGAGAAGAACTGGAAGATCATGGTATACAGTAACAGCAATGTTGTAATGATCAAATGTGAAAGATTTGTCTACTCAGATCAATGCAATGATCAAAGACAACTTCAAAGGACTCATGAAGAAAAAATGCTATCTACCCCCAGAAAAAGGCCTGATGAACTCTGAGTACATATTGAAACATACTTTTCTCACTTTATTTTTCTTGCTGTTGTTTGAAATACTGATAATATGGAAATTCATTTTGCATGATTTCACATGTATAATTGATATCATATTTCTTTCTCCTTGGTGGGTTGGAGGGAGGGAAAGAATTTGGAATTAAAAATTAAAAATAAAAAAGTTAAGTAGAAATAAATAATAAACTTAAAAACATGAAAATCATTTTTATTGCTACCTTTTTTTTTTACATCACTTAACATGTCCCAATATGTCCCTTCTTTATTCCTTCCAAAGAATAATCCCTTAAACAAAGAATAAAAAAAAGGAAGAGAAAAAAGTTAAATAAAACCAATCAACAATTTGAAAAAAGTCTGACATTTATAGGGCTCCAAACCAATGTTTCTCCACCTTTCCAAGGAAGTGGCAAGGTAGTTCACATCTCTTCTTTGAGGTCAACCTTGAACATTTCCATTTTGCAGTATTCAGTTTCAATTATTTTGTTGTTCTTTGTCATTTATATTATTATAGCCACTGGGAATATTGTTTTCCTGGTTCTTTTTCACATTGCACCTATTTATATAAATCTTTCTGTAATGTTCTATATTCATTATATCAACCATTTCCTACAGCATAGCCTTCAGGTCCCATCCCTCCTGCAAAACTCCCCAGTTCTGCCTGAACCAGATTAAAATGTAATTGGGAAATGTTTATCAAAATAAAAATTTAATACAATATATATAATGTTAATTCATAATTTTCAAAGTCAACATATGACTTGCAAGAGTCCATTTACATTTGAGATTGACATAATTGTCTTACAGCATAATAATATTAAATTATATATATATGTGCCACTATTTGATTAGCACAGTGGTAGGAAACCTGTGGCCTCAAGGACACATGTGGCCCTTTAGGTCCTCAAGTGTGGCCCTTTGACTGAATCCAAACTTCACAGAACAATCAAGTGCAGCCTTTTGACTGAATCCAAACTTCATAGAAAAATCAAATGTGGCCCTTTGACTGAATCCAAATTGTTCTGTGAAGTTTAGATTCAGTCAAAGGGTCCGCCATTCAGGACCAAAAAAGTTATCAAAAGAAAAATAACAAAATCAGTAGGGCAAATTCTGGATTTGAATGATGATTTGACACTCCATCTAATTCCGCAATCATTGATTAAGTGTCTCCTTGCAAGCCACTGTCCTAGACTCTGGGAGTTCAAAGACAAATAGAAAAACAATCCCAGCTCTCAAGAGGCTTTCATTTTATTGAACAGATTAAATGGAAGACAGTGAATGGAAGCAGGAAGTATCACAAAGAGCATATGATGTGGTTTATGGTACTAATTCTCCACAAGCATTAAACATACTCTAGTGCCAGTTTGCTAGATAAGGGCCTAAAATGTGGAAGCAGAACATTTCAAAACTGAGTAACTGTTAGGAGTTTTCCCCCTAAAACAGACTGATAGTGATTTTATCACTTACAGCATTAAGGGAGTTTTCTCCTTTCGTAAAGATAACATGCTTTCTCTTAGGACTCTTGGCCCTTCTTTCTTTGCTTGGTATTAACTTCACTAAGTTACTTTATTGCTGATAAGAGGAGGAGGCCATTAACCTTTTACCCTACTCTGTTCAGGCATTTACCTGGCTGAATAAGAGGCAAGATCACAAGCAGAAATATAGGGTATGACTATGGTTATTATTCATTCAATAAATATTTACTGAGTTCCTGAGGTTCATATGATTATAGATTTAGAGTTGGATGGGAACTTAAGGACTCTAGTCCCACTTCCAAATTTTGGAATTTGGACACAGTGGAGGACACTGAGGCCTAAAGAGGCAGCCAAGTGGTACAATGGCCAAAGTGTGGGACTTGGAGTCTGGAAGAATAGCCTTCAAACCCTGGATCAGCAATTATTGACTTTATGACCCTGGGCAAGTCATTTCTCTGGGTCTCGGTTTCTTCATCTACAAGGTGAAAATAATAGCATCTACCTCCCAGGGTTACTGTAAGAATCAAATGAGACAATAATTTTAAAGTGCTTAGCATAATGCCTGACATCATGGGCAGTTAATAAATACTTTTCTTTTTCCTTTCCTTATTTCTTTCCTTATTTTCCTCCTTCTTTCCCTCCTTCCTTCCTTTGTTCTTTCTTTCCTTTCTTCCTTACTTTGTCATAGAGTCAAATGAGGCAATATATGTAAAGTGATTTGCTAACCTTAAAATGTTATATAAATGCTAACAATTATCATTATCACTATTATATGAACTTGCCCGGGGTCGCACAGATAGTAAGTGGTGGAGTCAAGTTTTGAACACAGGTCCCCTGATTTCAATTTTAGTACTCTTTCTACTTTGTTACATTGCCTCCCAAAGAACTATAATCAGTCCATTTATCAATCAACAAATCTTACCAATGAGCATTTTAAAAGCACCTATTTATGAGCCAAGCCACTGTACTAAAGAGCAGGGATGCAAAGAAAGACAAAAGACAGGCGATGCTCTAAAGGATCTTACAGCATATTGGAGAAGACAATATATCAACAACTATGTAAAAACAAGAAATATACAGGATAAATTGGAGATAATCCACAGAGAGAAGGGACTCGCATTAAGGATGTATCAGGCAGGACTTCTTGTAGAAGGTGGGGCTATAGCTGAGATTTGAAGGAAGCCAGGAAACCAGGAGATAGAGATATGGAGGGAGAGAGTTGTAGGCATAGGAGTCAAGTAAAAAAGTGTGGAGTCAGGAGATGAAATGTCAAGTGTAAAGAACAGAAAAGAGGCTGATGTTGCTCAATTGAAGAGTAAGTGAAGGAATGTAAGATGTAAGAAGTCTGGAAAGATGGGAAAGGGTCAGGTTATGGAGGACTTAAAAAAATAAACAGAGGATTATTAGGGGATTGCTATGTAACCAGGTGGACATTTTGAGTGTTCATATGCTCAGAGTTTCCTGACTGCTTAGATGTAAAGGCTCTCTCGATCCAGGGATACATGTAAAGTGTATAGTTGATTCAGGCAGTCCAAATCACCCTAAAAGACCCTATCTGTTGGTCTTTATTTCTCTGCTTGTATTTTCTCTGAAGTTCATGGTGCTGACTTTTCCTTTGAACTAGTGAATGTGATTGTTGACGACACCTTAAACAACTATCTTTCCTAGTAAAGCAGATCTAAGAACCTGTGCTAGCAGTCATCCTACATATGCCAGTGTGGTTGCCACTATACACCTGGATTGTGAGACTGTGGGACTGGGAGAGTAGTGTTGCTGTTTACATTAATAGGGAAAGCAGGGAGGGGAATAAGAGGAAGGTTTCTGGGGAAAGATACTGAGATCAATTTTGGATATGTTGAGTTTAAGATGTTTAATGGGCATCCAGTTCAAGTCTGAAAGGCAGTTGGAGATGCAAGATTGGAGGTCAGCAGAGAGACTGGGTCTGGATAGGTGGATTTAAGAGAGGTCCACAAAAAAATGGCAATTTACTATATGGAAGCTGATAAGATCACCAAGTGAAAGATGGAATAAAGGGAGAAGAGAAGAGGGCCCAGGATAAACCCTGTGGGATATCTATGGTTAGAAGGCATGGTCTAGATAAGGAACCAGGAAAGGAGTGTGAAAAGGTATAACCAGGTAGGAGGAGAACCACGAGGAAGTAGTGTCCCAAAAACCTAGAGAGAAGAGAGTATCAAGGAGAAAAAGGTGATCAACAGTGTCAAAGTTTACAGAAAGGTAAAAAAAGAATGAAGATTAAGAAAAGGCCACTGAATTTGGCAAGTAAGAGATCATTATTAACTTTGGAAAGAACAATTTCATTGGAATGATGAGGTCAGGAAGCCAGGTTGCAAGTTAAGAAGAGAGTAAGAGGAAAGAAAGTAGATTATAGATTAACTTCTTAAAGAGTTTAGCTACAAAGGGCAGAAGAGATACAGGGCAATAATTAGTGAGGGTAGATCAAATGACTATTTTTTTCAGGATGGGATAGACATGGGCATGTTTGTGGGCAGTAAATAGGGAAAGATTGAAAATATGTGAAAGGGTGAGGATGACAGAGGGGGCAGTCAATTGAAGGAAAAGGGACTGAATGGGATCATTTGAGAAGGTTGAGAGATTAGCCTTGGTAAGGATTTAAAGTCACCTTATCATGCGAGACAAAATGAAAGAGGAAATAGTGGCAGAATACATATGAGTGATATGAGATGAAGAAGGGAGCTCATGATAAATGGTCTTAATTTAAACCATGAGGCAAGGTTTTCAGCTGAGAGGGTAAAGGTAGAGGGAGCCATGAGAGATTGAAGAAGGGATGAAAAGTTTGGTAGAGCCACCATGGAGAGTAGAATAGTGAGTTGATGAAGAAGATATAGTAGAATTGCCTAGAAGCAGTGGAGGGTCCAGTTGAAATTATGTAACATAAATTTTTAGACATTCAGACCCAATCAGAATGGTTGTGTGATTTTCTTCATGCCCATCAGTACATATGTAGGAGTGAAGGCAGCAGATGGTGGGGGTGATCCGAGACTGAGCCATGACAATTGGTTTAATTGGTGGTAATTAAGGGTGCATTTGGTTTAATGATAAGGGGCTAGAGATTCAAGAGAAGAGGATAGCATAGAGCTGAATTGGTTTACCAACAGGACAAGATTGGGAAAAAGAGGAGAAAGTAGTTAGTGCAGGGGAAATGGCTGGGCACAGAATTGAGGGTTCAGGGGATTGGTGGTCAAAGTGTAGATGAAGAAAGAGTAGGATTAGGTAAGGGAAGGCAGATGGAGAAGTGGAAAACCAATAGACTATAATTGGATGAGGGAGTTACTAATTCTTAAACATGGAAGTGGTACATTTGTGGATGACTGAAAGATTAAGAACACGACCATCTTTGCATGTGGCTGAGGTGGGGTAGAAAAGGAGGTCATGAGAAGTGAGAACATTGAGAACTGAGTGATTAGAGTTTTTGAGGGAGGGTCAATATGTATGTTGAAGTCCCCTAATAGAAGGCAAGAAGTCAGGGAAGAAAGAAAATTTTTGAGTCATGCATGAAACTAATTGAGGAAGGAAAGGAAGTGACCTGGAGACCCATAGACAAATTCTGCCAGACTTTTGATTGAGTAGCAAAGATAAATAGTGTGAACCTCAAAGGACAGAGAGAGGGAGAGAAACTGGAAGTAGTAATAAGTAAGTAGCAAGGAATATTCTAACTGCTCCATTCCTCAACCAATGAGCCAAAGGGAATAAATAAAGATGTAGTCAGTACTTGAAAGTGTGACCAAGCAGATGGTGGTGTTATGGTGGGAGGAGAGGAGTCAGTTTTCATTCGGATGACCATTAGAATGGTTAGAATATTAACTATCCACCAGTTCCCCAAGAATCTCTCTCTCCTCCTCTACTTTGAATCAGCACCAGTGCCCAGATCCAGGTTCCTTGCTTTCTCCTCCCAAATTCTTGGTCTTGCTTGACCTAGAGCACTAGAACACTATAAAAAAACTCATCAGATTGTTAATGTTGGCATTCCCCCTTCTACCTCAACTTGCATCCATCATCTCTTACTGTTCTTTCTTATTGTATTTCACCTCAGCAGAGCTGACTTGTTTTTCTCTGCTGATTCTGCTTTTTT
>CM053593.1:121355649-121373337 GCA_028646575.1 Pseudocheirus occidentalis
TTGAGATGTGAACTTCAGTGTGTGCCAGGGACTGCCCTGAAGACTGGACAAGGACCTGGGAGCTGTCTACCTCTGAGGACTGTACAAGAACCTGGCAGCTGTCTGCTTCTGAATCCAGGTGAGTGTTTGGATTCAGGAGGGAGTTGGGACTATGGAAGGGGATCCAGGGAATCAGAGAGACCACCCAGAGTCAAGATGAAGAAAAGGCTTCCCCTTGGACAAAACTGAGGTTTGCTGGACACCAAGGGGTGGAAGGTTTGTGTGGTTTTCTAATGACTGATTAAAATTAATGGTTGCCCCATGAGTGGAAGTTTGATTATTGTATCATGACTAAGTTAATGGTTGCCCAATGAGTGGAAGATTGATGTATTGTGAATTGATTGAATGAATGATTAAGTGAGAAGGGTTTCCCCCTTAGGGAAACCAGATGATTATTTTTTGTTCCTTGTTCTAAATACTGTGGCCACTGTAGTGAAAACCGTGTGGCCATTCCAATGTTAAGCTGTTATGAACACCTTATTTTGACTTTCTGTGATAAGATGTAATGTTGTGAATATCATATTGTGAATGTTTGCCTTGATCTGTAATAGAATAAACAGTGTTCACTATTACTGTGTAATCTGAATCTTAAAAGCTGTTCACAATAGCATTCTTTTGGGAATCTGCTGGTGCATGGTATTACAGCATGCTGACTTGGACAGTTATGAGACTTGACCTCAAGTCTTGTGCTTCTATTTTGTGTTTCTTTCTCTGAGTGTAGGTGACCAAAAAGCAACCATAAAGAGAGAGACTTTTCAGGGGTGGCTACTTCTGGATTTGGGGAGTTCCCAGGCTCCTCAGTCATAGGTGACTGGCTGCAGAATGAGTTTTTGATTCACTACACTCTTCTCCAAGAAGATGAACCCAAGCCATGCCCTAGCTTGCTAGGTAGGAGATACAACAAAGATGAAACGACTGTTTAGCAATCTTATGAAATGTTTCATGTTTTGATATTTTAAGTATCAACCTTCAAGGAGGGTATAATAGGAGTTATGGGTTACTGTTTCATATCATAAGTCTTTGTCAGCGTTCGCATCAGAATACAACACATATTTTGTGTTGTGTGTGTGTGTGTTTAGGCAATAAAAAGCTGTCTTGTAAGTGAATTTCATTATGCATTGAATACCTTTACAAGGAATTACTTTTGAGAAGTCCCTAGACATGAGCCAAATCTAAGTTTTGTGATTTTTCCCCTGGAGTTTTGGGATATGTGGCATAAAGAATCAAGAGGTAAGAAAGCACCTGAAACCTCTCCTTTTTCTCCACCAGTCCTTCTTTAGAGGCCAGGCTCTCCCAGGACTTTTAACATGGTTTGCTTTTAAGCTCAGAGCTAGGGCCTCTTCAGTGGGGGAAACCTAACCCCAGGCCCAGCACCAGCCTTTTGTCACATCAAGATGAGGAATGGTCAAGTGACTGTTATCTCACATCTAGCAAGGGGAAAGGCCTGGAAACCCAAGTCTCCCCAGCGAGCTACATCCAGTACTGCAAACACAATGCCTCTCGGGGCTTACATGTTCAAGGGCTTTGCTCTTCATTCACAGTATGACAGAGGTTGCAAACACCGCAGCCTTCGCCCTGAAGGCGACGGGCTGCTTAGCAAAATCCCTTGTTGATGACCAAAAGACCGGGCACTTTCCTCTGGGGTTCTGACCTCTGCTCGCCTTCTCCATCTCCATCTCTCTAGCGTGCCCTCAATCCGAACCCTTCAGCACAGTGCCTCGCACGGAGGAAAGGTACACGCAGGACAGGTGCGGCGGGCTCACCTCTACGTTTCGAGGTCCTTTCGGCCTCTGAGGCGCAAACCCCAAGTACAGAAACGCTCCTCCGCATCAGCCCCGCATTTCTAACCTCCCTAGGCACCATTCCCCTGAACCCCCACGCGTCGCCACAGTCAATCAGCCCCTTTTATAATCCCTCCGCCCCTGGCGCCGAGGCCCGCACGTCACGTTGTGGAGACGTCAGCTTGGATCTCCTCCGGGAGAGGAGGGGAGGGGGAGGGGGAGGAGGAGGAGGAGGCGGAGGCTGAGGAGGGAGGGGGAAAAAGGGGGGAGGGTGGAGTCTCTTGCGCAGGCGCGGGAGAGTGGCTTTGGGCTAGGGAAGAGGGTAGCGGGGAAGGGGGGGGCTGGTGTTCCCGGTTTCCTGGGTTACTGGAGGGGGGCGGAGGGGTTGGGAGTCCGGCGGCGGCTGCAGCGGCTGAAGCGGCAGCTACGACTCCGGCAGCGACGACGACGACGACGACGACGACGACGACGCGGGATTCTCCTCGCCCGGGGGAGGGGGAGCGCGCGGCGGTGGCGGCGGCAGGCGCAGGTAAAAGCCGCTGTGCAGGCCCCCACCCCTGGCGGCCCCGCTCGGGCGCCGGTCGCTCTCTGGGGCTTCGAAGGGCTCCCGGGGCAGTAGCCGCTGGCGGCCAGCCGGGGATGGGGCTTGGCCCGGCTCCGCTCCGCGGGGACCTGCGGCAGCCCCGGCGTGGGAAGGGCGTCTTCCTGCCAACGCGGAGCCGCCTTCAGACGCTGAATGCACCAGCTGCATGGGGCGCACAAACCCTCTGGGTTTGGTCAGCTCTGGCTTGGTTTTCTTTGCGTTGCCGCCACAGCCGACCGGGCACTCTCTTGGTTTTCTTTTTTGCAAGGGAGGAGGTGGGATTTAGGGACAGGCTCTGATTCCTTTATTTTCGAGTGATTTGCATTGGTGGGGGGCGTCAAGCATCCTCCCATTCCTCTCCTGGTGCCTTGGAAGGAGTGCGTGGCTGAGGTCAGAGGTCGAGAGGGAAGGCTGACCTGACGCTAAGGCTGGGGGTCATTCACACACACACCCCTTCCCAGTTGGATCTCGTCTACCTGTCATCTCCCTTTCCTGCCCTGCCGTGTGACCAGCCTTGGCCGTGCCACAAGGGTGCATCCCTCCCTTCTTCCCTGGTATTGCCGAGGGGAATCTCCACTCTCCTCGAGAGTATTGGGAGCCGCGGTTGAGATGCTGCGGATCTTGCCCAAAACACAGAACTGTTGCCCAAGGAAACCTTGGGTGGCCTGGAGGGTAGGGATGAGGTTTCCAAAAGAAAACTCTGAAAAGTATTTCCAAAGAGGGGGGGAACCCTCTGTGAGAAGTGTTTCCCGGTCTCAGTTATCACTGTTAATTCAACCCCAGTGTTTTCTAAGTAAGAAAACTTAGTAGTGAATGCAGTTTTTTTAAGCTAATGGGAAATATGTAAGGAGTTGAAAGATTGAGGATTTAGGCATGTCTTGGTCACTTAACAGAATGATAACAAAACTGAGCAGGTTTTCTTGTAGTCATATAATTTTAGAATTTGAAAGGTTTTTAGCTATCATTTTTCCAACCTCTTTTTTTTTTTTGCAAATGAGGAAACTAAGGCCACATAGAGCTGACTTAATGTATTACCTACCTAATAGGTATAGGGTGGTTGTGAGGAAAACGATTTGTAAATGTGTTTATTGTCATTATTAATATTCCTTTTTAATTTCACGGAGCTAATTAATGAGAACCAGAATAGAACATAGATCACCTATCTTTTGTTCCAGTGTTCTTTCTGTCACACCCCTGGCTCTCATTTTTTTTTCTTTCATTTTTCTTTTTTGGTAAATAATATTTTATTATTTTCCAATTACATGTAAAGATAGTTTTCACCATTCATTTTATTTACTTGTTTTTGTTTTGTTTTTTGGAGGGAGAAGGCAAGGCCGTTGGGGTTAAGTGACTTGCCCAAGGTCACACAGCTAGTAAGTGTGTCAAGTTTCTGGGGTCAAATTTGAACTCAGGTCCTCCTGACTCCAGGGCCAGTGCTCTATTCACTGAATGGCCTAGCTGACCCCTCACCATTCATTTTTTAATAAGATTTTGAGTTTCAAATTTTATCTCCCTCCCTCTTCCCATCCTCCCTCCCCAAGATAGGCAAGCATTCCGATATAGGTTATACATATGCAATCATGTAAATATATTTCCACATGAGTTGTGTTGTGAAAGAAAAAACAGAACAAAAAGGGAAAAGCCACAAACTCCCCCTCCCCCCCCAAGTGAAAATAGTATGCTTCAATCTGCATTCAGACTCCATAGTTCTTTGAATGTAGATAGCATTTTCCATCACAGTCTTTTGGAATGGTCTTGGATTGCTGAGAAGAGCTAAATCAGTTATAGCTGATCATCACAGTGTTGTTGCTACTGTGTATGTACAATGTTCTCCTGGTTGTACTCACTTCATTCAGCATCACTTCATTCAAGTCTTTCCAGGTTTTTCTGAAGTTAGCCTGCTCATCATTTCTTTTTTTTTTTTTTTTTTTTTTGCTTTTTTGGAGGGCTGAGGTTAAGTGACTTGCCCAAGGTCACACGGCTAGTTTTTTGTGTTAAGTGTCTGAGGCCAGATTTGAACTCAGGTACTCCTGACTCCGGGGCGGTGCTCTATTCACTGCGCCACCTAGCCGCCCCCTGCTCATCATTTCTTATAGAACAATAGTATTCCATTACATTCACATACCACAACTTGTTCAGCCATTCCCCAATTGATGGGTATGCACTAAATTTCCAGTTCTTTGCCACTACAAAAAGAGCTTCTATAAATATTTTTGTCCACATGGGTCCTTTTCCCTTTTTTAATAATCTTTTGGGGATATCGACCTAGTAGTGTTATTGCTGGGTCAAAGGGTATGCACAGGTTTTTACAGCCCTTTGGGCATAGTTCCAGATTGCTCTCTACCGTGGTTGGATCAATTCACAACTTGACCAACAGTGCATTAGTGTCCCAATTTTCCCACATCCCTTCCAACATCCAACATTTTCCTTTTCAGTCATATTAACCAATCTGATAGGTGTGAGGTGGTACCTCAGAGTTGTTTTAATTATAGCTGATCAGAGTTGTTTTAATTTGCAGCATTTCTCTAATCAGTAGTGATTTAGAACATTTTATATGGCTATAAATAGCTTTGATTTCTTCATCTGCAGACTACCTGTTCATATCCTTTGACCATTTATCAATTGGGCAATGACTTGTGTTCTTAAAAATTTATCAGAAACACTTGCTGTAAAAATTGCCATCTTGCTGCTTTCCTTCTAATCATTGTCTTTGTATAAAACTTTTTTAAATTTAATGTAATCAGAACCATCTATTTTGTATTTCATAATGTTCTCTGTCTCTTGTTTGGTCATAAATTCATCCCCTCTCCTTAGTTCTGACAGCTAAACTATTCCTTGTTCTCTTAATTTGCTTATGGTATTGCATTTTATGTCTAACTCGTGTACCCATTTTGACTTTATCTTGGTATATGGTGTGAGATGTTGATCTATGCCTAGTTTCTGACCTTCTATTT
Source organism: Pseudocheirus occidentalis (assembly GCA_028646575.1). Taxonomy (NCBI): domain Eukaryota; kingdom Metazoa; phylum Chordata; class Mammalia; order Diprotodontia; family Pseudocheiridae; genus Pseudocheirus; species Pseudocheirus occidentalis. Next base: position 121,361,007 of record CM053593.1, read on the forward strand.
TCCAGTTTTCCCAGGAGTTTTTGTCAATTATTGAGTTCTTTTCCTAGAAACTAGGGTCTTTGGGTTTATCAGGCAATAGATTACTATAATCACTTGCTCCTGTGTCTTGTGTCCACTGATTGACCATTCTCTTTCTTAGCCAGTACCAGATAGTTTTAATGATTGCTGTTTTATAAAATAGTTTTAGATCAGGTATGCCTAGGTCACCTTCTTTCACGTTTTTTTATTCATTACCTTGAGATTCTTGACCTTTTGTTCTTCCAGATGACTTTTACTTTTTTTCTAGCTCTATAAAATAATTTTTGATAGTTTGATTAGTATGGCCCTGAATAAGTAAATTAATTTAGATAGAATTGTCATTTTTATTATATTAGCTTGGTCTAACTGTGAGCAATTGATATTGTTCCTGGTCCTCATTTTCATCAGCAATTTGGTCTTCCCTTGAACGTAAATTACATACCCAGAATATTTTTTGCTAATTCAGCCGATAACTTGACCTTCATTTTAGTAATGTATTAATTTAGTGACACTTTCTGAGATTATTTCTGTAATATGTTTTGGAGAGCTTTAGTCACTCAACTAGCACTTATTTAAGCACCTATGATGTGCAAGGCATTGTGCTAAGGGCTAATGATACAAAGAAAACCAAAAAACTGCCTCAGTTCCCTCAGAGCTCAGTCTTTTTCAAGTTCTTTTGACCATATGAGTGGTAGCAATGTATTATTACCACTATAACCACTACTGAAGTGAAAAAAAAATTTTTGAAGATGGTTAATCGTTATTTAGCAGCTGCTAGGAGGTGCATTGGACAGAACACCAGGCCTGGAGCCAGGAAGATGTGAATTCAAATGCGGCCTCAGAGACACTTACTAGCTCTGTGATACTGGGCAAGTCGCTTAACCCTGTTTCCTTTAGTTTACTCATCTGTAGAATGAACTAGAGAAGGAAATGGTAAACTACTTCACTATCTCTTCCCAAAAACCCCCCAAAAGGGGTCAGTCATTAAGAATCAAATATGACTAAAATGACTAAACAACAATTCTCAACTGTAAGTTTATATCCTTTTTTCTGGGCATCTAGGTTGGGTAGTGAATGATGCGCTGGGTGCCTGATCCAAATTCAAATTCAGCCTAAGACAGTAATTCTGTGACCCTAGGCAAGTCACTTAACCCTGCTTACCTCAGTTTTTTCATCTGTAGAATAAGCTGGAGAAAGAAATGGCAAGCCATTCCAATATCTTTGCCAAGAAAACCCCAAATGGGATCATGAAACGTTAGACACAACTAAAATGACTGAACAATTTTTTAAATTAAAAAAAATTTTTCTTTTTGGCTTTTCAGAGGAGGGCAGGCAGAGCAGTTGGGGTTAAGTGACTTGCCCCAAGGTCACACGACTAGTAAATGTTAAGTGTCTGAGGCTGGATTTAAACTCAGGTCCTCCCGACTCCAGGGCCAGTGCCTTATTCATTGTGCTCTATTCACCTAGCCACCCCAATAACAATTTTTATTTGACTTAATATTTTAAAGTGTTATTGGTATCTTTTCCCCCATGTTCCCTTATATACAGCTAAATTAAATTTACCCGCAGGGTAAGTAAAAATTCTACTACTTTGAATCCCCTTTCTTGCCTCCGGTCATCCCCTCATTTAGGAATGAGAAGTGTTTCACCCTTTCTTTTCTGAGACCAAAATTGGAAATCACAGTTTTTCTGAGTTCACTTGTTTTGGGGGAGCTAACATTTATATTATTGTAATTATGAGCATAATTCTCTTGAGTCTATTTCTTCTCTCTGCCCTGATTCATGCAAGTAATTGACAGTATTGCTACATAGACCTTTCCAGTTATGTGTCTATTGCATAACTGTAGCATTTAATCCAGATGTACGTGTTTTCTTCAACTTTCCCTCTGTGCCTGTGTTTTTACTGTTATTTCTTTTGGACTAAACTGGATGATCTACTATTTTAATTTTGTATGCTTTCCCTTAACATAAACATGAAATCTTGTATTACAAGTTTTTGAAAATGTCATTTGTTTTGTATTCATTATATACACACAAACATACATACATTATGGTATTTTTTGAGCATCTTCCTTTTATTCAGCTTTGTCCAAAATATGTCTAGATTTATCAGGTTTTTTTTTTTGTGCTTTGAAATTGTTTATTTTAACATAGACCTCAGAAATCATATATTTTTTGTCACAACAGTGTGGCTTTACCTATCCATTTTGATAAATGTGTAATTATATTTGTAAATGAGCTCTAGCAATTAATAATGGCTTATTTATATCAGTCCTAGCTAAGGTATGGTCCATTTTGTTTCATGAAATGTTGCTTGAAATAAGTGCATGCAATTATAAAAAAAAGTTTGTAGACACTGCTGTTGTAATTCTATTTGGGAACACAGAATCTGATCTGTAAAATCAACTCAAAATAAGTCAATATCTGTCTTTGCCCTTTATAATATAGAGAATGGGAAAAAGGTTAATTTTTTTTTTTTTTTTTTTTTGCTTTTTGGAGGGCAGTTGGGGTTAAGTAACTTGCCCAAGGTCACACGGCTAGTTTTTTGTGCTAAGTGTCTGAGGTCGGATTTGAACTCAGGTACTCCTGACTCCAGGGCCGGTGCTCTATTCACTGCGCCACCTAGCCGCCCCAAAAGGTTAATATTTTAAAGTACAGTTTCATCTAAAGTACATTTTGTTAAACATGTTAATATCTCAGCTTATGAACTGATAATTAACTGATCTTAAATTGATTATGGTCAGTCTTTTTTTTTATATATTTGTATTGCTGTCATTTGCACATCACTTATATTTCCCATCTCCCAGGGATGATGTCCCTTTAAAAGAAGTATAACAAAGAAATAAGATCAGTAAAAATAACTAACATCTGAAAAGGCAGTTGTATGCGGTGTTGGTGTACTGTTCCATAGGCATAGCCTTTCCTCACCTTTTCAAGGAAGGGGAGAAGAGAATACTTTTCTTCTCTTATTTCTTCTTTTCAGCCAAACTTGGTAGTCATTTCACAGCATTCACTTTTGGCCATTTGTAGTTGTTCTTTACGTTTACATTGTAATTATTGTACATGTTGTTTCACTTGCTCTATCTACTCATACTTTCTTATAATATTATATCATGTCTTCCTATGCTTCTATATACTGATAGCTTCTTAGTAATATTATGTTGTATACATATGCCAAAATCAAAGTTATTCAACCATTCCATATTTAATGGGCATCTACTTTGTTTCCATTTATTTGCTACTACAAAAAAAAATGCTATAAATAATTTGCTTTACATGGGACCTTGCTTTCTTATCATCAATCTCCTGTGATTTATACTGGTATTTATTCTTATATACTATTAATGACCTTGTGTTGTATGACGACAAATAAGTAAGAAATGGAAAATGTTGATGATTTTTAAAGTTACAACTTAATTTTCCACCTTGCTGCACTCCTTTGGACTTCTCCATAATGTCCTACCCAAGAATTTCTTCATTCTATAAGATCATATCAGTCCCAAAACTCACACCACATCAGTACCCTATGCCCCTGGGACCCCTCTGAGTCAGAGGGCAGAACTGCTCAGAGCCTCCATTTAAGGAAGATGCCCACACCAGCACTCTTCATTTACCATTTCACCCCCTCCTTTGCACTTCTCCATCATGCCCCAAGCTAGGTACTTTCTCTCTCCTCCCCGTTTTCAGCTTCCTTTTATTTGTTGTCTTCCTAGAATGTAAGCTCCTTGAAGGAAAGGATAGTCTTTTTTTCTTGTCTTCTCATTGCTTAGCACTATGCCTTGGCAAATGTATATTAACTGATTGATTATCAAGGATAGTGGAATTATTACTGCCTTTGGGCTCTAATATGACTGCTCCAGATGTACTGTATGAGAAATGGCACTGAAGAAGAGATGGGAAGACCAGATGAACTAGACTAATTATACACAGAGGAGGTGACACAATTTTGAGTGTATATGAATTATCAGCATATCCAAAAGTAGGAGAGGATAACAAAAGCATGGAAAAATCTTAATTCTTTTTATTGCCCTAAATCTCATTTCTTCAAAAATTTATGAGAAAAATCTATGGAGACATTGAGGATATCTCCCATGAAGGTATGAGAAAGGACCAGGCAGGCCTTCTTTCTAAAATGATATTCTGCAGCAGACCACATCTGTACAGATATACAATTGACTGAAAGGTTTGGAAAACACAAAATCCCATCAATCTCATTATTTGTTGACTCCTAAGGATTTCATAGTTGGAAGGGACCTCAGCAACTGTCTAGTCCAACTTGAAAGAAGTCCCCCATTTGTCATCTAGCTTGTTTGAAGACATACAATGTAGAAAAATCTCTCTATGTGGTTATTCTTCTTTTGTATGTTCTAATTGTAGGTAGTTTTTCCTGATATCAAACAACTTCTACTCATTGTTTCTGGTTCTATCCTTGGCTAGTTTAATTTCAGATCAGGCCCCACTGGGGACTCTAATCCCTTTCACATGATAGCCCTTCAGTGTGAGAAGACAGCTATCATGAACTTCCTAAATCTTTTCTTCTCTGGGTTAAATATCAGTCGCTTAGCCTGGTCTTCATATTCTGTGAGCTGAAAACCCTTCACCGTCCTGGTTGCCATTTTCTGAGTGTTCTTCACATTTGGTTGAGACAAAATGCCAATTCTAAAGGCCTAAAGGACAGAGATACAGCACTGTATGGAAGGAACATTAAGGACACCAGTTTAGTTGGATCTTAGAATTTGGGAAACAGAATAATATATAATAAGCAAGACAGGAAAATAGGTTGGGTCAAGGTTGTGGAGGGTTTTAAATACTGAATAAAGTTTATATTTGATTCTAGAAGCAGTAGGGAGGCACTGGAGATTGAATAGAGTTAGTAACATTGTCAGACCTCTGCACTTGAGAAAAACAACTTTAGTAACTGTGTGGAGGTTGTCTTATCTTTTTGCAGGTAACATTTTGCTGATTGCACCAATCGCTAGAACACTGAAGATCCTCCTAAATGACTTCTGTAATCACTCGACTATCCACAAGGATGACTAGTCGCCAGATTATGATATACAGCTGGATAAACGCCCGTCAGAACATATATCTAATATAAACTACAGTAAACTATACTGATCTGGGCCCAGAACTAAAGAGAAGAAATAGAGTGGACTAAATTATTTGGGGAAATTGAACAGTTCTTTTTATGATCCTGGATTTCTCCCTCAAACAAAGGCCCATTTTTTTAACACTGGTGTTTTTCTGGTAATTTATTGCTGTGAGTCATGGCATACCATAGGAATTAAAATTGAGAGACATAAAGTGGGTATATGCTGGCTGCCACATATTACAAATGAGAAATTGCACAGAAGTAGTAGTATGAAAGATAACTAAGGAAAAAAAGATGAGCTGATCACAGTGAGAAGATTAAATAACTTATAGGTGGTTTAATTCTCTTGGGTATCCATACAGTGTCAAGAATTTTAGAAGGCATATTATATGGGGGGAGGTTATAGATAAGAATGGCAAAGAATGAACTAACTTGGACCAGTTGATTTTTCACATTGAAATGACTGATCCATTAGATACTGGAAATAGCTTTAAAATAGTGAGGAAATGCTAGAAGCATTTAGAAATATTGAATAACATCCAACACAAATTCCAGAAGAATTCAAGGAGAAATTCCCTTTTGTAAAAAGAATAGTAATATATCAAATGAGACCATTTTAATCAGCCAAAATTGAATAAAAATCATTACTTGAGAAGAGGATAGTCATTTTAATTTTCCGATGTTTTTGCTAGGACGGATAAGATAGTAAAAGGGAAGACTTAGTCTTTATAAATAAGTAAAGTCCAGCTCCTTTCATAACCAAGATACAAACATTTAAAACCAAGAATCATTCTCTGATAGATAAGTAGCTGAAGGATAACCTGCAGTTTTTAAAAGAATTGAAGGCTTATAACACAATGACAATAGCAGTGTAAACGATTCTTTCCAATAAAATAAAACTGAACCTTTTATAATTATAATGATCACATTTAGTCTTAGAGTAGACTTGAGGAAATGTACCCTCTTTCTCTTTGCAGTGGTAGGGAATTATGAGTATGGAATATTTGCTATACTGTGAAACATGATTGATGTGTTGTTTTTGCAGAACTTCTTTTTTGTAAAATCTTTGTTATAAGAGAGGGTTCATAGAGTAGAAGAGGAGAGCAATATATTCAGAATTTAAGATTATATTTAAAAATATGCCAATCAAAATTTTTAAAAATCTGAGCAGATTAATTAAAGTTCATACTTGAAAGTAAAATAATATTACCTGTATTGTTAAGCTTGGTGTAAGATTGAGGTAGTGAATAAGACAGCTAGCATGAAATCAGGATGACCTACTTCAAGGTCTACCTCTGACACATCTGGGCTGTGTGACTTGGGCAAGTCGCTTGAATTTTCAATGCCCCAGGCAGTCCTTTACAACTATAAATTGTAGAATAGTTTCTAATTTGCATTGTCATAGAGAGAATTTCCTCACTGAGTATTCACAGTGCTGTGGGTCACTAATTATGGGTATCCCTCTCCTTGAATTAATAAACACATTTAATGAAGGCCCAGCCCAGGAAGGTTGAGGAAAGCTTTTATCATCTCATTTGCTCCTTACAACAACTTTGTGAGATATGTTGGAATTATTATGCTAATTTTGTGGATGGGGATATCAGAGAATCCCTTGCTAACCTCTTGTAGTTACTAATGTGAGATGGGATTTAAAACTAATACTTGTGGTTTCAAGTCCATTGCTCTTTATGAAAGAACTTGCAAATACAATAAATTGCTTTGGATGATCTTTAAAGAATTGTGGAAGATAGGAGAAAGAGTAGAGATGAGTAAATGTCCCAGTTTTTTAAAAGAAGAAAAAAAGGTAAATTCTGTAAACTGCAGGCCTGTAGTCTTGAGGTCATTGTGCTGAAAAATTCTAGAATAGATTATTAGACCAAATGGGGATCTCTAACAAGCCCTGCTTCACTAGTAACACGTTGTGCTAACTTAAAACCTAAAATTATTTATTCCCTCTCAGTTTCCTTTGAGTTCTGAGATTTATGATTTTTTTTTCTTCTTTTTCTGAGCATCCTTGTTTTTGTCTTTGTTTTGCTAAGGTTTTTATTGAAGAGGCCTATTCTCTGCCTCCCCATCTCCTTTGTCATATTTACCACTGTCCTGTGATATAGTCAAACAAAAACCTTTTGTTTTGATCTAAGGCTTCTATTATTTTCCTTGCATTTTCTGGTTATAAAATCATCAGTTGTTTTTAGAAGTGTGATTTAAGATTCTATGGGAGTTGTGTATGCATCTATGCAATATGCATATTTTGGCACCTTTTCTTAATCCTCAGCCTTCCTAACCTTTCTGCTGCCTTCTACACTGTTAATCACCCTCTTCTTGATACTGCTGTTTTCATGAAAGTGTTTTCCTGGTTCTCCTTCCACCTGTCTAACTGCTTCTTGGTCCCCTTTGCTGGATCCTCATCCTGCTTCTTCCTGTTAACTATAGGCATCTCCCATGGTTCTGTCTTGGGCTCTCTTGTCCCACTGTACTTGGTATGCTGTGCTGGTGCTCTCTTGTCCCATTGTTTCACTTGATAATCTCATCAGCTCTCGTGGATTTTCTGTGCAGATGATTCTCATATCTATCTAGCCATAACTTCTATCCTGACCTCTATTTTTACATCTCTAACTGCCTCTTAGACATCTCAAGCTGCATGTCCTACAGACATCAGATTCAAAACATCCAAAGCCAAACTTATCTTCCCCCCCCCAAACACTTCCCTCTTCCTCACTTCTTTATTATTATTATTATTATTATTATTATTATTATTATTATTATTATTATTATTAAGGATACCACCATCCTCCTAGTTACCTATCCTCACAAGCTTGGTATCCTCTACTCCTCACTTTCTTACCCTACCCCCATATTCAGTCAGTTGCTAAGTTTTGTTGATTTTACCTTCATAACATCTCATATATTTTCCCTTCTCTCCTCTGATGCTGCTTCTGTCCTGATAAGGATCACTTGTTGCCTGGATTTTTGCTGTAGCCTTTGGATTGGTCTTCCTGCTTCAGGTCTTTCTTCCCATTCCACTCCATCCTGTACTCAGTTGTCCAATTGATTTTCCTAAAGCGCACAGGTCTGAGTATGTCACCCTTCTATTTAATAAACTCCAGTGGCTCCTTTTTGTTTCCAGGATCAAATATAAATCCTTTGTTTGGGTTTTTAAGCCCTTCATAATCTGACCCCTTCCTACCTTACTAGTCTTCTTATAAATTACTTCCCTATGTATTCTTTGTGATCCAGTGACACTGGCCTTGCTGTGTTTCTTGAACAAGATAATCTGTCTGTGGACTCTGCATTTCCAGTGGCTATACCCTGTTCCTAGAAATTTCCCTCATCATCTTTGCTTCCTGGTTTCCCAAAAGTCTTTTGCAGGAAACCTATATTATTTCCACCACCCCCCTCAATGAGTCATGTATTCCCTTTTGAGATTATCTCCAGTTTACCATGTATGTGTTTTGTACATAGTTGTTTACATGTTGTCTCCTCCATTAGACTGTATGAGCTCCTTGACAGTATTGAGTGGTTTCTGATTGTTTTATTACTTTTCTTGTTAGCCTCAGTGCTTAGTCAAGGGCTGAGCATAATTGTAGGTACTGAATAAATGCTTCTTGACCTATGTGTTTCTCTCTCTCACACACACACACACACACACACACACGCACACAAAATCATATATGTTGTGAATGCTAGAGGGCAGTTAGGTGTCTCAGTGGATAGATGGTATGCCATGTCTAGAGCTAGGAAGAACAGAGTTCGTGTCCAGCCTCAGTCCCTTACTAGTTGTGTGATCCAGAGCAAGCCATTTAACTTTCATCTGTCTCAGTTTCCTCATCTGTACAATGAGAATAATAATAACATTTACCTCCCAGAGTTGTTGGAGGATTGAATGATAGCGTATTTATGAAGTGTTTAACACAATACTTGGCGCGTGGTAATTGCTGTTTAAATGCTAGCTATTATTATTACTACTATTATTCATAGACATAAGTAGAGGTAACAGTAATAGGATGGGGGATAGAGAGATAGGGACTAGACTTATAATTTCAGCGGTATAGGAAACTCAGATAAGGAAACTAACGCTACCAGTGTAGGTTGGTGCCATCTCTGCAATTTATAATCTTCAACAATTACCTACGGGTAAATGACTTACCCAATTGCATAGCCACCATATGCACATACACATATGCATACATAGTTACTTTTTATATGTATACACAAATAGATAAGTGTATGTGCATATGCCTATCCGCATCCGTACATGTATATACAATAATGTACATATGCATAAAAAAGGGAAATACCATTTAGATAGTTAAATACATCTGTATACATGGATTATATGTATGTGTGCATGTATATGTATGTATATATGTATGTATGTGCACATATAAAAGAGAGACAGAGGCAGTTAGAGATGAGACTTGAAACCAGTTCTTAATCTCTAAAGTCTGTTTATATACTATGTCAAAATGCCTTCCAGGAATAATACTTTATACTTTATATAATGTTATACATGTTTAAAATACTTCTATGGGAGATGGAAGTATTTAAATATCTGAATGGTATTATTTCCATTTTACAAATGAGGAAACCAAAGCCCAGAAAGTTGTGGGTTTGTTTTTTTTTTTAACTTTAAAGTCACAACTAGTTAGTGGCATAGCTGGGTCTAGAACCCAAGGCTTCTGACTTCAGCGCTCTTTCCACTTTATTTCTTCTATTTAGTGCTAATTAATTTTCAGTTAATTTCCTTTTATTTATTGTCCTTTGACATAAGAACAATAATTTCATTATTTTGAGCTTTTAAAGAACCTTCCTACCCTCCTAAATTTTAGAATTAATCTAATCAGTGTTTAGTTTTTTATATTAAATGCTCATTACAACTTTTGTTTATTGACATTAATTCCTTTAAGAATAAAAGTATAATTATGTTAATTGATTTAATTAATTAAATTAAATTAATATGTTGTTTTAATTCCACTGAATTTAATTGTGCTAAATTAAAATGTGGTAAAAGTGATTTTTTTCTTTTGTTATCAGCAATATTGCTTGTTTGAATAGGTAATCAATTATTCAGAGTGTGTGTGTGTGTGTGTGTGTGTGTGTGTATATACACACATATGTATTCAATGAAGAGTAAAATTCACTGGTGTAACTTTTATTGTTGTAACTTATGGGACTGCTTTGACAGCTTAATCCTCATTTTATCTGTTTGTCAAAATCTGGTCTGACCCAGTCTAGTGAAAAAAAAAAGCATATAGCTATTTAGATAGATAGACGGATACACACAAACACATATGTATATATGTATATGTCTTAAATTATATTATAAAATCATTCCATTCCTACTGAATTTTTCCCAAGGACACCTTTTGCACTTTTGCAATTATTTTTTATCAAAACAGTGTTTGTTTACATATTTTTTTTCTTTTTTGTGAATTGCCAGTGTCAATATACGCCCCAGAATATAGGAAATTTCCTCTTTTTTTTCCTAAAGGTCATAACTTAATATTATTTTTTACTTTTGATGTTTTTCACTTTTCCCTAATTTCATTTTTATAGTATATTTTTGAAGTACCCCATCACAATTATTTTTCTTATCTGTATTCCTTTCCCTTCTTTTTTGACTTCAACAAAGTCAGCAACTTATGCAAACAAAACTGGTTTGAGAATATTTAAGCATTTTCTTTTTGTTCTAGGCTATTTTGATAGATATTACCTTTTTAAAAAATTAAATGCATCTTGGGGAACTGATTTATATACCAATTTTCTTTATGCTTTCATAATTTTTTAGTGGCCTTCATTTCTAGATTTTAAGGCAAATTAGCAGCCAAAAGACATCATGGCTTGGACAGAAATGTGCTTTCTGCAACATATAATTAGCTGTATTAGTTGTCTTTCCTTCCATTTATATTTAATGCTAGGGAATAGTTAGTTATAAGGCATGACATATATAACAAAAAATAAATAAATTTGAGGTAAATTATATGTTACTTCTTTATTCTCTCTCTTTCACCTTTCACTCTTTTCCCAGTCTTCATCATCTAAATTAGTGTGTAGAACTTGTGTATTTTTTTTTGTGGTTGTAGCTTTTCTGACAGAGCATCTAACTCAGTTCTTGACTGTCAATTTGATTTCAGTATTATATATGCTTCTGCTTTAAAGGGTTTTGTAATAGTCCAGTTGTGGAAAAGTGTTTAGTATATAAACCAGATTTTATTTCTTCAGAGCATAAACTGACACTTTATTGTGTCAGAGTTGTGGAAACTCATGAGAAGATAGACTAATATATGTATACTTGTACTCTTGTAAAGGAAAAATGTAATTTTTGTTTGCACTACAAAATAGCATACATTGGGGGGTGGAGCCAAGATGGCGGTGTACAAGCAGCAAAGCACCACAGCTCTCACACAAATGCTAAAAACTCATAAAATGGGACTCTAAAACAGATTTTCAAGCTCCAAAACTCTCCAAAAGACAGAAAATACATCTGTTGCTACAGGCAGCTCAACAGGTGGGGCTCTTCACAGCAGTCTGGGAGCTGGCCGAAATCATGGCCCCGCCAGGCCCCAGGGCATCAGCTGGAGCCCAGTCTATAGGAGAGCAGATCACCTGCACTGGAGGTATAGTTACCACATTTATCAGGCCAGAAGAAAAAAAAGGCTAAGAGAAAGGTCAGTGGATTTTGCTAAATTTGGGGAAGAGTGGGTCTGGCCAAACTGCTCCCAGGGCAAGGAAGCAGCAGGAGGCGGCTGTAGCAGCAGGAACGCTGAGAGCAGCAGCGGCCTCCACTGGGCTGCTTCAGAGCCCCCGGCCTGCAGATAGCAGGGGGGCTGACACGATCCATCAGGGCCAAGGGCTCTTGCGTTGAGCAGCATGCATCTGGATCATGGTCTTGAGTGGTGGTCCTGGGGTGTGCTTTCAGTTAGCCAAAACTGGGAAGGGCTGCAGCACCCCACTAATAGCTCCGGCAGCTGTGAAGGCCCCAGTGATTTGGGACAGAGCTTTCCCCCTCCAGGAAGCAGAGTTCCACAGAGCTAAAAAACCCAGCAATTAATAGACTGGCCAACATGAGAAAAAGGAAGCAAGGTAGGAACAGCAGTAAAACTCTAGAATCCTTTTTTATGGACAAAAAAGATCAAAGCATGGAGTGGGAGGAAGACAACTCAGTCAGAACCCCCTCACCAAATGCTTCCAAGACACTGGAAGAATGCCGACTTAGAAAGG